>CM060432.1:142391110-143591110 GCA_030545235.1 Helianthus tuberosus
AAGTTTTGTGTAATAGCATATAAGTATAAAAATGATGATGAACAATCCACATAGCAAAGCTAGTTATCAAGATAAACATATAAACTGGCATGTGATTTACAAGTCAACCCTCTGTTTACACAAGTATGAATGAATAAACCTAACATGGCCTCTCGTTCACGGGTGGTGCGTTACTCCTATAGCGCTATACATGTTAAGTGGAGGCTCGTACGAAGCTAATGACAAGTTCATCACATAAGAATCACCCAGAAAACACGAATCAAGCATAACAAATAGTAAGCACGTATTGGATTGCTTGTTTGTATATTTTCATAAGAATATGTATACTAAGTGTGTTTTGTATATGAAAACATGTTACACCCAAAAGTGTGAAAACGGTAAAATGGGTCGAGTATACTCACAAAATTGCTAATTCTTCCGATTATCCAATTATTGACGAGGGAATGAGTTTAGGAGGTCGAATGTATACGGATTGGAGTTCAAGGTATGTTTAGAGTCGAAATTCAGAATTTAAAGTATATCGAAAGTAAGTATATGAGAAAATAACCATCTAGCACCTAATACTCGTTTTTGACAATATGAGACCCATATGGGTTTGAATGTTTTCATGGGTTAAAGTACCCATTAGAATCATAACGAAAACTTAGGTTCATAGATGATGTAACTTAGTATTTTGACAAATAATCATTAGATTATCATCAAAGCTTCGGTTACTATAGGCATTATATATTCTATATAGTTTATATCATAAGTTTTAGTCCAACAATATAACAAGATTATCATAGAAGTCATGCATAGAGGTAGGAAGATAAATCTTCCATTTTAAGACCTCTTTTGTATTCACCAATGCACAAGTTGTCATCAGACAACAAGGATGGTCATGAATGGATTATTACGGAAATGAAATATACTAACAAACTAACTAAGAAGAAAACATCAAGTGATGTGTGGATTTGTAAGTAGGATAGCCCAAGCTATCAAAATAATCACACATATTCAAGTTCAAGACTTGTTCATCACTTGTGGGTTAAAACCCTTTTAAAACAGAAAGTTTTGAGGCTTGAAACCTCTGGATTTGTATGTTACAACCTTGTTTTTAAGCACACATAATCATAGTCTTGATTAGGGGCATAAGGACATATGAATGTATGAAGAAATCATAAATTTAAGTATGTTAATCAAAGTGTTTGCACAAAATAGAAAGTTTCTTGCACTTTTAGCCTTATTATGGTGATGTTCTAGCCTTGGTTTTCCATGGAAAACCTATGGAAACATACCTAAGGTTGTTCTAAGTGCTAAGAAGAAAGAAGAAATGAAAAAGATGGAAGATGAGTGAAGTTATGCTAACTTTTGCAACTTGATGTGATTCTGATTTGCTACTGTTTCCAGTTGAATCTAGGGTGTTTGAGAGTAGAAAAGATGTGTTTGCAAAGTGAAAAATATGTGGGAAAGGGTTGGGTTATATAGGGAGTGATTAGGTGAGGTTAGTTGGTCATTAAATGGAAGAAACACAACATAACTAGCACAAAATCGCCCAATCCATGAAGCTAGTCACGTTTTAGGCAGATCCGGGCTGCTGGCGGGGCGCGAATCGGATGGGGGGTGGGGTCGCGGGCCGCGAGCCAGTGTGGGCTGGTGATTTGTTTGTTATATTGACAAGTTTAGCCCCTATACTATCTTATATGCATGTTTTAAGGTGTTTTAGGGTATTTAAAGTATAAAAGACAAAGTGTAAAGGTATGTAATGTAATTGAAGCATAAAAATAAATGTAAAACAAGGGTGAATAAGTATGGAAGTTGAGAATAAGTATCGTATTCGCATGAATTTAGCACGTATGTCATGTATTTGTAAGTTTAACACACTTTGCATGAATTACGAATAGGTTACCACGTGTAAAATAAATTCAAATGCATGAACGTGTATGAATATGTAGAACGTGAATTTAACGAAATATGAATTTTGTTTATGATTCAAGTCTTGAATTTTAAAATGGTGCAACGAAAAGACGATTACAAGGAATACAAGATTTATAGAAATAGAATTTACGAACAAGCTTTATAATTAAGGAAAGTACGAAACACGGGGCGTTACACAAGTATCACGATATTAGGTGCTTGTGATTGTTGACGGTGACACATATAACAGAAGAAAATACCATAATGTCAATTAAAAAGATAAATTAATGCCAAAATTATAAAAAATACAGTAAAAACACACAATTTACTATTAACTTAAGACATGTTTAATAGTTGCTTGTCCTGTACACACCTCCATCCTTGGAGTACAATACAATCTAAAACGGGTCAGCTTCCGCAAACCCTATAACTCAGTTAAAATCAATAATCAAATAAATGAAAGAAGAAAACAACCAAAATTGCAAACTCACATCAAACCTTTGACCATAAAAGGCTGAGCATGCAACTGACACGTAAGGGAAAAATGAACCATGAACAAAGCTACATACCAAAACAGAAGAGAGTAGACTTAACTGAAATGTGCACTCCAACTCTCATATCAACCGTAAACCAGTATCTTGAGAGCAGAAGCAACTAAAAATGCACTGATGCTCTCACTATCAAACTAAAACACGAAAAAAATGGGCTCTCCGCTGCAAAATATATTAAATAAATAATACTCAGAACAGTTGAAGTGCCATTTTCAGTTTATTTTGCTTCTATTTTGGCAGCTTGTAGAAGGCTTCTTTAGTCATTCCAAACCTCTCCCTGAACTCAGCGGAAGACAAGTATGTCTGTACAAAGCAAAGATTTCAATCAAATTAACAGTAAAGTTACATATTTCCCGTAACACAAGATTTCAAATACAATACCTCTCTTTTGGTTACATCGATGTCTGCAGCAGGGTCGGTGGATACTGTTATAAGGCGTTCGTACGGGTACAAAGTGAGCCCTTCCTCATCTTCAACTTCATTTTCTTTAACATCTTATTGTATTGTTAGGGTTTCGATTTTACTGCTCATTATGTTTTCCTTCTAGTTCGACTCAGCCTTTGGTGGCGATTTGGGCCTAGCTGTATACATGTCAAGATAAGAAGTTTAAGTAGTAATTTGGGAGATACCTGCCTATGAGTGTTTTATGTTATTTTACTTATGAGGTGTTTGGATTGAGTTTTGAAACTTCTTACATGATTATAGTTTAACGTTTAGATAAAGAAAAACTGTTTTTGATTATTACAACTTCAAACAACAAAATCACATCCAAATATAAATGTAAAGAGTAAAATGTTATTTTCATCCCTGAGGTTTGGCCAGTTTTGTGACTTTCGTCCAAAGGCTTGTTTTTCCACATCTGGATGCAACTAATATCGTACAACAGTTGATGCTAACAAAACTCTGAAAAACCTGCTTCAAGGTGTACAAATATATACGCATCCGGACATTCACCGTTCGTGTCTGTAACACCCTTAATATTATTTAACGATTTCGTATAATTTACGAAAATAAACATGTGATTATGAGCACATATACATTACAAAGTACGGGTTTATTAAAAACTTTTACAATTTAAAGTTCAGAACGACATAAACTAGTTTAGTTTGTCGTTTAAAATTTTTGACAAAACAACGTGCGGAAGCTTCTTCTTCATGTGTTCGGTTCTTTCTCGTCGCTTGATCTTCGTCCGGGTACTTTCGATATTCACCTATGATCAAAACCAACCTAAAAGTTAGTTTTGATAACTTAAATATAAGTTTAAACAAGTTCTACGCATCAAACAATTAACCAAAATAATTTTTCCAGCCTTTATGTCTCTCGCGTGTCGCGAGAGACTCAACTAGATGTGTCGCGTGCCGCGACGTCTGTTGCGTGTCGCGCCCTAGACAATGTTACGCGTCGCGTGGAGCGGGGGAGGCCGTTTTCCAGCAGGTGCAGGTTCTGGACCTGCATTTTTCCCAGCTACAATTTTGGTAAAAAAAAGAGAACTTCAAAGTGCCATAACTTTCATTTTACTTATCCGTTTTGCGTGATTCTTTTTCCTACGCGTCCGTAGTTTAATTACGGACCCGTTTATCATCTTAATTCGCATCAAAATCCGATTTACAAGCTAGAGGCTTATAAATCCCCTCTTTTTTATCATTATTCGACCCGTTTCGTAATACATTAACCATACTTATTTCTCGTTAACTCTTAAATCATAAACGACTATTTAAACTCACAATCTTTAACTTATACTTGTTACTTAGTGAATTACGCAGCCATTTTCTGAGTTATGCGCGTAGTTCGTTTTGACCCATTTAGAGCGACTTTTATACATTTAAGCACCCAAACTCTCTCTTCTCTTTCTACACTTCGTATTCCCATTTTAAATAGCCTCTTATATTCCACCACAACTATCTTTGTGGTGGAATTAACATGATGGACCCGTTATCATAAATTTTACCCTTTGGATAGTCATTTTTACGCAATTAACCCACAAATGTGTATGCCTATAACTTTTATTCAATTCTACGGATTACATAATCACAATTCAAATTCTTAAACAACCTCTAAGGATCGTTTGTCCGGTTTTTCCATCAAGGGCTTTTTGGTCAAATTTAGTCCCCCATTTACGACGAAGGACTTTCGCTACTTATTTGACCAAAAATGTACGTTGAACCACAATCATATTTATGCGTACCTGGATCGGGTCGACCTATTGACCCGTTTCAACACCTTGCTTCCATAATATGCTAATTCATATCATTGTTAATTCATAAACCATTTCTATCCTGTAAGCATAAGACTTGAGAAGTACTTATTAGTCATCGTTTGTCAAATGGCATCAACCTTACCATTTGACCCCTTTTTATTCATTTAGGCTTACTTATAAAGTAGCCATTCCAAAACGAATTTTATTTATGTCACCTTATGACCAAATTACCATTTTGCCTCTTTTACCATTAAACATGGTTTTAAACGTTTTTTATTTGTTCCGACTCATTTTGTTTCGTGTTGGAACCCATAATTCGAACAAAAACCCATTGTCTTATTTATCGCCTATAAAATAAATACGTATACTACAAATGGGTGTAAGCATTACTTACCTCGTATTCAAACTATGCTTTTCTTTTCCCGCGTACTCGATTCGTTTGACCCGCTTTCTCCCCAAGCTTCCACTTAGCTTGTTAAGCGCCAAACTATTATTCAATATTCACAAGGTGGTTAGATTAATCATAATTTAATACAATTATTCCACCTTACGCATTTCATATCAAATTATCATTCATCGTATTAGAGGTCAGTTTGACTTTTAAAAGTCAAACGCCATTAGTATATAAAATGCACATTCAAGTTCATCAACTAGTTTAGGCATTCTCAAACTACCTGGTAGGCGTTCTATTAAGCCACCGTTTTAACTATTATTATTATTATTATATATATATATTTTTTAAACACCAAGTTAATTTAGCTCTCATTTATCAAGGGTAGTTTCTCCTTTCGTTATGTAAGAACCACGGATTTTCATTCACAAGTAAAAACCCGTTTCAACACTTTATTAGGCATTCATCCGAATACCTAATCTACCCAAGTTCTACATTCAAACGAGTAGACGCGCGATTTCACTTAGGCATTTTAACAAACATCTAGCGGGCAAGATTTTTATACATCTTTTGTCTAGTTCATGACTAACATTTTAACTAAGCTTAATCAACAAAATCAAGCTTCTATGTCTGGTGTATATGAACAACATCTAGAACTTATATCATATCATCAAATTTCACATAGTTATCATCACTTTTCAAGTGTTCATCCTAATACCATAAAACCCACTTATTTCATACTTGACTAGTTGACTAATCACTAGTTTATGGCACAAATTCAACAAGTTTGCATCTAGGGTTTTGTTCTGTAATACCTGCGTCCCTAAACTTTTAGTTAGTATCAATTTTAGTACCTGAACTATGTAGTCATTAAGACTTTTGGTACTTGGTGAATTCTATGTTATATACTAAATACTTGGAATGCCTAATTCTAGATACTTGGAATGTCTAAATCTAAATACTTGGAATGCCTAATTCTAGATACTTGGAATGTCTAAATCTAAATACTTGGAATGCCTAATTCTAGATACTTGGAATGTCTAATTCTTGATACTTTGGTGCTTGACTCTTGAGGCTCGTGAAACTTGAGACTTGGTTGAACGATGGACTGGAGTCTTGTCACTGGCGGAAACTATGAAACTTAAAATCTTTTGTGTTATTGCCATAATCTAGTGATAATATTACCCAATAATACGCAACGCTTAATCTAACTCGCAAATCGAATCAAAGACGGTGAAACGGAAAAGATGGGATTGACCGAGTGGCAATTCGATCGGATGACCATCCGATCGGATAGCCATCCGATCGAACCCCCATCCGATCCGAGTGCACACCGCCTTCACACCTTCTCACACTATAAATAGGCTTGTCACATCACCATTTTCACTGATGTGACAGCCTCACTCGACCAGACACACGCACTCCACTTTTCTTCAATTTATCGGCGATTTCGGTACGTTTTACACTAGATTCTTGTACAACTTTAATCTATACGTCATTCTCTACAAGATTCTCCCTTGAAATCCCACTTTTCACCATGAAATCTATAGGATTCGAGCTCTTGAAGGTGATGTCACCATGGCGGTTTGTACCAGGCTGTAGTGTGATGTCATCCTAGTCAAGATATAGCTCAGATCTAAGGAATTTCATGCGTTTTACACTAAATCTATGCTAGATCTAAACTTTTCAAGCTAAAACCTATGTTTATTTTCATCTCTTTCTTAAACTTTTACTAAAACGGTGAGATCCGGATCTAAACGGACTGTAGACTTGATTATTAGTCTGGAGTCGGTTTGGAGAAGGATTGTTGCCAGAGAAGATGACCGGAGTAGGAATTCTGACATAAGCATCATCACGAACAGACGACGAAACGGACTGGGGTGATTCCCATCCGACCAGATCGGCTGTACATTGATGTGTTTACCATTGTCTCAATAAGTACCAAGTCGTTGTTGTTTAAACAGAAACTTAGAGTTTTTACAAGTTTAGGAACGGGGCAAGAGTAACCCGATCGAGTGGCAATCCGATCGGATAGCCATCCGATAGAACAGCCACCCGATCAAGTAACACTTGCCCCTTAACTTTAAAACACTTTAAACTTTGAAGTCATGATCGTCGAATGGCAACTCGATCGGCTAGCCATCCGATCAAACTGCCATCCGATCAGACGACATACCTCTTGAAGTTTTGAAAACTTGGAACTTTGGATCGAGTGGCAATCCGATCGGACAACCATCCGATCAAGGTAACCTGAGATGAACACTTGACTTGACATTTTGGGAACTAGTCACTTGGATCGGATGACCATTCGATTGAATGGCCATCCGACCCATTCACACACATGCCATCTCAATCGAATGGCAATCCGATCGGATGGCCATCCGATCGGACATCCATCCGATCAAAATGATTGATCTGACACTTGGTTTAATCTCGTTATTCTGCCCGACTCTTATCAATTGCAATCTAACCAGGCTAAACCTAAAGAGCTCCCTTTGATCCAATACCAGTTAACCCGTTAAGCAATCACTCTAGGTATACTCGATCCCTTTTAGTTTTAAACTTTGGGATTTAACATGTATTCTATTAAACTATGATACTTGAAACTTTTGCAAGCTAAACTCTATCCTATGTGTATGTGAAACTTGTGATTCTTGTATTCTATTTATGCTATGTGGACGTTTAATCCAGGGTGTGTAGTTCCGCCTTAACAATAGTAGCGCTATAGGAGATGCACCTCCCCATTATTCTCGGGGGTGTTGTTAGGATGATTCTAGTTTTCCTTGAGACTTGGGAAAACAACAAAGCATCGGGATACTTGGGCTATCACTTGTTGGACTACGAACACTAGCATGGCTGAAACTATTTATGTGACACTACATATGGATATGAGTTGTTTTAATCTATTATGCTATTATTCAAACTTGTATACTCGCCAGTACATTTTTTTGTACTGAATCTATTTTAATACATGTTGCAGGCTGATAGATGCTGGAACTATGGAAAACAAGCTAGGATTGATGCTTAGAAACTTGCCTAGTTTAATTCTAGAATTTGAAACAATGGTTTTGTGATCGTATTTGATATTCATGATTATGTTGATGTTTTAGACAAATTGTTGCATGAAACTTATTTAATCTATATCGAAATTACTAGTGTTATGGAAATCTCGTGAGCAATCTGAAAGCCTAGTGCTCGCACCCCGATGTTTCCGCCATCGGTTGGGGTGTGACATGCTCCCAGACTTATACTCACATTAATTTCACTAAAACATTCAACATTCATGCAAGAATTTCGTTCTTGAATGTTAATCAGAATTTCGAAATTTCACTAAATAAATAAATTCAACATACCTTGTGATCTCCTAGCTTGGGTGATCACGAATTTAATAAAAGCCCCAATTTTTAGCTTGATTTCCCCTTTGATTTGAGCATTTCTTTGTAATTTAGGGTTCAAGAGAAGAACCTTTTCTTGTCTGGTGTAAATGTCGACCTTATGTGTGTGTTTTTTG
The DNA here is from genome assembly GCA_030545235.1 of Helianthus tuberosus. Taxonomy (NCBI): domain Eukaryota; kingdom Viridiplantae; phylum Streptophyta; class Magnoliopsida; order Asterales; family Asteraceae; genus Helianthus; species Helianthus tuberosus. The sequence goes on from CM060432.1 coordinate 142,399,657, forward strand.
TGTCTAAGTTATTTTAAATAACTCACTTTCGAATTTGCCACTTTCAGTCCCTCTATTTTTTTGTTAGTTAATTATGAAATAGGTCACAACTTACTTAATTCCAACATTATCTCTTTTACTAACTAGGTTAAAAATTCCTAGTTAACTTAGTGGGTTCGGGGAAATTATAACCCGTTTTATTTTAAGTCCCATTAACCCGGGCTTCTTACAAACTTTGTTTTCTCTAAGTGTTTATTCTTCTTTTTAATTTTTATTTAGGATTATTTATTTAAATCCTAACATTCACCGGGTTAAATTTTACCACTAATGGTATTTCACCCGTTCATTAATATTAACGTGGTTTGGCTATCAAACCCGTTTTCGGGGTGTTATAAGTCTACCCCCCTTAAAGAGGTTTCGTCCCCGAAACCTTATTTAAGTATTTCTTTTAATTTAGACTAAACGAACTTAGTTTCGTTTTCAAGACATTCATTCGTTCTTTTCAATCTAACGTTTTTATTTATATTGACGCGTACGTCTTTCATGTGTAAGGCCTCACGGGCCGTTATTATTATTATTATTTTTTTAGCTTATATCCATTATCCTTATTGACCGAGTTGTCACTTGACCACTTAGTCTCATCAGTCTGTTAACATGTTTATCCCGCGCTTGTCTTATGTTAACAAGCGCTTTGTATTTGTCATGACATTTTCCTAACTTTGAATAGCTTTATCGGCTAGACTAATTAGTCGCCGTCACTTCATACCCCGTCATTCGGGTATACTATTTTGCAATTTCCGGCCTTATGTGTGTTTAAGATTTTCTAATTCCCCTCATACTACTTATGTTTGTTAAAACGTTCCTTTTGACTAAAAACTAATTTTTTTTAGTTTATGTTTCCTTTTTGTCTTACATTTTTCTCTCATTTCTAGGAATGCTACTTCATAGGATCTATTCCTTTCCGTTATTATTTAATGCGGGAATTATAACCAATTCCCACGCTTAACTCATATGACCCGTAGGTTCTTTCACTTAGCCTCGTAGGCTATTTATTTAGATTTTCACCTTTTTACCCTTTTAAGGTGAGACCCCTACAATTCGTTTCTTTCTATCTGTGACCCGAAGGTCTTTTTGGTCCCGTTAGACTTTAACACTATTTATAATCTCGTAGGTTATGATGATCCCGTAGATCCTCTTTTATTCGTATCTTTATTCAACTGTATATATATATATATATATATATATATATATATATATATATTTAGGGTGTCAAGGTACCCTTTTTATGTTTAGAATCATTTATTTTCGTTTTTGTATTTCATTTGACCTTGACCGTAATCTAAGGCTACATTTGTTTTCTTTCGAATTATTCTTCCGACTCTATGACTTCTTCCGTCATTTACACGTCGGTTTGTCCCACTCTTATCGTTATTCAGTTTAGGCCTCTATTTCCCTTCGAACCGTTACCCGGGTTCTTTATCTTAATGTTTTTAACACTCCAGTTTCACTGGTTTGCGTTTTCCTTTCTATACTCTTTTACGACCTATCACATAGGTTCATTAATATTTCGCGCTTTCATTATTCAGCTTGCGCTTACTTTCATTTTCATGCGTTATTCTTTATTAATCTCGTTTGACTTGTTTGAGTGAAACTTCGTCAATTATGAACGTCAAACTTCGGTTTTTGTTCGACCCGTTCACTTTAAAATAGTTTAACATAATTATCAAAAATTTATGTTTTCAAAATCTTATCGTCTTTTAGTGATGACCCATAATCCGAGTCTTTTGACTTTCTAATCCGCGTTCTCGTCTCCTAGTTTACGCATATTCTTAAAATCATACTCATCTATCGGGTATATTTACCGAAGTCATTTTCAAAGTAATCATTCTAATATGATTTTAGACTTTGTTTTAACTTATTTAGTCGTCTTAGCGAAATCCATCGCTTTTATTCAATCACGTCCTTTATTCTTTATTTAATTTGTTTGACTTGTCCGTGTGAATTTCATCACTTGTGACAGTCAAACTTTTATCCCTATACCTTAGCATTCCTATCTGTCGGTTTGTATTTTCATTTACCTTGATCTTTGTCCCTTCTCTCGGGCTCGTTGTCCTAACGTAATACGTTTTCGTCCTCCGACTTGCGTTTACGTTTACTATCAAACATCTTACTTGTTTGATTCATTTGGGTACCCTTCTTTTTTTAATTTGTCCCATTCACCCCGTCCTTATTACATCGGACGTAAATGTGTCCGCTACAAGAAGTTCATGGTATTATATGCCACTACTTACTTGGCCAGAGTAAGCGATCAACACATGATACACATGACCTTTTTGTAGTTTTCACATCACACCCCATGTAAGTAACGCCCCTATTTATTTCATATCTCTGATTTCATTTAGTAAAACTTTATTTAATTGCAAAACAACAATCATTAGTTTTACTAGTTTTACTTTTGTACATATAAAAATGTTTTTCTTTTCTATCGAGCTATTATATAATCACATTCGTTAATGTGATCGCTACTTTTCTCAATAGCATTATATTGAGAGTTTTCCACTTGGATAATTACCCCCCCCCCCCCGGTCCAAGTTTCCATATGAACTAATCCTATTATTTCTTTGTTATTCATCATCGTGAATAGCACCTGTTTCTATTAAACTTCTCTTGGAAACATCATCCTGAATAGATATCCTATTCAGGTTTTTGTCAGATATATGCAACCGTCATTCCCTACGTGTTTGTTGCATATTACTACTTATGCGATTAAATTTAAAAGCGTGCACTTGGTAATGCTTGCCCTTACGGGCTTATCTTGCCGTTAACTTTGTTCCCGATCGTCACACGATTTAGGTCCTTAATGAGTATGCTCTGCTCGTCATACCTCGGACCGTTCCACCATCATAACCACAATTCGTTCAACTCTCGTCATCTTCAGATGCGAGTGTCCTTCAACTAAACATTTACAAAAGTTAGTAATTCCGACATTAATAAACGCCCGTATTGTAATACAAGGCTTTTTACCGTACGTGTTAACGCACATGATTTCGTTAACTATACCTATCGTTTTCATTGGGGTAACGTGTATTACACAATAACCCTATGTGTTGTTCACAACACTTTAATCATACTAAACCATTAACATACTTGTACTTACCGGATTTGCGATCAAGCCTCGAACCGAACACACTTTACTCTTTAACCATGAGCTCTGATTACCAACTTGTAACACCCTTAATATTATTTAACGATTTTCGTATAATTTACGAAAATAAACATGTGATTATGAGCACATATACATTACAAAGTACGGGTTTATTAAAAACTTTTACAATTTAAAGTTTAGAACAACATAATGTAGTTTAGTTTGTCGTTTAAAAATTTCGACGAAACAACGTGCGGAAGCTTCTTCTTCATGTGTTCGGTTCTTTCTCGTCGCTTGATCTTCGTCCAGGTACTTTTGATATTCACCTATGATCAAAACCAACCTAAAAGTTAGTTTTGATAACTTAAATATAAGTTTAAACAAGTTCTACGCATCAAACAATTAACCAAAATAATTTTTCCAGCCTTTTTGTTTCTCGCGTGTCGCGAGAGACTCAACTAGATGTGTCGCGTGCCGCGACGTCTGTCGCGTGTCGCACCCCAGACAATGTTACCTGTTGCATGGCACGGGGGAGGCCGTTTTCCAGCAGGTGCAGGTTCTGGACCTGCGTTTTGCCCAGCTACAATTTTAGTCAAAAAAAGAACTTCAAAGTGCCATAACTTTCATTTTACTTATCCGTTTTGCGTGATTCTTTTTCCTACGCGTCCGTAATTTAATTACGGACCCGTTTATCATCTTAATTCGCATCAAAATTTGATTTACAAGATAAAGGCTTATAAATCCCCTTTTTATCATTATTCGACCCGTTTCGTAATACATTAACCATACTTATTTCTCGTTTACTCTTAAGTCATAAACGACTATTTAAACTCACAATATTTAACTTATACTTGTTACGTAGTGAATTACGCGGCCATTTTCCGAGTTATGCGCGTAGTTCGTTTCGACCCGTTTAGAGCGACTTTTATGCATTTAAGCATCCAAACTCGCTCTTCTCTTTCTACACTTCGTATTCCCATTTTAAATAGCCTCTTATATTCCACCACAACTATCTTTGTGGTGGAATTAACATGATGGACCCGTTATCATAAATTTTACCCTTTGGATAGTCATTTTTACGCAATTGACCCATTTATAGGCATTTGACCCACAAATGTGTATGCCTATAACTTTTATTCAATTCTACGGATTACATTATCACAATTCAAATTCCTAAACGGCCTCTAAGGACCGCTTGTCCGGTTTTTCCATCAAGGGCTTTTTGGTCAAATTTAGTCCCCCATTTACGACGAAGGACTTTCGCTACTTATTTGACCAAAAATGTACGTTTAACCACAATCATATTTATGCGTACCTGGCTCGGGTCGACCTATTGACCCGTTTCAACGCCTTGCCTCCATAATATGCTAATTCATAGCATTGTTAATTCATAAAGCATTTCTATCCTGTAAGCATAAGATTTAAGAAGTACTTATTAGTCAACGTTTGTCAAATGGCATCAACCTTACCATTTGACCCCTTTTTATTCATTTAGGCTTACTTATAAAGTAGCCATTCCGAAACGCATTTTATTTATGTCATCTTATGACCAAATTACCATTTTGCCTCTTTTACCATTAAACATGGTTTTAAACGTTTTTTTATTTATTCCGACTCATTTTGTTTCGTGTCGGAACCCATAATTCGAACAAAAACCCATTGTCTTATTTATCGCCTATAAAATAAATACGTATACTACAAATGGGTGTAAGCATTACTTACCTCGTATTCAAACTATGCTTTTCTTTTCCCGCGTACTCGATTCGTTTGACCCACTTTCTCCCCAAACTTCCACCTAGCTTGTTAAGCGCCAAACTATTATTCAATATTCACAAGGTGGTTAGATTAATCATAATTTAATACAATTATTCCACCTTACGCATTTCATATCAAATTATCATTCATCGTATTAGAGGTCAGTTTGACTTTTAAAAGTCAAACGCCATTAGTATATAAAATGAACATTCAAGTTCATCAACTAGTTTAGGCATTCTCAAACTACCTGGTAGGCGTTCTATTAAGCCACCGTTTTAACTATTATATATATATATATATGTGTGTGTGTATGTATTTATATATATATATATGTATTTATATATATTTTAAACACCAAGTTAATTTAGCTCTCGTTTATCAAGGGTAGTTTCTCCTTTCGTTATGTAAGAACTACGGATTTTCATTCACAAGTAAAAACCCGTTTCAACACCTTATTAGGCATTCATCCGAATACCTAATCTTCCCAAGTTCTACATTCAAACGAGTAGACGCGCGATTTCACTTAGGCATTTTAACAAACATCTAGCGGACAAGATTTTTATACATCTTTTGTCTAGTTCATGACTAACATTTTAACTAAGCTTAATCATCAAAATCAAGCTTCTATGTCTAGTGTACATGAACAACATCTGGAACTTATATCATATCATCAAATTTCAAATAGTTATCATCACTTTTCAAGTGTTCATCCTAATACCATAAAACCCACTTATTTCATACTTGACTAGTTGACTAATCACTAGTTTATGGCACAAATTCAACAAGTTTGCATCTAGGGTTTTGTTCCCAGACTTATACTCACATTAATTTCACTAAGACATTCAACATTCATGCAAGAATTTCGTTCTTGAATGTTAATCAGAATTTCAAAATTTCACCAAATTAATAAATTCAACATACCTTGTGATCTCCTAGCTTGGGTGATCACGAATTTAATAAAAGCCCCAATTTTTAGCTTGATTTCCCCTTTGATTTGAGCATTTCTTTGTAATTTAGGGTTCAGAGAAGAACCTTTTCTTGTCTGGTGTAAATGTCGACCTTATGTGTGTGTTTTTTGTGTCTAAGTTATTTTTAATAACTCACTTTCGAATTTGCCACTTTCAGTCCCTCTATTTTTTTGTTAGTTAATTATGAAATAGGTCACAACCTACTTAATTCCAACATTGTCTCTTTTACTAACTAGGTTAAAAATTCCTAGTTAACTTAGTGGGTTCGGGGAAATTATAACCCGTTTTATTTTAAGTCCCATTAACCCGGGCTTCTTACAAACTTTGTTTTCTCTAAGCGTTTATTCTTCTTTTTAATTTTTATTTAGGATTATTTATTTAAATCCTAACATTCACCGGGTTAAATTTTACCACTAACGGTATTTCACCCGTTCATTAATATTAACGTGGTTTGGCTATCAAACCCGTTTTCGGGGTGTTACAGTGTCGTCATCACAGCATATCCAATCGTGAAAACCTGAAAAGAATCCTACAGTACGTAATTCAAAACAGCTAATCGGTTCAAATTCGAAAACCTTATGCAACAAATATCGTACAACAGTTAATGCTAACAAAACTCTTGAAAACCTGTTTCAAGGTGTACAAATATACACGCATCCGGACATTCACCGTTCGTGTCATCATCACAACATATCCAATCGTTTCAAACTTGAAATCGGCCTTTGAAACAGATGAATTCAGATTGTTTCATAAACAGTCACGAAAGAGTATTGCATAGATTAACAGCCTAAAAACCGATCATGATCATAGAATGAGAATCAAATAGATAATCATTACAAATTTTGAAAACCTACATGAAATTAAGAGCACGAAGTCGGTTACAACCTGATATCGTACAACAGTGAATGCGAAATCTACCTCTGAAACAGAAGATGAGTTCAGATTGTAACCAAAAGCCAAGCAACCAAAAGCCCTAAAAAGAACCTGCCTTTTTACTATTCATTGAGGAAAAGTAATATACTCACCGGAGAGCAATGGTTCTAGGACGATAACAGTGAGGCTTCTTCACTCCGCCGGAGGTCGGAGCTGATTTCCTGGCAGCCTATGTAGCAAGCTGCTTCCTAGGTGCTTTTCCACCAGTGGAGTTAAGAGCGGTCTGCTTTTCCACAGATTTGATGCTCTTCAATAACGATTATACAGCAGAGATGATGAATTTACCGGAGAGTACCATAGAATTGGCTCGATTTGGGAATTAGGGTTTCGGTTTTCGCAAAACTGTAAAAGATATATGATGAAAGGTTATATATACACAGGGAAACGTGGATTTTGTACTTATAACGTGGGGGATGATTACCTGTACTTCATCGAAACAAAATCCTCAGAAGATTCAGGGAGCTAACACCATTCTTATCTTCTTCTCCGTTGCTATTGCTGCAATCCGGTTCCTTTCAGTAGTTGCTATAGAAATGATCGGGTAGGATACTTCTGAGAGTGGATTGCAGAGGCTTCAAGCACAAGGAAGAAGCTCGATTGAAGTTTTGAAATGATCGGGTGTTTGGGATTCCTGGATTTGAGAGAGAAGGATTGAAAGTGGTTTGAATTTTGAACGTTAGAGCCCGAATGATTTATCTTATATATGTGGAGCCAGAATTTTGAATTTTCAATGTGATAGAGGTTTTGAATTTTGAATGTGGAGCAGACCTTTGAAATTTGTATCTGGGCAGAGCTTTGCCCTTTATTATGTGGGCAGAGCTTTGCCCTTTTGTAAGTGGGCAGATCTTTGGTCTTTTGTATGTGGGCAGACCTTTGAAATTTGAATGTGGGTCAGAGCTTTGAATTTTAAAGTGTTTTAATATTAGGCTTTATGATGTAATAATGACATAAGAAAAGTATTGTTGGAAAGCCTCTATAGCTATAGCTGACACATCAGCTTTTCTTATATCAGTGGGATTTCTTAGGCTGCTCGGTATGGGGGTCATCCCCGCTCCGGCTTGCTTCGGCGACGGACCAAACACCGTGTCGCCACCCCCGTCGCCGTCCAGTCATCGTCCTCCCCGTCGGAGTTGTGCCGTTTGCGACGGACCAAAACATGTGGGCCACCCCCGTCGCCGTCCAGAACACCACGCCCCCCCCCCCCCCCCCCCCCCGGTCTTGCTCCGGCGACGAATTCTTCTCCGGCACCATACCGAGCAGCCTTATAAGAAAAGTATTGTTTGAGATCCTCCATAGCTGCCTCTATAGATAGTTATGCATTTTGACAATTTAACGTTCACGTGGCTATCTTCGGTGTTGTCATATCTATGCAGTTATAATTCTTATTTTGATTAGATTAATTAATTTAATGACAGTGTATTTATTAAATATTTATTTTGTATATGCATGTCATTTTGTTTATGTTCATGTCTACTGTCGAAAAGACATGTTAATTTTTATTATAGGTTTTACATGTCATCGTAGTCCATATATGTTTTGTTTGATTTGATCGTTTATATTAAAAGTTAATTTCAGTTATCAAATAATTATTTTTAAAATTGTTTTGATTTGATCGTTTATATTAAAGTTAATTTCAGTTATCAAATAATTATTTTTTAATTATTGCGTATTGTGATAGTAGATCAAGTGTCAGATAAAAAAGGAGAAAATGAAAACAACATATATGCATGGTTACGCATCATTTATTTATTTATTTATTGTTGATGAGAATATGTGATTTATTTTTTATATCAAGTATTGGCGGCAACTATCATGCTGCTAGCAGCCTTTAAATATTTTGCTAATAATCAATATTAAGTTGGTTAGAATTTCTCATTTTATATTGAACAAAGTGATTAAAATTATTAATTATGAGTTACGTCCAAAACTTAAATCAGTGTGTTTTTCCTGGTTCCAAAAGCATCGTGTTCTTCAACAGGAAGACTGGACTCTTATTAGTCATATACGTATCTGATTAGTCATATAGTAATATAAAGTTCCTAAAGGAACTTCATTAGAGGCTAAATGATTTGAGACTGGCTTGCTAAAATACCAAATCAAAACAGTTTAGGGTTATAAGAAAGACAACAAGCCAATTTTATATAATTTTAAAACTTTAAATTATAACGTTGAATACATATGTAACATCATTTAAAACATATTGTTGACTTTAAATAAGCTCTCACAGGATTTTGAAATGGCCTAACTTTTCCATACATGATTTTTTTAAGTACACCGTACAAACATTTTATTTTCTTTACTTTTAGTTTTTTAAGTACGCCGTAAAACAAACATTTTATTTTCTTTACTTTTTAGTATAGTAATGCGATATTTTTTTAATTTAAAAAAATGTTATGTGATAAACGGTATATATGCGATATTTTTCTTTTTAATTAAAAAAAATGATGTGATTAGCGGTGTGTGTATTTTCAGCTGTATTGCGCGAGCACCTGCTAGTGTGTGTATAATAATAATATCTTTTGATTAATATAAAAATATATGTTACCAATTAAAAAGTAACAATACATGAATATAGATGAAAATAAAATAAATAAATAAATAACAAATAGTAAACGAAATAGTAAACGAGTCCAACCCGAACATTGAGAGTTTTCTAACGGATCAAACTCAAGTTTGAACTCAATTAAACTAAACAGACTTAACTCGAAGACTCCAAGAATTAATTCCATTTCAATATAAAATTTGAATTCGATATTCTTCAAGATTATCTCACGAAGCACGCTGTCTTATGATATTTATTACTTTTATTTCTTTTTATACTCGATTTTTTTCAACTTTCAACATAAAAGTCTTCCGGCAACCAAGAGAAGCTTCGTTAAACCTCACCATTCTCCATCATAAAAGAAAGGAAGAATTTGTGGAGTGAATGTTTGATATATTTTACTTGTAAACAAATCCAGGCATTTGTAATGACGATTCTGAATTCTGAAATACAATATATTATTTGTAATAAACAAAAGTATAAATCTTATGTTTTATTGATGATGACGAGATAGGATTATTTTTATTATTTATACATAAAAACCATAATCGTAAGTCGTAACACAAAATTTAGTTATAGAACAACCATAATCAAATCATCACCTTCTCCATTAGTTTAATTATTTCAGATTATTTTTAAACCTTTAAATTATAATTGAATTATTCTATTTTTCTCTTTAAAAACAAAACTTACAAGTCAATATTACACTAGTTCTCCATTGGATACTTACAAATTTTATTACAATGTTTTTCCATAATGAAAATTCGACAGTTTTAATTTAATTATATGAGACTCTTTACGTTTACTTTTACTTCATTGACTTTGACAGTTTCTTCCTCTTATTCTAATATTTAAATTACATTACAACCTTTTAAAATATGACTATTATTATCTATATCAAATACTTTCTAGAAAGAGTATGTATGGAAATTTACCAATTTCAGCTTTTTAACAATATATTTTATTTCTTTTTTTTTCTATGAGAATGTTGCTAAGTTGCATGGCAAAAGTCAAAACCTTCACATCTTATTCCTTAGTCACGGGATAGTTTAGCTATACATGTAATTTGACTACATATGTAATAAACTAGTTGATGCCCCGCCTGCGTTGCGGGACGATGGCCAAATAATTAGCTGAATTGAGGGCAAGATCGTAATTTTGAGATGTGGACAAAAAACGTAATTTTAAAATAGATATAAAACAATAAACGTGTTGGTCCAATGGGGGAGTGCCAGGCAGCTGCCTGACACTATTCCCCCATTTGGGTTTTGTATATGTAGGAAAACTAGTAGATGCCCCGCCCGCGTTGCGGAGCGATGGCCGAATAATTCTCACTCAATTAAAAAAAGACTACTATAATTTTGCTATGAAAAAAAACGATGATAAGACCGTAATTTTGGGCTCAGGGCAAAAATGTAATTTTTCAGGACTAATGAGCCAGTGTTAGGCAGCTAGAGTTATGCGCCGCCCGCGTTGCGGGGCGCTAAACCGAGTATTTATTAGGTTAATAACATGTACGCCTTTATGTCGGTTAGTTATACATGCTACCTATAACACGATATCAAAAAAGAGACATCAAGTTAACCAATTAAAGAAAAACAGTACCATAGTTATGATAAAAAAATTTTAACTAAAACGATGACAAGCGTGTAATTTAGAGTTGGGGGCAAAACAATAACTTGTCAGGACCAATTAGCGAGTGCTAGGCAGCTATTTGGCATGAATAAAAACAAAATTAAGTCAACGAAGTAAAATAAAACACTACCATGGTTTTGCCAAAGAAAAAAAAACGATGGCAAGATTGCGATTTTTAGCGGAGGTAAAATCGTAATTTTAAAATGGAGGCAAAATAATATTTTGAACTGAGGGCAAAACCATTTTTTATTTTGAAATGGGGGCAAAATCGTAATATTTTAGCTGCGGGGCAAAATCATAATTTTTAGTTGGGGGCAAAACCGTAATTTGACAGGACTGTAGCTGAGGGCAAAACCATAATTTTATTTTGAACTGGGAGCAAAATTGTATTTTTTAACTGGGAGCAAAATCGTAAATTTAAGCAAGGGGCAAAAGCAAAATTTTATTTTGAATCGAGGGCGAAATCGTAATTTTACACCTGAGATAAAATTGTAATTTGGCTTCACCTATAAATAACTATTATATGGCAAAAAAAAAAGGTCAATGGCCGCCAAAAGTGGCCAATCACTTGAAAAAACTATTACTCGCTGACATCATCAACTTGTAGATGTTAATATGTATAATAGTTCACGTACACGACATCCACTTCAACGTTTGATAATCCGATCAACCAATTTTCTTTCTTAAACGACTGAATATATAATCCGATCAACCAATTTTCTTTGTTGTGTTGTGTCGAATGCGAACCCGAGAAACGAAAGGGATTTCGAGCAGTTGGTCGATGATATGATTGATAAAGATCTTGACACGATTATTTCCATTTTCAAGTATTATTAAAACCATTCAAGCCAACCAGTCTACAATGTGGTTCCCAATTTGCGGAACTTAATCCCAGATTGTCTAAATAAACATCTTTTCAAGTTTGCACAGTGGGAGAAAAGACCAGCACCTCTGTCAGTATTGTCCTTTAATTTCGCATAAACATATATTCGTTTCATAACCTCCTCCTATAAATCAACCACAACTCACCCGATACGTCTTCTCTGGATCACACATGATAAAAGCGCTTCTTTAGACAATCTGGGTCACATATCCGACAATAGGGCCCACGGATCTTATGCCCACCCGAGAATGACCTCTGGATCACACATGATAAAAGCGCTTCTTTAGACAATCTGGGATTATGTTCTGTTTCTTCAAGATTTACGTCTGATGTCCAAGTTTGATCACATGATAAAAGGGGAAATCTACTGGAACTCCTGATTGAGAGAAACTTCTTCGAGCTAACCGCCGATATCTTATCCTTCTGTTGTTTAGTACTTCCGAGATAATTCAAGTTATTTCAGTTATTTCTGTTGATTCAATACTTCAACGTATTTTAGTTGGTTTCGAATATACCCAAAGAGATCTGACCCAACCGAAATCCACTTCCGAGATGATTCAAGTGAGTCCTATGAAGCAAGTGTCGGTCTATTCAATTGAGAGGAAACATTGCATGACTTGAACGAGTCAAAGTTAACATTCAGATTCTGTTCTGTTTCTTCAAGATTTACGTCTGATGTCCAAGTTTGATCACATTTGACTTCATCGGCGGCAGTCCAATGACTTTCTTGAGTCACATATCCGACAATAGGGCCCACGGATCTTATGCCCACCCGAGACCGACCTCTGAATCATCATAGCAAACGTGTCGGGTTCTTCTGCTAGTGTTGGGGCTTCCAATGCTCACACAGGGTGATAAACAACGCTGATATCATCATAGAAGCGTTGGGATTCAAGGGTTTATGAGTCAATGTTAACATTCAGATTCAGATTCAAAAAGCAGATGATTTTGTACTTGGGTTATTCTCTTTAATATATTAGAACGATCCTTGTTTTGTCACGTACATGCGTTTAATTCTCAACAAACGATAACTTTATAACTTTATAGTGTGTGATTTGACCAGGAAATGATTGGAGGTGATTGCTACTTTTAATAAGATGTCATAGTTGTCAAATTCGATTTCAACAAATCTTTTCCTTTTCCTTCAATTTCTAGAACATTCTCCGTAACATGAAGACGTGTCGGGTTCTTCTACGGAAACGGTGGCTATGCGAAATACAAATCGCAACCGCAACGGGTTTCTAACTTTATGCTTGCATCCACCACAGTGAATATTATCTATCTATGTGTGTCACATCCATCCTGTTATAGCAATAGATATGATTAATTTTGGGGAAATCTATTTTGACACCCCATTTGTCTATCTACACACCTTGCATATTTTTTCCTAATTAGCGTTGTTAACTACCAAAAGAATGCATAAACAAATAGTTCTAGTGGACGAAGCAAAGAGACCGCCTTCTTAACAAAAGTATGTTGTTCCAAGATCAATTCCAAGATATCAGCGTTCTTTAATCTATTAGAACGATCCTTGTTTTGAGAACCTGATACTGTTATAACAGCCGAGACGATTCAAGTGAGTCCTGTGAAGCAAGTGTCGGTCTATTCAATTGAGAGGAATCATTGCATTACATCTCTGTTGAAAACAAGTGGTTGTAATGATGGAACCCTTGATTTGAAAAAACATTTTTGAGAAATTTATATTTCAATACGCATCGTATAGGCCTATACGATGCGTATTAATCGATGATTTTACTGAAATACCCCTGGTTTTCTGATAAATTCAGGGGTATTTTTGAGAAAATTCAAAGTTTAATACGAATCGTATAGACCTATACGATTCGTATTACGCTGATATACGATACAACATAGGCCTATACGATCGTAAATGGCATTATTTCAAATTTTATGTTATCGTGTTTCCCTCGGTTCGACGCGTATATGTCTCGTTTTTTGCCGAACTTTCGCATATTTTGTCGTTTTATTACGTATACCTTCAACATAAGTCGTTTCGGTGCCGTTCGGTTGCGTGCGAATATCTTATTCTATGATTACGTACAGTTTTGTTTGAAATCAACCTGAACTCCATAGTGCCGTATTATATGTACACGTGTGTGGAAATATCGTTAGTCACGTACTTTGACGTATTTTTGCGTATTTTGACGTATTCTAACATATTGTTGGTATTTAATAGTATTTTTGACGTATTTTAGCGTATTTTAACGTATTTTAACGTATTTTAGGGTATTTTAGCATATTTTAACGTATTGTAACGTATTTTAGCGTATTTTAACGTATTTTAGACAACAACAGATAATGAACGGATTGTTGGACTTCTTATTCCTAATGTACGCCTCAATTCATCTTTTTTACTCTTTTCTTCGATTTCAACAAATAGTACCGAAACCGTTTTTTACTACGGAAACGGTGGCTATGCGAAATACAAACCGCAATCGTTTGTGACTATGGGAAACACAAGTTTTCTTTTTGAGCTTGATGGATGTCCGTTATCTCAATTGAGGCGTGCATTGTTTAAATCTGAATATAACTAGATGTTACGTCTAACTTCATTAAACCAAGAACAAAGCCTATTTTCAAAACACATGTGTTCGTATCAGCGTTGCTTATCAGTTGTTAGGGTTTCGTTTTTTCATGCTCCAACTAAACCCTTGAATCCCAATGCTTCTCTAAACAGTTTTTCAACAAATGTTTTCAAGTTTGCACAGTGGGAGGATTACGAGTGTTGCGAAATTATGTATTTGCTTCCCTAAAATACGTTAAAATACGCTAAAACAATGGACTCAGACTCATTGTTGCGAATTTGGTTTCTTCGGGCTTATGTTGATGGATAACGCAAACAAGTTCTCCACAGTTTGTTATTCAAATCTCTATCCGGTCATCTTTCCAAACTGCAACACACGATAAGTTCTCCAAAAGAATGCATACACAAATAGTACCGGGACCATTGTAATAGACATATGTCACATAGTTTGAACGAGTCTAGAACACTCGTAATCCTCAACCGGCTTTGAAACTGGATGGAATCTACAAAGAAACTGTTCGATTTCACGGTGAGTGGAGAAATTAGCGTAGTATATAATACGGTTATACAATGGGGAATTCTATTTCCACACTTTCCTATCTATCTACACACCTTACTTTTTCAATATGCATTTGTAACGTATTTTAGGGTATTTTTACGTATTTTAGCGTATTTTAGCGTATTGTAACGTATTTTAGCTTATTTTATCGTGTGTTGCAGTTTGGAAAGATGATCGAATAGAGATCTAAATAACTAACTGTGGAGAACTTGTTTGCGTTATCCATATTAAATCAAACGTTCATGTATCACAAGGAATGACCGATCTAAGGCAGAGAACCTGATTTAGATACACAAATTCGATTTCAATAAATCTTTTCAAGGTCTTAAGTGATGGACAATTGGTTAAAAGATGTAGAAGAGTTTGTGTAGAGATCTTTACAGTATGGTTTCTCGACAAATAAAGTACGTTAGTTTCTTAACAGTATGGTTTCTCGACAAATGAAGTATTATCTGACAAAACTCAAAACAATTGTACTTGCTACGTCAGATATTAGCTCGGAAGTTCTATAACACAAAGTAATCTATTAGAACGATCCTTGTTTTGTCTACGGAAACGGTGGCTATGGGAAACAAAAGTATAGACCTATACGGGTTCTGTAGATCAACAGAAATAACTAAAACAAGCAGGCATTGATTTTGCCAAGATTGAAGGGAAGAATCTGGCCATAAGCATTGTGGATTCTTAGCGTTATTCGAATGTAAGTGGATCGAGGGATACGCTTATCTATACTGGTCAAAGTGGGCATGGTTTGTTCGAGAGTAAATCACCACCCAAAGATCAACAACTTGTGATTATTCGGTTTGGAAAGTGGACGAAGCAAAGAGAAACTGATTCTGTTGTTCAGTACTTTCGTGTGTTAAATACAAAGCGGATTTCAACTTCCATTGATCAAATAATAAAAACCCTAAGAATGCATACACAAATAGTTCTAGTGGACGAAGCAAAGATACCACCTTCAAATAATGTTTCCTAGATGTTTGAAGACCAACAAATGTCCAAAGTGCTGCTTCTTCGTTCGCATGACGGAAAGCTGCTACCGCGTGACAAGAAGCTACCTTGCAAAAATTAAAAAATTAAATCGACACCCTCAATACGCATCGTATAGGCCTATACGATGCGTATTACTTTTTAGCGTGGGACAATGGCAGCCTTTGGCAGGCATAGAAGTTTGAACCCACCTCAATACGCATCGTATATACGATGCGTATTGAGGGTGTCGATTTAAGCCCCAAGGTGTGCCAATAATACGACCCTTCTAAAACTCAAACTTTTTGCATCTGAGTCCTTGTGGTTTCAGTTTTATTGCTATTTTGGTCCAAAAGTGAAATGATGTCATATTTGTCTCATGGGCAAAATGGTTATTTTTAATTATAAAACCCCACCCCAACCTTTCTCTTTCTTTCTTTCTCTCTCTCTATTTCCTCTCCGGTCCCTCCATCTCATCAGAAACCATCCATCATCAACCATCAAACATCCACCCCACCCCACCCCATTCCACTGACCACCATCTTAGCAACACACTAACCACCACCTGCTCCCATCGCAACCACCCACATCAACATTGTCGCTCAAACTCATCAACACCCAAACCCCCAAATCTAAAACCCACAAAGGTTGGGCAAGATTTATAAGACAAAGAGTAAACAGCCATTTTGGTTCCTGAGGTTTGGTCATTTTTGTCACTTTAGTCCAAAACTCAAACTTTTTGCATCTGGGTCCTTGTGGTTTCAGTTTTATTGCCATTTTGTGTCACGGCCCCCGACCCGGTTTGACCCGTTTCAGGAGCCGCAGGACAGAAATCCCGTGGTATTTAATTAATTGAGTTTAACAGCGGAAGTTTATTATCAGGATCTTTTTAAAATTTAAATATTTCCCGATTATTTTATTTCACAACTCGGGATAAAACCCGGTAATTTACAATATTGAGATTTCACGGAGAAATCTTTTATTTTACAAAACATGTTTCTTTATTTTATACTGAGCCACTTCCTTAAGCTTGTAGTGCTTCTCGGCACTTTTCCTGGATCACAACAGATCACCTGAAACATGTTTGAAAAATGTTTTGTCAGCGGGAAATACTGAGTGAATCATTCTATTTACATAAAATGATGCATAGTTATTAATTACAGCATAAGAGCGATTACAATGGCTTCTATCTTATTTTTATCTGGCGCCGTGTCACAATGGTGACGATGGTCATACCACTATTAGGTCAATGAACCTAAATAGTGATGATTATCCCTAGTAGGTCAATGAACCTAACTGGGAGAAAATTAGTAATGTGCACAATACCCCACTAGCCAGTGATTCAAGATATCCACGACTTAGTCCCTGTAATTATAACTTTTGGAAATAATTTGAGGTATTGTAAAATAGTTGATAAAAAGAGAATGACTCACATTGCAGATTTAATTTTGAGCAGAGTCTAGCCTACTGATTAACCTTTTAACCTAAATTAATAACAGGCACACAATTCGGTCAGTAACTTAATACAACATTTACGATAACTCACGAGATCAAACCATCACATCGAATGACAAAGTGCGATACTTAAACATCCATCGAATTAACGACGAATGACAAAGCATAAACCCTAATGTGGGCAACACTTAAACATCCATTGGATAGTTTAATCGATCGGATATTGAATCGTAGCAGCGATCGAGTTATTACCCTGTATTACGGCGTCGATTAGTGATCCGTGTGTGTTAATTGTGGTAATCTACGTATATCTCAGCGTATATTTGTAATTTGATCGTCGAATGAACAACAGAATGCAAGTGCCAGGCCCTTCTATTTATACCCAAAATTGGCACCTCCCGCTAGTCGCGGAAGAATCCGCGGCACTTGCCGCGTGTCGCCTGGAGTGTCAATGTAGGGTAGGCCTGCTTCATCACCTATCTAGCCCTGATGAGTCGACGTTGCATGAAAATTCTATTTCGACAGCATTTTATAAGGATAATCGTTAATAGGGTTTTACCCCTCTTGAGTTTTAGGGGCCCTGATCCTAATTCCAATTTATTCTGAAAATTTTAGGGTTTATGTAGAATCACTTGGGTTTCTTAATTAGGTTTTCCTATTGAATAAAATAATAAAATACCTAAGAATTTTGATGAGAGTTGTTACATTCTCCCAACCTTAATAAAATCTCGTCCTCGAGATTTACTGGAACAAGTGATGATACTTTCGCTTCATTTCTGATTCCAATTCCCAATTGTATTAGGGTCCTATCTTTGAATCCCACTTTACTTGAACTAACACTAATCGTTTGTGTTTTGAGAAATTTGATCTTTTCTGTCTTCTATCTGAAGAGGTTTCTCAACAAATTTTAACTTTTTGTTTACCTCTATATCTTGAAGAGGTACTACCAAAGATTCGTCTGATAGACATTTCTTGAGATTGGATACATGAAATACATCATGTACTCCAGCTAACTCTCCTGGTAGTTGTAAACGATAAGCAACTGGTCCTATATGTTGGATCACTGGAAATGGTCCTACGTACCTTGTACTTAGTTTTCCTTTCTTACTGAATCTAACAACTCATTTCCAAGGAGATACTTTCAATAGCATTTTGTCTCCAACTTGAAACTCCAACGGCTTTCGTCTATTATCTGTATAACTCTTCTGGCGATCTCTAGCCGTCTTCAGCCTTTCCTTCGTGATACTGAATATCACAGTTGTAGTCACTTAGGATTTTCATCCATCTCCTTTGCCTCATATTTAATTCTTTTTGCCCAAATATATATCTTAAATTCTTATGATCCGTATAGACAGTAAACTTACTTCCATACAGATAATGTCTCCAAATCTTAAGGGCAAAAATTATGGCTCCTAATTCTAAGTCATGAGTGGTATAGTTTTCTTCGTGCTTTTTCAATTGCCTTGATGCATACGCAATTACCTTTTTGCGTTGCATTAACACACATCCAAATCCTAGCTTTGAAGCATCACCATATACTTTAAAATCTTCTGTTCCTTCTGGTAAGGCTAGGATTGGGGCATTTGTTAATTTATGCTTTAAGATCCTAAAGGCTTCTTCTTGTTTAGGTCCCCATTCAAACTTAACTGTTTTACAGGTTAGCTTAGTTAATGGTATAGCTATCTTGGAAAAATCCTTAATAAACCGTCTCTAGTATCCGGCTAAACCTACAAAACTCCTAATTTCCATTGCGGATTGCGGAACCTTCCATTTGGTAATTCCTGCTATCTTATCAGGATCTACGTGAATACCTTCATGATTCACCATATGACCTAGAAATTGCACTTCTGGCAGCCAAAATTCACACTTCGAGAATTTGGCGTAAAGCTTCTCTTTTCTTAACAAAGTTAAGAGTGCATGCAAGTGCTGACAATGTTCTTCCTGACTTTTGGAATAAATAAGTATATCGTCGATGAAGACAATTACAAATTTATCCAAATATGGTTTACAGATCCTATTCATCATGTCCATGAATGCTGCAGGTGCATTCGTTAATCCGAAGGGCATGATTGTAAACTCGTAATGACCATACCTAGTCCTGAAAGCAGTTTTAGGTATGTCTTCCTCTTGTACTTTCAATTGTTGATATCCGGAACGTAAGTCGATCTTAGAAAAAAAATATCTATTTCCCTGGAATTGATCGAATAGATCATAAATTTTAGGTAATGGGTATCGGTTCTTAATTGTAACCTTATTCAATTCCCTATAATCAATACACATTCTCATCGAACCATCCTTTTTTTTCTTAACAAACAACACTGGTGCCCCACACGGGGATAAACTAGGTTGTATGAAACCTTTACTTAATAATTCATCTAATTGCTTTTTCAGTTTTAATATTTCTGTGGGTGCTAACCAATAAGGTGCCTTGGCTATCGGTATAGTTCCTGGAATTAGATGAATCCTAAATTCTACCTCCCTATCTGTTGGTATTCCTGGTAACTCTTCTGGGAATACATCTGGGTATTCTGAAACTACAGAAATTTCCTTAAGTTCTTTATCTTTAGTATTAATGATTACTGTAATCATATATACTATTCCTTGCTTTCGTTCATAATTAGCAACTTTCATTACTGATATGAACTTTATGGGTTTACATGGCTTATCTCCTGTAATCATTATTACTTCTCCAGTGGGTGCACAAATTTCTATGGAATTCTTATCACAGTTTATTCGAGCATGGTTGTTTACTAACCAATCCATTCCTAACACAACATCGAATTCAACTAATTTCATAGATAATAGGGTTGCAGAAAAATTTATGACTTAAAAGTTCTATTTCTACGTTTTGTAGAACCTTATTTATTTTAACTGAATTCCCATCTGTCGTTTCTATTGTAGAAATTTGCCTAATGCTGGTTAAAGGTAAGTTAAGAGTTTGGCAGAATGAAGTATTTATAAAACTTTGGTTTGCAACAGAGTTAAATAATACTTTTGTGTAAACGTTGCGAACTAAGAACGTACCAGCTATCACATCTGGAATGAGCTCTGTTTCCTGAGCAGTCAGTTGGAAGGCTCTTACATACCTTTTTGCTCCTTCTGCAGGTTTGGCTTTATTGTCAGATGGTTTGTTCAGTTTTGGACAATCTGGCCTAAGATGTCCAGCTTCTCCACAGTTGTAGCAGACTGAAAATTTCTTCCTCCTGCAGTCTTCTTGTTGATGCCCCGGAATTTTGCAAAAATTGCAATATCCTTTGCATCTTCCAAAATGCTTCCTTTTGCAAGAATTGCAAAATGGGCTAGTGGAAGATTGCCCACTCCCTCCTCTCTTGAAATTGTTATGGTTACCCGGACAGAATCCTTGGGTAATCTTTTGGGCTACTTCCTTCCTTCTATTTTCTTCTCTTGTCCGTACTAGTTCGTCAGTCAGAGTATTGGCTAAATCCACCGCATCATCAATCGTGCGAGGTTTCGCAGCCTTGACGATATTACGGATTTCGGCAACCAATACCCAAATATATCGAGAAATAAGTACTGGCTCTGGCGAAGCCAGGGTTGGTACCACTCGAGCATACTCGAAGAATGTCGAAGTATACCCTCGACAATCTACATCCACCATCCGGTGGGTTAGAAACTTATTTGTCATTTGTTCCTTTTCATACTCGGGACAGAATTTTCTTTCTACAAAGCTCTTAAATTCTTCCCAGTTCATAGCATACGCCATCCTTCTTCCTTTTGCTTGTAACACCGTATTCCACCATTCTAGCACCCCTTCTTTGAAAAGGTTTGACGCGTACATGACCTGATCATCCTGAGCACATTTACTTATGGCAATTACTGCCTCGGTTTTCTCTAACCAACGTAGTGCCGCAGTTGCTCCTTCATTGCCTGCAAACTCAGTGGGTTTACAAGCAAGAAATTCTTTGTAAGTGCAACCAGGCGTTGCAACTTTCATTTTCTTAGGGGGAGGAGCTTGCCGTGGTTCATTCTCATGATTAATATGATTATTGCCTCCGTTTACGCTATTACTGAAGTTATCTTCAGAAATACGTTTGCTAGGAACGATTTGTTGCGGTTCGATTGGATTTTTAACAGCAGCAACGATTGCTGGAATAGCGCTGGCTATCCCTTGAGCAACTATTGCTGGAATAGCGTTGGCTATCCCTTGAGCAACGATATTTTCTATATCCTGCCTGGTCATATATTGATCCCCCGGTTGTTGCTCAGATTGATTAACCTCATTAACTGGTTCATTATTAGCGTTTTCCATCTGATAATTAATATATATATTTTATTAGTATCAAATAAATAATAATTACACAAAACAATTATATAGAGTTCATAACACCAATATAGCCAAAACTATCAATTTCTCGATTTCCATTTATATTTAATAGTATGCATCATTACACACTATTATCTTACAAAGTTTTATTTGTAGTTATTTTACAGACTGATTTTTACTATTATTATTGCACAACCACAGTTCCATAAATCCCCTATCCTTTATCAGATGATATTCTAGTAATGGCGTTCCCTCTCATCGTATTTCCAGGAGATCTGTCCCCCAATCTCTTGGATCCTATTCCCAGCATCCATTAGTTCTTCGCCAAAGTGGCGGAGTTCAGCCATATTATCGTTACTCATTGGTGGATTTGGTAAAGGTTCTGGATTGAACTGAGGAAAAAGCTTATAGGGATTGTTTTGGAACTGTATTTCATTAGTCAACCATTCGTCTATTCCTAAAGGTTGCGAGTGGATTGAAGGGTTTGGAATAGCTGGTTCTAAGTTCATTGGTAGTTGTGTTTCAAGAGAGTGAATAAAAACATTTTCATTAACAGGCTTAATAGTATTATAGCTTGCCAATATAAAATCTAGCTCTTCCTGAGATGGTAATCCCTCAATTTGCCTAGAGCTTTCCCCAATTTCCATTTTCTTAGGCTTGGGTTTCTCGAGAGGTAAAGCGTTGAATTCTATAGGTTCTTCTATGTCTGGTATATACCTATTGAAATCTCTGGAAACCTCTATTCTTACCGGATAGAGATTTAAATTCTGAAGGGCGTCAAACAAGTCACTCATGCTGTTATGCAAAATACACACCATTACTAATTATAACAAAATTTTTATAGAAAACCTTTAAATATTATTCCAGACTGTGTAACTACAAAACAACTGAAAATTAAAACACACTAGGTTTTATTTGTAAATTTATTTATTTACTGAATAAGGTTTCTAGACTGTAGATAATAAAGGTGCTAAAACTTGGGTCAATTTATTTAAAGATTTGTATTTACTGCTACAGTGGCTAACATATAAAGATCTGCCCATACTGTACAAAATTAGTCAGATAATAAAACACATAATAACAAAATAGCAATTAATAAAAATTAAGTATTTTCTAAATACTTAATTGGCTTAAATCAGTGGCTCGATCAGTGGCTCTGATACCACCTTTTTGTGTCACGGCCTCCGACCCGGTTTGACCCGTTTCAGGAGCCGCAGGACAGAAATCCCGTGGTATTTAATTAATTGAGTTTAACAGCGGAAGTTTATTATCAGGATCTTTTTAAAATTTAAATATTTCCCGATTATTTTATTTCACAACTCGGGATAAAACCCGGTAATTTACAATATTGAGATTTCACGGAGAAATCTTTTATTTTACAAAACATGTTTCTTTATTTTATACTGAGCCACTTCCTTAAGCTTGTAGTGCTTCTCGGCACTTTTCCTGGATCACAACAAATCACCTGAAACATGTTTGAAAAATGTTTTGTCAGCGGGAAATACTGAGTGAATCATTCTATTTACATAAAATGATGCATAGTTATTAATTACAGCATAAGAGCGATTACAATGGCTTCTATCTTATTTTTATCTGGCGCCGTGTCACAATGGTGACGATGGTCATACCACTATTAGGTCAATGAACCTAAATAGTGATGATTATCCCTAGTAGGTCAATGAACCTAACTGGGAGAAAATTAGTAATGTGCACAATACCCCACTAGCCAGTGATTCAAGATATCCACGACTTAGTCCCTGTAATTATAACTTTTGGAAATAATTTGAGGTATTGTAAAATAGTTGATAAAAAGAGAATGACTCACATTGCAGATTTAATTTTGAGCAGAGTCTAGCCTACTGATTAGCCTTTTAACCTAAATTAATAACAGGCACACAATTCGGTCAGTAACTTAATACAGCATTTACGATAACTCACGAGATCAAACCCTCACATCGAATGACAAAGTGCGATACTTAAACATCCATCGAATTAACGACGAATGACAAAGCATAAACCCTAATGTGGGCAGCACTTAAACATCCATTGGATAGTTTAATCGATCGGATATTGAATCGTAGCAGCGATCGAGTTATTACCCTATATTGCGGCGTCGATTAGTGATCCGTGTGTATTAATTGTGGTAATCTACGTATATCTCAGCGTATATTTGTAATTTGATCGTCGAACGAACAACAAAATGCAAGTGCCAGGCCCTTCTATTTATACCAAAAATTGGCACATCCCGCTAGTCGCGGAAGAATCCGCGGCACTTGCCGCGTGTCGCCTGGAGTGTCAAAGTAGGGTAGGCCTGCTTCATCACCTATCTAGCCCTGATGAGTCGACGTTCCATGAAAATTCTATTTCGACAGCATTTTATAAGGATAATCGTTAATAGGGTTTTACCCCCCTTGAGTTTTCATGGTTGTAAAAGTCGCTAGGCGCTCCCTAGTCGGATTCGGGAGTACTCGGGAAGTACTCGGCTTAGTCGGAGATTACTCGGGGAGTAATTGGCCTGGGAGAACAGTACTCGTGCCTCGGTAGCTTACCTTGTAGCGAGTACTCG
The DNA here is from genome assembly GCA_030545235.1 of Helianthus tuberosus. Lineage (NCBI taxonomy): Eukaryota > Viridiplantae > Streptophyta > Magnoliopsida > Asterales > Asteraceae > Helianthus > Helianthus tuberosus. Next base: position 142,423,873 of record CM060432.1, read on the forward strand.
GAGAGTACTCGGAGCCTAGGCGGGACTTTTACAACCATGGTTTTAGGGGCCCTGATCCTAATTCCAATCTATTCTGAAAATTTTAGGGTTTATGTAGAATCACTTGGGTTTCTTAATTAGGTTTTCCTATTGAATAAAATAATAAAATACATAAGAATTTTGATGAGAGTTGTTACATTTTGGTTTAAAAGTTTTATTGACAGTTTACTCTATTTGGGAGCAGGTGGTGGTTAGTGTGTTGCGAAGATGGTGGTCAGTGGAGTGGGGTGGGGTGGGTGTTTGATGGTTGATGATGGATGGACTATCCTCATTCACAACCCAACCCAACTTTTAATAAAAAAATAATTTCTCTCTCTTCCACCTACACACCCCAACCCAACCTTTCACACTCATTAACAACCCAACCTAAACCATTTTTTAATTAAATAAATATGCCTTAGGTTATAATTTATTCTATAAATTTATTACAACTAATACAAATGTTTATATTTTTAAACTTTATTATTTTAAATATAAAAAATTATTAAAAATAAAAAAGAAATTTTATCAAAAAAATCTAACAAAACAATAGAATGTTGACATGTAACAAATAAGATAATGTTAGATAAAAAACAATTAAAACAATATATCAATTTTTATAAATTTTATATCTGCATGTTCACAAAAAAATAAACTAAAGTGTGATATACTGGAAAATATATTTTTTCAAACGATCTGGAATATATGAAAAAGTTAAACAATCAATATATCTAATACACTGGAAAATATATTTTTTCAAACGAATTCGGTTTTTAATAAAATTTATATCGTAATGTTCACAAATTTATTTTAGGAAATACAGTGTATTTAGTTTTGTTATTAAGTTTAAATATTAAAAATTATTTGAGTAATTAAATTATAGGGGGGAATTGATAGTTAGAAAATAAAATAAAAAAAGAAAATTAGAACATAGAACCAATCCAATTTTGACAAGTGGCAAAAGAGCATAGCCAACCTCTTGCAACCTTGGGTTGCTTGGCCAACCAGGTTGTGGAGAAAAATATAATTTTCCTTTTTCTTTAATTTATTTTGGCAACCTAGGTTGGGAGAAAGTCACAAATGGTGAAAGTCTGATGAGATGGATGGACCGGAGAGGAAACAGAGAGAGAGAAAGAAAGAAAGAAAGAGAAAGGTTGGGGTGGGGTTTTATAATTAAAAATAATCATTTTGCCCATGAGATAAATATGACATCATTTTACTTGTCGACTAAAATGACAATAAAACTGGAACCATATGGAACTAGATTCAAAAAGTTTAAGTTTTGAATTAATGTACCAAAAGTGACCAAAACTCTGGGAACAAAATAGCAGTTTACTCCTCCCAAATATTATTGTACTTATGTTTTATTGGTCTCCCAAATATTATTGTACTTATTATTGTACTGATGTACTCATTGGTACAAAATTGTTGACCAGTTTCTTGTTTCCCCTAAGTCAAAACCATATGATATATTGATCAACTACATACATTCCTTAATAAAGTAATCATTATAAAATAGCATTGAAAAAAATAATCCTCTTTTTGTTCAGTGTGATATGAATGGTGAAGCTTTTCCAATAGACATGGTTCCATGTTTTGGAATTCTAGGTCAAATTTGAACATCTGAATGAAAATGAGGGGAGTGTATTTATAAAATTATAGCGTGGGAATAACATGGTATTTGGAGAGGATACCAAGAAATAATTTTGACTTTCGTCAACATTGAAGCTGTTTTAGTTCTGTCATTTAACATTAATTATTTCATTCGTGTTAATCATGGTTGGATTCATATGCAAATTTCCAAATCTAGAATGATAACAACATCGGGTTTTCTTCAATAAATTTAATCATATGTATATAAAATATATTACTTCACTAAACAAGAAGAAAAGAATTGAGTAGTTACTTAAATGTTTAGGGTTAGATGTAGTATAGATGCATTCTATCGTCGACGTTATGTAGAAGAAAAATTACGAGGGACGAATAACTGAGTTACTTGATTATTGTATGCAGATCCGGGGAGTTGTGAAAACGTGTAGAAAAACAACCATAAATATAAACTTAACTTTAGAGATGTTTTCTATAGTTTATTTGATAAGTTTTTTTTTTTTTTTTTGAACGGCAAATTTGGATCACTGACGGACCACTGGAGTATCATCGTACCACCAGCGGACCCACCCGATCATATCCATCTCCACTAGGCAATAATGCCCTACACCAATTTAGGAGAAAACCCAATAAATCTGGGAAAAACCCCCCTTGTGAGAATCGAACTCATGACCTAATGGTCATAAGCCTTATCTCACCACCAAGATACCACTAGGCTATAATGACATGAGTTTTATTTGATAAGTTAGTCGTGAGTTGTCATCAACTCATATATATTAGGTTTTTATATATATATTCTTACTAGTTGTCATTTACTTCCTTAATTAGCTGTTAATTTTAAATTTCTATATAAAAGACAATTTAACGTAATAGTTTTGGACTTAATTTCAACAAGATCATACTTTTTTTTAAAAGCTTATATATACGCTTTATGTGTTTTTCTTTTCGAGATTGTGTGTTTATTGAACGTTCTCTTGAACATATGTAGCCATTTTCGGGGACAGCTAGTTTCAGCATAAACACATAACAAAGCATCGTTTTTTTTTTTTTTGTTTTTTTTTTTATTTTTTTTTATTTTACGATCTGTATAGTATACAAAATTGTCTTGTAGTGATTTTTCCAACCTAGTAATTAAAATTTTTGTGCCTAAGTTGAGCAAATGATACAAGTTATTTTATTCCTTCTCGTGAGGCCTTGTACTCTAAAACCCCTTTGAAAGGGCAACAACCCTATACATATTCTCTTACATGTCTACTATGGACTTTTAACATGTCTTGTCTCCTATTTGTAGTCAATTTTTTACAACTTTAAATGATGATGCAAATAAACACATTCTTATGTTAATGTTTGTTCATTCTGTAGAATACCACAATGCGTTTAAAAACTGAAATCATATTCGCCCTAACTATGCGTCACTAAATCGCGTATTCATTTCAATGAAAACATTTTGTGAGAATCTTAATGTTTCACAAGGATAAGTGAGTTTAAAACGGTATTGTTTATGTAAGACACTAAGACTGTATATATATATAGTTAATATTTAAATGAGAAACTTTCTTTTAGTTATTATTAGTGCATGATACTTAAATGAATAAAAACAGTAAGATGGTCTAATGATATAGTGGAGGAATTGCAAATTGTTGGTATCATTTGGGGCATTGGATTCTTGAGGGGATAAAGAGTGTGGATTTTTCTGAATATTTTAAGGTAGACTAAGTAGTACCTAAGAATTATTGAAGATTCCCAGGCCTACCAAATCTTTATGTAACCTTTTCTTTAGGAATGATGCGCAACTAGTCAAAAGACTAAGTTTACAAGGTGGAGTATGTCATATTAATTAAGGGTAACAATATACGTGTTTGAAAACATATATAATATATTTATATACTGGCGGATCTTGAACTTAGTTTTCGAATCCTTTTATTATGTGGGTATGTTTGAATTATACACTTAAACTAAAATGGATCGTTCGTATGAAACTTGATGAAGTAGAACGACCACCCAACACTAACCGGTTGGTGACGCCACCACCTTCACTACCTTCACCATGCACCACTACCTATGTACACCATAAAAACAAATTTAGGGTGTGAACTCATTATGATAATGTTTTTCCCTCTTATACGACCAGTTTCAACAAAAGTTCTTTTGACCCGAACTACATTTCTACCTTTTCAAAAGAACTGATCCAACGTATACGGTTATATGATAACTAACCTTTAAAAAATTATGATAACTAATTAGTCGTGCTCTATATCGATCCCATTAAGCTTTTATATTGATTTGATTGATTGATAATAATTGATTTAACTCGTTGTGATGTCAACTCTGGGACCGTTTAAAAGTATATGCAGGCTTCAGGAGAAAGTTAGTGGGAGAGATTGAATTGTAATTTGTTATAAGTTATGAGCTAAAAATATAAGTTGATATCAGTAATGATAGACCGTTAATCAACCAAAAAAAGTTGTTAAAGAAATTGGTTGACAGACCGAAATGCAATCTAGGATTTGATGTCAAAACTACAAACATCATCTCTATGAAAGAATTCTAGATGATATAAAATAATAGAGATAAAATAAACTTAAATACTTAGGAAACTATTATAATTCCAAGTTGTGAAAAAAAAAAAATTAAGCATCAAGCTAGCCATATTTTCACAAGTTTATCGATATAAATAATCCGAATACAAATTTAATAAAATACCAATAAAAATTACAGAAAAAGTAGTTATCGTTTTTTTTTTTTACGTTTTTTCATAATTATCTTCGAAAGTAAACTGCTATACCAATAATCTAACCATAACATTTTTAATACCCAATTATACTTACTTTATATTTTTGTTATTTGTGATCATGATCATTTGTTAACCAAGTTTTAAATAGAAATCGTTATACACAGACATTGAAGCTTGTTATTTTCACGAGTAAATTGCCTTATAGTGTCGTAAATCACGGTTGAGATCTTGATAGTAATGAGTTGAACGGAGATAGAACACCGCGCTAATAAAAATTAAACTCCAAAAATTCACAAAATAAATTACCTACATAGATGTAAAAGGTGATTTTTTGTGATCATGAATTTTCGAAATAATACAAGGCAGCTTGTACTCTTTGGGCCAGATTTCTATACTTCTGATGTTCTAACATAACATTGATTTTCACGGTTTTTTTGTAACATATTTGTCTAGATCTAGATTGTATATAGTTATTTTTTATTTGTATTTATGTCTAGTGAACAAATAAAACAAGTTTATATGTATAGAACTCACTTTTCTGGAAAATAAAGTATAAACACAAAATATAAACAAAAGATACACATGTACGCCATATATTATACCTTTGCATGAAATAAAAGATAAAGTCGTTATCAGGAAAATTAAGTAGATGACATAAATATGTTTTCGTATTTATGAACAAAAATATGATAGGATAATTGGTTGATTTAGAAAAAAATATATATAAATGAGTTCAAGTACAACTCCTCAATATAACGAGTTCACTCAAAATTAAAAATAAGTCAAAAGAATAACTTTAGATGATGTTCTGATGCATTGGCAACCTCCTGTGAAGGTTATGGGTTCGAGCCTCGCTTGAAGCAAGATTTCTCTGGGTTGAACCATGGGTTGTGTCACAGTTGGCCTTCGGACGGTGGGTTTCCTCTATAATGGTGACGGGTTGGGTAACCGCGACGTTTGCATTCATGGGCGTGAGTGGCCTTTTGCCATTAGATGTACCTAACTGATCGAGCTTTTGTTGGTCGTTGAAAGAAAAAAAAAAAGCTAATCACTATTATAACACGTGCTAATTCCAGATGATCTTGTATGCGCGAGCAACACCTATAGCCACCATTTGTCTCCAGCACCTATCTGCCATCATCACTACCACAACTGTCGTCACAATCATCGACATAGCGTCACCATCGCCATCGCAAATAACACCGCATACGCTGTCAACACCCATTGCCACATGACGCCATAAAAATAAATGTAGCCAATCAACCCATTTTGATTTTTTTTTTTCTAAAACGACTAAGTTCAACACGAGCATATTTTAGTTCAAGCCCGTTTTGCCTCAAACTAGATTGAAAGGTTTTTAAAAGTTGTCTGTTCTTGCACAAACTCATTTCAACTCGAGCATATTTTAGTGAAAGCTCGTTTTGACCCAAACAAGATTAAGACTTTTTATGAAATGTCACTTTTAGCCCCGAACTCATTCCGCTCGAGTCTATATTCGTCCAATTGTCAGAACCCGTTTTGACCAAAAAACAGTATCAATACTTTCTTTAAAACAACAAAGGATTTAATTGAGAAATGAAGAGGAAGAACATTATTATGAAAGTAAGAAGAATAAAAATAATAATTGGTTGGTTGTCGTTATCCAAATAACAAAGAGAAAACAGAGAGAGAGAGAGAGTGCACACATTTGTCTATCTAAGCCAACATTTGATCGCCAAGACAAATATCAAAATCTGACATACATTATTGCAAAAACAACCTTAAAAGACTCACCACCTCTCACAGGCACAAGCATATGACATAAAACTTTTATTATTCAGTATATGCATCATTTTGTTACCACTTCCTTCCAACTGGCTTTTAAAACCTGTCTGCCTGCCTGCCTCTAGTTATAATAAAACGTACATATTACCAAAAAGGTTTATTAACAGCACTAAAGGATAATAAGTGGATGGAATCATAAACCATGTATTTTTAGCAACCCTCATATACCCCTACTAGAGCCCAAGTGACTAGAAATGTTAACGAGTTGTTAACGTGTATTTCTTTTTTTTTTTAATAAATTCATCAAATTATCACATGAGCTCAGTACAAATAAGTAAAATTTAGACAAGCAAAATTTCAAAGACGTACCTAAAATCGGGGACAGTATCCAGAGGAGCAGATGTCGCCGGAGAAGCAACTACGTGCAGCAACAGCGGTTATTTGACTTGAACTCTACTGCTGGAGTGCTTTTGAAATGGGCTTTGGGTGGGCTTAGGGGTAAGGGTAAGGGTAATGGCCTAATGGGTAGGGCTTAATTATTAAAGATGGGTTATAGTGGGTAATTGACCAATGAGTTTTGTGTCAATTTAAAGGTCGGTTACAAAATATAATATAACTAGAAAACCGGCCCACGGCGAACCAAATTGACATGTAGTCGATACGAGCGGACATACATTGTGATGTGTGTGACCAAAAACAATTGTTCAATGTAAAGATATTAACAACCACAACCAAGTTGTATCTTGACGGTTAAATGAAGACACGGTTAGATCTAATAATCCTTTCACATTAATTAATTCAAAATGGCTCCTCCAGTGATGAAATATAGACTTAAAAATGATATCCAAAAGTAAGGTCTAAGCAATATATTTAAAAGCTTTTTCTATAAAAAAAGGATATCCAGAAGTAAGGTCTCAGCAATATACAAAATCTTGTCCAAAACGGTTTTCACTTGGTCACATGTTATCTTAAATATATGACCGCAAAATAACTGTAACACATAACATAGTTAATGAATCATGTGAGTTGTAAAGAACTCAAAGATAATTGAGGGATAATGTAGTGTTTGATGAAACTAAAAGTAGATAAGACCGTGGGGTATGGTGGGGCTTGGGTTGTGGCTTGGGTTGGGCATTTGTTGACACGTGAAATGGGAGCCCCCCCCCCCCCCCCCCCGCCTGGTTACGTGTCCGCGGGGTATGGCGGGGCGTGGGTTGGGCTGGGTGCACCGCGTGGCAGGGGTGAGCAGGGTGAGCGAATGAGATTCAGCCAGCTAGCATGGCCATACCGCCCCACGCCCGGCTTGAAAGCCAAGCCCCAAGGGCCATGCCCCAACCCAAGCCCACCCGGGGTGGTGGCTTGGGCGTTTTCCCCCAACCCACGCCCAAACCCAAGCCCCATACCCCATGGCCTAATGGGGGGATACCTAATGAACCATCTGAAAGACAAAAAAAAGTGGTTCCAATGGAACCATGCTGAATCAGGGTGTTGAAAATTTAACGCAAAGTCTGGAGCGTGAAATGTAAACATAATTACAAAAATCATTTAAGCCTTTCAACATACTTGGGGATATTACACGACAAAGACATTCGAAGTACAAAATAAACATATTCTTGAACCATCAAATCCATAAGCACAAGAAATATAAACTTCAGCGTCCCAAAAGGAGATGGAGCCTGAAAATAAAACACCATGATTAAAAGTAAAACTTTTACAAAATAGTAATCATTTCGTTATTCGTAAGTAAGGAGATTGGGTCCCCAGAGCCGAAGTGCAAAAAGCATGCATAAAACACGCAAGGCCGGCGTGGCACAAGATAATTGTATAATACATTATATAAGTGTTTATTGGTTCATGTACGTAAAATTCAGATAGTAAAATCTCTATATGCATTAAATATATAAATACGCACTATATACAACCTAAAAAGCTATATGTACAACCAAAGAGCACATATTTCTACTCTTGTATATGAGGCGCTCCTGAGTCGTGCACCTCATGTACGCATGTCGCCTCATGTGGTTAGAAGCGTTGAACCACCTCACGCCTAGGGGCGCTTTATTTAAAGTTAAAACTAATTAAGATAACTCCTATAATATTCCAATTAATATATAGCAACAGTAAGCACAATTTATGCTAATTAATAACAATAATAATAATGGATATTCCCTTTAAGGATGGTAGTATTTTATAGAAAAAAAAAATGGATATTTAAAAACTTGAAAATTATATAATGATTAAAATACAAGTGTTACATAACTTCAGAGTTTGTTTGGCCATTATCTGAAGCTTAAAGTTCAAGGGTCCGATACGTAAACTGGCAACTTAATATAGGAAAACTGAAGGTGAGATTTGAATCTAAAAATCAGACAATGCACTTAGCATCTAACCAACCAAGCCTTTTGGTTATACTTAACATTTTTAATTTTAAAATACTTACAGCTTTGGGAGAATTATCAGATTCAGATGCGAGTATATGCAAAATTAAGAACTTACAATTAGTCAAGAAGGCGGCTGTGACGTTGTAGCAAGTTAATGAAAGTAGACATTTAAACGTCTCGGTTTCTTATCACATTGATCCTTCATACGATCCATCATATCATCCATGAAGGTGTCAACCTCTAGACACAAACCAGAAAACCTTGTTTGCAGCTTAGCACGATCTGATGCAGGCAGCTTTCTCAGTACTCCTTTAATCCTATGCAACAGTGAACATATGCAACCAGTAGTTTTATAACCATTCTCCATCTGCTCATTCAGATCTTTCCAATAGCTCTTGATATGTGCCATTCTTACCCCAAATTGCCATTTCACTTTCATGTCTTGGTGTGCCGTATGGTTCTCAACTTCCACTTGCTCCATATCAATCGTGTCATCATTGCATGCCCACACTATCCAATAAGAAGACCAAACCTACAAAGTACAGTACACATCTAGAAGCAGAAAAGATATTGATAATCGAGATAAATGAAATACCTTCTCGTGGTTCTCGGCTGTCAGTCATCTTCATCGTCAAAGGAAGCCACCTCGGCCGAAACCGCCACTGTCTGAAACAGTATTCACCATCACCGCCTCCAGTTCCGTCGGTGGATCTCTGATCATTTTGTGTAGCCGGAGGCGGCTGCCATCACCAAACCACCACCATTTACCGCCGCTAACCGAGAAAAAACCAACTATGTGTGTAACGTGAACCATCCCACAAAATTAGGGTTTACATTCAACAGGCGGCCAAAGTAAGCAATTGAAAAATTATCTAACGTAGGGAAAGAAGGTGTAATGGCAGGAGTATGTGCCACAGTGACGACGGTCTTTATGGATTCCGACCACAAATCCCCTGAATATAACAATAAATAAGCCATCTAATCAGATTAATGACTTGCTGAAAAGTGAAGTAAAAAGTGGATTATACAAAATGGTTTAATTCAACAAACTAATCCTATAACTCGGCTAAAATACCCCCAATTGAACCTGATGGCATGATTGATTTATAAACCCTAGAAAAATAATCATACCAGAAACAAACAGAATGGCAGCAGAAGGAATAATTGAATCATTCGTCTTAGGTTCGTCATTAAAGGCCTTCCCCGCTGCAGATCGTTTTCGTGGTAAATTCAGAGCTGCCGGTTACTAAAGACAACAAAATAAAACTTGTCTTCAATATCCAAGTTAAATAACAAAGACAATGAAAAGATAATGAACAATAAGATATCCTTTTCGATTCATCAGCAAATCGTACATGTATTCACTGCGTGTGATTGATCTGGTATACTACATATTATAAAAGCTTATGTCAAACAGGAATAGTTAATTCACATTCTTATGTAGAGCTCTAGATTATAATTGTTAACAGATTCCTCCACAATATCAATTACAACTTAAACAAAAATATCATATCATAAACTTACATATCAAACACTAACAAATTCATAATAACCAGTAACCCTAGCACCAAAACACTATATACGTATCAATCAATTTGAGAGTATCTATACTAAAGAAAAACATCAATTACACATCCAAAAGCACATAAACAATTTATATTTCCCCAAAGAAAAATGCAAAAATCATAAACATGGCAATATAGATGCACTTGTTTGAGATGAGTTTGAACTTTGGGAGAGTCCCGTGGAAATTTTTGTGAGAATCATAAGCAAACTGTTTCTAGAAGCCAATTGCGGTTATAACTGATTCCATCTTATGTGAACCACCATCGGAATCTCTACAATCATCACCGTTTCTGGTTGAGTTGTCGGAGTACGACGTCAACAGAGATGACCGGAACGGCTGCCACCCGCTGGAACCCTAGTGAACGGCCATCGCCGGTCAACCTCCCCCTGTCACAGATTAGGGCTTAAGAAGCTTGCACGACGGAAATACCGGTCTCTGTTCTCGATCCACCCTCACCAGCCTTCCTTTTCTCTTTAATTTGTTTACTTCACCGCAAGACTAGGGGGGGGGGGGGGGGCAATTCTGACCCAAATAGCATACAATGGGTCAGTATAGGTCTTTTTTAAATTAGTTTGGGTGAATTTGGGTGAGGAAATTTAGGGCATGTTTGGATGGGCTTATTAGAGTTAAAAAGGACTTTTGGGAAAATGACTTTTGGGAAAAAGACTTTTTGAAAAGGAGTTTTTAAAAAAAGTGTTTGGATTAGCTTATTGGTGTAAAATGACTAAAATGGGCATTCTTTTAAATATAAGGGGGTAAAAAAGGGGTAATTTAGTAAATTCATTTTTGAAAAGTCACTTTTGGATCCAAAAGTCATGAAATCTTGGTTTTTCAAAATCTGATTTTCCTTCTTTGCAAAAAGCTATTTCCAAAAGTCCTTTTAGTCTATCCAAACACAAAAACAACTTATTGGCTTCTTGATAAGTCAATAAGCCAATAAGTTGTTTTGAGAAGCCCATCCAAACATGCCCTTAGTTAAGGGGGTCAAATTGGGTTATTTAAAAAATAAAAAGATTTATGTACGGGTCAGACCGGGTTGAAAAATTAGGACGGGTCAGTTAGGGTTGAAAAGAAAGAAAGCACGGGTTGAACAATGGGTTATCTTCTTCATTCTTCAATCTGATTGAATCAAACCGACAGCTGCCACCGCTGCCAGATCAAGCTGTCATGGGTTAAATTCGAGGCCCCAATACCTCTTAATTCCGTATAATTCTGTTTATCCAGTTGCTGAATATCCAAATTACAACCTAATTTCAGTTTTCCGGTAAGTTTGTTCAATTGTTGATCACTTGTTTGGAGTTTTAGGTGCCGATCGTTGAAGAATTTATCGGTTTTTTAGGTTAATTATGTTGTGTTCATGATCGATCGGAGTAGAAGTTTTGGATCTTGTGTTTTAGGGTTTGTAGTTTTGTTCAGAGGTTAGTGAAATGTTTTCCTATAATATAATATTTGAATTTGAACACAAACAGTTAGCAAGTATCTAAGTTTTCTATGGAATTTAAACAGGTTTTAAAAATGCAGCTCTAAATTGGCAAAAGTGGAAGGTCTTTAATGTGTATTTGTAGCTGTTTGTTTTCTGTTGTTGCTTCTTTTGCCTGTTTTGTTTTGCTAGTGGCTTGCTAGCTGTTCTTGAGTTCAGTTAAAGTTTGTTTGCTGTTTGTTCATGTTCTTGAAGAATGCAGTTGACTGTTATTCTTTGTGTTTGATCTTGCTCAGCAATTGACTGATTATTTTAATCCGAGTTGAGATCATAACATAATTTCTAGTTTCTTAAGCTTCTTGCTGTATGTACTAGTAATTAAATTGTTTATTGAGATTATTGTCTACTTTTTTTAGTCAAATTTCTATCCCCATATTCTTGCTTTAGTAATCTTAATTTGTATGTATATGAAGTTGTCTACAACTGATTTAAGATCTTAATGTATTGGTTCACTGAAATACTGCAAATGGTCTTAAAGAATGCAATCGATATTCTTTGTTTGATTTCGCTCATGAGATACCTGAAATTTCGGTATCCGCTCTGATTGTTTTGATCCGAGTTGGGTAATTTTACTGTATATTCAGATTGTTGTCTACTTTTTAATCAAATTTCTATCCACTTATGTCTATAAAGTCGCATACAACTGATTTAACTGTTACATTATGTGTTGTTATTATATATGTTGGAGATCCTGTATTGGTTTTACTGAAATACTGCAAATGGTAAAAAAAAAAAACTGACCCGACCCGACCCGAAACCCGTTCTGACCCGGACCCGTTCCGACCCGGACCCGTTCTGACCCGGACCCGTTTTGACCCGAACCAAAACAACCTTTTTTATAATTGACCCGTTTTGACCCGAACCCGTTTTGACCCATGACCCGACCCGACCCAACCCGTTTGCCAGGTCTACGCAAGACTTAGTCTTGATGATCTGAATAAGAACACGTAGCCTACTTAGGCTTCCAATCCATTTTCGGGTTGAACATGTGGAAAGAAACCCACCCTTGGTTTCTTAGAAACCACCAAACAAATTTTAAAGCACAAAGTACAAGTAGCAATGCCTAAGAATGTTAGAAATTAGAGTATATATAAATACTAGTCGTTTACCCGCGCGATGCGGCGGGAAACATACCACTTAGGTTGGTGAGTTTAGGGCTATGTACGGGGCGATTCGGTTTTGAGCCACTTCAACTAATTTGACCACTTGGATGTTCAAATGATGGAGATAAGGTGTTAAAATAAAATCGGATGCCGTGTCCCCCTTAAAGTGATTCAAGAATGAAACTATTCACATAGCATGTCACTTCATCTTGGTTGCTTGTTGATGAAGTACGTAACAAAGTAAAGGTACGTGACCTAGTATCCATTTTGTTGATATGGTTCAAGATAATGACTTGTAGATGCAAATGCGATTGCTATGTTATGTTACCTTGGTTTTCTATATCATAGACGCCCATGACATAATACATGTTCGTAACTTGTTGGCTAAGATTTTTGAAACTTGGAACAAACATTTTTTACACATATTTTCAAACGTTTGGACTTCCTAACTTGTCGAGAAACATACCTTGAATTTAGAAAACAAAGTTTCGAGAAACCTCCCTTCATAGATATTTAGTTTTATTCACTATGCAGCTAAGTAGTGAATAAAACTAACTATCAAACAGATTTTTTTGGCTGTCTCATTTTCTTTCTTTTTATTTATCTCCTAAATCTGTTTTGATTTACATGCTATCAAGACAAATAAAAATATATATTTAAACTATAAACATAAACACCTGTCGTCGTTTCCTCTTTGACTGCATGTAGTCTTATTATCACCTCTGCAAACAGGATTTCTAATAACTACAAAAATATAATACATCAAACAAGATCAAACAGACTTTATGATCAAAACCATATAGTTGTGTGTTATTTATTTACACTGTTATTTAAGTGCCATTCTCAGATCAATCACCAATAAAATTACAAAAAAAAATATCATTTACAATTTCCTTACACCCTAACAAAAATTACATTTTAAGATTATCATACTAAATGCTATTGCACTAACCCATTAGAATGCAGTTGAGTAGCCTCCTCCATACCGAGTTTGACTGGCCCCTCCTTCCAACAAAGCTCTCCAATCCCTACCCTCTTCACCATTATCCTGTTCACGAAGCGCTGTTAGCATACGTTTCGCGCTCGCTTCCACTCTCCGCCACTTCACGCAGCACCTCAGCCCCTCCTGCCTGAACACGAATTCCAAATGCAATGGCATTGGATGCTTTATGGATAAGATCAGCAGCATGCATCCCCAATATATGTAGTCCAAGAATCTCACCGGTATCAGACCTATATATCAACTGCATCATACAAAATCAAAAGCCCATCAACATTCTCTATTTGACTGCCAAATGGCCATCGGATGAGCAGTTGGAACAAATATACAAAAAATAAATCCATATATTAAAAAAAACCGGAATATATGGTTCAGTAATATTGCGACTTAATCAAGAAATACCTTCTGTAAAATTAGAAAAAAGATGATGCATATATTAAAAAAAAAACCGAAAGATTATTTTACCATAGTTTACATCCCTTCTGAACTGAGTTTTATGGGGGCCTATCCCTTTATCATGCATGGAAGCATAAAGTCTCTGGTACGCTCTATAAAATCTGCAAAAAGAAATAAAAATAGAGTAAAATCCATTTTCATCCCTATGAGGTTTAGCCAGTTTTGCGACTTTCGTCCAAAGGTTTGTTTTTCCGCATCTGGATCCAAAAGGTTTGAAATCTTGTCATAGAAACACCCCATGTACAAAAAGTGTGCGCCTTAGGTCGATTTTCACCCTAAAATCGCATCTCAGCTACGCTTCTTGTACATCGTGCGCCTTATGTCACACAAGGCGATGGGGTTTGCGCCTAGATACGCTTTGCGCCTAAGCGCGCTTAAGGCGCGCTTTTTTAAACCAAGGATTTGTTAACTGGGGATTAAATACGTCACAAAATGCAAACCACATGGACAATCCGTGTACTTTTGAAAAGCTAGGGACCAAAACCAAAATTTTGGTTAACCACAAGGACCATTCGTGTACTTCACTCTAAAAAACTACACATTATGACCCATTACTCAAATAAGCCATTTTACCACATTTTTTGGACATTAAAAAGGAAAAAAACACTTGCCTGCATTCTTTAAGATGGAAAAAGGCTTGTGAACTTGCTGTGAGTAATATCAAGTACATATCAGCCTGCAACATATATAATGTTGAAGTCACTTCCATCTCCCATATGGTCAAAAAGGGTCAGAAGTTAACCTGCACATGCTTTCCCTGTAGCCATGGTTGTAAAAATCCAGACTAGTCTCCGATTAGTCGCCGATTAATCACTAATCGAAGGTTCACCGATTAATAGCTAGGCAGTCAATGTCGGTCCTATTCTGGCCAAATTTTGGCTAGATGCCGGCCAAATTTTGACCAAACTATATAAATTCCTTTCAATTACTTAAAAAATTGGTTAATGAGGGGTTAAAACATGTCTACTTTAAAAAACTACACATAAAAATGCGTATGTATATATGTAACTAAAAATTACATATAAAAATCTCAATCCGATTAATTCCGATTAATCCCTATTAATCCCGATTAATCGCTAGTCGGTACCCCACCGCCCGACTAGCGCCTAGCGATTCTTACAACACTGCCTGTAGCTGCATTTTTTATTCACCCGTTTGAGATTAAAAATAAACAAATCAAACCATTCATAAGTAAATGAATTAAAAGTTCCTCCTCTAAACATTTCAATGGCCAGTGATTTGGAATTTGGATGCATGTTTACTCTGAAATTTTAGCAAAGAAAAATATTGCAGTTAACTAACTTACAAATTAAATCGCCATGAGACATATTACCTTATGCTGTTATCAACGGAATCATAAACATCCACAGAACAGATGAGTTCATCCAAAAGCGCAGGTAAAGCAGCTCCAAATATTTCTTTCTTATCAGAGCCAGTCTGATCACGATAAAACTGCAAAGCGCAGTCTAATTTGTGCCCATCTGCTTGATAAAGAGCATAAGCAAGACCTTTTGGTAGCCGGTTGACTATAAGTTGAACCATATCTGTATTCAACCATTTCGCCAACTCGAATAAGGTAACCACAACTTTATTAAAACATATTTCGAGTATATAACCATATTATAAATTTTCATTATTTTTATACGCTAAAAAATTTATAAAAAAGGTTTATGCTTGTTAACAGACCGAAACCATAGATCTGACCATACATCGCCTGTTGTACGACAAGTTGTATGATCCAACCAGTTTACTATGTACTTTCATTCTTTAATTAAAAAAAGACTAATTTTTTACGTGCTTGTTTTTATATACGTGTCGATATAAATTCAAATTGGTTTACGTTTTGACGTAAATTTTAAAATCCAATTAAAACTTTAACAAATTACATCTAGAGCTCACCTTGAAGAATACCAGGCTTCTCAGAACACCCTTTTAACCTCCAGTACATATGCCCTTTGTTGTCTCTGAAAACCTCCACATCCTTTAACTTTGATTTAGAGATTCAGCTTTCAAGATCTTTCAACCATGTCTCTGAAAACCTCCACAAAAAGCCCGCGGCTTTTACGCTTTGCGCCTTGCTTTTAGACCTCGTCACTTTTGTGCGTCTCTTGCGTTTTAAAAGCAAGATTAGACCGATTAATGAAAACACAGCCGTTTGCTGCCATTTAACGGCGCGTTTACGGCTGCAAACGGATGTAAAAACACAGCCGTTTGCAGACGTAGACGCGCCGTTAACGGTTAAACGGCTGCGTTTTTGCACCCGTTTGCTGCCGCGTTTGCAGCCGTTTAACGGCTGCAAACGCAGCAGCAAACAAGTGAAAAAACGCAGCCGTTTGCTGCCACATTTGCAGCCGTTTAACGGCGCATTTACGGCTGTAAACGCAGCAGCAAACGGCTGCGTTTTTACACCTGTTTGATGCTGCGTTTGCAACCGTAAACGCGCCGTTAAACGGTTGCAAACGCGGCTGCAAACGGCTGCGTTTTTGCATTTGTTTGCAGCCGTAAACGGCTGCAAACGATCCATGTCAATACCTTCCTCCCTCTGTGTTCGCTGCCAAAATCACCAACATTTCAACTCGTACAATTGCAAAAACAGGTAATTTGAGTAACAAATGAAAACGGGTAATCTTTGGTAAGGATGGCTCAGAACACTTGTTTTCAAAATAACTATATTACGTCAATAATAATAATTTGGGTAAAAGAATTTTGGGAGGTTGTATGTATTAAAGTAACTTTAGGCCACTTAATACCAGTTCAACTCATTTGACCCGTTACCATTTAATCTAACTTTGAGTAAGCCGCTTGATACATTATGCACCAAAGGCGAATCACCGTCGGCAAGAACAAACCATAAAAATCAAAACCTTACATCTTGATTGATAAAATGCTATAACTCACAGAACAAAAGTAAATAAGAACCATTACCTGTAAGAGTAGAGCGTGCGAGCGCACTATTGTTCGACCCAACCCATTCATCCACCAAATCCTTCCATTTCCTATTACATATACAAAAGATAAAACAAGCTCAACAACAATCTACAATAGAACAATAAGCTTTTCCATAGATAATAGATTCAAATCCAATATACTCTCAATCATACTCACCTCACCAATTGCTTCACCAGTCCTCTTACTTCATTTGACGGATGCTTTCGAAGTCGATTAACATTCCTTCCTATATCAGTTTCCTAATTTGATCATCAAATATCAGCGTATGTAACCAAAACTCTATACAATAACATTAATACGTAAAGTAAAAAACACAAATGATGTTTATTCACCTTAAGGACTGTAAAAGTCAGATCCATATCAGCTAGGGTTCGAAGCAAATCAACAATAGCATCATTAGTCTAAACCACAATATCATTAACAATAACTCAACTAAAGAATCTAATAAGCCACAATATAAACACATATGATTCATTGAAAACTATACCTGATTTGAATCCTCAAGCTGCTCTTTAATTCTCAGAACTTTAGAGTGCTCATCATCAAACAAACCTCCATACGGATCTGGTTCATCATCTTCATCCTCTTGCAGAGTTAACGGCGAATCTCACCTCCTCTAACGTCATCGTTCACCTTCCGGCCAACGCCGTTCGGAATCTGCTCATTCAGATCCACGTCGCAATTACTACACCGTTCGGAGTACAGCCGCTGCACGATCTCTCCGCTGCTTAAGCTCGCCTGAATATTCCGTCAAAGCTACTCCTCATCACCTGATTGGATGTTTAACGCTATGTTCCTGAGTTTAATAAAGGAAAGAAAGAAATTAAAGGGAGGAAAGAAAGTTTATCTTTCCAATTTGGAAAGAAACAAAATCTTTCCATTCTCCCACATCTCATCTCTTCCTTTTTTCTTTCTCCCCATAAAAAAAATCTCTGGAACACCATAACCCTTTTCTATCCTTCCAAATCTCTTCTCTTCTCTTAAAAATAAAACTCTGGAACACAGAGTAAAGGTAAAAACGGCAACAGAGAGGTTATGTGCATGGAGAAAGGCTAGATCTTGAATCGCCTTAGAGAAAAACCCTAGATCCAGATCTGGAATCGCCAGTAGTGAGAGAGGAGCAGGGAAGCGGGCGATTTTGAAATGTTTTGAAAATTGAAATCATTGTGAAACCTTAATGTATCCCGTGTGTTTTTGTAGAAGGGTATAAGTGGAAAGTGATGTTTTCTGATGCTTAAAAGACTTGTACATCATGCTTTAGGGGTGTTTTAAGGAAATTTCAATGACCTTAAGAAGTCCTTTGGATATGTATATTATATATAGTATAGATAATATCACTAGGTTATAACCCCGTGTATTACACGGGTTGAATAAATGAATTTTATATACCAAATAATAAAACATTATCTTTTTTAAAACACTTTATTGCACGGGTTAAATGAAATGTAATTTTATATATTAAATGATAGAATAAGTTATATCTACAATAACCATATGTATTGTACGGGTTGAATAAATGTAATATTATATACCAAATAATAAAAAAATATATCTTTAAAACCATTGTATTACACGGGTTGAATAAATGTAACATTGTTTACCAAATAATAAAAAAATTATATTTTTAAAAACCCCCGTGTATTACATGGGTTGAATAAATATGATTTTATATACCAAATAATAAAAAATATATTTAAAAAAACTAACGGATTTTTTTTATATTTAAAGTAGGATAAGATTGAATATTAATCTAAACTAACGGATTTTTTTATATTTAAAGTAGGATAAGATTGAATATTAATATTTATTTAGTTAATATAAGATTGAAAAATCATATGATTGAATAGGTGAGAGGTTGTATTATGATAAATCGGTTAACCGTACTGAATGATAAAGATAATAGTGATTGTTGAACAAATTAATTAATCGAATTTAACAGAAACATTTGTGATGTTAGGCGGATTGTTTTTTAATTATTTGAAAGTTAATATCAACTTTGGAATTCGTATGAATTCTTATTAGATTTGATTAAATATTATTGATAATAAAAATTTGTATTAGATTAGATTTTAGATTTGATTAGATGTTATTAATAATAAGAATTTGTATTAATTTAGATTAAATATTATTATTTTTAGTATTATAATAATTTTAATCAATTAAATGAGAGAATGACAAGTGTCCCAAAACAGGTTTCTTTTATTATATAGTATAGATATCTTTTTCTTATTTTTCTAATAAACAATTTCAAATAATACCACGTATTCCATAAAAATTCTCTGTATTTTTCTTTTTTTTAACGGCAAAGAATCTCACATGTAACCCACCCCTGTTCAGGGCTATGTCCAAGGTCGACTCCTCGACCGCCATGAGACTGTGCCCCCCGATGCACAGGAACCGAATGGAATCCGTAAATCCTTGCCCCCATCAGGTTCGAACCTAGGAACCTGACGCGGGGCGATGGTTTACGGATTCCATCCGGTTCCCACGCATCAGGGTGCACGGTCTCATGGCGGTCGAGGAGTCGACCTTGGACATAACTCCAAACAGGGTGGGTTTACACGTGAGATTCTTTGTCGTTTAAAAAAAAAGAGAAATGGAGATAATTAGGGTGTAATTCATATTTATAGAGTTATTTTGTGATCTAGTTTTAACATGGATTAATCTTTTATAAGCACACATGCACTTACAGATTGTTATATACAAATAACATAGTTAATATTAACTTTTTATTTTTGTCATGAACCTTAAACTATATGAATGTATTTAAAGGTGTGCGTCTGGGACTGAAGCGGAGGAGGACGTGGACGACGGATGTAGAGTGGTGGTGGAACAACGAATTGTTAAAGATCGTGAGGTGGAAATCAATTATTAGTGGCATGTGTGGGAGGTGCAATCGCACACGACCCATTATCTGGGGGGTTTCTGTAAGGACCTTCAAAAATGTCCCAAAATGAACCGTAAGTAAAAACCCGGACCCTTGAAACTCTATTGTGCATGAAAAACCAAGAAAACAAAGTTTATGAGTTTCAGGCGGGCCGCGTAAGGGTTAGCTTAGCCTTACGCGGGCCGCGTTAAAGTTGGGTTGACCGGATAAGCACGCCGGGCCACGCGTCGCACACGTGGCAGGCCTATGTGTGACACGCTAGCCCTAGTCTACGTCTAGCTGGCCCTCGCGGGCCGCGTAAAGATCATGGGTGGGCTCACGCGGGCCGCGTGAGACCCATATTTCACCTATAAATAGATTTGGTCCCGAACTATCATTCTGTGTCGAAATTTCAATCAAAATCACGAAGTATACTGTCCAAAAGTCGAAATTACAATCCACAGTAGTGCAACGCTGCTACGATACCGGGTATTAACTCGATCGCTGCTACGATTCAATGTCCAATCGATTGAAAACTATCCGATGGATGGTTAAGTGCTGCCCACATTAGGGCCATACTTTGTCATTAGTCGTGAATTCGACGGATGTTTAAGTATAGCACTTTGTCATTCGTTGTGAGGGTTTTAATCTCGTGAGTTATCGTAAATGCTGTATTAGTTACTGACCTAGTTCGTGTGCATTGTTATTTAAATTAGGTTACAAGGCTAATCAGTAGGCTAAACTCTGCCCGTATAAATCTGCAATGTGAGTCATTCTCTTTTATCAAATGTATTTTACAATACTCCAATTATTTTCAAAGGTTATAATTACAGGGATTAAGTCGTGGTTATCTTGAATCACTGGCTAGTGGGGTATTGTGCACATTACTAATTTCTCACGGTTAGGCTAATAAATCCTAACAGTGATAATCATCACTACTTGGGGAAAGACCCAATAGTGGTATGACCATCGTCACCAGGTGACACGGCGCCAGATAAAAATAAGATAGAAGCCATTGTAATCGCTCTTATGCTGTAATTTATAACTATGTGTCATTTTATCAAATTGAGTGACTCGCCAGTATTTCCCCGCTGATAAAATATTTTTAAAACATGTTTCTGGCAACCTGCTGTAAATCAAGGAAAACGTGCTACGGAGCACTAACAATCTTGAAGAGGTGGCTCAGTTAAAATAAATAAACATGTTTTATAAATAAGGGAATTTCCTAGTAAAATTCCTCTATTGTAAAATCACGGGATTATCCCGAATTATGAAATAAAAATAATCGGGCATTTTCAAGTTTTAAAAGATCCTGTTAAATCTTCCGCTGTCGCATCAATTAATAAATACCACGGGTTCCTGTCCCGCGGCTCCTGACCGGGTCAAACCGGGGCTAGGGCCGTGACAGGAAAAGGTGGTATCAGAGCCACTGATTTAAGCCTATTAAGTATTTAAAATACTTAATTTTCCTGATTATCGTCTTCTGATTATGCGTTTTTAACTGACTAATTGTTAGTTACAGTATGGGTAAGCAAAGAATCTCGGATATCTATCTTAAACTAGATAGTGTACCAAAAGATAAGGGAAACTCATCCCAATCAAATTTCTCAAGATACTCAGCAAAAACTGAGGAAGGAATATTTGTTCGTAAGGCGCAATTTGAAAAACCACTTTATCCTAATAAAAGAAGTTGGATTATTATAAAAAGTCAAGAGAAAATAAAGAAGTCACAACCAAAAGGAGTGATGAGTAATAAGGAAACTCAGGAAATAGGCAGTAACCCACCATGGGAAGATGAGTTAGATGAACAATGGGCAGATCTCTACATGTTAGCCACTATAGCAGTAAATGCTAACTTTTGATTAAATCACCAAACCAGTACCATCACCTATGCTACCTACAAGCCAGGAACTTTAATCTATTAAATAACCACTAGTATATTTCAAATTTTAGTTGTAATAAATATGTGTTGTTTCAATAAATGGTTTGTATAAATTAGATAATTATAATTAATATTTAAATTTTCTAATTGCTATTATGTAATTATGTGAAAATTCAAATTACAAAATTTTAACCTAGAATTTTGTGTGTTTTTTTCATATCTGCTAAACAGCATGAATGAACTATCTGACACTCTTCAAAATCTCAATCTCTATTCTGTTAATGTGGAAGTTTCCAAAAACTTTACTGGGTATTGTGCCGATGTTGGGGAACCTATGGAATTTCAAGCTCAACCCCCGGAGAAACCCAAGCCAAAGAAAAGAAGAAGAATTGTGGACTGGAGGCGTGTGCGCAGGAGGAAACCAGTAACTAGGAAAGTTGCCAAGACGGAGGACCCAATGGATAAAGGAAAAGGAATAGAAATTGGAGAACGCTCCAAGCAAGCCGAGGAAATGCTGTTATAGGAAGAACTAGATTACATACTAGCAAGTTGTGATATCCATAAACTTGCTAATGAAAACCTTTTCACTTATCCTGCTGAAACCCAGCTTCCAGTAAACTTGGAACCAGTCATCCCAGATCCCCTTGTCAACACCCGACCTTTAGGAGAAATGGATGAATGGTGGACCAACGATTGGGAATTCCAGAATCTTTTAAACAACCCTTATACTTTTCTCCCTCAGTTTGACCCAGAGCCTGCACCCAATCCACCGATGAGCAACGAGAATTTGGCTGAACTTCGCCATTTTGGCGAGGAGCTGATGGATGCAGGAAATCGAATCCTAGAGGTGGGAGAACAGATCTCCTGAAAATACGACGAGAGGGAACGTCGTTACTGAAAATGCCAGCTGATGGGATAGCATGTGAGGGTGGAAGCATGTGTTTAATAATAATATAATAAATATAATTATGTGAAATAACTTAAAAATAAAACTTGTGTAAGATAACCAGTGTGTAAGGATGCCTATTATAATATATATAAAATATCGAACGTCAAAAGATCGACAATTTTGGCTATATTTGTTTAAGTGCTTATGTGCAATTATTTTGTTATGTTTGATTATTAATTATTTTATACTAATCACTTATATAAATTAATTACCAGATGGCAAACGCTGGTAATGAACCCGATAATGAAGTTAATCAATCTGAGCCTAACAATGAAGATCAATTTCTGAATAGGCAAGATATCGAAAATATCGTTGCTCAGGGAATAGCCAATGCTATTCCAGCAATACTTGCTGCAGCTCGAAATCCAATTGAACCTCAAATTATTCCTAGCAAACGTACGCATGAAGACAATTTCAGTAATAGTATAAACGGAGGCGGCAACAACAACAATAACAATAATGATAATGTACTGCAAGCCCCAACTCTCAAAAGAATGAAAGTTGCAACACCTGGTTGCACTTATAAGGAATTTCTTGCCTGTAAACCAACTGAATTTGCAGGCAATGAAGGGGCGACTGCGGCGCTGCGTTGGTTAGAGAAAACCGAAGCAGTAATTATGATAAGTAAATGTGTCGAGGAAGACAAGGTCATGTATGCGTCGCATCTTTTTAAAGAAGGGGCACTAGAATGGTGGAATACGGTACTTCAATCCAAAGGAAGAAATGTGGCCTATGCCATGAGTTGGGAAGAATTCCAACAGCTAGTGGAAAGAAAATTCTGCCCTGAATACGAAAAGGAACAAATGACAAATAAATTCCTGAACCACCGGATGGTGGATGTAGACTGTCGGGTATACTTCGACATTCTTCGAGTATGCGAGAGTGGTACCAACCTTGGCTTCGCCAGAGCCGGTACTTATTTCCCGCTATATTTGGGGATTGATTGGCGAAATCCGTGGTATCGTTAAAGCTGCGAGACCCCGCACTATTGACGATGCAGTGGAATTAGCTAACACCCTAACGGACGGACTGGTACGCACAAGAGAAGAAACCAGGAAAAAGGAAGTAGCCCAAAAGATTACCCAAGGATTCCGTATGGGTAATCGTAGTACTTTCAAGAGAAAGGGAACCGGGCAATCTTCCACTGTTCCATTTTGCAATACATGCAAAAGGAAGCATTTTGGAATATGCAAAGGATATTGCAATTTCTGCAAAATCCCGGGGCATCAAGAAGAAGATTGCAGAAAGAAGAAAGAAACAATCTGCTACAACTGCGGAGAGGCTGGACATTTTAGGCCAGACTGCCCGAAATTAGCCAAACCAGCTGATAACAAAGCCAAACCTGCAGAAGGAACTACTAAGAAGAATGCAAGAGCCTTCCAGTTGACTACTCAGGAAGCAGAACTAATTCCTGACGTAATAGCTGGTACGTTCCTAGTTCACGACGTTTATGCAAAAGTATTATTTGACTCTGGTGCAAACCAAAGTTTTATAAATACTTCATTCTGCCAAGCACTTAACTTACCCTTAACCAACCTTAGGCAGATTTTTACAGTCGAAATGGCAGATGGGAATTCTGTTAACATAGATAAGGTTTTGCGAGAAGAAAAGATAGAACTCTTAAGTCATAAATTTTCTGCAAACCTTTTACCTATGAATTTAGCCGGATTCGATGTGGTATTAGGAATGGATTGGTTAGTAGCCAACAGTGCTCGAATTCTTTGTGATAAGAATTCCATAGAAATACATACCCCTACAGGAGAATTAGTGGTGATTACAGGAGATAAGCCACGTAAACCACTGAAATTCATTTCAGCAATGAAGTTGGCCAGTTATTCAAGAAAACAAGAAATGGTGTATATGATTTCAGTAATCATTAACACAAAAGATAAGGAACTTAAAGAAATTCCGGTAGTATCAGAATATCCGGATGTTTTTCCGGAAGAACTACCTGGATTACCACCCGATAGGGAAGTCGAATTTAGAATACATCTAATTCCTGTAACTACACCGATAGCCAATGCACCTTATCGGTTAGCACCCACAGAAATGCTAGAATTGAAAAAGCAATTAGATGAATTACTGAGCAAAGGATTCATACAACCTAGTTCATCCCCGTGGGGAGCTCCAGTGTTGTTTGTGAAAAAGAAAGATGGGCCAATGAGAATGTGTATCGATTATAGGGAATTGAATAAAGTTACAATTAAGAACCGATACCCATTACCTAGGATTGATGATCTTTTTGATCAATTGCAAGGAGCTAGATACTTTTCTAAGATAGATTTACGCTCCGGATATCATCAATTGAAAGTACAAGAAGAAGACATACCTAAAACTGCTTTCAGAACTAGGTATGGTCATTACGAGTTTACAGTCATGCCCTTTGGGTTAACAAATGCTCCAGCAGCATTTATGGACATGATGAATAGGATCTGTAAACCGTACTTGGATAAATTCGTAATTGTCTTTATCGACGATATACTTTTTTATTCCAAAAGACAAGAGGAACATTGTAAGCACCTGCATACACTCTTAACTTTGTTAAGAAAAGAGATGCTCTACGCCAAATTCTCGAAGTGTGAATTTTGGCTACAAGAAGTGCAATTTTTAGGACACATGGTGAATCACGAAGGTATTCACATAGATCCTGCTAAGATAGAAGCAATCACTAAATGGAAGGTCCCACTATCAGCTATGGAAATTAGAAGTTTTATAGGATTAGCTGGTTACTATAGACGATTCATTAAAGATTTTTCCAAAATAGTCGTGCCATTAACTAAGTTAACCTGTAAAGCAGTTAAGTTTGAATGGGGACCTAGGCAAGAGGAAGCTTTTAAGATTTTGAAACAAAAGTTAACAAACGCCCCAATTCTAACCTTACCGGAAGGAACAGAAGATTTTGAAGTTTACTGTGATGCTTCTAATCTAGGATTAGGATGTGTACTAATGCAACGCAAAAAGGTAATTGCATATGCCTCAAGGAAATTGAAAAAGCACGAGGAAAACTATACGACTCATGACTTAGAATTAGGAGCCATAATTTTTGCACTTAAAATTTGGAGACACTATCTGTATGGAAGTAAGTTTACTGTCTATACAGATCATAAGAGCTTAAGGTACATATTTGGGCAAAAAGAATTAAACATGAGGCAAAGAAGATGGATGGAAATTTTAAGTGATTACGACTGTGATATTCAATATCACGAAGGAAAGGCGAACGTAGTTGCAGATGCCTTAAGTCGTAAGTATCATGAGAAACAACGACGAGTTCGTGCTCTTAGATTAAGTCTACAATTAGACTTAATGGAACAACTGAAAAGCATTCTAGAAACAGCAATCAAGGATGATGCTGAAGGAATGAAAGGAAGAATAAAGGAACTAGAACAAGGAAATGATGGAATTTGGAGATTCCATAAGAAACGAATTTGGGTACCTAAACAAGGAGAATTAAGAAATAAGATTTTAGAAGAAGCCCATAAATCTAGGTATACCATGCATCCCGGTAATAATAAGATGTACCAAGATTTAAGGAATAATTTCTGGTGGATAGGGATGAAAAAGGACATAGCTAGATATGTTTCTAAATGTCTTACTTGTTCACAAGTTAAGGCAGAACACCAGAAACCCTCAGGTCTACTACAACAATTAGAAATGCCTGTATGGAAATGGGAACTTATAACCATGGACTTTGTTACTAAGTTACCCAAAACCAGAAAAGGTAATGATGCGATTTGGGTAATTGTGGATCGATTAACCAAATCAGCTCATTTTCTACCCATAAAGGAAACCTTCAGCATGGAAAGGTTAGCCAAGTTGTATGTAGATGAAGTTGTATCCTTACATGGAGTTCCACCCTCCATTGTATCGGATAGAGATAGTCGTTTTACTTCCCATTTCTGGACAAGTTTCCAGGAGGCAATGGGAACCCGACTAAATCTAAGTACTGCATATCATCCTCAGACAGACGGACAAAGTGAAAGGACGATCCAAACTATGGAGGACATGCTCAGGGCATGTGTAATAGATTTTGGTGGAAATTGGGATGACCACCTACCATTAATTGAATTCTCCTATAACAATAGTTATCATTCAAGCATCGAAGCTGCCCCGTTCGAAGCACTGTACGGACGTAAGTGCAGAACTCCAGTTTGTTGGGCAGAAATAGGAGAAAGTCAATTATCAGGTCCTGAAATAGTGCAAGAAACTACTGACAAGATCACTCAAATCAAGGAATGATTAAAAACGGCTCGAGATCGCCAGAAGAGTTATGCAGATAATCGACGCAAGCCGTTGGAATTTCAAACCGGAGACAAGGTTCTCTTGAAGGTCTCTCCTTGGAAAGGAGTAGTTCGCTTTGGTAAGAAAGGAAAGCTAAGTCCAAGGTACGTAGGACCATTCCCAGTAATCCAATGTATAGGACCAGTTGCCTACCGCTTACAACTACCAGAGGAGCTAGCTGGGGTACATGACGTATTTCATGTATCCAATCTCAAGAAATGTCTATCGGATGAATCATTAGCAGTCCCTCTTCAAGACATCCATGTAAATGAAAAGTTGAAGTTCGTGGAGAAACCACTTCAGATAGAAGATAGAAAGATCAAGTTTCTCAAGCACAAAAGACTAGTATTAGTTAAAGTTAAATGGGATTCAAAGAGAGGACCCGAGTACACTTGGGAGATAGAATCGGAGATGAAGCGAAAGTATCCTCACTTATTTCAGTAAATCTCGAGGACGAGATTTTAAATAAGGTGGGGAGGATGTAAGGACCTTCAAAAATGTCCGAAAATGAACCGTAAGTAAAAACCCGGACCCCTGAAACTCTACTCTGCATGAAAAACCAAGAAAACAAAGTTTATGAGTCTCAGGCGGGCCGCGTAAGGGTTAGCTTAGCCTTACGCGGGCCGCGTCAAAGTTGGGTTGACCGGATAAGCACGCCGGGCCACGCGTCGCACACGTGGCAGGCCTATGTGTGACACGCTAGCCCTAGTCTACGTCTAACTGGCCCTCGCGGGCCGCGTAAAGATCAAGGGTGGGCTCACGCGGGCCGCGTGAGACCCATATTTCACCTATAAATAGATTTGGTCCCGAGCTATCATTCTGTGTCGAAATTTCAATCAAAATCACGAAGTATACTGTCCAAAAGTCGAAATTACAATCCATAGTAGTGCAACGCTGCTATGATACCGGGTATTAACTCGATCGCTGCTACGATTCAATGTCCGATCGATTGAAAACTATCTGATGGATGTTTAAGTGCTGCCCACATTAGGGCCATACTTTGTCATTAGTCGTGAATTCGACGGATGTTTAAGTATAGAACTTTGTCATTCGTTGTGAGGGTTTTAATCTCGTGAGTTATCGTAAATGCTGTATTAGTTACTGACCTAGTTCGTGTGCATTGTTATTTAAATTAGGTTACAAGGCTAATCAGTAGGCTAAACTCTGCCCGTATAAATCTGCAATGTGAGTCATTCTCTTTTATCAAATGTATTTTACAATACTCCAATTATTTTCAAAGGTTATAATTACAGGGATTAAGTCGTGGTTATCTTGAATCACTGGCTAGTGGGGTATTGTGCACATTACTAATTTCTCACGGTTAGGCTAATAAATCCTAACAGTGATAATCATCACTACTTGGGGAAAGACCCAATAGTGGTATGACCATCGTCACCAGGTGACACGGCGCCAAATAAAAATAAGA
Organism: Helianthus tuberosus; assembly: GCA_030545235.1. Taxonomy (NCBI): domain Eukaryota; kingdom Viridiplantae; phylum Streptophyta; class Magnoliopsida; order Asterales; family Asteraceae; genus Helianthus; species Helianthus tuberosus. The sequence goes on from CM060432.1 coordinate 142,452,334, forward strand.
TAGAAGCCATTGTAATCACTCTTATGCTGTAATTTATAACTATGTGTCATTTTATCAAATTGAGTGACTCGCCAGTATTTCCCCGCTGATAAAATATTTTTAAAACATGTTTCAGGCAACCTGCTGTAAATCAAGGAAAACGTGCTACGGAACACTTACAATCTTGAAGAGGTGGCTCAGTTAAAATAAATAAACATGTTTTATAAATAAGGGAATTTCCTAGTAAAATTCCTCTATTGTAAAATCACGGGATTATCCCGAATTATGAAATAAAAATAATCGGGCATTTTCAAGTTTTAAAAGATCCTGTTAAATCTTCCGTTGTCGCATCAATTAATAAATACCACGGGTTCCTGTCCCGCGGCTCCTGACCGGGTCAAACCGGGGCTAGGGCCGTGACAGTTTCTAAAAGTTTAATATATAATATAAATAGTGGAGAGTTCAAATGAGAAGAATTTTTTTTAAGAAGAAAAAAAAAAGTTTCAACCAATAATAATGCTTCATTTTACTTCATTTAATATTTGCATTTAATTTTAATATAAAGGTATATTGGTGAACTTATATAGATCATTAATTTGTATTATTCCCCATTAATAACTAACTACATTAAATTTGTAACTTCTTTTCAAAATATATACTTTTTTTCAAAATAAAAAAAAACAACTTAATTTAAAATGTAGAATAAATTACTAGTTGTGAAGGATAAATTACTAGTTATGTAGGATATATTTCAAGGTGTATAGGATAAATTTCGACTGTGTATGATACAATTCTATAATGTGTAGGGTGTAACGCCCTGCTATTTCGTACTTTTTATATTTGGAAACCTTTGCTTGTAATCCTATTTTTGAAAACTTTGTATTCTTGTAATCGTTGTCTCGTTGTAATCTTTGTAAAATCCGAGACTTGGATCATAATGAAATTCGTGTTTTCGTTACACTTATGCTATATACACTTCATACACGTTCATACATTCAAAAATATTATTCATGTGATGCTTTATTTCCAATTTGTGCAAAATATGTCGAACTCGCAAACTTGTGATCTATATACTAAATTTACACAATTTCGACACTTAATCTCGACAAATATACTTGTTTATGCTTATTTTATAATGTTTTTATGATTCATTTGCACATCATACCCTTAAACATGTTTCTTGGACTTAAAACACCCTAAAACATACTTGAAACATGCAAATATGGAAGTATGAGGGCCTTTCTTGCCAAAAATCAAACTTGGACCACCCTGGAGAAGAGTCACGGGCCGCGACCCACTAAGGCCCAGCCTTACGCGGGCCGCGAGCCAACCCAGCTCGCTGAAAACATGATCAGACTTGATTTTGGGCGCGATTTTGGTGTTATCTTGAGTTTAAACTTGTGTTTAATGTCTTAAATTGAAGGATCGTGTTTCGACCCGAACGAGTCGTTCAGAGGTGTTCTTCTCTGTTTCAGGTGCGGAATAACAAGAAACAAAGGTAGATACAGCTGATTCTTCACTTTAACTACTGTTTGTATTGATTATAACACGAATACAAGTAGTTCTTCACACCGGCAGCACCTCGGTATGGAATTGTACAACATTACAAATGATTTCGTTCAAGGGCTATATATAGGGACTAGGTTTCGCTCATATGGACATGTCCACAAAAGTGAAACCCCCCATTGTACATATAAGCGAAACCATCTACTAGGTTTCCCACACACGGACATGTGATTTCCCACATATGAACATCAGTGATTTCCCACATATGGACATGTCCATATAAGTGAAATCAACTTTCTCGGGAAATCACCACTACTACTCTATATTCCCGAACAATGTACAATCAGCCCTAAACTAAGACACGAACTACGATGTAGTCGACAGACAACTGCACCAACAAACTCCCCCTTGAATGTTGACGGAATCTTCAGTGAGAGTCTTCAACATGACAGTTCTTCAATCTTGATCGGTCTTCTTCAGAAACTTCTTCCTGGAATCATGTACCTGGATCTTTCTCTGGTTCTAACTCTCGTCAGACTCCCCCTTTCATCAAGCTGGGATCGCTGTCTGGAATTTGTTATCACCTTTGAAATCAAATCCTGGCTTTTTCAGTTTAAGCTCTTCTCAGGTTCTGATGCATATCCTGGCTTTCCGTAGCAACAGGATCAGAAACCTACACATCTCAATCACTCTATTACAAACAAACAATATTGTGATTCAACTTAATGAATCAACTAAACCTTTGAGAATCATTTTCATTTAAAATTGATCAAGAATTTAAAACATTCAAAATTCTGATTCAACTTAATGAATCATTTTAGACATTTCAAACCAATTAACCAAACCATTCGTTCATCATGTTTAGCCGTTGAGATTTTGAATATCAGCTTTCCAACATCAGTTGTCGAAAATCTTTTTGGATTTTTCAAAATATAAAACACACTAAAATCTTTTTTTATTTTTTTTAATGCAGAAATAAAATGCAGTAAAGAAATATTTACAGACAATATTTTTGTGAGTTTGTGTAAGAGGATCATATCAGTTTATGAGACAAATCACCAACACCATTAAGCTTTATACATTTTAAGTTTTAAATGATTCACATAGATTGACGATATTGTTGTCCACTTAAACTCAATCTAAAAACTTTCGAAATGCTTACCGATACGATTAAGGTATATTAATTTGCACTAAGTTCTTATGGACCCCACGATCTCAGCATATCCCCTCATCATGCAATACACTGACTCAAGTAATGCCTTTAAACTTTTATCAACTGTGAATTGTGCGAAAACAAAGCAGAATGTTTAAACATTAACAATCAGGTCGATACTTCCGTATACGCAGAGAAAGTCCAATGTTTAAACAAAATAAGAAAAATAAAACAAGTTGAAGTTGTTTAGGCTTTAACCACCAGGTCGATACTCCCGTATACGCATAGGTGATCCTAAGCTTAAACGAAACACCAAAGAAAATAAAGCAGAATGTTTAGGCAACAACATCCAGGTCGATACTCACGTATACGCAGAGGATGTCCGATGCTTAAACAAAATAAAGAAATAAAACAAGTTTAAATCTTTGCAAAATGAAATGCACAATCACAGCGACTTTTCAGCAAAGTTGTGAAAGTTCACAAACTTAACCAGTTTTATGTCTTTCGACAATCAGCGATTACTGAGTAGGGACACAATCAAGAAGGACAAAACTAAGTACTATGCTTTCAACCGAGTTTCCCACTAGAACTAGGCTTTTTCATTTATGTTTGTATCGTTATCGTAAATCTACTAGTCTAGCTGAGCCTACCGTCACATCTTTAGTGAGACCGTTTATCACATTTGACATTTACATTTCTTTAGCATGCTGTGATAGTCCACTGATTTTCTATCATTTCCTCTTGTTGACAACAAAACTCATTTTTTCATTTTTCAATGTTTTTGTAATTTTCAAATTTTCTATTTTTTTTTTAAATTTTTACTCCCCCTAAAATCAAAATATGTCTCAATTTTGATTTTCTGGGAAAATTTGAAAACAAGTTGTACAAGAAATGTGACAACATGATGAGAATCACTTCAATTCTCCATTCACTTGGCTTAAACAATCAGAACTCCCCCTGACAACAAAACATTTTCCCATAGTGATTTCAAAACACTTAAGTTTGTTTTAATCAAAATGATTTTTCCGGAAAATAAGTTTTGTGAGTCATTTCTCAAACATGGGGTTTCATTACCTTGTTTTCTTTAACCACTTGTAGGATTTAACATTTATCGATTTTTCAACACAATCACTTTGTAGAAAATCAGGTACAACTTAATGTCCCTGATTTACCACATGTAAGTCGAAATATCACTTTCGTGAATTTCTCAAGAAATGTGCCGAATCCTGTTCCACGCTTAACAACCTGGGAACTCCGGCAAGTCAGGTTTTTCATTTGAACAGATTCACCCAAGCCTGACGGTCCTTGGGTGATTTTGAATTCTTGTTCAACAATGGTGGAAAATTTGCATCATCCATTGTTAAACCGGAATTCTCTACTTTTACCTCAACACATGGCTCTTCTGGCTTTACCATACCAGAATCATTGCCTGAATGTGGCTTGTCTGACTTTGATGAGCCAGATTCATCGCCAACAACTTTCTTCTTCTTCTTTCTCTCTTCTGTCCTCAGATTTGTATCTGATGAACTCATCTTGCTTGACTTTGCAGTCGAGGAAAGCGATTCATCAGAACTCTTATTTTTACCAACAGATGAATCCGAGGATAAAATCTTCTCGAGATACTCTCTCGCCTTCTTCCTCTTCTTCCTCAGTCTGTCTTTCTGCCCCTGTGAAAGTTTAACTTTCTTTTCTTGAATTGTCTGTTCTTGAACTTTAGATTTTAGAACCTTCTGTTCATGGGGCTTGACATTGACTGGAATCTTTGCCAATTTTTAAGACTTAGCCCTCAATCTGTCATTCGATCTCCTTGGGCAATCTCTGGTAATGTGACCAATGATGTTGCAGTTAAAACATCTTCTTGACTCAAAACTCCTATTCTGGCAGTTAACAGCAATGTGTCCTTGATAACCGCATTGGTAACACACTCTGTTATCATACCAATCACCACTTTCACACCAGATGCTCAGATCATAGCATTGTTTGGCTTGGTGATATTCCTTCCTCATGTTTGCTGGATTTGGCTTTTGAGCACTGTGGTCCAACCTGCACCACTTATTGCCAACTATTTTTTAGTTTTCATTTTTCAATTTGTTTAAATTTTTGTTTTGATTGGATGATTGAACTGATGAGCTTTTATTTTCTTTTTGAAAATTTTTCGGCTTTTTATCTTTTTGTTTTTGTTTCACATTCTTCTTTACAGGTTTTTGCTTTGAGCATTCACCTTTCTCAGTCGAATGTAAAACAATTTCTTTAAACATTTCTTTTAATTTCAAAAATGTTTTCTTTTTCTCATCATCATCATCAGTTTTTTCATCACAATCTTCAACTTTAACTTTGTCAAAGTTTGTGACATTGTCACTTATTGGAACTGAATTAATAGGTTTTGGACAAGGAATAGTTGAAGTATTCACAAACACCTTCAACTTTTCTTCCCATTCCTTGATTTTCTTTTGAGCACACTCTGCTTCCTTTTCAAATCGAATAATCTTTTCAAGATGAGAATTGATTGCAATTTGTTTTTCAAGATTGTTTTTACCAAACAAATCTCTCTCATCTTCTAAAATTTTTATTTGACTTTGATAAACTTTCTCAATTTTTACTTTTTCATCTTTTAAATGTTGTATTTGATTTTTCAAAACATTTTCTGATTTTTTAAGATTTTTGTTTTCTAATGACAAACTCTCAACCTCCTTCAAGAGTTTGTCATTTTCAGATGTCAACTTCTCACAATTTTTCAGCAAAACAAGAATCTGTTTATTATCAGCTTTTGTCTCAACCTTTAAAGCTGAAATATTTTCAACCCGTTTCTTTTCCTCATGAACACTTTCATCCTTACTCTCTTCTTCTGATGAATGATCAAAGATAGGTGCGTCTTCTACAACCTCTTTCTTTAACTCTGGTTCAGGATTCACAGATACAGGTTTTTCAGATTCTTCTTTTTCAATCTTGACAGCTGGAACTTGTTCAACCTGCCTTTTCACACTAGGTTTGATTTGCTTTTCTGTTGTTGCTGCTTTTACTTCTTTCTCAGCTCTGATCTCCTCTTTAACAATAACTGCCTTTTGATTCTTTCTTTTTGCATCTTGTTTTTCTTTCAATTTTTCAATTTTATCGGCATAAAATAACTTTCCATTACGTTGATCAGATGGAAGTTGTTGTTTAAGATATTCAAGTTCCCGGATTTCCTCTTCATAATTGTCACTCTCTTCATCAGACGAATGATAAAAAACCGGAACTTTTTCAACAACTTCTTTTGCTGAGACTGTTTCTCCTTCTTGCTTTATCGGAATATACTGCTGAGATTCATGATACACATATGCCAACACTTCTTCAAAATCCATGTTTCGATTTCGAGAGTTCACAAAAACACAAACTTTCTTGCTCCAAATGATCACTTTATCAAATTTGTAAGCAATACATTTGCATTAAATCTGATTGTACCGCTTTGTCTTTTGTCGATGTATATGGAAACTTGGGCCGATGACAATATCACATGGGCTGACAATACCAATAACTATTCTTTGATTGGGCCGCAATGTAAATTCAATCCCAAGTCACATGCAACTTTGAAAATAATGAACCGATAAAAACAATTAAAGTCAATGACTTTAATTCTTATGCAAACCTTTCATGTATATCCAACAATTTTACACACTGACAAATGACCAACTAACCGATATCACATGCAATCTGACTTCTGTCCACTAAAATCTCATTTGACCACAAATATGAGTGTGGCAGACAATAACTTTCAATTGATTTGACCGAGGGTGATCACGTGAACTGATAACCTAAACACTTTGGAGCGGAATCATTCAATAACTATTAAGAGCGGAATTAGATTTAACCACAGGAGCGAAATTAAGGTTTAGGTTCACAAAAGCGAAATCAAGGATTCTTGGTGGCCTTATGAGCGAAATTAGGTGTTAATGCACAAAGAGCGAAATCCCAGCAAGTCCTTAAAAGCGAAATCAGATCTTTGACACAATGATCGAAATCTGATGGTTTCCATGAGCGAAATCCCTCAATTTTTGTGACACAAAAGCGAAATTAGATGGACCTTGGAGCAAAATTAACAGCAATTGACACTCAAAAGCGAAATCACAGTGTATCTATGAGCGAAATCACATAATGTCCATACGAGCGAAATCAGCTCGGGGGGCATTTTGGTCCATTTTTAGTCCGATTTTAGGCCTCAAACTTTTAGGGATTTGTCTATGTCCAATTATCTACAGTCTGTGAAAAATTGAGCAGATTTTGACCGATAAAACTCGTTCTGATGAAGAAAGAAGGTGTAGAAGCTAGAAATCTCAATGAAAATCAGCTGAATACTGCAGAACTCCTCTTCCTGAGCTCTGATACCACTTGAAGGATCGTGTTTCGACCCGAACGAGTCGTTCAGAGGTGTTCTTCTCTGTTTTAGGTGCGGAATAACAAGAAACAAAGGTAGATACAGCTGATTCTTCACTTTAACTACTGTTTGTATTGATTATAACACGAATACAAGTAGTTCTTCACACCGGCAGCACCTCGGTATGGAATTGTACAACATTACAAATGATTTCGTTCAAGGGCTATATATAGGGACTAGGTTTCGCTCATATGCACATGTCCACAAAAGCGAAACCCCCCATTGTACATATAAGCGAAACCATCTACTAGGTTTCCCACATACGGACATGTGATTTCCCACATATGAACATCAGTGATTTCCCACATATGGACATGTCCATATATGTGAAATCAACTTTCTCGGGAAATCACCACTACTACTCTATATTCCCGAACAATGTACAATCAGCCCTAAACTAAGACACGAACTAAGATGTAGTCGACAGACAACTGCACCAACATAAATGCTCACCAAACCCTATACCAACCCTTCCCTATAAAACCCAAGTGTAATCCTCACATTTTTCACTTTTCAACTCATCCTAAACTCTCTCAAATCAGTCACAAAGCTGCTGTTATTCAGAAGTGCAAACAGATTCATATCAAGTTATCCAAGTGAGCATATCTCACTCATTACTTAGTCTTTTGCTTTGATTCTTTTTCCTACTCTCTTGGATTGACCATGGGGACATTTCCACAAGTTTTCCATGGGAAACCAAGGTCTTGAATGTCACCAAAAAGGCTCCAAAGTGGACTGTAACTTTCTATTTTCACTTAAACTTTGTTAATCTTAGTTAAACTTGAGTTATCTCATATCAAACCTATGTTCTTATGCTCATAATCAATTGAATGGTTAGTTGGGCTTAAAAACAAGGCTGGGACAAGTTAATCAGAGGTTAAAACCTCATAAACTTTCTGTTTTGTTTAGGGTTTTACCCACAAATAGTGTTCAAGCTCAAAGCTTGATGTTTGTGTGATTGTGGAACAAGCTTGGGCTATTCCACTTGAAAATCCACACACTACTTGATGTTTTCCATAGATTAGTTGTACATATTTCATTCTTTACTTGTAAGTTTATGACCCTCCTTGTCGTTTACACCAACAAGTGTAGTGGTGAACAAAGAAGTGCCTAAATGGAAGACTTGATTCTTCCTACCTCATGCATGATTTCTATGATACTAAGAGATTCCTAAATGGTGGATTTATCCTCCTACCTCATGCTTGACATATATGATATAATATACACTATGTAATACTTATGTAACATTCAAATAATCGAACTCTTGATGACGAATTAGTGGTCATTCGTCAAGATAATAGATTATATCATCTTAGAACTTGGTAACTTGTCACGATTCTAAATGGAACCTTGTTCCATGAAAAACATCTAAACTCATTTGAGTTTCATAGTGTCAAGAACAAGTATCATGGGTGCTAGATGATTATTTTCATATGTTTATTTTCATTTTATTTGAACTCCAAATCTATAATCTTCCGTTAACTCCCAAAACTCACACACCTACGTTTCTTCGTGTAGAAGGACAAGGTGCTCCAAACTAAACAACCAACACTCACGGGATTATCAAGTAGGAAAGCTTGCAAAACCATGAGTATACTCGATCCCGTTTTCCTTTTATCACTTTTGGGTGCAACATGTATGTTATACTAAATTACACTTCACATAAAACTATTTTAAACTCTATCCATGCTTAACATGAAACTATATGATGCTTGTTTATACTTGTATGCTAATGTAAACTATTTGTGTTGATATATGCTTCGTTAACTTTGCTAGCCTACCTTAACAATTATAGCGCTATAAGATTAACGCACCGCCCACGAAACTTGGGGTATTGTTAAGCTAAACATGTTAACCTCCCGCTACTCTTTGGGATAGGCTATATTAACGCGTTGGATTCTTGGGTTTGAACATATAGTACACCGTTTCGGCATGCTTGTAAACTTGCTTATTATAATTCATGTTGGATATGAGACTTTAAACAATTTTATGCTATATTATGCTATGTAACGAAACTTGTATACTCGCCAACTTTTTGTTGATATATTTAATACATGTTGCAGGTTGATTGATGAGGTGATGTTACAAGATGAAAACAAGATTTAGGTGGACTAGATACACACCTAGATTAAATTACCATTTTGATGTTATGTTTGTTTTTGAGACAATGTTGTTCTTTTATTTGAATCTTGTATGACAATTAGTTTTGCAATGAAATTTAAATTTAATCTATATTGTTACATAGTGTTATGAAGTCTCTTGCAATCCCGTTTTCGTCTCATCCCGATGTTTCCGCCATCGGTTGGGGTGTAACAGATTGGTATCAGAGCCATAACTATAGGGAATTAGGAAAAGTAGGAATGCTTTACCCTAGTCTATAGTTTTAGGAATTTGATTCTTATTTGTCGTTTAAAACTTCATGCATTCTACCTATTTGCTTCTTATTTCTTCTTCTTTGGTCTATTAAACTTACATGTCTTTCCTAAGGCTAACACAATACACTTTTGAAGACTCGAAGACACTCGTAACAAAAAACGAGACGAATTTACCAAAATAGGCGTGAAACCCACAATTTGGTAAACGGCTCTCATTCCGTCCGATACTATTTTTGCACGAAATTCATCACTAAGTTAGGAGTGAAATCCACATCTTAATGGTAATTTCCATTTCAAACTCTAGTGGACCCTCGTCAAAGTGTTGAAATTATATTTTGACCGACGAGTACCAACTACATTAGGGTACGAAATCTTCAAGTTAGGGGTGAAACCCGCATCTTGTCGATTAAGTCCCATTCCTCAATTTTCAATCTCGCCAAAGTCCCGATTGTTTCAATCGATTAGAGATGTGTAGTAACTGGAAGGGTAAGATACCGTTAATCGCTTCTCGACGAGAGTATCTTACCTATAGGCCAATGCACGTTTTCTCTAATTCGAAAGACTTTAGACCCACTTTGGAATAGTCGATGTTTCTCTACCCGAAACAATCCAATGTTTTATGAGCCTCTCTTTTATGTATCTCAATTTATATGTGATTTTATACTTGAAACTACGTTCATTTCAAAAGCATTACACTATTCGTACATTTATCGCAATCAAAAACAATAATAATCTCTCGTGAACAAACTAAATTTAAGAGGCTTTCGTTATTCATGATTATGCTATGTGTGTAACGCCTGCAACCCTGAACTTTTAGCCATTGTCAGTTTTAGTCCTTATACTATGTGATTCTTGACACTTTTGACACTTGTGAATCTTTATGCTATGAAACTTGAATCTTGATACTTAATTCTATGAAGCTAGATTCTTGAAACTTGATTCTTAATACTAGATTCTTGAAACTTAACTCTAGATGATTGATACTATGACACTTTGATTCTAGACTCTTGATACTTGATTATTGAAACTTGATTCTTGATACTTGAGACTTGATTCTTGATACTTGAGACTTGATTCTTGATACTTGATACTTGGTGCTTGACTCTTGAGGCTCGTGAAACTTGAGACTTGGTTGAATGAGGGACTAGAGACTTGTCACTGGCGAAAACTATGAAACTTGGAAACTTTTGTGTTGATGATATAATCTAGTTATGTGATACTATTACACAATAATACGCAATGCAACGCTTAATTTAACTCGCGAGATGAACCAAAGACGGAAAGTGGAAAGGATGGGATTGACCGAATGGCAATCCGATCGGATGAGCATCCGATCGGATGACCATCCGATCGGAGGGCCACTCGATCCAACTGCCATCCGATCCACTGCCACACCGCCTCATTCCCCACTCTTGCACTATAAATAGGACATGTCACAATCATTCTTCACTGATGTGACAACCTCCTTCGACCAAACGCACACTCTCCCACTTTTCTTCCATTTCTCAGCGATTTCGGTATGTTTTACACTAGATTCTTGTACGTCTTTGATCTATACACAATCCTCTACATGATTCTTCTTTGAAATCAAACTTTTCACCATGAAATATCTAAGATTTGAACTCTTGAGGATGGTGTCATCATGGCGGTTTGTACCAAGCAGTTGTGTGAATGTCATTTCCGTCAAGATCTAGCTCAGATCTAAGGAATTTCATGTGTTTTACACCGAATCTTTACTAAATCTAGACTTTTCAGTTAAAACTCATGTTTTCCTCCTTCTTTCTTAAACTTTCTTTCTAAGAATGGTGGAATCCGGACCCAAACGGGCTGTAGACGTGATGATTAGTCTGGAGTCGACTTGGGAATGGATTATCGACAGAGAAAATGACTGGAGTACGGATTCTGACATGAACATCGTCAAGAACAGACACCTAAACGGACGGGGTGATTCCCATCCGATCAGGCAGGCTAAGCTTTGACGTGTTTGCAGTTGTCTCAATACGTGCCATGCCGTCACCGTTAAGCTAGAAACTTAGAAACTTTACAAGGTTGAAAAAGGAACAAGGGCACCTCAATCGAATGACAATCCGATCGGACTGCCGTCCGATCGAACGGCCATCCGATCGAAGTGTCAATGTGACTTATAACCTTCAAACACTTGAACTACTTTCTAAACAAGAAACTTTAAACTTTGAAACTTGCAGGCGAAGGGTCATTCGACCGAATGGCCATCCGATTGGATGACCATCCGATCGAAGGACCTGGTTTGAACACTTTGTGTAAAAGTTGAACTTTGGAAACTCAATGACCATTCGATCGAATGGCCATCCGTACGGATGACAATCAGATCGGATGACGATCATGGCCATTACGGATGACCATCCGATCGGATGGTGGTTCGTCCCACTCACTTATGTCAACCGACTGGATGGCCATCCGATCAGGTGACTGATCCGACACTTGCACGATTCTTGTATTCTGTCCGACACTTATCTATTGTACGCTAATCAAGCTAATACTAAGAGCTCCCTTTGATCCAATAGCAGTGTTACTGTTAAGCAGTCACTGTGAGTATACTTGATCCCTTTTCGTTTTAAACTTTTGGGATGCAACATGTATTCTATAAAACTTGAAACTTGATACTTTTTTAATCTAAACTCTATCCTATGTGAATGTGAAACTTGTGATTCTTGATTCTTTTTGCTATGTGAACGTTTAATCCCTGTGTGTAGTTCCGCCTTAACAATAGTAGCGCTATAGGAAGATGCACCTCCCCGTTATTCTTGGGGGTATTGTTAGGAGGATTCTAGTTTTCCTTGAGTCTTAGGAAAACACCTAAAGTATCGGGACACTTGGGCTATTACTTGGACTACGAACACTAGCATGGCTGAACTATTTTTATCGTTTACATGACGGATATGAGTTCTTTTAATCTATTATGCTATATACTCAAACTTGTATACTCGCCAGTACGTTTTTGTACTGACTTTATTTTAATACATGTTGCAGGCTAACAGGATGCTAGGATTCATGAAACTTGCTAGGATGTTGCTTAGAAACACATCATAGCTAAACCAGAAATTTTGAAACTATTTTGATGATGATTTGTAATTGGTGTTTTGTGGTTGAGACTTTAGACAATTATTATGAAATGAATTTAATCTATATTGAAGTATCTAGTGTTATGGAATCTCATGAGCAATCTGAACGCTTAGTGCCGCACTCCGATGTTTCCGCCATCGTTGGGGTGTGACAGATAGGTATCAGAGCCATAACTATAGGGAATTAGGATAAGTAAGAATACTTGCCCTAGTCTATAGTTCTAGGAATCTTGACTCTTATCTGTTGTTTAAGACTTATGTATTCTACCGTATATGCTTCCTAGCAGCACATATTCCTGTTAAACTTACATGCCTTTCCTAAGGCTGACACAATATACACTTGTAAACATTGGAAACACTGCTAAACATTGTTTGTATTTTGCACAAGATTTTCCCTCAAGACAAGAGTGACATCCGAACCTCGATGGGAAATCTCCTTGCTTTATTCTAGTAGGTCTTGTCTGTTGACAAGTACCGACGCTATTAGGGTACGATGTTGTCAAGATAGAGGTGAAACTCAGACCTTGATAACTAGTCCCACTCTTTGATTTTCATGTCTCGCCAAAGTCTCGAAATTCCCAATCAATTAGGAACGTGGAATGACCAAAAGGACAAATATCATAGGACTAACATCGATGACGTATTTATCTAAGTAAGTCAGGACACGTTGCCTCAATTCGAAAGGGGTTCGAATCACTTTGGTTACTCACCGTTCCTCTACCCGGAACAATCTATATTTTATGAGCCTATCTTTTATGTTATCTCGATTTTATGAATGGATTTAAACTTGATTCTTCGTTTATTTTGATTCCTCGTTTATTTGAGACTTTTTACACAAGATCCGCAATCTAAAACTCTAATCATAATCTCTCGGGATCAAACTAAATTTATGAAGCTTTATTCATGATGTTACTCTATGTGGGAATCTTGATCAACTATGATACTATGTGAACTATCTGATGAATCTATGTGATATTGTGGTTGTGCAACACTAAACGTAACATGGCATAGAAATACGAGGGAGAAGTGACGTGTCTGAAACATGGTGGATATGCCGCTGGTACTTCCTATATATAAGTGTTTCCGACATGTTACCAACTTTCGTACCACGTGCCATGCGAAACTTAGCGTTTGCAGACTGGGGATGAGATTGTTGAACTCAAAAACTATGAGAAACTACTCGTGTAATCTATGTGTAACCTATGTGTAATCTAGCGTAAACTATGTGCAATCTATGTATGTGTTGTTTTGAGTAACAAAATTCGAAACGTAGCCTAGCGTCAAAGACGAGGCGGACGTGGCATGTCCGAAGCATGGTGGATACGCCGGTGGTACTTCCTATATATAAGTGTTTCTGGCATGTTACCAAACCTTCGTACCACGCGTTAGGTGAAGTTCGTAGTTTTGATGACTCGGGTTGAAGTTGTTGAATCTATTTGGCTAATCTATGTGTAAGTCTTGTGAAAATAATGGAGTTTAATGTTATGGTTAGCGAATCACGACATCGATGACGAGACGGACATGGCATGATTGAAGCATGGTGGATACGCCGCTGGTACTTCCTATATATAAGTGCTTCCGTCATGTTGCCGAACTTTCGAAGCATGTGTCGTGTGGGATTCGTTGTTTGTGGATTTTGGTGAGATGGTTGAACACTAATCTATGTGAATCTATTGGGTTAATCTATGTGTGTATGATGATGAAGATGAGTGTGATGTTATGTTTGGCAACTGCGACACGTAACATGACACCGAATACGAGACAGAAGCAATGTGCCCGAAGCGTGGTGGATACGCCGCCGGTACTTCCTATATATAAGCGCTTCTGATGTAACACTCATTCTTATAATATAAGTTTTTATCATTAAAATAGAACTAAGCTTTATAAACGTTAAGCCAAAACATTTACATTATCAGTAGCTTAGTACCTACGAGTTTAACAAACGTTTAAAAACAACATTAGGATACATAAGTATTCCTTCATTTATATAAGTTTTACTAATAACTAATAATGACAAAAGTTGCGGAACGAGATCTTGAATGTGTTCGGTTCGGAAGCATTAACTTGACCATCATCCACGTACTTGCATTACCAAAAAGCCAAAAATTTTAACAAACATTAGTAGTAAGGTTCTTAGAAATGAGCATAATCGAAACTACGCTAAAAAACGGATTCGATTAACTAAAATATGCAAAACTCAACAAAAAATGATTGGGTACTACCATAGCTTACGGTACCCACCGTAAGCTACGGTAGCCTCTGGGCAATGTGAGGCTGCCGTAAGGCAGTAGGGAACCAGCGTAACAACTTCAGTCCGTACTGTAAGCTACGGTGGCTACCGTAGCTTATGGTAGCTCTCTCGCGCCCCGCGTAAAAACAGACCAAGCTATCGTGGCCCGCCAGAGACTCATCTGCAGCAATATCTTTGCTGTCTTGCTGTTTTGACCCGTTTGTTCCCATTTCGCACTTTTAAGACAACAAAACACAATACGGAACATCCTAAAATCACTAGTGAAGCTTATAATTTCTTGACTTCAAACTATTAGCATCTTTGTAGCATGAATTTGTAACGAATATACATTATTAGATACATAATCATGCATATATATGTTTATTCAACGTTTTAACCAACTTTACCCATTAGTTCATTCTACCCGAAACCACATGGACGGGTTATTACTTCATAATAAGAAGACCCATTCACGGGTTCCTTATTTTCAACACTCACGCTCCCATTACCGGTTTGCGTGTTTAATAATTCACTACCCGTTCCCCGGGCTTAGAGTCTACGAATAAGGTACTCTCGTTACCCGGTTTGTACCTTCTCTTAATGACCCGTTTAGTTTGCCCTTATGAAGTTCATCTTTCAAGCAAACTAAACCACTAAAATTTCATATTCTAATATATCAACTATTAGCAACAACAAAAGACTAAATAACCATATTAACGAAGCGTTTAGCCACGTACCTTAAAGCTTTCCTTTCAAGCGAGTGTCCGCACCGGCTTGACTTCCCGACGCCTCACTCGTGTTGCCTATAATACACAAGCCAATTATCATTAGAACCTTTCGGCTCATTACTAAAGCTTGTTAACTTAGCCAAACACCACAATTAGTGTCTATCAACATCTTTTAGGCGTTTTGTCAAGCACCTTATGTGAATACTTTATAATTAGCCATATCATTCTTGTTATTGAAGTTTTCTAACCATCAAAACCCCTATTTAACAAGTAGAAATGTTTACTATCCCCTTTTTATATCAAATTTCTGATTATAACTTGTTCAACATCATTATTAACCTTCAGATTTCATGAGTTCCGATCTTACACATCAAAACCCATTTGTTCATACTTGTGCATTCAACTAAATACCTAATCATGGCATTTGTTCTACTTATGTTTATCAAACTTGTTTAGAATCATGTAGATTTCACTATCCTTATCATAATTTCAACATAATTTTACCCTAATCGAGCATCATAGATTTCATCAAGAACTCAATACATAAACATACATCAAATTCTCAACATACCTTATGAAGAGATGATGTTATAGACTCCAATTCACTAAACATGCATTAAATCCGTCTTGATTTATGGCTGATTTTGATGGATTTGGTGGACAAGAACATGAGCTAGGGCTTGACTCTTGTTTCCCCCTTCTGGTCGCACACACCCACACGCACGTATGTGGGTGTGTGGTTTTAATTTAATTGATTTTATTAAAATTAAGTTTTCCATTCTTACAAAATCAGTCCCTCTAGTTTTCTTTATTAGACTTGTGTCAATTAAACTAACTTCTTTCCTTTAAATATTTGGTATTTTAACTATTAATTATTTTGGGGTGTTACAAGTCCACCCTCCTTAAAGAGGGTTTCGTCCCCAAAACCATTTTACGTATAAAATTATAATACATACACGTACCGAAAAGTGAAGGGTAGAGTCGTCTCATTTCCTCTTCAGACTCCCAAGTGGTGTCTGATCCTTTCCGGTGTTCCCATTTGACCTTCACTTGGTCGATTTCTTTGTTCCTTATACCCTTAACTTTACGGTCTAGGATTGCGATAGGCCTCGCTATGTAGTTGAGTTTATTATCAATCTCTATATCATCGAGGGGAACATAGGCCGTATCATCCGCTAAACACTTCCGCAGATGCGAGACATGGAACGTGTTGTGTATCCCACTTAGTTCCTCCGGTAATTCTAGTCGGTAAGCCACCTTACCCACTCGCTCCAAAATTTTAAAAGGCCCTATAAATCGCGGACTCAACCTTCCTCGTTTTCTGAATCCGATAATTCCCTTCCACGGAGATACCTTAAGCATCACCCTATCGCCAATTTGAAATTCAATTGGCCTTCGTCTCTTATCCGCATATGATTTTTATCGATCTTGAGCTGCCTTCAGTTGGGCTCGGATCATGTCGATTTTCTCGTTCGTAACCCGAATTACATCTTTATGAGCAAGCTCCCGAGGGCCTACTTCTTCCCAGCATATCGGTGTCCGACATTTTCTTTCGTAAAGCATTTCATACGGGGCCCTACCAATACTTGAATGGTAGGTAGTGTTATATGAAAATTCGACTAACGGTAGATACGCATCCCAGCTGCCGCCAAAATCTTTTATGCAAGCCCGAAGCATATCTTCTAATGTCTGTATCATTCGCTCGCTTTGCCCGTCGGTTTGTGGGTGGTATGCGGTACTAATCAACAACTTGGTACCCATTTGATTTTGAAAGTCACGCCAGAAATTTGAGGTAAACCGAGTATCTCTATCGGACACGATAGTTACCGGCACCCCGTGGCGTGCTATAATCTCGTTCACGTATACCTCCGACATCTTCTCAGAAGTGTAGGTTTCTCGAATAAGGATGAAATGTGCGCTTTTGGTTAGTCTATCTACAACTACCCAAATGGCATCAAATCCCCTAGCCGTCCTTGGCAGCTTTGTCAACAGGTCCATAGTAATTTGCTCCCGTTTCCAAACTGGAATGTCTAATGGTTGGAGTTTTCCATAAGGCTTTTGATGCTCCGCCTTGACCTGTAAACATGTGATGCACTTCTCTACGTATTTGACAACGTCTCTTTTCATCCCTGGCCACCAATAGTTTTGCTTCAAATCTCTATACATCTTGGTCGCTCCAGGATGGATCGAATAGCGAGACTTGTGAGCCTCGTCAAGTAGAAGATCCTTAACACCACATGTGTTTGGGACCCAAATCCTACCATACCGGTATTTCATCCCATTACTTCCTTCCACAAGATCTTTTATCAACCCTTTTATATGCTCTTTCTTCCAATTCTCTTACCTTATTGCTTCGATCTGGGCTTCTCGAATTCGTTCAAGCAAGCCTAAAGTTACTATCAATTGCATAGACCGTACTCGAATAGGAGTGTATTCATCCTTTCGGCTAAAGGTATCCGCCACTACGTTAGCCTTTCCGGGGTGATAGTGGATTTCGCAGTCATAGTCTTTCACTACTTCTAACAAGCGCCTCTGCCTCATATTTAACTCCTTCTGATCAAAGAAGTACTTTAAACTTTTATGGTCAGTGAAAATAGTACATTTCACACCATACAAGTAATGTCTCCAGATCTTTAAGGCGAAGACTACGGCTGCCAGCTCAAGATCATGAGTCGGGTATTTTGTTTCATGCGGCTTAAGTTGTCTTGAGGCATACGCGATTACCCTTCCCCTTTGCATTAGCACGCACCCAAGGCCTAGGTGTGATGCATCTGAATACACTACCATATCATCCGTACCATCTGGTAAAGTCAACACCGGTGCACAGGTTAACTTTTCCTTTAATGTCCGAAATGCCTTTTCCTGATCATCTTCCCAGACGAACTTCTCATTCTTGCGGGTTAACTTGGTCAAAGGCGATGCAATCTTGGAGAAATCCTGAATGAATCTCCAATAGTAACCTGCCAACCCCAAGAAACTTCTAATTTCGGATGGATTCTTTGGAGGGTTCCATTTTGAAACTGCTTCCACCTTTGATGGATCCACCAATATTCCTTCGGCACTTATGACGTGCCCTAGGAATTGCACCTCTCGTAACCAAAAGGCGCATTTTGAGAATTTAGCATATAATCTTTCCTGCCTTAGTATCTTTAACACTTCCCGTAAATGGCTAGCATGATCCGCCTCATTTCTTGAATAAACGAGGATGTCGTCGATAAAGATAATCACCGACCTATCAAGCATCGGCTTGCAAACCCGGTTCATGAGGTCCATGAAAGCCGCGGGTGCATTCGTCAATCCGAAGGACATCACGAGGAATTCGTAATGTCCGTATCGCGTACGGAACGCCGTCTTTGGTACATCATCCTCCTTTACCCTCAACTGATGGTAACCCGAACTCAAATCGATTTTTGAAAACCAGCTAGCGCCTTGTAATTGATCGAACAGGTCGTTGATCCTCGGGAGCGGGTATCGATTCTTTACTGTGAGTTTATTCAACTCCCGGTAATCAATACACATCCGCATACTCCCGTCTTTCTTTTTTACAAATAGCACCGGCGCTCCCCAAGGAGATACACTAGGCCGGATGAATCCCTTATCGAGTAAATCTTGTAATTGGGACATTAATTCTTGCAATTCCGACGGTGCCAGTCTATATGGTGCTTTAGCAACTGGTTTAGCACCCGGAATTAGTTCAATCCCGAACTCTATTTCACACTCTGGTGGCATTCCCGGTAGATCCTCGGGGAAAACATCCTCGAATTCACGCACCACTGGTACGTCTTCAATCCTTGGCATTTCTTTTTCCACATCACGTACGTAAGTCAAATATGCCTTACATCCGTGTAGTATAAACTTGCGGGCTTCTATCATCGAACATACCATGGGATTACAAGCCTTCTCCCCATAGATTATGACACGCTTTCCGCTCGGAGACATTAAGTGTATCTCCTTACGTAAGCATATCACCTTAGCGTGGTAGCGAGACAACCAGTCCATTCTGATCACCACTTGAAATTCACCCATGGACATGGGCATTAAATCAATGGAGTATTCCTCGCCATCGATATTCAGTTTGCATTCCCGACATACATCACAAACAATGAAACTTTTGTTATTACCTACTTCTACTTCCATTGGCATAGGTAATTTTGTTAATGTGAACAAAGGGTTTTGAATGAATCTATGTGAAACAAAAGACTTATTCGCACCCGTATCAAATAAAACACGTGCAAGGACAGAATTTACAGTAAATATACCTGTAACCACGTCGGGTTCCATTTTTGCTTCATCGGCAGTGATTTGGAACGACCTTGCCTTAGACTTCGGGGTTTCATTCTTGGAGTCAGCACCCTCTTTCTTTCCCGTCAGTTCCGGACATTCTGACTTTTTATGACCTGGCTGATAACACTTATAGCACACCGTCACTTTGTCTGGGCAGTTTGAAATCCCATGCCCTGTTTTGCCACATGCAACACAAGGTGTGTTCTTAAAATAACATTCGCCTTTATGAGCGCGTCCACATATCTTACAACTTGGGGAACCTCCTTTCGCATTTCCCTTCTTTGAAGATTCAGCTACCTTCGACTTCTTTGTGGGACTCGGGTTTTCATCCAAGGCCCTTCTCTCACCTCTTTCAACTTGCCTTTTCAATTCAATCTCGCGTTCTCGCGCCGCACTGATTATGTCGGTGAGGCTTTCATAATGTAAGGGAGTCATGAACTCCCTATATTCGGCCCTAAGCATATTGTGATAGTAGTAAATTTTCTGTTCTTCGGTCTTGACCAACTCATTACAAAACTTGAGTTTATCCATAAACGTCCCCGTGATTTTATCGACGGTTTCACCTTTTTGCCTCAATTGCATGAATTCTTCTTTTATCTTATTGATTACCGCCTTGGGGCTATGATGTTTAAGAAATGGTGTTTTAAAATCTTCCCAAGTCATCGCCCTCGTTGCTTCAACACCCCTTTCATTTCTAAGGTTGTCCCACCAATCCTTAGTTTGGCCTCTAAGTTGGCCAGTTCCATAAGCCACGAAGTCGCTTATATCACAATGCGTTCGTTCAAAAACACCCTCGATATCGCTTATCCACCTTTGACAAGCAATTGGATCCACCTCTCCGTTGAAGATCGGGGGTTTACATGCCATGAACTTGTTATAAGAACAACCTTTCTTTTCTTTGGCCTTACCTCTATCATTGGTAAGGTCTTCTCTTAATTCACCCATCTTTTCCTCCATAGTCGAAAGTAATGTATTTTGTAGCTTTTCCATGAATCTTGGTAGGCTAGCTTCAATTGCCCTTCAGACTTCCTCAGAAATCTTTTCTTTCAACTCGTCGGTAGTGAGGGATAGGATATAGTCACTAGTACCTCCCGACATCTTCTTACAATGTTAAAATAATTTGATAAATAATTCGTTCAATCATTCTCATACCTTTACATGAGAATTCATACTCACTATTTGGCCAAGTATACAACTTGCCTTAACCGTTTATGCTAAGTGTACTTCCCGGGTTCGAGTATATTACTATACTCCTCCCATACACATTAAATAACTATTCCTTCTACTCTTTCAGTTTAGAATTTACTTCAAATAAATTCTTACCGGATGTTGATCAAGCCTTGAACCGAACACATTTATCTTTAACCTTAGCTCTGATTACCAACTTGTAACACTTACTCTTATGATATAAGTTTTTATCATTAAAATAGAACTAAGCTTTATAAACGTTAAGCCAAAACATTTACATTATCAATAGCTTAGTACCTACGAGTTTAACAAACGTTTAAAAACAACATTAGGATACATAAGTATTCCTTCATTTATGTAAGTTTTACTAATAACTAATAATGACAAAAGTTGCGGAACGAGATCTTGAATGTGTTCGGTTCAGAAGCATTGACTTGACCATCATCCACGTACTTGCATTACCTAAAAGCTGGAAATTTTAACAAACATTAGTATTAAGGTTCTTAGAAATTAGCATAATCGAAACTACGCTAAAAAACGGATTCGATTAACTAAAATATGCAAAACTCAACAAAAAAATGACTGGGCACCACCGTAGCTTACGTTACCCACCGTAAGCTACGGTAGCCTCTGGGCAATGCGAGGCTGCCGTAAGGCAGTAGGGAACCAGCGTAACAACTTCAGTCAGTACCGTAAGCTACGGTAGCTACCGTAGCTTACGGTAGCTCTCTCACGCCCCGCGTAAAACCAGACCAAGCTATCCTGGCCCGCCAGAGACTCATCTGCAGCAATATCTTTGTTGTCTTGCTGTTTTGACCCGTTTGTTCCCATTTCGCACTTTTAAGACAACAAAACACAATACGGAACATCCTAAAATCACTAGTAAAGCTTATATTTTCTAGACTTCAAACTATTAGCATCTTTGTAGCATGAATTTGTAACTAATATACATTATTAGATACATAATCATGCATATATATGTTTATTCAATGTTTTAACCAACTTTACCCATTAGTTCATTCTACCCGAAACCACACGGACGGGTTATTACTTCATAATAAGAAGACCCATTCACGGGTTCCTTATTTTCAACACTCATGCTCCCATTACCGGTTTGCGTGTTTAATAATTCACTACCCGTTCCCCGGGCTTAGAGTCTACGAATAAGGTACTCCCGTTACCCGGTTTGTACCTTCTCTTAATGACCCGTTTAGTTTGCCCTTATGAAGTTCGTCGTTCAAGCAAACTAAACCACTAAAATTTCATATTCTAATATATCAACTATTAGCAACAACAAAAGACTAAATAACCATATTAACGAAGCGTTTAGCCATGTACCTTAAAGCTTTCCTTTCAAGCGAGTGTCCGCATCGGCTTGACTTCCCGACGCCTCACTCGTGTTGCCTATAATACACAAGCCAATTATCATTAGAACCTTTCGGCTCATAACTAAAGCTTGTTAACTTAGCCAAACACCACAATTAGTGTCTATCAACATCTTTTAGGCGTTTTGTCAAGCACCTTATGCACATACTTTACAATTAGCCATATCATTCTTGTTATTGAAGTTTTCTAACCATCAAAACCCCTATTTAACAAGTATAAATGTTTACTATCCCCTTTTTATATCAAATTTATGATTATAACTTGTTCAACATCATTATTAACCTTCAGATTTCATGAGTTCCGATCTTACACATCAAAACCCATTTGTTCATACTTGTGCATTCAACTAAATACCTAATCATGGCATTTGTTCTACTTATGTTTATCAAACTTGTTTAGAATCATGTAGATTTCACTATCCTTATCATAATTTCAACATAATTTTACCCTAATCGAGCATCATAGATTTCATCAAGAACTCAATACATAAACATACCTTAAATTCTCAACATACCTTATGAAGAGATGATGTTATAGACTCCAATTCACTAAACATGCATTAAACCCGTCTTGATTTATGGCTGATTTTGATGGATTTGGTGGATAAGAACATGAGCTAGGGCTTGACTCTTGTTTCCCCCTTCTGGTCGCACACACCCACATGCACGTATGTGTGTGTGTAGTTTTAATTTAATTGATTTTATTAAAATTAAGTTTTCCATTCTTACAAAATCAGTCCCTCTAGTTTTCTTTATTAGACTTGTGTCAATTAAACTAACTTCTTTCCTTTTAATATTTGGTATTTTAACTATTAATTATTTTGGGGTGTTACATCTGACATGTTGCCAAGTCTCGTACAACGTGCCATGCGAAGGTCGTGGGTTTGCGGTGTGAATCTATTGGAATCTATTAGAATCTAAGTGAAACTTGTTGGAAACTCGAATCTTTAAACTACGTGAAAATTGTTGAATCTTGAGTCTTAATCTATCGTGTGTGAATCTATATACCGTGAGACTTTGTGATCTAGACTTATACGATCCTCTTATTGGATCTTTAGATGTCTTCTCGTAAGCTATCCGACACTCTCAAGAGATCCAGGGAGAAGTCTCAGAAAAAGATGATGTCCTTCATGGCCGACGAGATCGCTCGAGTCGTGCCAAAGATTGTCTCTGAGATCCAAGGATCGAACACTCCACCCTCTTCTGTTGACTCTAAGACAGAGAAAGAGAAGCCTACAAAGTTCAACTACAAACACTTTGTCTCTTGCAACCCTAAGCCTTTCATAGCTAGTGTTGGGGTGTCTGCTATGTTGGAATGGTTTGACAGCATCGAGGTTACCTTCATTAACAGCGAGTGCCCAGAGCATTTAAAGACTAGGAGTGCAACGGGAATGTTTCAAGGCAGAGCTCTAGAGTGGTGGTCGAATGAGAGAAACATCCGTTCTAATGAAGAATCCTATGCTCTTCCGTGGGCTGAGGTGTGAGAATTAATGATGCTTGAATTCTGCCCTCCTCATGAACAACCGAAGCTCGAAGAAGAGTTCTGGCACTTGAAGCAGATTGGCGATGACAATCGGGCTTATACTACCCGTTTTAAGCAACCCAGCTTAATCGTGCCTCACTTGGTTTCTACCCCTAAATGCATGATAACCAAGTACATCAATGGGTTACCTCCTGCTATGAGAGATTCGATTGAAGCAGCTCGGCTCGAGACAATTGAAGAAGTTTATCGTCTGGCAGCAAGTTTGAACAACAATCGCGTACGTGATAAACAGTTTGGAAGCTCCGCCTCTTTGAAAACAGCGAATCAAGTTGCACAGCAGCCTAGTGGCAGCATGAACAAGAGGAGAAAGTCACAGGGTTCAGGATGCAATGCGATTGTTCCTGCAGCAAACCCTGCTGCTAAGCCTGCTCCTGCTACTGCTGTTCCAAACCCTTCTGCTCCTGAAATCAAAAAGCAGTACACTGGACCTTACCCTAAGTGTACAACTTGCAACTTTCACCATCATGTCGCCTCTGCTTGTCGTTTGTGTGCCAACCGCAATCGTTATGGTCACACGACTCCTTATTGCTGTCAAGTTAACCCGGCCCAACCAGCCCAACAAGCCCCGGTTCAGGTAGCTCTACCAGCTCTCCCAACTCCTCCGCAGAATCCTAGACCAGTCAATGCAGTTCGTGCATGTTACAAGTGCGGAGACACTACTCATCTCCGTAACCAGTGTCCGCAGCTAAACCAGGAGCAACAGCCAGCCGCTCGTGGATGAGCGTTCAACCTCAATGCTAATCAGGCTCGTAACGACAACGACGTCGTTAATGGTACGTTCCTCGTTAATAATCTTTACACCTCGATACTATTTGATACTGGTGCCGACAGAAGCTTTGTGTCCGTAGAATTTGAATCTTTGTTAAATTGTGCACGCTCGAAACTACCTAAGTCATTCTCAGTTGAGGTTGCCAATAGCAAGTCTATTCTAGTCGATTCTATTCTCAGTGGTTGTTCCTTGACTCTTAACGACCACGTTTTTACTATTGATCTCATACCCATGCAATTGGGTAGTTTTGATGTCATAATCGGCATGGATTGGTTGCGTAAGAATCATGCCGAGATTGCTTGTCACGAGAAGTTTGTTCATCTACCTCTTCCGTCCGGTGATATCTTACACGTCTATGGAGACCGACCTTCTAGAGGACTGAAGTTGATGTCATGCACCCAAGCAAACAGATGCTTACGTAAACAGAACTTTGCCTTCTTGGCCCACGTGGTGGAACAAAAGGGCAATGGAAAGAACATAAGCGACGTTCCAGTAGTGTGTGATTTCCCTGACGTCTTTCCTGAAGATCTACCTGGTCTTCCTCCTCTTAGATCTGTTGATTTTTGTATCGATCTCATACCTGGCGTGACTCCTGTTGCCAAGGCTCCTTATCGACTTGCACCTTCCGAGATGCAAGAGCTATCTAATCAATTTCAAGAATTGCTCGACAAGGGATTCATTCGTCCAAATACCTCTCCGTGGGGTGCTCCTGTGCTATTCGTGAAGAAGAAAGATGGTTCATTTCGTATGTGTATCGACTACCGTGAACTTAATAAGCTTACCGTTAAGAATCGTTATCCTCTCCCTCATATCGATGATTTATTCGACCAACTACAAGGCGCGTCCTGTTTCTCGAAAATTGATCTTCGATCTGGCTATCATCAGCTCTGTGTTCTTGAAGATGATGTACCCAAAACCACATTTATTACTCGTTATGGGCACTACGAGTTCGTGGTCATGCCTTTTGGCCTGACCAACGCACCCGCCGTGTTCATGGATCTTATGAATCATGTTTGTAAACCGTATCTGGACCGTTTTGTGATAGTCTTTATTGATGATATTCTCATATATTCTAAAACTAGAGCTGATCATACTCGTCATTTACGCTTAATGCTTGAATTACTACGTGGTGAACGCTTATAAGCTAAATTCCCTAAGTGTGAGTTCTGGATTGATGAAGTACAATTTCTTGGTCACGTTGTCAGCAAACAAGGTATTCATGTTAACCCTTCTAAAATCGAAGCTGTGAAGAATTGGAGTACGCCTAAATCTGCATCTGAGATTCGTTCTTTTCTAGGATTGGCGGGTTATTACCGTCGATTCATCTCGAACTTCTCTAAGATCGTCGTTCCTCTTACTTCGTTGACCCAAAAAGAGAGACATTTTGCTTGGGGACCCGAGCAAGAGGAATCTTTTCAGACTCTTAAGACCCTTTTATGTAACGCTCCTGTTCTTGCTCTCCCTAATGGGAATGACGACTTCGTGGTATATTGCGATGTCTCGAACCGTGGCTTGGGCTGTGTGCTAATGCAGCGGGACAAGGTTATTGCTTATGCCTCCCGACAACTCAAGATACATGAGAAAAACTATACTACTCATGATATGGAGCTTGGTGCAGTCGTATTTGCGTTAAAGATTTGGCGACACTATCTGTATGGGACTAAGTGTGTGGTTTTCACTGACCATAAGAGCCTTCAACATATCTTTAACCAGAAAGAACTGAACACGATCTACCCCCCCCCCCCCCCCCCCACCACCACCACTTCACGGTAACCATCACTGCCACAACCGTCCCCCCACCTCACCGTAGCCATCTCACCGTAACCATCTCACCTTACAATTTGGATGAATGATGCTATTTTGTAAAAATGTATAGTTTTTTTCATTAGGTTAGGTTTAGATTTCTGTAAATATTTTAAATTGAGATGTCTAGTTCTTTTTGAGTCTTTTTGCGATACCTGTAAGAAGAATTAACCAGTACTATCTTTAGGTTACTTCTGTTGGAGGTGCATTTGTATACGAACATAGATAACCATTTTGAGTGATTGCATATGGTTTCGAAGTATATCTTTT
Source organism: Helianthus tuberosus (assembly GCA_030545235.1). NCBI lineage: Eukaryota > Viridiplantae > Streptophyta > Magnoliopsida > Asterales > Asteraceae > Helianthus > Helianthus tuberosus. The sequence goes on from CM060432.1 coordinate 142,479,059, forward strand.
AGAAGCATCTTTTTTTTTCTCTTGGCCACTCTTTAAAATCTTTTGCAATAGATGATTTGGTTTTTGGAGATATTCACAGCTTTTTGTAGTGGCTATCTTCAGAGGTGATGGTTACGGTAAAGTGGGGGGTAGATGATGGTGGTGGTTGAAGGCGGAGATGGTGGTGGTGGTATGGAGTGGGGAAGATGAAGTGGGTGATGGGTCCCACATAAATTGTAAAATATTAACTATTTCTTTTAACTTTTTAGTTATTAATTTGACAGTAAGGATATTTTTGTCATTTTACACACATCTAACACCCAAAACTAACTCTCATCCACGCCAGAGACTATCCGGGAACGAAATTCAAAAACTTGGGGACTATAAGTGTAATTTTAGAAAGTTTGGGACTAAAGGCGAAAAATGGGCAAACCACAGGGACTATACAAGCATTTTTCTCTATGTAAAAAGAATCATTTTGTTATAATAATTATATTTTGTTTATTATTATTATCAGAATTATCATCTGGTATTAAATTTTATTTATGTATATAATTTTATATTTTAGGGGAACATTTTATCTAGTTGCACAAAAGGTACCCGAATCATTGATTGTTAGGACTGGTTGGGTCAACCTGGTAGACCATTGACTTTATCTGATTTTGGGCCTCTATTTTTTCAACCCACATCTGTGTATTGGACTGATTAACCCATGGCAAGAGTTGTTTTAGTTAACTTTTAATTAGTGGTATACCTCCATTATTTGTATCATATTTCTTTATATAACTCAAAATAATATGTTGATTTTATATGCTAAAATTCAGAACATTTTTTATTCAAGTATGTCGTTCGAACTGAGATTAAACCTTCTTAGTTATATAAATGTTTTAATTTAATGAGATTAAACCTTTTTAGTTATATAAATGCTTTAATTTAAGATTATTCAGCTTAAGATGTAATAACGTAAAAGGATAAATAATTTAAAATTTTCAATTGACCAAGAAGGTTGTGATCTTAGCGGGGTTTTTTTTTATTAGCACTAACAATATGTAAAACTAGCAAGATTACTCGCGCTACGTTGCGAGGTTTCAGTCGATATCTATTTTTGTTTAGTATAGTAACTGGGGGTGCAAACGAGCCGAGCCACTCGCGACCTACTCGAGATCGGCTCGAAAAAAAGCTCGAACGAGCCAAGCTTAAACGAGCTCGAGCCCGAGCTTCGCTTATCGAGCTCGAGCCGGCTCGCGAGCCTAAACGAGCTTACTGGTTTATATATTTTTTATTAATATATTAAACATATATTTATATAATAATAATTACCCTTTATATAACTATAAAATAATAACCAAATTATATGTATAATAATAATTATAATTAATATAAATTAATTAATAAATACTAAATGAGTCGAGCCCGAGCCGAGCTCGAGCTTGAAAAATTACCTTCGAGCCGAGCTTGAGCTCGAGCTTTCATATGTTAAACGAGCTCGAGCTCGAGCCTGGTCAAGCTCGGGCTCGGCTCGTTTGCACCCCTAATAGTAACCCAAATAAATATGCCCAAAAGAATATTGACACATGTTTTACATTGACCGAAATCCATAAATATAAATTTAATTTGATAGCGGGACGGGCTGATTTTAAATCAACTTTAAATGGAAACGTAAACGCTATCTTAAATATAACTTTAATGAAAAAGGAACGTAAAACTAAATGGAAACATAAACATTATCTTAAATATAACTTTAATGAAAAATGAAAGTAAAACTAAAACAATAAACATAAAGAAAAGTAAAAAAAAAATTAATAAAGTCCAAAAAAACCCAATAGGATGAAAGCAATATTCACACAACTTGCTAATTGTAATTTACGTTAAAACGTAAAGCAACTGAAATAGTACATAAAAATAAGCACAAAAACTTATTATATTTGACCCGACATATTTCCGAAGAAAATTTACGTTGAAAAGTAAACCAACTAAAAACGCACTTAATAATAAGCATGAGAACATATTATATTTGGCCCAACTCGTTTCCGTGAAAAAATTACATTGAAACGTAAATTAACTTGAATTTATACCAACATTTACATACAAATAAACACGTAAAACTCGTTAACAAAATCTTTAGAAAATTAAAGGGTTGTAATTCTTAATGATGAAAATAAAGTGATAAAAGTAAAAGAAAAAACAAAAAGTCAAAAAAACAAAACCAAAAAAAGGTCAAAGGTTGAAATCACTCAGAAAAGTTGGTTGTCTTTTCTTTACATGTATTGGGTTGGCCCTAAGAGAGGGCAAGATGGGCGACGGCCCAAGACCCACTCACTCAGAAGGAGTTTTCTAATCCTTTTGTCGCAATGGAATTAAAAACTCAGGGGGAGTTTTCTACTACTTTTATCGCAATGGAATTAAAAATAAACAATCAATTAACGAATGGTCTGTGAAATGAGATGAATTTCCTACATATGATTTTAGTGTTTCTTATCATTATTTAGTGTTTAAGCAAAATATAACACCCACTAGATGATCAAGAAATTCATTTTCATATCAACTTCAATTGACGTACTTCACATGTGAAACAATACTGATTCACATGCGAACTAATATTAGCCAATTAAATGTATAAATTTATATGCGAATCAACATTGAATAAAATGTGAAAAAAATTAGTATGTCACATGTGAATTTACGTTGTGAAAGGCATTAAGCCAAATCCGAATTATAAAATGTGAAAAAATTAGTATGTCATATGTGAATTTACGTTGTGTTTCAAGCTTTAAGCCAAATCCGAATAAAACAAAATTTGCCGAGGAAAAACGAATGTTGCACCAACGATAGGGGTGTTTTTCTTTATTTCGAAATTATCAAATGAAGTTTTTAGTCTTCATACGCAAGCACTAAATACAGAGATTCTACCTTTTCACCTCTACACCACTGCCAAAAGCATGTTTTAAAAAATCTCAGTTGGCAACTTTTGAATGGTTAAATGCTAAACTAGTAAAATGTGTGAATCATTAAGAACCATTAAGAGCCAGTATAATGCTTAACCGTTTACCCATGGCTTTATAGCCTGGTGGTATTTTGGGGGTGAGATAAGATTTTGGACAAATAGGTCATAGGTTCGATTCTCACAAGGGGGTTTTTCCCATATTTATTGGGTTTCCCCCCGAATTGGTGTATAGGCATTATGCCTAGTGGAGATGGATATGATCAGGTGGTTCCGCTGGTGGCACGATGATACTCCAGTGGTCCGTCAGTGATCCAAATTTGCCGTTCAAAAAAAAAAAAAAAATGCTTAACCGTTTAGAGACAAATGTGTGACTAATTCAGATCAGAGGTCTTAACCGTTCAGACTCTGTATAATGTTTTAACCATTTAGAGACATTGTTTAAACCATTCAGACATCTACTCGAGAAACAAACAGCTAAACCATTCAGACTCTGTATAATACTTTTTGTATGATTTTAATTATGGATTTATTATAAATACTTTTTAATATAAATAACTTTCTCGAACCCGAAAAGCAATCACGAGTAATAACCTAGCATTAAAAATAAATCAAATTCGACTTCAATATTAATTATGTCCACAATGCAAAGGCAAACTTTCTAGTGCATCTAGAAAAGTTACACATCACATGATTATTGAGTTGCGCTAATTAGGAATATGATTGGAAAGATAAACTAAAAAGATTTATCATTTCACAAGCCAGTATTCGATAAGTGTCCAGCTATTCAAGCTTGATCAGCCAAACGTTTGAAGAATCAAACTTTATTGAGTGTTTTCTTACTAAGTCCTCTTGAGTCTCATGGGATTGCCATTGAGAGTATTAATATTTATAATTCAGCAAATTCACATGGTTAACAACTTAACACATGCAATTTCAAACTAAATTGAGAGTATTAATATTTATAGCATGTTAACAAATAACAAGTGCAATTTCAACCAAAATCTCTTCCCAATAGGTGTTATACATTTTTATCAAAAATCAAACAAAATCAGAAATTTGTTTCCCAACACATCACACATCCATTACGATCAACAAAAACACAACACCATTATATAACCGTCATAGTAACGCATATATCATGTTTTCTACGGACTTTCCAAAAAACCTTCTCCAGCAGATTCTCGCCGTAGTTGCTCTCTTTCCGCTCTAAACCTCTTCAAAACCCCCTCCACCGCAATTTCAAAAGCGTCTTTCATCCCATCATTACTACTACTATTACTAATACTATAAACAATCTTAGGTATAATTTCAATAACTTTCTCTCTCATCCTCCTCACTTTTTCCACACTATAACTCTCCAAAACCGCCTTTATCGATCTCTTTCCCGACGAAACATCACCATGATCTATAAAAACCGAGTAGCTCTCCGGCTCTTCCGGCATATACCACTCGTATTGATCATACATCGTCCGGTTCCAAAACAAAACCGGCACCGAACCCGCAATCATACAATCAAAAACCGAACGTCTAGTAAAACTATCCCCTCTCGGCTGCAAACAAAATTCAGACCCCAATAACGCCTCCATTATCTCCTTACTTCCGTTAGCACACGGAGTCAACGCACAGTCAACCACCCGACAAGCACCCGACCCGGACCCGGACTCATTCCTACAGGTTCGTAACAACAGTCCTCGAATATCATCCCCAATGTCTTCCCGAGCCGCACCCACGAACGTAAACAGGCTGGTTCGGTTGTAGGTTCGGACAAAGCTTTGCCAGGTTCGGATATCGGTTACTGAAGTGGGGTGGAATCCGGTGGGGTAAGGTACACCGATGTCATGGTAGTCATACGGTGCTCTCTCAATTGTGAGTCTCGTGACGTTTTGCATTTCCGGCATGTTTAAGAAAGTGGACCCCCAGAGCTTTTCCGGGTCGGTTAACCGGCGGAAATCCCATGTGATGCGGCCCAGGACAAGAACATGATCAGAGCCGTTGGATCTTCGCCAGTACGGTTGATCCTGGACCCACTTTATTAACTCCACAGCATGAAAATCACGTTCTTCGTTACTACTGTCGGAAAACAGATATTTCCCCACTGCGAGTCCAGCGTAGAAGGGTATGTAGTATGCTGTAGCAGATTCCGGCTCCATAGTTCTACATTTATGTTTCATAACCCTATTATGAAAAATAACCTCGGATGAAAACTGGTTGGTACGGTGCCATGCTGATGCTAAACTTTCTGGAACAATTCCGGCGAGCTCGGTGGCGGTGGTGCCGTAACCGTGGTTGGTGGCGACGCCGCACTGCCAGTGCCAGGGGTCTAGATCGTCGCATGTTCCGAGTAAGTCGGAGTTGAACATGGGTGGGAGGTCGTAGACGTAGATTGTGCCGTCGGTGCAGAGGTTGTCGGTTGGTGGGAGTAGTGGTTGTGGCGGCGGTGAGTGGGAGCAGAAGAGGGTGATTTGGATGAGGAAAAGGGTGAGGATTAAGAGGGAGATTAAAGGGTGTGAAGTGATTTGAGAAAGGATGGAGTGAATAATGGTTTTGGGTTTGTTGAAGGTGAGCATGGTGATTTTTGGTGAAATTGTGGGAGAATTGGAATGAGGGGGGTGTTTATGCCAATAGTGATAGTAGGGTCCTTTAGAATGTGTTAAGTAACCGACAATATTCTTTTACTAAAACGGTTATGTTATAATTGGTCTTGTTATTTTTTTTTCATCATTGCTATCACTTTTTAAAGGGTGATTAAGATTATTATTTATTATTATTATTATAAGGATACGGATTTGGATGCTTAATAATAATTATGTTTAAAGAGTTGATTCGCATTCAGTTTTTTTCAGTCGGGTTTGTATTATTGTATACGGATTGCGAATCTCTTTTCGTGATTTACTTCTCTCAGAGCCAAAAACGTCTCTTCTCTATTGCCTGTGTTTGAACGTCTCCTTCGTGCAAGTGCAAAATCACCTAAAAACGTATAATGGAAATATTGTTATGGAACATTATTTATTTGTTCATAAAAAACATTTGTGTAATTGAAGAAACTCGATCAAAATTAATGATGAGTGAGCATATGCAGAAAATAAATACTTATAAACCGCTTATGGCCCAAATAAAGACCAGGAAAAAGAAAACCACCCATGACCCATCTCATACTTATTATGGACACTTTGCATAAAGGATAACCACTCAAATCTAGACCATTAACAATCACACAACACATGAAGTCCTTCCATTTTTTTAATATAACGTGAATCCCATTGAATAACATTCATTTGTCTCCCATTAGTTATTCTACTACATCATCAAAGTATTATTGTTTGAACTGCAACAATAATTCAATAAAATGAAACTAAATCTAGCCCAATACAGCAAAAATCAATCATCCCATTATAGTAGATGGTGTTTTGCCCTATATTTAAACCAAAGGAAAGTACTCGCCTTTATGTCTGCGAGAACCTTGCCAGGGCTTCACTGCACCACATTAAACATCCCGTCGTTCCTCACTTTCCATATGCACCAAAAGGTTTTCAAAGCGATTGCCAAAATGGATTTCTTATACAACTTGTTTCCTCTTAAATTCCTCACCTAGCTCCTTCACTAATTGATCTTTCAAATCTGATCTTTTGCACCAGCAGTTATTGTATCCCATGTTACTTTTACAAAATCACAATTAAGAAGTAAATGATTCGTTGTTTCCGAATGAATCTCACAACAAACACACCTTGTATCAACTATACGCACGTTTATCTTCGATGGAGCGTCTAATACGTTATAGCACGTTGTCACTACAAACCACATACTAACAAAACATGAAGTTTATTATCTTGTATATACTTTCTTGACAGATGTTCTTTGACTAAAGGAAATGTTTAGTAAAGATATTCATGAACAGAACACAAATCTAATATAATATTTATATATAAAAACATCAATGGAGCCTCTAAAAAGGCCACCTTGTCCCTGTCCAGGCTTTGTCCCTCTTCCCACCCCTCACATACCTCGTTTTTTGGCGTTTTTAACAAAAACGCCTATCCTCCCTCTACCCTCAACATCAGCCACTCACGTGAGCTTAAAACCGCCCAAAAACATGCATTGGAATGCTCTTATGAAACATAATATATTTATTGATGAATTCATTTGTGTAATTACTGACAATACCAATCAAAACTAATTTCCAGAATATGCACAAATTCACAAAACAAATATGGGCCAAAAACAGCACCCACCCCATCTTTATTAAAGATACCTTTCTCATAAAGAAAGAAATAAAACAAGCACACAACACACATGACATCCATTTATTTAACACAACAACGCAACTGAGTTCATGCTATCACTCACATTAAGCTCTGTACACAACAGGCCACCCCACAACCACCAGGTGGGTTCACATTCGGAAATCCGAAACACAAACACAGTTCTTACGCGTACCGTAAGCAATCTTGTTACCTTCCTTGTTCCAGCACACTTGAGACACACTCCCCTTACAGAAATAGGTTTTCACAATCGTCCCATCTTTTACTGACCATATGTTCATCAACCTGTCCTCAGAACCAGTTGCCAGATACTCACCGTTTGGACTAAACGCCAAACTATACACTGCGTCCCTGTAATTATTGTTAATATTCCATATCTTAAGCGTACTTTCCATTAAATGCTAAATACTAGTAAATAGATGCGGATATAATAACTTAGGGGGAGCGCGTTCAATACAAGACTGGCCCATTTCAAGTAGTAAATTGCGAGAGCTACATATACACTTATACAAATTAAACTTAAATTTGTGGTTCATGAGGAGATAAATGTAGCGAGGATAGTGAAGTTCACACCTGTGGCCGTTCAAGCTGCCGAAAAGTCCTCCAGACGAGACATCCCATAGCTTCACCGTTGAGTCTAATGAAGCACTGAAACGAAAAAAAGGTTGATTGAGATACGATAACCCATGGTTTTTACAGTATTATTATAATACGAGCAAACTGCAAACATACCTTGCCAACAGTAACTTCTTGTTGGGATTGTCTGTTGCGGATCCGGTGGGACTCCACGCGATTGTGTATACCTCCTGCAAGTAATTAATTAGTGTCCACAGTTAGAAATTAAACATCTATGTTCAAAGCAAAAACAGTAATAATCAAGTGAAGTGATGATAACGACAAAGATTCACCTTATCATGATCTTTGAAATCATGAACAGGCATGTGCTGCTCCATGCTCCATATCTGAACAATTTATATATCTAAGTTAAGTCATAAATTCATAATGCAACACATATTATTACATTATTTTCCTGTTATAACGAAAATAAGTATATATAACCTTTGCCGTTGTATCATCCGAGCAGGAAGCCAATAGCATACAACTTGGATCCCATTTAACACAATTAACTTGATCCTGAAACCAAATACAGTTATATATACATCAAATGATTTCTATGACCGAAAAATACCGTGTAGACATCATTGAGAAAATCTTACAAACCTTATGCCCAGAAATTTTTTTGACAGGTTGATTTTCGCCAATTTTGCACACATATATCAGTGTATCCGTTGAGCCGGTGGCAAACGTGCGATTCGTTCTCCAATCAACATCCAGGATAGAACCTACCAGGTTGTGACACATGGTATTTAGTTTTCGACTTTAAACAAAGCAATTATTTGTCGCATTAGGTAAATAAAAAATTAAGAATAGCACCTGAATGGAAGTCGAATTGTTGGATCAATTTATTAGTGTTAATGTCCCAGACAACAACACTTCGGTCAAAGCCTCCAGTAAGAACACAATCACCCTTCTTATTCCACTTAACAGAAAATATGGGTCCATTGTGTTTCATTAACATACTCTTCATCTCACCTGGATACAGAAAGTCAGAAATAGCTAAATTGAATTTAATCTAAGGATTCTAGAAACATTTGAAAACAGCAAAAAGCTTACCAGATGCATGCCAGATTCGAGTCACACCATCGTGTGAACCGGTGGCCAGAAGCGTCCCGTCAAACTGCGCATAATTTGATGATTTAGAAAACAAAAATTATAACTTTGATGAAATAATAGCCGGAGAAGCAATGGAACTCACGTTCCAATTGAGTGTTAAGACGCCTTTTCGGTTTTCTTTTGATCTAGCTTCAAAATGCCGCAGTACATGCATACTAGCAAGCCTGTTAATAGCACTAGTGCTATTACTCCTATCTGAAATTCTCCAAATCCTAGCTGTCGAATCTCCGGACCTAAACCATTAAAATAGTAAATTTAACAAAATGTGCAGGTAAAAAATGAAAGATATTTGTTTGTTTTTTACAATGACCCACCCGGATGCGAGAACTAAACCTGCTGGACTCCAAGCACAGGCAAAAACCTAAAACGAAAAAAGGAATAAGGCTAGAAAAATTAATAAATAGTTTTATAAGTCAATATGTTATAAGCGCGAAGAAGATTCCCGAACCTCAGCAGAATGTCCTTCCAAGGCCAATACATCCCGACTACGGACCCCACGATAACGTACGCAAGGTTGGGGTGTTGAAGAGGGAGTAAAATGCATTGGTTCAGGTCCTATAACATACCGCATAAAAGTTTATATGTTTGGCATGTTTCATCAAATGCTTGAAAGCGATTAGATATTATATTCATAGCATTTATTAATTTGTTAAGAAAGTCTAAGTATGTTCTTCATTTGCCATTGTTGGCATGCTTTTATATCCAAGCTTCTTGTGTGTTCATTAATCACTTGTCCGTATAATGAATCTAACATGAACACACCCTCACACAAACAAGGACATACACACCACAAAAATAATGTTGCAAAGTTTCTAAAATATTATATTATACATTTGTAAAAGCCATAGTTATTAAAGCGAGCGTCTAGGCGTGCCTAGGCGCAAATAAAGCCTCTGGCCCAACAAATCGCCCTGAGTGCGCCTCGCGCCTTTAATAACTATGCTTCAGGTTAGTTCATGTCATAGTTATTAAAGCGAGCGCCCAGGCGCGCCTAGGCGCAAATAAAGCCAATCGCCCTGAGTGCGCCTTGAGCCTTTAATAACTATGGTAAAAGCCAAAAAACAATATATATTAGTATAACGTAAATGTGTATCTAAGAATCAGCAGAAGTAAACATACCAAATGTATCACCTGTCAAATTTTAGTATTAAGAACTTATGAGTACAAAATAAGTTTACATATTGTGTAAAACTGGGAGACACGCAATTCCTGATTAATGCACACACGCGATTCTTGATTAATGCACATGCTTAACCTAATAAGGATTACTGCTAGGTGCACACAGGGAGATGCACAAGCAACTATGGTAATACACCAATAAATTTATAAATAACAAAGAAGATGACAGACCGTGGAAAGACGTATCGTGGAAAGAGATATCGTGGAACGAACTGTTTTGAATCGTTTTTGGTTCATGTCTCTCCTTCTATCCCATTCCGAAGCTCGAATCAGAACTGAAGCCCTGATTATTGCACGGGTAAGAGTTAATTTAAACTCTTCTTTTACTTTCTTCGGTGGGAAATTTATGATTTACACCACCATGGCACCCAAAAACCGTTATCTACACTAAAGGTGTTACTTGTTTTATGACAAAATACTCTAAATGCTTGGCATGTTTCCATCGATGCATAAATTAAGAAATGGGATTCCTCAATTTGATCATGGATTGACACACATATGTATCAAACTGCACACGTGAGGCTAAGAACGGCCACAGCGTAGAGAACGTTATAGATAACAATAATAATTTACACTGTAACCATTCTATGCATATAAAATGAAAGCATCCATGTCAGATTTTGAATTTATAAATATAGTAATATACTCTATCCGAAATTCTAAACTGGAAGCGTATGCTTAAATCGATGTAACAATTCCAAATGAAACATGCACGCGTATCTTATGCTTATAATGCATTCAATCACAACGAAGAAATTCAAGAAACGTACCTCCAAATGCCACACTTTCGTTAAGTTTATAGTTAACGTCGTCATCTATCTTTTCCTTACCCTTACCAACTATCTCGCTATCCTCTCTTTCTTTCCCCTTACGTAGACTCTGAAGGTTCATTGCAGCCTGAACAACCCTATTCTCTTCTATAGTTTGTTTTAGTTCTTCAACATTCATATTAAGGAGGTCAAAAGGTTTTATGAATACAAAATCATCCGCTATATCTGAATCATCCTGGAAATCTCAAAAAAAAAAACATGATCAGTACCATAATACATAAAAAATAAATAAAAATACATCAGAACTGTGTGCTGACAATTTTTAAATTTGCTCCCATTTCAAGATACTGAATTCCTCTCTGTACAAAGGTGACAAGGGCTCCAGGTGGAACCGAAGTTGGATCAATGTTGGCTTCCCTCTGGATATCCGCCTCATGTCCGAAATTAAAAGCTGTATGTAAAAAACCTGAAAGTAAAATGAGCAATACATTGTGATCAGTACATAACTAAACCATCTTAGGCTGTATACTCACAGATTAAACACAAGAATCTCATTGTTCCCCTGTACGTACACCGCTCAGTCGCACTGATTAGCGATTAAATTCAATCTCAAGGTTACATAAATTTAGGGGTAAGTTTACAGTTTACACATATAATTCGAACTATTAATTCTTTAATGCCTTTTGTCCCCAAATCCCATTTACTTATATGTTATAACATCTAAGATTACAGATATAATTCCGAAATTAAAGTGAAATAATCCCAATAAATGTTTCATAGATCATCAACTTACAAGTTACAAACCCTAGAAAAAAAATTACAAAAAAAAAAAAAAAACACACACACACACAAAAAGAATTTTAAATCATTTACAAAAACTAATCAACAACTTACAAGTTACAAACCCTAGATTTTTTTTTACAAAAATAAATAAATAAAAACACATTTACACACACACACAAAGAATTTTAAATCATTTACAAAAACTAATCGATTAATAATTTTAACATATCAACAACTTACAAGTTACAAACCCTATAATTTTTTACAAAAAAAAAAAAAAAAAAAACACATTTACACACACACAAAAAAAATAACACTATGCGTTAACAAAATTAAATCATTTAGAAAAACCAAACGATTAATAATTCTAACATATGAGTTGTACAACTATACGGTATGATGAATCATAGATTATAATTTATAAATATTCAGACGTAAAGGGGCGATTTGAACTTGCAACCGCTAACAATCGGTGAAAGTTGTGCATGGAAGAAGGAGACCGTGATCGATCGATCTGAATCTAGACATATGTGCATAATCAAGTAGGATTTACCTGATTCTTGAAGGTATCGGAAGACCATGTAATTCAACTCACGGGCTGTGAGGTTGGTCATGTTTCTTGAAGAAATTAATTAGGTAGCGATTGGATGAAAGAAAGGGGTTTTGTGTAGGAAACAATGGCTGAAAGTATCAGAAATGGAGTTAAAGATGAATCTTGCCGGAAACAATGGCTGCTTTCAATTCAAGAGGGTGTGTGTGACGACGGTTGGTATAGAGGACTTCTTTTGTTTTTCAACGAAGTAAAAACCTTGTGAGGGTGTGTATTTATAGTAGAGGATGACAAGTTGTCAACCACTATGGTTTATCCCGGTTTTATTACTAGAGTGTGTAGTGGAATAAATAAATCCAGAGGCGTATCTGAGAATTCATATACTATGATAAGCTTGAAAAAATGTGTCGTTTTGTAATATTTTTTTTATTATTTTTTTTTAAATCAAATGTGTATTAGAATCACTAAACATAATGTTAATGGGCTAACTTCTAAACCATAAAAATTGTTTTGTAGATGTGCGGTGGTCCGGTGGTCCTCCTTGAACACCCTCATCACTGCCACTGACTAAACCACATAAAAAGTGTTGTTATGTTGGCGTCAAGTTAAAGGGTAATAACTGAACTACCTAATAACTAGGTGTGGTGATATAACTATAAAATATAATTAAAGAAATAAAAAGAAAAGTTTGTGATTGGTGAAGAGAGAATAGGCCTCACCTTCTTTCTCACTCAGGCCCGTTATTCTAATGGCAATGGGAGTGATTGGTGCCCTAATTAACAATGGAGAGTGGTGTATTAACGCCTCCGATGTTGATTTAACATTGGGGAGTTAACCCACTACGATCAGCCTGAAAAAGGTTGTGCTAAACGTATTACCTCCCCTATAATTTTTACTTATTGTATCTTTCGTAACCATTAGATCGGTCACATTAGCACTCTACTTTTTTATCACAGCGAGTTCGTTAAGCATACATGAGAGTACGTTTAGCCTCACCCTTATAAAATTGTATCTTATACCAAGTTTTATATTTTTCGATACAAGTTACTATTTACTCATGGTCTCATATTGTTACTAATTACTTCTTTCGGATGGAAATTACACGAAATATAATTGTTTTAAAAACGAAATCTTAAATATTAAGCTATACTTAAAAAAATTATAGTATTAGTTATTATAATTTTGTTACAGATTAAAAATGTTTTTTATTATATTTTAAGTGTATGGATAAAATACAAATTGGTCTTAACATACAAATGGGTTTTAACATAAGAAGTGAAAGAAGTTTTTTTTTTTTTCCATCTACTTAAGTACGATGTTTAATTAGAAAATGTAAAAAAAATGTCGTGTATTTACTCAATTAGAATAATTATGTAATTACCCTAGAATAATTACAATTACTCTACTAGTGTAAATACACGATTTTTTTTTTAATTCTGAACTAAAATACGTGTCTTGACAAGATGGAAAAAAATTTAAAATAAAAAGAAAAATTCTCTCCACTTCTCATATTAAGCCTCATTTGTATGTTAAAACACGTTTATACCAAAACCAAACCCTATATGAATTGGTACAGTTCTCGTCTCAGGCTCTCCGGCCATGAAAACTTTTAAAAGAAACAATAAAGAACTTTAATAACAAATAGTTGTATGTTGCATGTGACAAAAGTTCCGGGTTTCAAGTATTCTTTCACCTTTACTAAATATAGACAACAATGAACTAATTAATATTTTATTGCAATCGAGTCCTTAGTTTTTTTTCACTTGTGTACGTACACACCATCCAAGCAATGAAATAACCATTCTACTTTTTATAAATCCAAATTCAAATACATTAAATTGTGATTGATAAAGAAGAGGACAACGTGTTGAGAATTTTAACATAATTAATGTTCCTTTGTGTTATCAGTTAATTAAATATACACTTCTTAGTAAAATCTCACAAATAGCAAAGTAAATATAGGGTCTGAGGAGGATAAAATATAGTCAGTCTTACATTTACCCGTAAGAATAGAGATGCTACTTCCAGTGAGACTCTCGGCTCGATAGTAGTTTTGCATCAAGCCTTGGACATAAGGCACATAACACTCAACAATCGGGACAAAGACCGATTAGTGCATGTACCCAGGGCAGGCCCTGAGAATTTGCGTACACTGTTCGAGCTCGAAAAAATGTCCCCTTAGGCCTTAATGAAATTGGGTATTAGGCTCACTAAAGATCTAAACCTAATGTCAAATGGGTTAATAACTAATGTAAACCATAAGAATAGTTTTGTAAGGGGCCTATCTTCGTGTTTGTATGGGTGTACCCTATTAAAAAAATATTTTACATATACATATCGGGTTTTTTTTTCATAAAAAAACGTGCCCCTTAAAATATCGGGCCCTGGCTGGGGGTCCTCCCCGCCCGCCCCCAGGGCCGGCCATGTATGTACCCTTTTGTCTTTCAGCTATCAACACCACCACATAATGCATGATTATCCGTCCTCAGCTTTTAACGTTATTTTCATGAAATTAGTAAAATAACATTAAAATTAGTGCACTTTCACTTTTGCCACCCGATAGCCCACACATATATACTGTGCATACCACAAACGAGACGTAAAATGATATAATTCATAAATGTATAAATATTTCTTATAACTAGTATTGATAAAATGAAAAACAAAAAGATGTTAAAAACAAATCTCCAAAATACATCTTTGTATATAACGATCAGGGGCGTACCCACCCTAAACCAAGGGTGGGCAGGCGCCCCCCATGAAAAAATATTTTTTTAGTGTTATTTTTCGTTGGAAATCCCGACCGCATCCCTTGGAATTTTTCACTCGCACCCTTTGAAAATTTTCAACCGCCCCACTTAGAAAAAAAATAATTATTAACCACTTATTCACTTAATTATTTAATCCAATCAAAGCCCAATCTGCAATCAATTTTTATTAACACAAGCTCAAACCCAACCTAAAGAAATTTAAACTAAATAAAATAACCCAAACCTATCCACCCATTTTATTTCCAAATCCCGCCCCCAAAAAAAACTCCTAGCGACTTGACGCCATTGCTAACGACCTGATGGCTATTTTTACCGGAAAAACCATAATTCCGGTTGGACCGACCCATATTACGTCAGAATTCCAATATAGAACTAGTATGGTTTATTTATTTATTTATTTATTTTGTTTTATGTGGTGATTAGGAGAAAATATAGATGTCTAAGGGTTTAATCTTTTTATATATTTTTTTATTTTTTTGTTGTTCTAGACTTGTAGTTAAATGATTTTGTTGGTTTATTTATAGCTTTGTTTGTTTAAATGATCAGTTACAAGTAATCAACATTTAATATTAAGGCTTGAATGTTTAAAAATATAATTGAAAGTTATGGGCTATGGTTGAACATGATTGTTTATTTTGTTTAAGTGTTTATGAACTTATGGAGCAAATTATATGTGTTAGGAACAATGAGTAAGAATGTAATGAACTTATGGCGTGTTTAGTATCTTTAGATGATATTTTGGATATATTTCAAAAAAACAAAGAAAACCTGTTGGGCACAATTTTAAATACGTTTGTAATTTGTAATGACATTTGACGTGTTTTTGATGATTTATAAATTTTAGTTTGATGTTCTTTTGTCTTACATGATCCAACCCGACCTGCTATGAACCGATATTTTTATACAGCTAGGGGCCTAAAATCTTTGAAAATATTCCGTACCCCCAGAAAAAAATTCTTGGGTCCACCACTAATAACGATTGATGTTATATTGATAAATTTATCATCTAATTGGTAGTCCACAACATCAGGTTTCATCTTGGTTCTTTGCATCTACATATATTCAATTAAAACTACATAAATGTGATAAATATAAATTATAATTCAAATACATCAAATTGCAAATTGTGATTTATGAAGAAGTGGACAGCCTGTAGAAAAATTTAATGTAAATAATGTTATTTGATGATATCGTATAATAGGAGTTAATTAAAGTATATTATGCTAGGTATACACTTGCGTATTACAGAGTTTGTATATTGAAAGATGATATAATTCATAAATCTGAAAATCTCTTATAACTAGTATTGGATATAATAGTTAAATACAAATCTATAAAATACTTCTTTGTATAAAACAATTGATGTTATATACTTATATTGATAAGTTTAACATTTGATTGGTAGTCCACAACATCAAGTGTTATCTTCGTTCTTTGCATATTCAATTAAAATTGCATAAATTGCTTTAATAATATAAATTATAATTCAAATACATCAAATGGTGAGTTGATGAAGAAAAGGACAATGTGCAGAAATATTTAATGTAAGTAATGTTATTTTATGATATTGTATAATCAGAGTTAATTACAGTATATTATACTAGGTATAAACCTGTGTATTACACAGTTTGTATAATGAAAAATCATATAATTCATAAATCTGAAAATATCTCCTATAACTAGTATTGCATATAATAGTTAAATACAAATTTCTAAAATATTTATTTCTATGGAACAATTGATGTTACATATGTTGATCAGTTCTGTTTAAACTTAATGGAAAACATGAATAACATACCTGTTACAGCATTCAATGCAGTGGAGAATCCAGTCAGAGAAAATGACATCGAGTTCGACATACTTGTCAGGATGATCTGGTTCCTCCTTAGGGTGTAAGGTGATGATGGTGATGAACCGAAAGTAGGGAGGTTTCGGTTATGGGGAGAGAGACGAATTGATGTTATGAGGGTTGTATGATTCACTAAGTGTGTAACCTTTAAACTCTCTAATAATCCCCTTATTTATACACCCAAGAGGAAACCTAATTAGTTAATAAGGGTAATATGGTCCATCAACAATTACCAACTAATTATTAATAGGTTATTAATATATTTTGATCTATATAATATAAATGATTATAAAGGCTACAAGATTAAATATTACATTAATAATATATTTAATCTCACATTCTCCCACTTAGCCGAGTAATCATTTATCATGAGTATTAGGTAAGCCTGGCCAGGAGTTAACACTCATTTTAGCTTTAAACCAAGAACTATAGCAGAGAAATACAGTCGTTGAATCATTATTCGACTCAGGACCCCCATTAGTCATACTATAGCCTCAATTTAAAACCTAATAGTTATGATCAAAATACGTATAAGCCCTTTAGCGCCTGATTTGTATTTATATTTGTCTATATGTCATTACACCGGCAGAACATATGTTAGAGACATACAAAATCAAACTGAGAAAATTTTATTAATTAAAACATAAGCTAGTACAATATGCCATTAAATAAGGTCTTTAATAAGTCCCATATTCGATACATGTTCTTCGAAAACTTTAGGTGAGAGACCTTTAGTCATCGGATCCGCAAGCATATCTTTAGTACTAATATACTCAATACAAAGATTATTTTCCTCAACTCGTTCACGTACGAACAAATATTTTGTATCGAGATATAAACCAGCTCCAGTCGAACTGTTACTGTCCGAGAAACTAACGGCAGCTGAATTATCACAGTAAAGCTTCAATGGTCTAGAAATGGAATTAACGATTTTGAGTCCAGTGATCAGATTTCTAAGTAACATTCCATGGCAGGTTGCGTTGTAAACAGCAATGTACTCTGCCATCATTGTGGAAGTTGTAGTTAACTGTTGTTTATGACTCTTCCATGAGATAGGTCTGCCTGCTAACATAAAGATGTAGCCCGAAGTGGATTTCTTGTCATCTTTGCATTTAGCAAAGTCAGAATCAGAATAACCTACCACTTCTAAATGATCACTTCTTCTATAAGTCAGTTTATAGTCTTTCGTCCCTTGCAGATATCTAAGGACCTTCTTAGCTGCTTTCCAGTGATCTAGGCCAGGATTAGTCTGATAACGACCTAGCATTCCAGCAATGTAAGCGATATCTGGGCGAGTACAGACTTGAGCATACATCAGGCTCCCGACTACTGACGCGTAAGGTATCTGGCTCATTTGCTCCTTTTCAACCTCTGTTGTCGGACACTGGAATGAACCGAAAACATCTCCCTTAACTACTGGAGCGACGGAGGGTTTGCACTGTTGCATGTTGTAACGTGTAAGGACACGATCTATGTAAGTCTTTTGAGACAATCCTAAGATTCCTTTGTGTCTATCTCGGTGAATTTCGATGCCAATGACGTAAGAAGCATCTCCGAGATCCTTCATGTCGAAGTTATGTGAGAGTAAACGCTTCGACTCATGCAACATGTCTAAACTATTACTTGCCAATAGAATATCATCTACATAAAGGACAAGTATAGTAAAGTTACTCCCACTCATCTTGAGGTAGGTGCATTGATCCACTTGATTCTTCATAAAACCTTGCATCTTCATGACTTCATCAAACTTGAGGTACCATTGACGTGATGCTTGTTTTAACCCATAAATGGATTTCTTCAACTTACAGACTAGATGCTCCTGACCTTCAGGTTTGAAGCCTTCAGGTTGTTTCATGTAAACATCTTCGTCTAAGTTTCCGTTAAGGAAAGCAGTTTTGACGTCCATCTGATGCAGCTCTAAATCAAAATGAGCTACTAGGGCCATAACGATCCTTAATGAATCTTTACGAGAGACAGGTGAAAACGTCTCTTGATAATCAATTCCCTCTTTCTGAGTGTAGCCCTTTGCAACCAATCTCGCTTTGTAGCGTTCAACGTTCCCATTCGGATCCAGTTTTGTTTTGAACACCCATTTACAACCTACAAGTTTGGCACCATTGGGTAATTCGACCAAATCCCAAACGTCATTTTTCTTCATGGATTCAAGCTCATCAATCATTGCTTTATTCCATTCAGAAGACTGATCACTGCTAATGGCTTCATTATAAGAGATAGGATCATTGAGCTTTCCAGTATCCATTTCAGTCAGGTAGGTAACATAATCATCCCAATTAGTAGGCCTTCTTTGCCTAGATGACCTCCTGAGTTGATTATCGGGTTCAGCGTTGTCTTGGTTTTGAGCGTTTGATGTGCCTTCGTTATGAGGTATAATGGGTTCTGATTGTGGAGATGGAATTTGTGCAGTGACTTCAGGTGCAGTTGCATGGGGTACAAGAGGAGTAAACGGAGTAATGGTAAGCGACGAGTCTCTCCCCCCCGCGTCTTGTACTTCTTGCAATTCTTCGTAAGGGTTGGTACTGCTCCCACTGACCTTGAAATCCTCCAGGAACGCAGCACGCTTGGTTTCAACAAAACGGGTGACATGGGAAGGACAATAGAAACGATAACCCTTCGAATGATCAGGATACCCGATAAAGAAACAGGTAACTGTTTTAGGGTCAAGTTTCCTTAGGAAAGGATTGTAAAGTTTTGCTTCAGCAATGCAGCCCCATACTTTCATATATTTAAGACTCGGTTTCCTTCCTGTCCAAAGTTCATAAGGAGTTTTAGGGACAGACTTAGAAGGAACTCTATTGAGTATATGAACAGCTGCTTTTAACGCTTCAGTCCAAAGGAATAATGGTAAATTAGTGTTGGCTAACATACTGCGCACCATGTTCATAAGGGTACGATTTCTTCGTTCAGCGACACCATTCTGCTGAGGTGTACCAGGCATGGTGTATTGGTTCACAATCCCCTGGCCCTTACAAAACTCATAAAATGGACCAGGAGCTTGACCCACATCAGTATGACTTCCATAATATTCACCGCCTCTATCTGATCTCACAACTTTAATTTGACGATCTAATTGCTTTTCAACTTCAGCTTTATAATCTTTAAAAGTTGTAAGAGATTCAGACTTTTCCTTTATAAGATACAAGTACATGTAACGAAAATAATCATCAATGAAAGTGATAAATGAAGTATGTCCTGTTATACCAGCGATTTGATAAGGACCACTAATGTCAGTGTGAATGAGTTCTAATAAATTAGAGCTCCTAGTGGCACCTTTCTTATTCGCTAATGTCATTTTACCTTTAAGACATTTGACACATGTTCCAAAATTAGTAAAATCTAGAGGAGGTAAGACTTCATCCTTTACGAGACGATTTAATCGTTCTCTTGAGATGTGGCCTAAACGTTGATGCCACAACATAGATGAAGTCTCTAAGTCTCGAACCTGTTTCATCTTTGTGAGTGATTCATTAATATTATATGACAACAAAGATTTGGAAAAATTATCATCTAGTTCTAATCTATAGAGACCACCATCCAGAATGCCAGTACCATAAACAACGGAATCATAGAGAATAGAGAGTTTGCGATGACCATGAGAAACGACAAAACCGTCCATGTCTAACTTTGGTCCTGATACAAGGTTCCGAGTTACCTCAAGAACATATAAGGTATCATAAAGTTTAATACATAAACCAGTTTTCAAAAATAATTGTAATGTTCCTATGGCCTTCACTTCTAATTCCCGATCATCTCCAACTTTAAGTGTTCTTTGGTTTCTTCCCAGCTTCCGGATTGTAAGGAATCCCTGAAGTGAATTGGTAACATGAACCATAGAACCAGAATCAAACCACCAAGAATTAGCAGGAACATTTAAATTAAAGGACTCAAGTATCATGAAAAAATCGTTATCTTTCTTAGCCAGCCACTCCTTGAAGTCAGGGCATTCCTTTTGCTTATGTCCTGTCTTCTTACAGAACTTGCAATAGGGTTTGCCTAAGGAGTTCTTAGAGCTGGAAGGTGCACTTGTATGAGGATTTGGATTTGGCTTTTGAACCTTAGAAGCATCATTTCTTTGATAAGTGTTCTTCCTCTTCTTAGAGCTGGAGGTGGTGAAGTTAGCAACATCAGTAGTGTGATCCATCTTCATACGCTCTTCCTCCTGCACGCACATAGCGATCAACTCACTCATCGTCCATTTGTCCTTCTGAGTGTTGTAATTGATCTTGAATGCTTCATAGGACGAAGGAAGCGAAGTGATGATGAAGTGAACAAGAAAACCATCACTGATTTCCATCTCTAGGCCCTTCAGCTTATTGGCCATGTCATGCATCATCATGATGTGTTCGCGAATGCCGCTCCTCCCATCATACTTAGTTGTCACCAGCTTGAGGATAAGAGTACTAGCGTGTGCTTTTGATGTTCCCTTGAATTGATCCTCCACAGAAGCCAAATAGGTTTTAGCATCTTCAGAATCAGGAATGGCTCCTCTGATTGAGTTATGAATGGACTGCTTCATGAACATGAGAGACATGCGGTTACACCTAGTCCATTTATCATGAAGTATCTGCTCAGCAGCAGTACTTTGAGTAGTAAGGTCCGCTGGCTTATTCTCTCTTAGAGCATAATCAAAGTCCAGCAGTCCAAGTGTAAGCATGAGGGCATCTTTCCATGCAGCAAAGTTATCACCAGTCAAAGGTGGAATCCCCTGATTGGGTGCTGATAGTGGAAATAAGGTGAGCAAGTTATGATACTAAGAAAGAAGTCTTAATGTGATCTAAGGGCATATTATACTAAGGCAGGCATAAGTAATGACCATTTTAATTATGAAGCTGTGATATTGTCTATTACTAACATCAAAATAATAGACTTAGTAAAATCCTACTTAAACAAAAACAAATCAGCTTTGGCCAGAAGTGTAATCATTTAAGTATGTGTGCAAAGTAATCGTGACAAATCAGCTTTGGCCAGAAATGAGACAATCACTTTAGTTATGCACTTGTCAAGCATGCTAAACATAAATGAATTAAATCAGCTTTGGCCAGAATTAAGACATTTCACGTTTGTAATGCATACTTAACATAGCTTTTATAATACTTGAACAATAAATAGATGTATTAAATCAGCTTTGGCCAGAATTAATACATCAGAAGCTCATTCAAGTTAAGCTATTTTGGTTTTGTAAAAAATATCTGATTCTGATTAGTTAATTAAGTGTTAACAAAACCAAGTATTTTAATTCACATTAAACAGCTTAAAATAATGAGGTTTCGAGTCTTGTGCGATCAGTAATGCCCAAGTTTTGTGCGATCAGTAAAGCCCAAAAACTTGTGCGATCAGTAAGGCCCAAAAACTTGTGCGATCAGTAAGGCCCAAAGACTTGTGCGATCAGTAATGCCTTGTGCAATCCACAAGTCTTGTGCGATCCACAAATCTTGTGCGATCCACAAATCTTGTGCGATTATGCAGTCTTAACTTGTACAATATGCTTAATTAGTTGTACAAATCTTGTGCGACTGTCTTGTGCGATTTCCCTTGTGCGATCAGATCATATCTTATGTGATCTGATCTTGTGCGAATGTCTTGTGCGATCAGATCATATCTGATCTGATCTTGTGCGACTGAAGGGAACTTGTGCGATTAGTTACATTGATGATTTCGAATCCACTGTTAAGGCTGTTTATTGTGATAATAACTTAAACTCGAAATTTGAGGGATTGTGGGATAGTGTTTCCTATTTTATTTTTGATCTAAACTTATCAAAAGATTTCGAAAATAATAACTGAAAATCTATTAACAGTTTTCGAAATTTTAATAGATAAAATTAAGATCAAAATCAGTAAAAACACCCACTAATCCAAATTATATTCCAAAATTTAGGGAATTTTCGAGTTTTCTTAGAACAGTATGATGAACCCTAAAAAAATTAAAACATAATTCTGGGTTCCGAAACCTGATTTTTAATAGTTCTGTTAACAGATTTCGGATATTAGTTTACCCATATTGGTTTCGAGTCAATATATTAAACAAGATATTCCGAAAACAATGATTTCGGCACAAAGGTACTCGAAACAGTTTTGATCTTATAAACTTTCAAAAAATTTTGTTTTCCAGATTTTGATCCCAGAATAATGGATACGAAAATAGAACTGATTTATCAACATCTGCTCTGATACCACATGTTGATCAGTTCCGTTTAAACTTAATGGAAAACATGAATAACATACCTGTTACAGCATTCATTGCAGTGGAGAATCCAGTCAGAGAAGATGACATCGAGTTCGACATACTTGTCAGGATGATCTGGTTCCTCCTTAGGGTGTAAGGTGATGATGGTGATGAACCGAAAGTAGGGAGGTTTCGGTTATGGGGAGAGAGACGAATTGATGTTATGAGGGTTGTATGATTCACTAAGTGTGTAACCTTTAAACTCTCTAATAATCCCCTTATTTATACACCCAAGAGGAAACCTAATTAGTTAATAAGGGTAATATGGTCCATCAACAATTACCAACTAATTATTAATAGGTTATTAATATATTTTGATCTATATAATATAAATGATTATAAAGGCAACAAAATTAAATATTACATTAATAATATATTTAATCTCACAACATACTTATATTGTAAGTTTACCATCTGATTGGTAGCCCACAACATCAGGTATCATCTTAGCCTTTTGCATTTGCATATTCAATTAAAACTACATAAATGCGATAAAGATATAAATTATAATTCAAATACTTAAAATTGTGACTTGATGAAGAAGAGGACAACATGTAGATAATTTTAATGTAAATAATGTTGTTTTATGATATGGTATAATAAGAGTTAATTACAGTATATTATAGTAGGTATAAACTTGTGTATTACACAGTTTGTATAGTAAAAGATTATATAATTTATAAATCTGAAAATATATCTTATAACTAGTATTACATATAACAGTTAAATACAAATCTCTAAAATACTTCTTTGTATGGAACAATTGATGTTATATACTTATATTGATAAGTTTACCATTTGATTGGTAGCCCACAACATCAGGTGCCATCCTAGCTCTTTGCATCTGCATATCAATTAAAACTACATAAACTCGATAAAAAATAAATTATAATTTATATACATCACATTGTGATTTATGAAGAAGAGGACAACGTGTAGAAAAAAAATTACATAAATAATATAATTTTATGATATTGTATAACAAGAGTTAATTAAAGTATTGTATTGGGTATAAACATGTGTAGTGCATAGTTTGTATAATGAAAAATGGGATAATTAAAAAATCTATAAATATTTCTTAATAGACTAGTATTGCAAATAATAATGAATAGCAAAAAGTTGCAACAAAAAACAAATCTCGAAAATATGTCTTTGTATACAACAACTATAAGTTTACAATCTGATTGGTAACCCAGAACATCATTTTTCATCTTAGCTCTTTGCATCTGCATAATCAAAATAAACTATATATAGCGATAGATATAAACTATAATTTAAATACATCAAATTGTGATTTATGAAGAAGAGGACGATGTGTAGAAAAAATTTAACGAAATAATGTTATTTTATGATATCGTATAATAAGAGTTAATTAAACTATATTATACTAGGTATGAACCTGTGTATTATACAATTTGTATAATGAAAAAAATGATATAATTTATAATTTTGTAAATATTTCTTATAACTAGTATTGCATATAATAATGGAAAGACAAAGTTACACTTAAAAACAAATCTCTAAAATACTTCTTTGTATACAAGAATTGGTGTTATATCGCATCTAATTGGTACCCACAACATCATGTTTCATCATAGCTCTTTGCATATGCATAATCAATTAAAACTGTATAAATGCAATAAATATAAATTATAGGGTGAATTGCAAATTTTGTCCTTTACCTTTATACCTAATTTTAGGCGGTGTCATTTACCTTTAAAATTAATGTGTTTTGTACTTTATGTTTCAAAATCCTGCATGGTTTGTCTTTTGGACCTAACCTAGTTAACTTTAAATGTAAATTGAAGGGCAAATTGGTCTTTTTACTTATTTATATAATAAACTATTTTAATAACCTTAAAATTATAACAAAATGTGAATTATATATAAAGACACACTCTCTTTAAAACACTCTCTCTCCCCCTCTCTCTCTCTCTCTACGCTAACACTCACCACAACGCACAACCTGCCGCCACCATTCACCACATTCCAAACCACCACCGCACTCCAACAACACTATCTGCCATCATCCACCACACACCTCTCTCATTATAATTCAAATGCATCAAATTGTGATTTATGAAGAAGAGGAAATTATATTATATTATACATATATTAAAAATTGAAGTAAATGAACAGTGAATAACATATGTATTTTTTAATACTTTTATTATCTTATTTACTTTTAAGTTAAATAAGCTTGTGTCAATCGGTACTAGTATCGAAAATACCGGTATGGTTATCGATACATAAAGGTAAAAACCGACACCAGCCTGGTATAGAAAACGCCAAAAGTCCGTATCGAATTGATTTTGAAATCTTTTGGTTTGGAAAACTCGGTACTGCTACCCTGTACCATTTGTTCATCCCTGATAACGGGTACCGTACGAACAATAACGGTGTCGTGCAACTTTTTTTGTTGATTTTCTTTAATTTTTAATGATTTCTTTTTTTAGTTTCAGGGGTAGGGATGAGTTCGGTGTCAACCAATATCGAATCGGTATTGGTACCAAAAATATCAGTTACGGTACTGGTATTTGAAGGTAAAAACCGGTAGCGAACGGCTGGTACCAGGAAAGCCAAAAGTCGTACCGAATTGGTATTTAAGATCTTTCGGTTCGGAAAATTCAGTAACGGTACCCAGTATCATTTGCTCATATCTGACCACAGGTTTCATATAAACAACATGATTACCATACAACTTTTTTAGTTGATTTTCTTTTAGTTATCTTTTAGTGTTTTTTTTATGTATTTTCTTTTTATTTTTGTCAGCGGTTCCGTGCGCAACGCACTCATAGTGATTTCAAAACACATTTAAACACAGACTAAACAACAAAAGACGTTCGCCGCAACGTGGCGATAATCTCAAACTAGTTGTGAATAAATATTTAACGTAAATAATATTATTTTATAATATCGTATAATAAGAGTTAATTAAATTAATAATTCATATATCATAGGTGAGTATTTTTTACCGAATAAAGTAAGTACTGATACCGTATTGGGATGTTAATGGGTCGGGTTCGTGCCAGGTATTGGTAATCTCATACTCATACCCGGTTGTTAAATTGTGTCTCGTACCCAATCCAATACCTGCCAGGTAATTATCCGTCAGGTATCAGAGAAACCCGTCGCTATCAGGTATTTGTAAAAGATACAGATTAAGATTCCCACCTACATTTGTTTACTATTATAATTACTATATATTTTTATTTATATATCAACTATTATAAATTAAAGTATACATTATATACATATAAGTTTTACCATAAATAAATAAATAAATAATAACATTATAATTTTATGTCGTTATATTTATATGCTTTACAACACACAAAATATAAATAATTTCATCAACTACATATTCTAAAAGATTTTTTTCCTCACATAAAATCTACTTAAATAAGTCACTAGGTTTAAAGGCAAATAAAAATATAAAAAAAAAATCAGGTATATAGTTCGGGTAAACGTGTATGTGGTTTCGGTATCACCTAATCTCATAACCACAATTTTTATTTAAAACTAATCCCACCATGTTGGGCTTTGGGTATACTCGTCCCGTATGTTTCGGGTTTCGGATATACCTGTCGGGCTTGGGCTTTTTTGCCATCCCTAACACCGCACCGACCGAAAAAATCGGTACCGATATCTGTATTCAATTTTAGGCATTTCAATTTTGATACTAGTCGGTTTCAGTATTTTCGCATAACCGGTACCCAAGCGATACTATACCGCTATAATCAATACGTTATTCGGTTTATATTTTTAACTCGTTTTCGGTATCAATATTTTTTTGATACGACACCTATCTCATCTCTAGTTGTACAGATGCTTTTTTTTCTTTAGATTTAATTTCCACCTCTAATAATAGTGATATGTGAGGGAAGGGTTATCTTGAGAACGCTAAATATTGTGAGAACCGTGAGAACGAATGAAAAAACCAATCAAAACCAATTTTTTAATACAAACCTCATTGTAATTAAGATACAACATCAAAAAAAAGAATTTACAACAACAAATAATTCATTTCTCCTTTCAAAATCATTCTTTTTAGATTTTTTACACATGTGTAAATATAACAATTTTACACATATGTAATAAGTGGCAAATTTACACATGTGTAAATTTTCTTTATTTACGAATTCACGTAAATTTAAACGTGTAAATTAAATTTCTAACATTGTATTCGAATAATAATGATAAGTGTAGATTTTTTTTTTGAATTTGAATTGTTTTTGACCTAGGTCTCGCGGTTTTTTCATTTGTTCTCACAATATTTAGCATTCTCATTTAAACCTTCCCCAGTGGGTTATCATATCAAAAATCGTTTAAATTCATACCAGTTTGCCATTTAAAATAAAACTAGCAGGAGCGACAAATCGCATTGCAATACTCGTTTTTTGTAGTTTTCTTATTTATATAACATTTATTGTAACATTATTGTGATAGATATACATCAAAAGCGAAGTAATCGGGTAATCTATTTCATTGTGTTGTGCATGGTTCGATTATTATCCTCAACCGAAACCAAAGTCATCGGTTAGTCTATTTTATTAACCAATCGGTTTTCGGTTAATCACTTCGGTTTGTTCGGTTGGATTGACGGTTTTCGGTTTGGTTCATATAATTTCAATTAATAGCAAAAACCAAACTTGGGCTAAAACTTTTGCTTAGAAATATATTAGTTGAAGTATAAATACATGGAATGAAAGTATAAATATATGAAATGGAGATATAAAATATATGAACTGGAGGTATAAAAGTTAGAAATGTATACTATATTATAATGCATGGGGGGCATTTTAAGATACAAAAAAAAAATCCTCTTAATTTATAAATACACCCCTAAAATGAGTGTAGAGTGGTCTTTTAAACAATAATTATATTTTAGTCCCACATCTTATTACACTTAAATCCTTAAGTTTTAACACAATTATAGGTAGTTAGTTACATTTTTCTCCCTCCACAACAAACTTATAATTCTTTTACGTATTCTTGTCATATCTTATAAACTATAATGTTTAAAAAAATCTAAAAGTACCGTGACGACCTACTCATTTCATCGACGTTTCGATAGTTGTCTTAGTCAATATTGACGTGTGGATTAAAAGGTACAAGTAGATGATGCCTTAGTGTACAAGTGATTAAAGCCCAACGTATTTAGTCATTATCCCAGAATATTTAATAACTACAGAATATCAAGTGATTAAACCCTCATCTTTAACAAAATTACATATAATTAGTTAGTAGTTAAACTTTATCCTTTTATAAAAAACTAACTCCCCCTGATTTTAAACGGTCATAACTTTGTGGTACGTTAATATTTTTTTTAAATTACACCATATAAACGATTGTTTTATTCTCTATAATTTGAGTATAGTATTCTTATAGTTTTTTTTAATTAAACAAACCGATATATTACGTGATTAACAATGTCTAAGGGTGAGTAATAACTTAATTGTTAACCAAAATCAACCAAAAATTTAGTTAACTGATTAACTGAAACCCGAATTAACCAAAAAAGGTTATCCATTTTTGTACCCTCATTTAACCAAAATTAACTGAACCGAACCATTCTTATTTTCATATATTTCTAACTTTTATACCTTCATTTTAGAGTTAATTGCCAAAATCGTCCCGCCATTTTTGTCCAAAATGACACTTTTGTACCAAATTGCCCCCAACGTTTGTAACTTTTTGTCATTTTCATCCAAACCACTAACTTAGTTTATTTTTTCTGTTAAGTTGAGGATATTTGGATGAAACTGACAAATATAAAACCACAGGGACGATTTTGACAATTTACTCAAACCCTTTTTAATTTTTTTTATTTAATTATTTTTGTTACATATATAATAAAAAAGAATATAAATGGAGTTTTTAGAATAAAAATTAATAGTTTTGTCACATAATTTTTATAAATTTTCATTCAAATCACTAACTCAATTTATTTTTTCTGTTAAGGTGAAGGATGTTTTAAATTTTATAAATTAAAACAGAAATTAATTTACAGCTTCTTTATATAAATCAGTTTTATAAAGAGAAAACGTCATTGGTGTGCAACACATAACAATCGATTACAACTTTTAGTATTTATCAGTTGTAGAGATAGAAAAAAATTGTAAAACATTACATATTTTTTAAATGTGTTGAGTACCTAGTAAATATGTTGGTAGAAATAAAATATTTATTTAATTAAGATTATGAGGTTAACTAACTGATACTTATTCTGAGTGGCTTGAGTAAAGAAACTTTTGGTTCATAGCATTATCATTACAATTTGGTGGGTAATTTTAAGATTTGGTAACGATACGTTGTTTGATAGAGGAGGGGGGCACTGACTTCTGTTTTTCCTTAAGAGCGAATTTAAAAGAATGGAAGATTAATTACAAACTTGGTACATATGATAAGATTTTTTTATTTGACCTTTTTCAATAAGGTCACCAACATTTTAGTTTTATAAAATTTAGAGGTTTAAGTAGATTTTATTTTTATAAAACTGATATATATAAAAAATTAGAAATTAATTTCTGTCTTAGTTTATAAACATCCTTCGCCTTAATAGAAAAATTAACTTAGTTAGTGGTTGGATGAAAATTTATAAAAATTATGTGGCAAAGCTATTATTTTTTTCATATAAAAATTACATGTATATTCTTTTTTATTATATATGTAACAAAATTATTTAAATAAAAGAAATTTAAAAGAGTTTGAGTAAATTGCCAAAATCGCCCCTGTGGTTTTATATTTGCCAGTTTCATCCAAATATCCTCAACTTAACAGAAAAAATAAACTAAGTTAGTGGTTTGGATGAAAATGGTAAAAAGTTACCAACATTGGGGGCAATTTGGTACAAAAGTGTCATTTTGGACGAAAATGGCAAACCTGCCCAAACCTCAGGGATGATTTTGGCAATTAACTCTTCATTTTATGTAATTCATATTTATACCCCATTTTATGTATTTATACCTCTATTTCATATATTTATACCTAAATTTCATGTAAGTCTAATCAAAAGTTTTAGCCCAAGTTTGGTTTCTGACTATTAACCGAAATTAAATGAATCAAACCAAAAATTGTCAATCTAACTGAATAAACCAAACCGAATAACTGAAAACGGATTGGTTAATAAAATAGACAAATTGACGACCTCGATTTCGGTTGAGAATAATAATCTAATCAACCGAACAATGCACACCATGGCAATGCCTGTGTTTCCCGCCGCATCGTGCGCGCACCTATCGGTTATTAACCAAAATCGGTTATCGGTGAGCAATAACTAAATCGTTAAACCTAAACCAAACCGGACACAGACGAAACCGAACCGAAATCAACCAAAAACTGAATTAACTGAAAACTAAAAATCGAATTAACCAAAAACCCGTACTCTTGTTTAACCAAAATTAGCTGAACCGAACTGAATCAATCATATTTTCATATATTTCTAACTTTTATACCTCCCGTTCATATATTTCATATTTTATATTTCCATTTCATATATTTATACTTTCATTTCATGTATTTATACCTCAATTTCATATATTTCTAAGCAAAAGTTTTAGCCCAAGTTTGGTTTTTGCTATTAACTGAAATTAAATGAACCAAACCAAAATCGTCAATCTAACCGAACAAACCAAAGTGATTAACCGAAAACCGATTGGTTAATAAAATAGACTAACCAATGACTTTGTTTTCGGCTTCGGTTGAGGATAATAACCGAACCATGCACAACACAATGATGGGTTACCCGATTACTTCGCTTTTGATGTATATCTATCACAATAATCCTACAATAAATATTATATGAATAAGAAACTACCAAAAACGAGTATCGCAAATGCGATTTGTCGCTCCCGCCGCATCGCGCGGGCATCCTGCTAGTATGAAAATATGAATGATTCAGTTCGGTTCAGCTAATTTTGGTTAAACGAGAGTACACAAAAATGATAATGGGTTTTTGGTTAGTTCGGTTTTTAGTTTTTGGTTGATTTCGGTTCGGTTTCGTCTGTTTTCGGTTTGGTTTAGGTATAACGATTTAGTTATTGCTCACCGATAATCGGTTTTGGTTAATAACCGATAGGTGCACGCATGATGCGGTTGGAAACACAGACATTGCTACGATGTGCATTGTTCAATTGGTTAGATTATTATCCTCAACCATAATCGAGGTTGTCGATTAGTCTATTTTATTAACCAATTCATTTTCAGTTAATCGGCTGGGTTTATTCATTTAGATTGACGGTGTTTGGTTTGATTCATTTAATTAAAATATAGATTTGAACATTCATAACATATGTATGTAAGAATTTTTGTAATACAAATTGTTTACAATTATACTTAACTAATAAGAAGAATATAATTTGTGCAATAAGAATGATGTAAAACAATATACCTTTCTTATGTGTTAGAGGTGTCAATTACATCAAAACTAACCTGTTAGTCCATATATTGCGGTTGGTCATATATTACCTAATAATACAATGATGGCTAAAATCCATAACCAAAGTATAACATTTAAACTTAACAAAAACATTAACAAACTTGAATATACACTAAAAAAACTTACCCTATATAGTTTAGCTTGATTATACTCATTACACGTGATCATGCGCAAGCAATTCTGTTTTCATATTTGTCAATACCGATAAAAAATATATAAAATAAAATATCAAGTTAGGGGTTAAGAGTTTGCAGAGGTAAACATGTTAACTTAAAACATTCAACAAAAACTAATCACATATCTTCTTGAACTTGAAATTGGCGTTGGTATCAGAATCAATAGTCGTGAAACAAATCCACAGTTTGATACGGATTATAGAAATGGAAACTATTTTTTTTTATTACTCACCGCCAAAACTTGTTAGATGCTACAAAACAGTTTGAAATGGATTCTATGACAGTCTATGATCAAATGTGTTACTCGTTAGTGAACAACCTATTAATGTTTAGTATATTTCTGAAAACATCCACATTCATCACACGAATGGAAACCAACTAAATGAAAATAAACCTTGTTATCTTCAACATATGTCGTTCTCAAGCGAGACAAATTGAATAGTCGAACCTACAATCATTAATTTAGATTTTTAATAAACGTGAGAATATA
Organism: Helianthus tuberosus; assembly: GCA_030545235.1. NCBI lineage: Eukaryota > Viridiplantae > Streptophyta > Magnoliopsida > Asterales > Asteraceae > Helianthus > Helianthus tuberosus. The sequence continues at coordinate 142,511,226 of CM060432.1, forward strand.
ACAAACTCATCATAATGTTTCACAACATTTTTTCTTTTGAAAAGGTGTAATTGAGGACCTATCTCCCACACCCCAAATTGAGATATCAACCAAATTAACATAACCCAGGTCTTTTATTTATCGAAAAAATCCATATGATGTGATAATTGTGTCAGATTTTGCTTGAATCTATCAAATGACTTACAATCAAACACTACTAGAAAATAAGGTATTTGCTACCACATTTTCGGTCGCAAAACGGTAGCAATTGCTCTTTTGTCACCGTTTTGCCACCAAAAACTCGGTGGCAAAAGCACACGTAGCAAATGCCCTATTGCTACCTATTTGCTACCGTTTTATTTTTTGCTACCGATTTGCTACCATTGATTTGCCACCGTTTTGCTACCGCTTTTTGTCACCGTTTTGTTACCACATTTTGTTTGTCACCGTTTTGCTACCGCTATTTTGCCACCTTTTTACTACCGCTTTTTGTCACCATTTTGCTACCACATTTTGTTTTGTCACCATTTTGCTACCGCTATTTTGCCACCTTTTTACTACCGCTTTATCACATTTTACTACCGTTTTGCTACCATTTATGGTATTCCACTTGCATTCGGCTATTCCATTTCATAAAACATCACAATTTATAACTTGTTGCCATTCCATTAAAATGTAAAAATTTATACATCCCATGGTCCTCATATAAACATCCAAATCAAAACATCATACAACTCAAATTAAATTATCCAAATCCAAACATCCAAACTAGTAGTTCCATGTTTGGAGTCCTTGAGAACGATAGACGCAACTCTCTGTGGCAAAACCATCCTCTATTGTGCCTGCCACACAATATCAAAATGACATTAATAAAGAACAAAAGAAAAAAATGTCGATTTTTCTGGAATGCATATTTTAAACTCTTATTCACATATTGGAAAACAAAACAGAAATGAAACCCCAATTATTTCAACTATCAACGGTGATCCGTATCAGCCCATGTTTCCCATACATATGCACTTGATCTGCAAAACGTTAATCATGTTTTAGCATAACTTATGGTGTGACTGTTCTATTTAGGGGTGTTCACGGTCCATTTTAGTTGGTTTTGACAAAAATTATGGGCCGAACTGCAAACAACGGGTTTGGGAAATCACACACCAAATCGGCTGGTTAGGCGGTTTGAACTGGCTTTTTTTTTCTCTTTCCAAATTGTGAATATGTATTAAAATATATATAATGATAAAGATGGTTCACGAGTATGGCACATATATACCAAATGGTGTGTTTGTTACTTACCTCAAGATATCTAATCCGTATTTAGAACCTTCCCGGCCTAAACCAGACTGCTACCTGTGTGTGATCCAAACAAGAAACGAAACTGAATGATAACTTCCGCAATTAAAGAGCTTCAGACACGCGCCATAAACGTTGAATATCGTTTGTGAACAAGTAAGCAGCTAATCCTGCACAGTTTATATAAAAACATTTGTCTTAATCTTAACTAGTTAATAAAAAGATGCAAACGATCAGACACCAATATATGGATCATATATAAAATAATAAAAACCTGAATCAGTGTCATTAGCAATCTGTATAGCCTCTTCTTCTGTTTTAAACTGTATAACAGGTGTAACAGGTCCAAATATTTCCCGTCTGTAATAGTATATATTGAAGCGCTAGTCAAATACACATCAAATTACCTACAACATAATATTATAGCCACCTAAATAACAGTAAAACCTTCCATATAATTGTTTTGAGATTACCTTGCTACGAGCACCTCATTCTTGACATTACTTATAATTGTATGCTCATAAAAAGTCAACCCTAGGTTATGCCTCTTACTACCCACAACAACTTTTGCTCCCTGTATCAACAAAAAATTTGTAACTAAAAAACAACAAATTTTTTTTTTTCTGTTAAAAAAAACAACTATCAAAATTCTACAAGATTTTGAAAATGATAATCAAACCTGTGAGATAGCATCTTGCACTAATGATTCAACCTTCTCTACAGCAGCTTCATTAATAAGTGGTCCCTGCAAAACATTCAATTTATTTTTAGTACAACTTGACTTTTTTAAGCAGTTGACATTTTTTTAGTAACAATATACATGTGAACAAAGTGGTTACCTGATCCACACCTTCACTAAAACCATTGCCAACTTTAAGGCTCTGAATAGCATTTGAGTAGGCATTTATAAATTTGTCATATATGCCTACAGAGATGGTAGTTGCCTTATCATGCAAGAAAGATAAAAGTAGACTAAGGGTTCTAGTTTCTTTTTATACCTTCTTGCACAAGTAATCTATTTGTGCATATACGTGTTTGCCCACTGTTACGTAATTTCGTTGCCAACTGAAATGGTCATAGAATAATGGTGTAGGTCAGCCATTAATATTTTTTTAAAGAATGACTGGTAAACAACGCTAAATTACGCTTTAACATCTACCCATCACATAGCCCAAACAGAATCTACATTGTATAATAGTTGATAAACCAGTTTAAAATTTAAATAAACAAACCTCACATGGAGCAAGACCAGTTCTCCATCAACATTAAAAAGCTGAAATGCCCATTATCAATCTAAACAAAGGCTTACCAGCAGAGACCTGTTTTTTAGCAACTTCAACACTTCGAGATAGTCCAGATACTACAATATGAAATTAAATCATGAGGTAAATGGTTAACATTATGAAGATAATTTGGAAGAACTAAAAATATTACACAAATATCATCAAAGTACTGTTATTCTAGGCTATGACCCTATTCTTTTGTCAAACATTATGCTAGAATCCTACTAGTTGGTTTATTTTAGTTGATTACATCTAAAATAAATAACTAAGCCCTAATTATACAAACTTAAGTGTGAATATGAATACCTTGCTGCAAATGACTAGGTGTTCGATATCTGAAACTGCTCTGTTTCAACAATCTGCATCATACACACATATTTCAGTTTTCATAAACCAAAACATCTTAATTATACATAGATAACACTATAATTTCAACATCTACACGCTTAAATCCTACATTCTCCATACAAACTATCAACATTTTCACCCTAACTTTCCTCACAGGAAACAGTGACAAAAACCGCCAAAATCAACAAAAATAGCAGCAGAAACGAGCATCGAATCACAGATTCCTTACACACCGTCATTGCCGTTACAAAAACTCCTTCGATTTCCTCTTCTTCGTGAAAACGGATTCCGAAACAAGCTTTGATTCGAACGACGGTTTGAGATAGATCTGTAAGGAGAAGACAATTTGGTGCGTGAAAGTGAGAACGACGTTTTGATCGTACGGTTTGGTGATGGCGGCGGCGGTGGTGGCGATAGCGGTGGTGGTGATGGCAGAATTGAGAATGACCGGATGTCTGGATGAGCACGGTTTGGTGTTGATGGTATGAAACCCTAGAATAGGCGGTCTATTGGTCTAATTAAGACTTATAAAAAGAAACTTAAAAACTCAATTTGCTACCTAGTTTGCTACCAAAATCATAAGGAAAGCACGTTTCTTGAAATTAAGTTGGAAATAGATCGTTAAATTTGCTACCTTTTTTTCGGTAGTAAATTTTGGTAGCTATTGCTTATTATTGTAGTAGTGAAATTAGAGTAAATTGCAGGTTTTATGTTCAGATTGTAACACTTGAACGTATTAAGCAATCTACACAATGAACTAAGAAACGAATTAAATGTATTTTAATAAATAATTAAACAATTGTAAGGAAATTAAACTAACCTTGAGATCTAGGGTTCTCGAAATTGGATGCATAATTTAGGATTAAGATGTTAGATATATCTTACAACTACCTGTTGATACCCCTTGTGTGTAATTGAAATGGTGTTATTGGCTTGATCATGTTATCCTCGACGCACCTCATTCCTAAGCGTGACCAATTAAATAGTGGAACCTATAGTCATTAATTTAGATTTTCAATAAACATGAGAATATAACCAACTCATCATATGTTCAAAACCAAAATTAATTTAAAAAGTGTAATGAGGACCTATCACCCACAACCTAAAATTGAGATATCAAGCAAATCAACACAACCCAGATCTTGAATTTGTCGAAAAAATACATATTACGTGATAATTGTGTCAGATTTTGTTTGAATATAGAATCCGAATAAAAATCGATTTTTTAGCTTCGAAACCCTTGAACGTTATTAAGCAATGTAAACAATAAATTAAGAGATTAATTAACTGTAATTTAAGAGACAAGTGAACAATTGTAAAGAGATTAAACTGACCTTGTGATTTAGGGTTTGAAGAATCTCGGAAAAATATAGTCCTCAAATGTTTGACGAAAATTCTTGATATATTATTCACAAACCCTAGTCTTTTGCAAGACGACTCTTTAGATAGGAACAAAGCATCTGATTAGGGTTTAAAAATGTTGAGTTTAAAGGAATGAAACAAATGTTGTGTATTCAAAACATCAGTCGAATAATATAACGACCACTTCTTCAAACATTAGCAAAACATTTGTAACCCTAATATCCCTCCAATCGAGCAGCCTAGATAAAGCATCCGAACACCGCAAAAAATCAGAGGAATTAAGATGGAATCGTAAGATAAATGGAACTATTAACATGAAATAAAATCAAGAAAGACTCACAATCTGCAGAGGAAGGAATCGACATGTAGTTGGTTGGAGACGAAAGTTGAGTTGATTGAGAATTAGGGTTTTGAAACGGATAAAGATGTTTATAAAGGATCCATATGGTTTGAAAACATGTTAGGCAGACCCAAATGAAAAAAAAAAAAAAAAACAATACCTTGATCACTCTTTGCTTACCAGGTATACAAATGAGTAAAAAAATCAACATGAGTAAATGCCACATGTTAAGAATATAGGGAAAGCTCTTGTATGAATGATACATAGGGTGAAAATCCTTTAGTATATTAGTAAGTATAGATTTGTGTTTAGCTTATAGACTTAATTACACTAATATAGTTTGATAAAAAGAAAAGTGATATTATCATAATTGTATATACAAGTAATTATATTCATGGTTTATAGTCATATTGAAAAGTATATATGGTAATATTTTTATACATGGTTGATATTCATATTTAAACAGTAACAAACCGCAAAATATGTTTTGAATCATAGCTACATGATCTTGTAGTTATATATATCGTTTCCGGTTCAACACTGATGTAGAAAACATAATGAGTCATTATATACTTATTTGTCACTATAAATTTTGACAAGAAAAAAAAACATATTACCAATGAATGTGAACTTACATAATAATCAAAACAAAATCATATCGACACACTATATATGTGCAATCATAACCGTGTATGCACTATGAAGAATAGTTACAAATGAACACCTATTATACTATATACATTTCTAATGACCTCTTCCTCTATCACTGGGACCAGAAAACGTTGTGTTGTATGTTTGAACTTTTCTCACAACACGATGGTGTGGAGTTTCTGTTGTCATAGCATCCCTTGTTGTCAGGGCATCATCAACGGTGGTTGTACCTGGTGTTGTTGATGGTGGTGTGTTTCTTGAGGTGACCGAAACCACCATGATTATGAACACGAATGCGCATGAGGACAAGCTTGTTCTAGTTGTCATCAATGGTTTGAGTTTAGTGTATGTATAAAGTTGTGTTTCTTGTGATAAGCAAGGAATATTAAGAAGAGAATCAAGGGTGGTGGAAGAGAATGGAGGGGAAAATAATGGTGTGTGGTTTGATAAAAGAAGATACGCTTCTTATTTGTTAATATATAGAGGGTTCGGGAATTACTAAAGGACGGTGAAGGGCTTTTTGAAGTGTGAGGACTTTATTTTAGTGTTTGAATGGTGGAGAATTTATAAAACTTTGGTTGTTTGAAAAAATATATTAAATATATTTTCTTATATATATACACACTCATATTTTCTAGCAATTAAAGATTCCTGCAAGATCAGTTACGATTTTCCTTTATCTTATCGTATTTATGGGTGAATTGTATGATTATTAATTAAATGTTTTTATTGGTTTTATATCAATACATTTGTGTTCTTTAAAAGAAATTCACTAGTCATCAAAAATATAACATCCGAGGTTGACGGGCCCTGCTAACACGGAGCTTCAAACTCTCAAGTCAAGACTCAGTGGATTTCGGTTCGGGAATGGGCAAGATGTTTGGGAGTGGTCGGTGGACGGGTCGAATGAGTTTTCGGTTGCTATGGTAAAAAAACTTCTAAAAATGGACCCGAACAATCAAAATTCAGTGGCGTTCGAGTGGAATAGTTGGGCTCCTCTCAAGGTAAATGTGTTCGGTTGGCGTATGTTATTGGGAAGACTTCCGACGGCTAACATGTTATTCAAAAGGGGCATCACTCCATCTTTGTTGGAGTGTAAAATGTGTGGACAAGGTACAGTATCAATCGACCATGTATTCACTTCTTGTTATGTTGTGTCTATAGTGTGGCAGCAAATTAGTGTGTGGTGCAACATACCTCCGATTTTCGTTTTTTCGGCGAAGGATATTCTAAGCATCCATAAGCATGCATCTATGTCAAACCGGAAAAGAAAGCTTCTTCAGGTTATCTTGTTGGTTGCGTGTTGGTGTGTATGGAACGCAAGGAACAAACAAATCTTCGATGATGCGCCGGTGAGACCGGAGAGGATCATTGGCGACATTAAATCGTTAAGTTACTTGTGGGTTAGATATAGATCTAAAGTGGATAGTTTGGATTGGAAAAAATGGATGTCTTTTGATGTTTGATTCTGTTTTTTTTTTTTTTGGCCCGTTCCTAGCGGCTTGCTAGGGGGCGTGTTTTAATGAAATGTGCCGTTCGAAAAAAAAATCAAAAATATACCATTACTATTTTTAGTATAAATGTTACTTTTTCATGGTTTATTTTTGGAGTTAAAAAGAATATATGTGTTTTTGTACGTTCAAATAAGATGTTTGACTACAATTTGGAAAGAATTTTGGTATCTCTCCAACTGTTCTCCAATGCATTTGGGACTAAGGTTCTCTTTTCCTTATAACCTTTCTTTTAATAGAGAAATTGACTAAAGATGTCAATTATTATTTATCTATTATGGTCGAATCTACATATATATTTCTATATGCCTAATAAATAATTAACCGGTTGCGCTACGCTTCACAATTTCATGAGTCTAAATTATATTTCTTCCGCTTGTCGTATCTCATCTCTTATTTTTATAAATATCTCTTATCTCAAAATATCATTTTACAATTCCTAAATCTTCATTATTAGTAATCTAATATTTCTTTTATTCAAACCGTGTAATAGATAATTTCTAACCTATAACAGAAAAATAGATATATAAAACTGCTTAGCAAGGTACTAGAGGTGAATTAAACCAATGTACATATCACAACTCAATGACAAGGAGCTTTACCCCCATTTCCTTTATTAGAACACCCGTAGTGGAGGGGGTTTTGAGTGTTTTTCCCCTAAAAAACGCCCCTCCACGGCTACATAACCGCCCCTGGGCGTTTTTTTCAAAAACTTGGCATGAACGTTTTATTTAAAACGCCAAAATTTCATACTTTTTGAGATTTAACCGTTGGGTCCAACGGTAAATAATTTTTTTTCTTTATTTTAATCCCTTTTTTACCTACAATCGTATGCATATATCATGATTTAGGGGGTTTTTGGAATTGCTTATTTTAGCCAACTTAGGGTGAAGGGAGTGGTTAGACACTTAGAATAGGTAAACTCTCAAATCACTCAATCAAACAGTGTCACGTCATTTTACCTATTTTCTTTACCTATTGCTCAAAAACGTTGGCGGTGGTTAGACATTTGGAATAGGTAAACTATTTTTTTATTTTTTATTTTTTAAACTAGTATATTTAATATTTAAACATGTATTTTAACATAATAAATGTAGAATAAATTAAAAATAACATTACATTAAATTACAAACAACTAAAATTATAGTAAATTAAAAAAAATAAAATTACATTAAATTGAAATAAATTAAACTAGTATTCGTCGGAATCGACCAACAGATGGGGTAAATTTTGACTTGCGAGATGATTCACGAGATCGTGTTTTAGTCTCCAATGCGTGTCTTCATCCATCAGCTCGTCCAACACCGTATCATCTAGAGCGGACTCGGCCGGAGGATCCCGAATGTGTACCGGTGCTATCGCGTTTCCGTCGTCTTTTAAAATCATGTTGTGTAAAATAATACACGTGTACACAACATTCTTAATTTTTCTAATGCTTCTTGCTCACATCGGCCGACTCAATACTATCGGTGGAAAAAACAACAGGAGTTCATCCGCCATTTTGTTTTGGAATGATTGGGTAAATGTTTGGTATTTTTTGGTTTGGTTTGGGTATGAATTTGAATGTGTTTGGATATGAATTTATGTTTGGTATTTATAGTTAAATTTAAAAAAAAAAAAATTTGGTTTAAACGGCTATATAGCCGTTGTGGGTCTCCCCAACGGTCAACTCATCATCTTCATCGATCGGTATACGTTCACCGATGATCAAACCAAACCGAGCGGTAAAAGAGGGTTGGCGGCGGTGTTACTGCTCGGTAAACCACTTTACCGCCCACACCGTTCACCCTTATAACTTATTGACTTTTTGAAAAGTAAAATGATGTTTGAGATTGAAAGTGTATGTGAGGGGAAAAGTCAATAAGTCACTCCATTGTGACTTGTTAACTTTTCCAAAAAGTTATAAGAAGTTTGGAAAAGCTAAGCCAAACACCCCCCTTATTTTTAAAGAATATATGCAATGTCAATGTATTTCATAAAGAAGCAATAACGGGTGGTTTGGATTTAAGAGTGTTTACAAATAAATTGAATTTTAACAAAGGGATTGAAATTAACTATTTTTACAGATTTATGAGGTGTTTGGTTTGTAATTTTATGAAAGGAGTTAGAATGTTAAAAAAAATAAAAAAATAATACAAATATACATTTACTAATAGCACCCCTCATCCTCTCCATTCCTCCGAAGTCTAACCCTAGTCCCAATGTTGTATTTTGTTATAATGAATGTGATTTTCCAGAAGAAAAATCGACATTATAAATTTGCTTTTCTAGAACTAGAAGAATAGTTTGTTTCATCAAACAAAAATCAAAGAATCGATGCTAGAACAATCAGCAACCAGTGTTGTTTTGAAGAAACATCACAAAATGATAGGGTTATAACCGTATTGCAGAGAAATAAGCTAAGAGATGAGAAGTATTTGACTCAAATTCTGGATATCCTCCAGATTGTTACGTAGCATTCAATTTATAAAAGATAAACTTACACACAAGACCCTCAAACAAATAGAAAAACAACCCTTATTACCCCCTACATAATGCATAATATGAAAAATGCAAATAAATGAAAAAGACACATAACAATACTCCCCCCTTAACCTAGTTTTTTGCCCTCAAAAAGTACTTCAAGAAACCTTGTCTTCATCCCCTTCCGTTGCTTGTTTTTCATCATCTACCACTTCAAGTATGTAAAGTTGTTTTTTCTTACACTTGTGCCCCGGAACGAACCTTTCGGTACACTAGAAACATTCCCCCTTTGCCCTTTTTTGCTCAAGTTCATCACTCGTCAAACGCCTCGAGCTAAGAATTCCCGGTTTAGAACTTGATGGCTCGGTTGTTGGACTTGGCAGCAAGGGTAGTTTTGAACCATTAACGGGAGGTGTTATTTTGACATCTTCGGGTTGCAGCCCATCCTCCACAGCGTTGAAACGCTTCATCAAGCATGTGTTGTTGATAGTTTGAATTCTTGCTAACCCATACGCCTCACGTAGTGTTTGAGGCTTGAACATCTTTACCGGCCCTTTTATTTCCGGCTTCAAACCCTTCAAATATAGGCTAACAACATAAAGTTCGCTAACGATAACCTTGTTAAGCAAGCGATCGAAACCTGAATTATATTCTTGTAGACCCTTGGCGTCATCAGTAAGTTGAACGAGAGATGCAATCTCTTCCATAGGGTCTTCAAACATTGCATTAGAAAAACGGGTAGAGATCGAACGAACATAGTCCGCCCATGGGACCTCGGCAATCGTGGCATTACGGGTCTTCAAGTAGGCATGGTGCCATTGAAGGGCATCGCCTTCCAAGTGAACCGCAGCACAGTGTAATTTCGAGTCATCGGGGGTGTCATCCATCGAAAAAAAATGTTCGCAGCGATAGACCCACCCCTCAACATCGTCCCCCAAAAATTTAGGGAAGTCGATCTTACCAATACGGAATGGTTTGGATGTTCGTGAGTCACCATCTGGGCAGGAGAAGGACCCGAAGGAACTACCCGACGACTGCACGGCTTTATCACGCACCGCCTTCAAAATATCTTCCTGCTGCTTCGAAGATTGTTCCTATTGCTTCGTCAGGGCCGCTAACGCAGCTTGGATGTCGTTGATTGCCTTACCATGGGACTTGAGGGTGTTGTCGATTTCATTATTGCGGGTGTTAGTCATGGCGGCGGCAAGGAATTCCGATGAGGAATCGGAATGGCTCTGATACCCTTGATAGGGTTATAACCGTATTGCAGAGAAATAAGCTAAGAGATGAGAAGTATTTGACTCAAATTCTGGATATCCTCCAGATTGTTACGTAGCATTCAATTTATAAAAGATAAACTTACACACAAGACCCTCAAACAAATAGAAAAACAACCCTTATTACCCCCTACATAATGCATAATATGAAAAATGCAAATAAATGAAAAAGACACGTAACACAAAACAATATCAACATGGAAGAATTGACAATAACTAGTTTGGATTTTGGGTAACAAAAATCTATCAAGTATTTGTTTTTGTTGAAAACCGATCTGTTAAAATTGTGTTTTTATAAACTGAAAGTTTAGCTTATGGGTTTCAACACCGATCAGCTTTCTGAGTTTGAATACCAAGTTTTGTTCAAGCACACGATTTTCATTATAGGTTTCAATCAAGGTTCTCATTAGAAAAAAAAAATCAATTTTGATCAAGGTTATGAGGGTTTTCTTTTGTAATATTTCAATACTCTTTTGGAATGTCTAGAATTCCTTACCATAAGTGAAGGATAGTTTCTTGGTCTTAAGTTTCATTGATTGAAGGAATTAATTACAATTAAAATTCCTTTATTGCCCAACCAGGTGAAAACTTTACAATACCGTTGAATTTCACGAACCAAACAGACACTAAGAGTAAAATACATGGTTGGTCTATGTGGTTTGGGCCAAATTACTAATTGTATCTCTAGGGTCATGTTCAGTCCCTAAGCTTTTCGTCTTCTTTCAATGTTGGTCCAAATAGCTAATAGTTTTTAAACTTTTTATGTTAAAGTGATGTAAAATTACAAGTTCAAAACTCAAACTTAAAATAACCTATCTGCCACTTCAGGTCCCAATGCTTCAATCCTTTCGGTTCTTCTCCTATGTCTCTGACCACCACCAATACTAGTAGCAACCAACACAACCATCTTGTTAGGATGACAATGAGTTTAGTGCTAACTGTGAGACATAAGTCCCTAGTTTTTATATGATTTAAATTATGGACTTGTGTTATTAAGTTGTTGATTAAGGAAGTGCATACACCACATACATATTCCTAGACACTTAATGCAATCATCAAGAATGTAGATTAAATAATACAAACATAAATTGGATGAACTTTGAGGATTACACATGATCATTATTGAAGAATATAGTTACATTCGTCAAGTGGGAGGATTGAAGATCACTTGCATCAACTAAAGATCATTTATATCAATCAGGTTAAAATCGTGGTGCATACACAACAAATATGATGAAGTTTGAGCTTAAGTTTATCAAAACATGAAACCTACAAAGAAAAGTGAAGATCAAAGCCTAACTGACAGCCAAATGAATTTATAATGATAGCATTTTTTTTATAAAACCATGATGATTTCCCATAATATATTATAAAATATCAAGTAAATTTTACAAAAAATCACAAATCTTGCAAAATTTATAAAATTGATTATGAATTAATTTTGAATTTGAAATTGGTGGTGAAAGTTATTATTATAGTGCGCTTTTGAATTGCATCCACATTGAAGACACAAACTTTGTTTACTAAGTTAAAGAACAAACAAATTAAGATAGCATCACTACTCATTTGCAAAGTACAAAACGAAAACTTACAATTTTCATGTTAACTTGTTTTCGAAACACCAAGTCCAATGAAACTTTATCGAGACATAAAATCCGATGAAATTGGGTTACAATGGGTGGATGTGAGTACGTGACTATGCATAACATTCACAACACAAAAGATAAAAAAGAAATAGGTGTTATCCATGTGACATAAGGTCAATGGATCGACCCTGAATTGATCAAATTCATCATGCTTTGTTGTTTTGTGATGTGCATATAGATAGAAGCCTCCCCATCTATTCTTACTCACCAACTTTGCTCTAAACACTTTCAAATACATATCTAAATCATATCTATCTAGTTCCCCCAAAGATTCTATCATCAAGTTGAAGGGAGGATCAAGATCAAAGATTAAATAGTAAACAAAAGAATCGTGCAACAACTTCCCAACTTCCTCTTGTTGTAATTTTTATTGATTTGTTTGAGCACTATCATTATAACTATGAGTGATTTGGGAAAGAGGTGATCACTACCTCTTGAGATTAGTGAAACGTAAAAGGTGATCACTAACTTGGATTATTGAAATCAAGATGATGATCACTACATTGTACTAGTGAAATGTTGTTAGGTGATCACTGCATTGCTTAGTGAAACGCTTATACCGGTGATCTCTTATGTTTAAAAGAAATGTCTAGTTGAGCAACTCTCGATTAGATAATCGGGGAGATGACGCAGAGTGGATTAGTTAGCATTCGCTTGAACTTCTCTAAAATGGTCTTGTCATTCCTTTCCTAAACTCCTTACTTGCTTGTATTATATTGTTGTTGGGTTTTAAACAAGTGATAAACATTCATCGTTAGAGTCTTAATCAAGCATTTTTTTAAAGAAAACCTATTTACCTCTTAGTTTCTACACACCCCCTATCCCCTAACAAGATAAATAAAAAATTATAGCTTGTGCTTTATATTTGCCCGTTCGATAATCTTCTCTTACTAGGTTTCTAATCGGAGACACACGACGGTGATTCAAAAACCTTTGAATTGAATCATTAATCGGTTGATTTGCAAACCGTTGTGTGCATGTAGATGATTTGGTTTAACATATATTTTTGTGTAGAAATATGTCGTCAAATTGTGAAATTTTAGGGCTCGATAATGCAGGAAAAAAAACAGTTTGCTTTTTATGTTAAAAGAAGAGGCTCGTTTTCTAATTCTGTTTTGATTTATTCTAATCCGTAAGCTCTGATCTTAATTGTTGTTTCAAATAATATATCAATTCACAACAAATAAAAGACAAAAAAAAAAACCCTAAAAAAACAACAAAATAAAATGACAACAACGGTTAATCATTTGATATTTAAGGGTGTAAGGGCACCCCTCTAAGTGGGGAGTGACCTCTCTTAGGGTGTCCGGGGCGTAACGCGGGGACCAAAGCGGTGACCACATCCACCGATCGGGAACACCGCCGCCATCGGTGCGGGGACCCAAATCGGTGGGTTTGGGCGGGGCTTGTTCACCGAAGAAGGAGATAGTTGATGGTGGGGCCCATAGCTTGTAACAACCAATGAAAACTTTTCCTTTTTTTTTTTTTAATAAAAAAACAATTCCCCTAATAGGGGTGCACCCCGTACGTTTTTGGACACGAGGCAAGTTATAGAGGGGAAATGACATGGCAACGTATGATTGGGTTAAAAAAAGTTCCCCCTCACCTCATTAGGGGGGTGCCCCCTTCACCCTTACCCACAGCCAATCAGCACGCGTCACGTCAACTCCCCACTTAACTCCCCCCACACTCTCGATTTGATGGCGGCACTCCTCTCTTGGGGGACTTGTTTTTTTATTTTTTTTAATTAAGAAAATATTTTTATAAAAAGTAAAACATAATTTACATAAAATAAAAAATTACATTTCATTTAATAAAATAAAAATTACATCGCAATACTACATAAAAATTTTAGAAATTGCACGGCCACCCGTACTTGTTAGCGATCTCGCGCTTTCGAGCGAGGATGAATGACAACATTTCTGGCGGAGCATCGTCGTGCGGCTTGAGGAATGTTTTCATATCTCGATCGTGCGCGTAGTTTCTCATCGTCTCGCGTTGTTCCGTTATGAGATCGCGAGCCTCCGACTCTCTTTTCTTCCTCAATTCAATCGCCTCCATAGAGCTAACGTGCTTCGCTTCTTTCATGGCGGTGTACTCTTTGAATTGTGCCGCCAACTCAGCCGAGCCCTCGGACGATGTCGCTTGACGCTTGTCTCGCCGTTGTGTTCTTTGTGGCGAGGGGTCTTCGTTCATATCGGGTATGGAAGGGTCCGTGTCAACGGACTTTCTTTTTTGTGCCGAACCTTCCCCTTCCTCACCCAACAATGGGACTTGGGCCCATTTGTCGTGTTTTCGAACGACCTCCCATGCCTCGACATGTTGAAAACCGCTCGGATATTTATTTTGAAAATCCTTTAAAACGATTTTCATCACGTCGAGATCGTCACACCCGCTATCTCGTGTGCGATCCTACATATTATAAAATAACAAGTGTTAAAAACATATGAACTTAGTAAACAAATTTAAAAAATATACAACGTTAAAAAATATAATTTTTACCGTTTGTTGGTATAGGCCGTTGAAATGGTTTATTTTCGTCATCATCGGTAGCCATTTAGACCGTACTTGATGCACGGTCCGGTTACTTCCACCAACGGTGGCGTTATAATGATCTAAAATCCTACGCCAAAAACCCTCGCGGGTTTGTTGATTGCCCTTCTTTTTGTCGGTAGAGCAATGTACCCACGCCTTCGCCAACGTCTCTTCTTGGTATTTTGACCAAGATTGGCGCTCCATTTTTGCCTTTTTACCCCGAGCGTCATCTTCTTCGTTGCCGGCGTCTTCATTCACATTATCTTGATCGTCGTCGGTGTCATCTTCATAGTCGCCCAAATTTTGAGTTTCGGGCACTACTTCCTCGTCCTCGTCCTCGTAAATAGGTAGAGGACGTTCAACATTTTCTCGTGGAGATGGAACTTGTGGGGAACGAAAACCAAACGGGTCGAAGGCGGGGGCTTGAGGATCCATTGATAACAAATTTTGGAAATAGCCGAAAGGGGGTTGTGGTTGGGTGTTGTAAAAGGAGGGGTGTGAAGGTTGTGGGTAAAAAAACGGGGGTTGTGTAGTATATCCGAAAGGTGGTTGTGGTTGTGCACTTGCACCGCTTGAACCACCACAAGACGGTTGCGAGCCGCGTCCCTTAGTGTTAGAGCCGACGGACTTTTTCTTAGCTTCGCGGAGTTGGTTCTCCATTGCTCGGTTTGGCTTTGTGTTGTATTTGAAAGAATTTTAGAGGAATAAGATTGAAAATTTGTGTGGTAAAAAATTAGATTTAATGGGGTATTTATAGGTTAAAATTGGATTTTTTTATTTTTTATTTTTTAAGGAATAACCGTTGCCAAACGTTAAAAAAATCAAAAAGTTTGAAAAGTTGTGCGGTGAATCAATGCCGCAGACCTGTCCCCGCTTAGCCTCCCCGAGGGGTCGGCGGCGGTGTTCCCGAGCGGGGAACTCACTCACCGCACGCCACCCCGAGGGCGCCCCGTTCACCCTAATAATTATATATACCGTTGAAATGTAAATAGATAGGGGTGTAAACGAGCCGGGCCGAGTCCAAGCTCGACCAGGCTCGAGCTCGGCTCGTTATGTTTTTATGAAGCTCGAGCTCGAGCTCGGCTCGCCTACTTCTTTGAGCTCGAGTTCGGCTCGCGAGTAAAACCCAAAGCTCGAACTCGGCTCGACTCGGCTCGAACTATTTTGAGAACAAACTTAAACGAGCTAAAATCTCGGTTCGAGTTCACTTCAACATCGTTTAAACGAGCCAAAGCTCGGCTCGAGCTCGGCTCATCAATGTTATCATCATTTTTAATATATTATATATAAAAAAATAAAATTTTACATGGGCTCGTTTAGGCTCGCGAGCCTGAAAGAGCTTTGTATTTGAGGCTCGAGCTCGGGCTCGGGCTCGATAAGGCTCGGCTCGTTCGAGCTTTTAACCGAGCCGATCACGAGTAGCTCTCGAGCCTCTAGGCTTGTTTACACCCCTATAAATAGATAACTAGTGTTAGCTGGGTAGCATCGTGCAATTCGTTTAGTTCTATCTCTTAACTATTTTTTTGTTTATATAAATACTTGAACAACATACAACTTCGAGCCACAGATACCCTATTTCGCTGGTATGTTCCCTCCCTAATTTTGTTGGCTGCCCAGGTTCGAGCCACGGGTACCCCATTTGCCTGCGGTCATGGGTTTCCTTATTTCTTTGTAATTTTAGCTTTTTACTACCCAATATCAACCTCTAAAGTTCACTCGAATTGCAAAACTAGTCCCATTAACTTCTTTTTGTTTATTTCTTCTTTTCTATTTTTTTCCTTAATAATATTATTCTTAATAAATAACTTTGGGCTATAACTTTTTAAGTTTCAAATCTACCGTTGAAACGTACTTATTCTTATCAATGTTGTTCGAAACCGACCCATCACAAATTTAATCTGAACCACTACAACTTACGTTTTTTACGTTCTTAACCATGTCAATATTACTGTAGTAATCCGTGGCGGCGTCCACTATTTCCAATTCAATTGTCGCGGTTAGGTGTGTAAATGAGCTGAGCTAAGGCCGAGCTCGTTTCACTTATGAGAGTTTGAGCTTGGCTTGTGTGTAGTTTTTCAAGCAAAAGAATGGTCATATTCTATAACTTCTTTTTTTGGTTCTGGAAATATTAATTTTTTCTGCGGTCACGGTCTAACGTTATTTTTAACATTATCTTTACATTTTCATTTATGTTTCTTTAAGATTAACTTGTATCATCGTGGAGTGCGAGTGTAAACCCTAAGTAATACTAGAGGGTTGAATATAGGAAACGTATTTTTTTAAATTACGAGATATCTATATATCTATATATATTCTAAAGTTTAGTTATATGTTCTATTTTAAAACCAAAATTTATGGTTGTTTTAAATGCACCAGCCTATAAAAATCCTATTAATTGCATTTAATTTATCTATACTATCTATACTATTATAAAAAGGAGAAGTAATGTACACACATGTAATTTTACATGGCGTCCATCTTTTTATGCAATATGTACAACTAAACAATGCTTATTTTATAAGGGTAAAAGTGGAATGAGGATGAAATTTTAAGACACTAGGAGGGTATAATAGTAATTCGACCGACCCATCACACTCACACACCCAAATTTCTTTCCTTCACTGCCCTTGAAAGAAACCTAACAGACAATTCCTTCTTCCTTGATGAGCAATCAATTCACATCTTTAGCATTCAATTCAATTCAATTCGTCGATTCACATCTGCAACCCTTTAACCTTCGATTCACCGATGATTTCACATAGTCGATTCACATCCATATCCCTTTAACCTTCGATTTACATCTTAGACAACTCCTTCTTCTTTGAATCGCCCCATCCGTTTCAATATAATCCTCTTTTAAGCCCTGGAAAATGGAACTCAGATCCACACCTTTCTGACCGCATCTCAGTAGCATCTTGAGGGCTTTGATTAACTACTGCCGAGAACTAGGATCACTGATTCAGATTTCATGTTCCAGATTTGGGATGGAGAATCGGTTGAACGAGGGGGTGTCAGGGGTTTGTTTTAAAATTAGGGGTTGTGGGGATTTATTGAGTGAGTGAGAGGTGAATAAGCCATTGGAGAGTGATGGGTGAAGGTGAATTTGGGGGTATATGGGTTGAAACATGACGGAGTTTGAGGAGGAAGATGGCGTAGAAAGCAAGAGTGTGGGGGGTTTGGGAGTGTCCGTTCATGTTCTTTTTTTGTTTCATTACTTATACATAGGATTATCAAGTTCGATGCACCGTTTCACTTTCGTCTAGAAATGCTTTTTGTGTGCTTGCGTGATAAATGAACACCAGGCTTCGAAATCGGCCATGGATTGATCTAGAGGTGGTTAGCGGTCTTAATGCTATCAACTAAACAGGGAAACGACAAGCGTCAGCGGGAATTGGAGTTATTGGCAGGTGAATGTTTCAGAAAAGAAATCTCCAGACATGGAACATTAGGTCTGTTATCAGAGTTAAAAAACACAGTATTCTGAATTTAACAACTTAGTATTTCTGAGATGCAACTTCTAGGAACCAAGATTTCCGATTTTAATAACCTTTGCTTCGTGATTATGCCTCCTTTATCATTATAAACTTTATGCAATGGAAAATATACTATTACTGTCATAGTTTCCTTGGAATATATGTTTTGATTGTCAATAATAAATTTTTTTTATATGTGTGCAGTTCTGACATTCCCGATTAAAGTGGTGAAGTATCGGTGTATCACAATCTATATCTGGATTCTGGTTAGCTTTTACCAGGTAGTCAGATTATTCTAATATATTTTTTACCTCCTCTATTATCTTGGTACTTTTTTTCTTTTCCTCATACTTTTATGCTATATATTCTAAAGTTTAGTTATATGTTCTATTTTAAAACCAAAATTTATGGTTCATTTAAGTTGGGTTCTTCTTTCTCTCTCTCTCACTCCACTAAATTAATAGTGATTGGTGTTTAAGGATTATTAATTGATGATAATTGATGGTGATTACGTATGATTATATAAAATGTTTATTCAAAATGACCCATTGGAAAATCTTGAAATATTGACTTTTCATACACTACTTTTCTAATCTTGGTTGGCTGGCCACCAATTGGCATATTTATCTGGTCCCTATCTCTCTCTCAACCCCACCCAAATCACCACACTACCTTTCAATGTCCCTAATAATCACCAGAATACTTTTAATGACATAAAATTAAAACAAAATTATCTTACATTTTTTTTTTGTAAAACTGAACTAATAAACATAAAAACCAACCGAAAGGTAGTTTTATGTTCTTGAAAATAGTAGGGTTTTTTTTTTTTTGTTTTTTACACTTTTGAAGAAGTCCATACCATTTGAATATTTTTTTAACCATCTTTTCTCTTCACATAATCTGATGAAGTAATAACCAACATGGCAGAGGTCGTCTTCAATCGTCACATAAAGGTATGTTGTACAATCTCTGATTATACTATTTTCTTGAAGCTCCTTTCAGATTTAGATACTTATGCAAAACAAGTTAATGAAATTAGGGCAAGATTAAGCGAACCTGTTTGAGATGAGATTGAACGACGAGAGAAATCTGACGGAAATTCTTGAGAGAATCGTAGGTCCAGCTGTTACGAGAAGACGATTGCGATTGTGAATCGAAGAACGATGAGAAGGAATCCATTGAAATTGAAGATATGTTTTGTTATGAAATTGGATGAGTTACGGTATTTGTAGGAGTTTTAGTGATTTGTTTTATAAACTTATGCTTATGGGGCCAAATTGATTGTCACTTTGCATTGTTTCATTGTCTTTCAAATTTTGCATACAAGGTGCTCGATGAAATGTCTGTGTGAAAATCAGCAGCAACGGCCAGAGCCAGCGCAGGAGATGGAGCCGGAGACCGGAGTGGCAGCAGAAGAGCCGAAAGGACGCTGTTGTTTATTTTCTTTGTAAAGATCGACATCTTGAACCTGCACACTTCATCGAAGTCGCTCTCGCATCATCATAAGGTCTTTTTTAAGAGGTATACATAATACAAATTATTTTGCAAATGAATCCAAAGGGGTTGGTTGAGATCTTGAATTTTTCTGTGATTCTGTGATTAGTTGTCAATATTTTATCATCAGTATTAGGCCAGATAACTACGAGAATTAAAAAGATTCAGTTTACAATGAAAAAAAGAAATAGAAGCTTAGTTTGTATGTTTGCTCTGTTCCGTCCTAGAGTCGTTTAGGTCTGGAGTCGAGGTGCGAGGTGTGAGGCGAAACCTTCGCAGGCGTTGATCTATGTATGGATAAATAGGCTTTATTTAGTATTAAGTATATACAACCAAAAGTTGCATCGCTTCTTCATTAACTAACTAAACCACTTATAATATTTTCGTCCTTTTGGTTGTTTCCACGTATCAGCTTGATCGGACCTTAATCTTGGAAAATTTTAAACCCTGCATGTGACGTTTTTTTTTTAAATCTGATGTCTGTTTATGATGGTTAGGTCTGTTAATTTAGTGATTTTTTGCAAAAAAAAACTATACATGTTTTTATATGATCTGTGTTGCTTGATTTAATAGTTGGATCAACCTAAAATATGAAAGTGGTATATTTTGTAATTGTTTTTTAGGTTTTTTATTTACTGACATATTGTTCTTTGTTGCTCAGGCTGTAAGCTGCTCTGTGAATATCAAGAGTAATACTGTTGTGGAGTCTACTGCAAGGAGTTTCTGTCCAACAAGCATCAGGTCAGGAGGTCATACGGACATTGGACCGCGCAGATCAAACGAAGACCAACATATCATGATCGATGACCTCTCAAAGCATCTGGGCGATGCTTACAAGTGGGGTCTCGCGAGTTCCTTCTATGCTTTATTTGATGGTCATAATGGGTCGGAGGCTACATCTTATGTTAAAGAACATGCCATGAGGTTATTCTTTGAGGATTCGGATCTACCACAAGCAGCACCAACTGGTGCTTCAGATGCAGATGATTTGTTTTTAGAACAAGTGGAAGAGTCTCATAACAAAGCGTTTTTACAGGCTGACTTAGCCTTAGCTGATGAATGCAGTGTGAGCGATTATTATGGAACGACAGCTTTAACTGTTTTGATAATGGGAAGACATATAATAATAGCCAATGCTGGCGACTCTCGTGCGGTCCTATGTAGGAACGGGTCTGCAACACAGATTACTGACGACCACAGGGGGTCGACTTGCTTACAAGAAAAGGAAAGATGTGAGCGGTAAATAATCAGCTATAAATTATCAGCCAGAGCCAAAAATCGATTATACATTAAAAGCTGTTGGTGGAAGTTTAACATCCATTCCTGGACTTTCTGACCTGATAGATGTAAGTTTCTTTATGATGTGATTAACATTGTTTTGTAACTAAGTTTGTCTGAATTGTTGACAGTTTCTATGCAGTTGAAGAGCTAACACTAAAATACAATTATATCCCTAATTACTAATGTGCCTTTACATTGACTTGAAGGTTATGTTAATGTAATTAATAATCACATTAATAACAGACTGCACATTAATAACATCGGCTAATCATCTGCCCATAACAGTTCTGTATTAAATTTTGAATTAAACAACATTATCCATTCCAAAAGACTATTTTAAATGACTATATAAATAAGTCTCCACGTTGCAGGTCATACTCGCCTTCTCTTCAACAACCTGTAGTTGCTGGATCTACACGTGACGCCATGTCAGTGAACAACACTGTCGCCGGCTATTCAGAAAAATGGACCACCCTAGAAGCCATCTTGAACCACGGAAGAAGAAATAGGCAACACACGGTATGCCCCCTGCGAAACTATATGCTTTCTTTTATTATAGCGCACCCAAATAGCATATTTACAAAGTGCTGGTAATTTATGCAGAGTGCTGAATTCACCTGTCATGTTCAACTTAAGCGCATACGCAATAACCAGGAGTGGTTCACGCTGACATGTGGCGGTGGAGGCTGCATGAAAGGTGTGGTACGTGAAGACAACAATATGTGGTGTGATGGGTGCGAAAACCCCGTACTCTTCCTGAGAGTAAGGTTAGTTTCTGAAAGTGTGCAGTTATGTTAATTTGTGGCAATCTTCATGCAGGCAAATAAATTGACCCTTTTATTACAAACCTTACACAGTTTCAGGCTAGAACTCGAGGTGTTTGATTCAACAGCCGAAACTATCATTGTCTGCTTTGATGACACCGCCCAACGCTTGACAAAGGCCACTGCTCATGATATACTCACAGCAGAGTCTGGCCTATCAGGCGTCTACAACCTTTATTCTACCAACATTCAGGATAAGTTCACTCCGGTGATAGTAAGAAACCCCGACAACAGCATTTCAGCACTGCCGAATTGTTTGTAGTCTCTTGTGGGCAGCACTCAGACCCTCCAGCTTGATTCATGTACGTACTATGATCATGGTTCTTTCGAAAGCTTTAACTGCAAGAAGGTTCTTCTATACGGAGATGCCTGTGGGTGCGTTGGTTCTTCCACACCTCCTTCGCTCTCTAATAAAGACAATGAGGTAGTGCCGATACCGACACCAGTTAAGCACGTTGAAACGACCATAAGGTATATCTCCGTTTATCATTGATTTTGACTTCAATGAGAATCGTACTGATGATATTTAAACCACACGATATGCATTACATTTACAAAAAGTTTTGTTAGGTATGTGCAGCATTATAATTTATGATTTTGTTTCTTTTTTTTACATTAAAACGAACATAAGTTAGTTATGAATGTCTAAAACAAACTCAAAGGAAGGGACCCATGAAAGACAAATATGTTGGGCTAATCGGGGCCATGGACCAACAAACCTAGCTTTTTTAAGCAAGCTTATAGCTTTTTTAAATCGTCAAGAAAAGTTCCCGTTCTTTCCTTCGCAGGACTACTTATTCGGATTCGGATTCAGAAGAGAACGTTGGCGATGATCCGCGTGAAAGGTACACCGTTTGGACACAAACATACACATTTAGATATCACTTTTATAGTGTTAGTAGTAACTCATTAAATTTCAGATGCCATTTAACATTTAATTCCCCTTTATTCCAAAGAAACTACCAAAGTCCATTTAACAGTTTCATTTGACTTTATTCCTAGCTAGGCTGCATACATTAGATAAAAAAATGCAAAACCTACCACTTTTTAACGGTCTTACTTTTGTTAATTCACTGCAGGCAGTCGACCGGTGATGGGATTGGGGATGACAGTGCCATGCGTTAACTAAAGTTCGGTCCATGTGTTATCCAATAAGACAAGGAGGCGTGCGAGAGCTACTGCGTTTTTCCATTTATGTTTCATGTTTTTTATTTTGGAAGACATCTTTTCCCTTTTTTTTTTGGCACAAGAGTTATGCCGACAGAACAAATTACGATCCATGGTTTAATAAAGTTTTAGCATGCCTCTTTATATGCGTCTTTGTCTTACGTATATGTGACGTGTGTGCGTTATGAATACCGAGACTAAAAAGGTGGAAATAACTGCTCTTCTTTTCTTTTATCAGAAGGTTTATGCTTGATACTTCACAACAAGAAATTGAAGCCTGGGAGCTGGTATATCTTTGTTTTTCATTTTTTAATGTTTTTGTTCTTCAAAAATGGCGTTAACTTCAGATGCCTTTAATTTTAAAAAGTTTAGAATATCTTCATGATTTCATCCAGCTTTAATGTAGATTTTGCTTCCTTTTTTTTTCTTTGGCTAAGTAACGTGTTACCTACATTTCTTTTACCAAACTGGTATCAAATTTTGTGTTTTCTCAGGTAAGTACTAACATAATTCGCAAGTACAGTGGGCCAGTTGATATCTGGTTTTCGTTAGTGCCCAAAATTCTTTGAATGGACAAATGCATTGCTTGCTAAATGAAAATCCATGTAGAAGCTATGCTGCAATGTCACTACACTTGAGTCAATGGGTGCCTTTTGGGTTATTATATCTCAACAATTATTACGTGGTTTTACTTTGTTTGATATAAATAAGTTGTTAACATGTTAGTTACAACCCTTCCCCCTGTACTGTTTAACCTGTTATAGCGTGGTCTCAAAAGGCAAAATAAAGACAATAACTATTATGTTAGTTACAACCCTTCCCCCTGTCGTTTCAGAAAAAAACCAATAACTATTATGCATGTCGTGCATCGCACGGGTATTCCCCCTAGTATAACATAGAAATTAGTTTATCTCTTATCAATAAATACAAGACAGGAGTGAATATATCTAATAACATTTAATTCATCACTTATGCAGTTTGAATTAACTCAATTAAGTGGGATTCAAATTGTATACTATTAATAGCTGAAGAGAATGAGAACGTGCGTAGTGGGCAACATTCTATACCTTTGGGCATTTTGCGTCATGTGATAGCCCAGTCAGCAATAGGGCATTATGATGCGTTTTCTAAAATGGGTGTAGTGGGGATGTGAGAATTGTGAGTCATTATGTTTGTAATAAAATAAAATAAAATAAAAAAACATTTAAAGAATCTTATTGGCCAAATAATAGAAGCTGAAATGTGATTGGACAACAAAAACCCCCATTAGGCGTGATTTAAAAAACGCCTCAACAATAAAACTGCCAAACACGCCCATGCGTAGTGGGAACGGGGCGAGATTGGGCGTTATTCGTCACAAAAAAACGCCCCTTTGGGCAACCACTACGGGTGGTCTGAATAGTGGTTTGTGGTATTTTTGTAATTTATGTACATACTAGGTTATCACCCGGGATTGCTTTCCGGGCTCGAGAAAGTTAGTTTTATTAAAAACTATTTATGATTAATACATCATTAAAATCATGGATTAAATAAAGTATTCTGTTGACATTATCCTTTTACATACACATAAAGTATTCCATTAACATTATCCTTTTATATACACATATACGCCTTTTATATACACATAAAGTATTCCGTTAACATTATCCTTTTATATACACATATACGCACTTGTTGCAACTCAAGAAGCTTCCTTTCCACTTCTCTTACGACAACATGACTGTCTTGGATCACTGCAAGGGTGTGGAGTATCTACAACATAAGAAAATAGTTATGAGTTACTATATAATTTATGTACAGGAACATTAGTAAACTTCATTAATAATTTATCACTGCAAGGGTGTCAAGACTGTCTTGGAACACTAATAAATAAAGCTAAAGCATTAGTAAACTTCATGTAAGAGTTACTATATCATTTTTTGCAATTCCTAACTTTGTTAGAATATAATTTATATACCGTGAGACAATATTATTTCTCTAAATTCAGTAAAGTTATAATTTTTTTACAATATCACATTGCATTTGTCCAATATATTATTAAGGAACTGTAGGAGAGTTGTTGAATAACTATGAATTTGGCTAACTGTTGCATATTGGTCATATGTGAGACATTCATTAGATACAAGAATGTCATCTTTGGAACGATTTTCACGTTCATGTAGTGTAGGTTTCGATAAGTCAAATCACGAACACGACCCATTTAACACCCCTAATTTGTATATGACTTCTGATAATTTAAGAGAGCTTTGTATAAGAAATGAGTACCTAGCATATAGGGGCCTCCTTTGATAAAAATCCACTTGTCTAGGTCTAGGTAGATTTTTAATCTAATATTCCTCAAGTTTTGCAGTCATTTCTTCAGCCTCAGGAGTTGAAATACAGACGCTGTCATAATGGCCATGTATATGAAACAATCATTAGAAACAATATAAAGTCCTAATTTACTATGATGAGCTTTTAGTAACCGGATCCATCCATCAACATATGTTAATTTTTTATTTTATACAAAATCTCCACTTTAGCATAACTCAGAAGAAATACGATTGATTTAGATCTCTCGGCCCAAATATGATCCAACACACAAAACCCAGTTACTTTAGTTAAAAACATAAAGATCTAATGAACTTTAAAGGTGGAAGCCCAAGTGATTAATAACATAAAAGTGTGGTCACATGTAAGGATGATCATTTGATATCGAGTATCGGTACTAAATTTCTCGTACTTATCATTTTCGGTACCGATTCGGTACCCACTTTTTGGAGTTTTAGGTACCAGTACTTTTGGTTCGATACGATACCGGTAATTAATTTGATCTATAATGCTTATTCTATCCCCAACGTTGCAATAGTATCAAAACTAGCGCTTAAACTTTGAAATGTCACTTTGATCCCCTAAAAATACTAAAGTTTGGGGTTTACTCTAAAATTAATTTCTTGCAATGTTTTTATTCTTATTTTTATGTATGTCTCGGTATGAATTCGAGTTCGTCTACGCTTTAACGCAATTTTGGTGTTCGTCTACGCTTTAACGTAATTTTGGTTTGGAAACAAGTCGAGTCAATTATATCATGTATTGTTTTTAAGTGCGTTTTGACGTAAATTTTGTTTGGAAAGATATTAGGCCAAATATAATACGTTTTCATTCGATAATATAAATATGAGTTATTATACGTTTCGACGTAAATTTAGTTCGAAAACGAGTCGGGTTGATTGTAGTCTATACTTTATCACACCGCGTACGACCGATACACACATGTTTATTTTATGTACGGTTTGTTGGTCTTCGTTTAGACATAAATTTTGTTTGTAAACAAGTCGAGTAAAAAATACATTTTCATTCAAAAGTAAGAATTCAGATTACTCTATGTTTCAACGTAACTTTAATTCGGAAGTGAGTCGGGTTGATTGTCGTCTATACGCGTACAACATCGCCGCAACGCGTGATGAATAAAAAAACTAGTTCATTTTATTTTTGCCAACCACAGTGCACACCTATACAATGGGATTTGAATTTAATTTCTCCCACTTGTGAAACAAATATT
Organism: Helianthus tuberosus; assembly: GCA_030545235.1. Lineage (NCBI taxonomy): Eukaryota > Viridiplantae > Streptophyta > Magnoliopsida > Asterales > Asteraceae > Helianthus > Helianthus tuberosus. Next base: position 142,537,697 of record CM060432.1, read on the forward strand.
GCCTGAATAAATATTGTAGTAGCTCGATGACTAATGAGAACATAACGTGTGATTCAGTGGTCCAGTTGTTTAACCAAACATATATGCGTTTGAACGCCCTACTTGCAGTATGCGCATATAATGTATATATGTGTGGGCACTTGGAGGGCAAAAGTGAAATTGCACTAATTTTAACGTTATTTTACTAAGTTCTCGAAAATAACGTTAAAAGCGGCGGACGGTTAATCATGCATCATGTGGTGGCGTTGATAGCCGAAAGACAAAAGGGAACATGCACTAATTGGTCTTTGTCCCGATTGCCGAGTGTTATGTGCCTTATGTCCAAGGCTTGATGCAAAACTACTATCGAGCCGGGGGTCTCACTGGAAGCAGCCTCTCTATTCCTACGGGATAGAGGTAAGGTTGTCTACATCTTACCCTCCTCAGACCCTACCTTAGCTTTGCTATTGGTAGGATTTACTGAGTATGATGATGATATGCGTATTATTGGAGTGAATTGCAAGTTTTGTCCTTTATCTTTAGGTCATTTTGCAAGTTTTGTCCTTTATCTTTAAAGTTGACGAGTTTTGTCATTTATGTTTAAAAATCAAGCACGTTTTGTCCTTTGGGCATAATCCAGCCTGTAAAAAGTGCTTGATTTTTTAAACATAAAGGACAAAACGTGCTTGATTTTTAAACATAAAGGACAAAACGTGCTTGATTTTTAAGGACCAAAGGACAAAATGTGCTTGATTTTTAAACATAAAGGACAAAACTCGTCAACTTTAAAGATAAAGGACAAAACTTGCAAAATGGCCTAAAGATAAAGGACAAAACTTGCAATTCACTCCATATTATTGTATAATGGGCTCTTTGTTTAGCTCTTAATAGTTCAGACATCTTATTGGTTCAGCATTTAATGGTTCAGACTGTTTGTTTCGCAAACAAATGTCTGAATGGTTCAAACATTTGCCTCTGAATGGTTAAGCATTATATCAAGTCTGAATGGTTAAGACCTCTAGTCTGAAATAGTCAGACATTTACCTCTGAACGGTTAAGCATTATACTAACTTATAATGGTTCAGACCTCTTGCTGGTTCAGCACTTAATAGTTCAGATCTCTTACTGGTTCAACACTTAATCATTCAGATGTTGCCAAATAGTGCCTAAGTAACACATAAATAATACATCTAAAAAAAAGAGACCACTCGATATAATTACAAAAGTATAAACCTATCACCAATACGTTTTATTCAAACACATAATTAAGAAAAGAAAATCACTAGTTATTGGCTTATTGCTTTCAGAGTCATATAACTTTTTCTTATTTAACTTTGACCAAATTATTTTTAAATATTAAATAATAATCGAAATGAATTAACACTAATCTTATCTGTAATTAATTATCAACATGACCCGGTTCAATTCTTTCAAACAACCATTATGCAATTACTATATCTGTTAAAATTTAAATCATACGATATCTTTTACATTAAATGATGTAATAACATGTAATTTCATTACATTTAACATTATGTAACAAATGTAACGTAACATTTTTTATGTGCTTATTTATACCCTCGTTATTTATACAGTTTACACCATAGGCTTATTCACCAAAACAAATATAATAATTAAAAAAAAAAAAGAGAGAGAGCAAAATGCAACCACAACACCGCCAGCGTAAACCACGAAATCAAAAAGAGGCGGGTTTAGCTTTACCCCGAACCACCAGAATGGCGACTTCGAAAGACGATTCCGACAATTCTGCCGCCAATCGCCGCCGTGCTAACTCCAACACCAAGTTCTTCGATGACGCTGAGAAAGTTCTCGCCTATCACGGTCCTCGCATCTACGAAGCAAAGGCATGTGCATTATTTTCACTCGATCTATCGTTTTTGTTTCTTACGTAGCGGTTAATTTTACTTTTATGCGGTTGAGTTTTTGTATGGAGAATTCAATCGAATCGAATCGAGATAATGAGGACTGTGTTAGTTAGAATAGATTCAACAGAGCTGTATGTTATTGTTTGAAGAAATCGTATTGGATTGGTTTTGATTAGTTTATCTGGATTGATTAGATTGCTAGGGTTTCTGAATTTGTCTATAAGTATAGGACGATTGTTGATTGTCGTAAATGTTGGACTGTTGGTGATGTTTGCATGTTTGAATGATAATTTATAGGAATTGTGATTTGTATTGGAATGGAATGTTTTAATCATAGGTTATTGACTTGTAAATAGACAAATAGGTCTATTATCGGAGAGTTTTATTTACTTTTATGCAGTTGAGTTTTAGTTATGGTCTTATGGAGATTCGATTCGAATCGAATCGAGATAATGAGGATTGAGGAGTGTATTAGAATATAATTATAAGTTATTATTTGAAGAAATCTTATTAGATTGGTTTTGATTAGTTTATTGAATATATCTGGCTTAATCCGATTGCTAGGGTTTGAATATGCATGATGATTTACACAAAGTTATTGTTATGTTTGGAGAATTATATATATGCAATGAAATGTTTCAATCATAGATTATTGACTTGTAAACAGACAAACAGATTCAATCACCGGATTCAACGCTGAATTTTTAAGTGCTTGCAGGGTTAATTGAAGCTGCATTTTGTTTTTTGTTTTTGTTTTTCAGAGGGTTGATTTGGTTGTGTTTAGTAATGTTTTGGATGATATGTTAATCGGTTATGTGAAACAACAACCTAGGTATTTGTTTAATAGTCCATGTTGTAAGATTTACGCGCGTGATTGGGATTAGATATGGGTTATCTATATGACAATTCATATGGGAGGGGGGATATACTTATACATAAAGTCTGAACTAGTGTTACCATTTATGATTTATGATCTAGTTTACTAGGTTGGATTGTGCGTGCGGGGCGTGTCGAACCTAGCGTAATAGTTAATTGTTATCTCATGATTAAATGATATGGTAATTTTGACTAGGATCGTTATGGTTGTAGCACAGACCATATGAACTATGACGATTGCCTCTAGTAACCGTGATTTGTAATAGCATTAAAGATGTCTTCCAAAATAGGTAAAGACACTACAGTGGCATTATATAACAAGAAAGTATGTAAGTTGGAGAAAATCGTACGGAATAATAAGTACTACAGATACTTGATGATCTCGCGATTGAAGACACACATACATGTTTCGTGTTTCATGCACTGACCATGCTGCTAACCCTAGTTTGTGATTGCCTTTTAACTGTGCTTTATCTGTTATTATGATTTGCCATGTGTTTCATGTTACATTTCATCTAATATCTTTATGTGTTGTTTTTGTTTTTTAATCTTGTAGGTACTAAAATCCGAGATTCGTAAGAATGAGTGGAAATATTTCGTTCATTACCTTGTAAGTTTCAGATTCCACAAATAGTTTCACCTCATATTATTGTTGACCTGTTTGCTTATTTTCTCAACAGTGATGTAGCATGCTGTTAGTGTCAAAAAGTCTTATAATGTTCATTAGTGTTTATGCTACAATACTAACTGATGGACACCTTTCTTCTGTTTTGCAGGGCTGGAGTAAAACGTGAGCATTTTTTTATTCTGCTATACTTTGCTTTTATAAAAATTATAAAGGTTCATCACAAATTTGTTATATTGGTGACAGTTGGGATGAATGGGTTGGTGCTGATCGGCTGATGAAAAAAACACCTGAAAACGAGCGTAAACAGCAAGCACTTGACAAAAAACAGGGTGTGGAACCTAAGTCAGCACGCTCAAATCAAACAAAGTCAAAAATATCTGACGGTATTCCCTTAATACTCTCAACTAGTTCTTTCTGTAGATACTTCAGGTTTAGTTAAGTACTTTGCTTTTATATTTCTTCATCCCATTTAGGAATAAATGTAGCTTATATTTATTCTTCAGTTTTTTTAGTTTTCATTGAATATAACGGAAGTCATCGTCTTATCAAACTTTACAGATGCAAAGGCGGATAAGGACAAGGTGAAGAGCAATGGTATATCCTTCAAACTTTTTGTTATTTGTTTGCAAATGTTTTACTTTCATAACTACGTATCTATAACTATTCTCTAATTGCCTGTTATTTGAATTATTATAGGGACAAAAGGGAAGAAGAGGAAGCATGAATCGAGCGCTGAGGTATTTTCAACTTTACATCAAATCCTGTGCTGTAATGTATTTGATTCTACTATTTTCGTCCCGTGTTTCATATTTAAGTTCTCCACTATACAACACCTGTAAAACTTCCAAAATATGAAATCTATCTCACGAACATGTGTTGTTCCGGGACAGAAGGAGAATGCAACTTCTGCAAAACTGGTAGCCATTGAAATTCCAGATTCTCTGAAACAGCAGCTTGTTGACGATTGGGCATTTGTCAACGAGCAGAATCAGGTAAAGTGTCATTTTACTGCTACGTGCTTTGTATTCTTTTTGTTATCCCAATTGCTATTGCAAATAAATTTCTTCTTGCAGCTTGTTAAACTACCGCGTTCTCCAAACATTGATGATATATTGAAAAGTTACCTTGAACATAGGACAGAGAAGGAGGACAAGTAAGTACTATTTAGTCAATCTCAGATTTAACGGACCTAAACAAATCCCTTTTTTGGTGTTTAATCCATAATAATGCGTTGACTACAGGATGTCAGATTCAGTTGGAGAGATTTTGAAGGGATTAAGGTGTTACTTTGACAGGGCCTTGCCTGTTATACTTTTATACGATAAAGAGCGTGTACAATATCGCGAATCAGTTAAAAATGATGTTTCTCCGTCAAGCGTATACGGTGCTGAACATCTGCTACGCTTATTTGGTAAGATTCTTTTTTAACCAGTCCTCATTATGGTAAGAGTTAACTGCCATTTTCGTCCCCATGGTTTGTCCAGTTATGCGAGTTCAGGCCAAATTTCAAATTTGTACCATTTTCGTCCCTAACATTCTTGAAACATGCCAGTTCCATCCAAAAAAGTAAGGTTGAATCGATTAATTAGACAAACCACAGGGACGAAAATGGCTTTTTTGGACGGAACTGGCATGTTTCAAGAATGTCAGTGACGGAAATGGTACAAATTTAAAATTTGGTCTGAACTGACATAATTGGACAAACTACAGGGACGAAAATGGCAGCTAACTCTTATGGTAAATAAGTAATAAGTAAATAACCAATAAATCAGTTTAAAACGACCTGATGATAGATCAATGATTATAATACATATATATGATATAATGTGCTATTTTTCCATGCAGTTAAGTTGCCCGAGTTATTACCGTACTTGAACATTGAAGAGGAGATTCTAACGTCCTTGCAAGAAAACTTTCACGACTTTCTCTTGTAATACTCTTCATTCCCGTTATCAGTCACCTTATTATTTGACCTTATATTTGGCATTTTGTGTTGATATAGGTTTTTGGAGAACAACCAAAGCTCTTTTTTTCTTTCTTCATATGATGATGATGATGATGATGAATGAAGAGTTTCTGAAGCTTAAGTAGGGAGGGGTGAAATGGGAATTTCACTCTACCACCTCACTCAACTTTATTTCACAGTCCACAAATACAAACACTCCATGTGCCAATTTTGTTGTGGCTATAGCTATTTTCTTTTTTTTTAGTCATAATTTTCTTTTTTACAATGAGTTATCAACCCTGGTTAATAACCATGTGTTGTATAGTTGGTTAACATGAATGTCATGAAGTTTTGGTGATTTTGCTGGTTGTTTGGTTATTTTCATCTTCTATAGTTTTCCAATTCAAAGAGCTTCTTCATTTTGCAGCTGACTGCTTCAGGTGTCTCGTTCGACCCATTTAATGTTTGAAATAGTCTATATATGAGTTGTGTTTTTATCTCAATCGGGCTATTAAAAAGTTAGCTAAAGGGCGGATGAGTGGAATGTCTATTTTTAAGTGAGCACTCATGATAATAGATGGGCTGATTTTGGTAAAATAATGGTCCCAGTGTCGACACCAACGTAACCGATGCAACCACCATTATGTCAACACTGATTGATGCAACCATTACCTTCATCGATGCAACCACCACTATCAGCACTGTCGCTACTGGCGCCATTGTAGAGCCTCTCCGTTAGGGTCTCCACCGTCAACACCATCATTGCCACCGCCAATACCCTTTCGCTGCAGGCCACCATCTTTCCCACTGCCAATACCCGAACCAAGGGATACCTTTTAGAAATAACCATACTGATCCAAATTCATTCACTCGAACCCCTTTACCCAACTGCCAACCCGCCCCCTGCTCGCACGTTTTACCAAGCATATCTAATTTTAATGCATGCACACCTCTTATGTTATTATTATTTCAAGATTCACATTAATATTTTAGAAGATATTGTTTATGCAATATGACCCGGCCCGTTTGAAATATAATGTATGGTCTTCAATTTCTCATCCACAAGAATAAAACATATTTAAATGCATACTTAGGATTAGGCATAGGAAAAGATTTGTCCACTCTACCATAATCTTTTTTTTTTTTCATCACATGACACTTGCACTTACCTCACTACCATGTGAACTACCTTTAGCCAAAAGGTCAACGGAGATGTTAGGTCAACCCCATGAAGAATCATAAGGTGTTAGATGACGAAAAGGGCCCATCTTGTGCTAAGGCAAAAAAGAAAAGTGTCACCCTTTTACTTTAGGTCACAATTACCAAAATAATATGAAGTGAAAAACTACAAGTAAATTAAATTTTAGTTGAGATAGCACTACGACTCTTAACAAGTCATCGATCGTAGTTTAGGGTCGATGGTTGTAGCTAAAAAAACCACTTCACGCTACCCGTCCCCTAGGGTCATATATAAATAAACACTCGAAATTTAGTTTTAACTACTATTTACTATTCACATGAAAGATTGGTTATTAACCACAATAAATTTGAGTAGGGTTATAAATCCTTTATAAAATGCACTTGAAATGTAAGTTTTGTTGTCTAGTGTGATATTAAACACACAAGATGTGCAAAGCCTAATACTTTTCTAAAAAATGGGGGAAGATATTCGGTTGGTAAAACCTATGAGACTGTACAAGTTGTGATATTTAACTATGTAAAAAGGTATTTGATTAAGTTTTTTTATGTTAATTGTTAGACTATTTAAAAAGGTATTTGATTAAGTTTTTGATGTTACTTGTTAGAGGTATCTACCATACTTTATGATTGCTTGTCCCCTCTATCAATCATTGGAACCAATATGTTTTCACTAGAGAACTTTTAATGTTTTATTTTTTATATAGAGTAAACTGCCATTTTGGTCCCTGTGGTTTGGCCAGTTTTGCCACTTTAGTCCAAATCTCAAACTTATTACATCTGGGTCCCTGTGGTTTGCATTTTGTTGCTATTTTAGTCCAAAATCCAAAAACCTTATTTTTTTACTGTTGCAACCTTCTATTTTGTCTTGTAGTGCAGGGGCAAATTGGTCATTATAATAACAAATTATTAATTAAAATTATAAAATCAATCTCTATATCTCAATCTCAGCTCTCTCCATGTCCACACCATACCACCACCTCCATATCAATCTCAGATCTCTCTCTATCCACACCACACCACACCACATACATAAAATCAAAACCTGCAACTCTCTTATCCTTTTATATCTGGTGGTGATTGAGAGACGAAATCGAAACCTGCAACCAGCAACTAAAATCTAAACCATCGCCGCCTTTCTTCTCATCCTCAGATCTGGTGGTAGCCGCCGCCGTCATCCTCAGATATGGGGGGTGGTGGTTGGGGGTGGTGCGAGTCAGAGTCTCTTGCGGATCGGGTAAATTTGTTAAAGATTAGCATAACATGGTCCGAGAACAACGGCTGTCATGGAGAAAGTTGAAGGCGGCGGTGGTGGTGCTTGGCGGCGAGAGGGGGGTGGTGGTGGTGGCAGGTGGTGGTGCTTGGCGAGATGGTGATGAGGGTACTGGGTTTGAAGATAAAGAGTGTTATTGTTCAGAAATCGAATCGGATTCAAGTTACATTAGGTAATTTATCTTGTGTTTTTAGATTGGTTTTTGTTACTTAAATCTGGTGGTTACTTGAATCTGCATCTCTGGGTTTTGATGATGTTCACAAATACAATGGATGTTCAGAAATCGGATTTGTAATCGTTTGTTGATTTTTGTAATTTTTCTGGGTTTTGTTTAATAGTGTTCATATGTGTGAGAAAACAATAAATTTGCTGGGTTTTGATGATGACTCGATTAGCAATGGATTCAACAAGCAAATTGTTCAGAAATCGTTTGTTGATTTTTGTAATTTTTCTGGGTTTTGATGATGATGTTTGAAGATGAACGATGTCTGAGTTTTGATGATGTTCTTGAAGATGATGATTTTCTGGGTTCTTTATTTTCTTGAAGATGTTCTTGATTTTCTGGGTTTTGATGATGATGTTTGATGATGTTATTAATTATTGAAATGTATAATAAATTAATATGGACCAAAATGCCCCTGCACTAAAGGACAAAATAACCAGTTTTCAACAGTCAAAATGGAGGGTTTTTGGATTTTAGACTAAAATGGCAACAAAATGCAAACCACAGCGACCCAGATGTAATAAGTTTGAAATTTGGACTAAAGTGGCAAAACTGGCCAAACCACAGGGAACAAAATGGCAGTTTACTCTTTTATATATAATAATTATAATACCATATTAATTTGTATCTTTTTCTCTCGTCTTATCTTATGTTTTGCAATGCAATCATTTATTCATTTTATTTAGAAAGATAACGAGACATAAAAACTTTAAGAATGCAATATTTTTTGATAAAAAAACTGATACTAATACATTAGGCTTATATATATACCTGAAATATATTAAACAAATAAGTTAAACCCTTCTATTAGTCATCTTTCATATTCTTTGTCTTTTCATATCTTAACCCTTTTATTAGTCATCTTTCTTTAATATTAATGCGTTAGGCTTATATATTATTGCATTTTTCTTTTTCTTAGCTTGGACATATATACATGTTTTTTTTCTAGGCAACTGATTTATACAACACAAACTTTGGTGTGTGCCTCTCAAATTCTTAGTATGTACAAATCAACTTCCTATAAGTGAGATAATATATTTTTTTAAACATTCACACATCAATATAAAACATGTATAGCATCAATTTAATAAGCAACTATATGTTATTTATGTTGCAATCAGATTTTGCCCGATATCTTCATGGCTCCATAGACATTATGGACGATGTTTAGGGAGTGGTTGATAATTATGGATCTTTAAGGCACTAGCGATAACTTAAAGGCGCAATATCCATCATTCAATTTTTCAAAGCTCATGTATCCATCGTCCTTATGCTTTTACACGTACAACAACAAATGATTTTTTTTGGTTCTATGGTGTGTGAGGCGTTCTAGTTTGTTAGGGTCTCTATAATATAACAAAGCTCCGATATGTTAATCTTAATCAATATGTCCCCGATGTGATAATAAAAACACATCACAAGGTTTGATTCGTCTTTTAACATGTTTGTACCAACCGAGATCTTGTCATGAACTTTATTTTGAACTGTCGTAAATCATCTTAAACTCTCATTGACCATCGATACATCTATCAAGGATCATCGACAATGCAACACATAGGAATCCTAACAGCCATTGCAAAACATAGACACTAGAATGCCGAGAGTGTGGTGACAAAGAAAATATATCATAATATTTATAAAAAGGTATATTGGTTTGAAGGAAATAAAAGATTTAAGATTACTACATTAATATAACGAACTGCTCCCTTGCACTTGTGGTTATTACTGGATATGTGTCATTATATTCAATTTACATTACTTATCTTTGTTGGTGAACATAATTTCCTTGATGGACAAAGGTTGATGGTTGCCCAACGACATGCAAAAACATAAATAAATCTTACATCCACCAACCATAACATTTAATAAAGAATATGTTATATTAAATGCATAGCATAAATATTTTTTTTAACGGCCAATTAATCCTTCAAATGGGCTACTAGCGAAATTCACCATATTGGAATACACCTGTCTCCGAACCGAGGAAAACCCTCACCTAGGGTCGAAGCTAGTGAACACTCGCCCGAAGGCACGACAGTGCGGTGAGGTAAAACCTGCTCAGTTCAAGGATCGAACGATCTCCACTTACTCGCTTAGTCTCTCATCATCATCAGGTGTCGCAGAAAATAATAGGGAGAGCATGAATTGAACTTGGATACTTAGAACACCAAGTCTCTCCCAAACCACTCCACCACCACCTCATTGGCGCATAGCATAAATACTAAAATAGTGAAACACCCAACCCCCAAATTAATTACCATACACGCTCTTGAAACAATTTTGAAGACATTGCCCTTGAAATTGCATGAATGCATAAATAGAAATGAGTTGAATGCAATTTTAGTCAATGGTGGTTTGTGTCATTTTGTCAGTTTAGTCAAAATGTTTCATTTTTCGCCTGTGGGTTCAAAAATGTTTCACTGTTGCCATTTTAGTCCGCTGGCCTAACTTCATCCATTTTTTATGTTAACGAAAAGGACAATTCGATCATTTTATAAGGCCGAATTATCCTTCTAGTTAACGGAATTACATATAAAATAACCGAATTGCCCTTCTCGTTGACAGAAAAATTGGATAAAGTTAACCCAGTGGACTAAAATTGCAACGATGAAACTTTTTGGACCCACAGGCAAAAAATGAAACATTTGGACTAAACTGACAAAATCGCTCAAACCACATGGACTAAAATGACATTTAACTCAATAGAAATAGCAAATTCCCTTAAAAACAAATATCAAACTAGTTATAAAATTTGGATAATCGAACTTTTTAATCTTAAAATAATTATTATATTGTGTATAGTTTACTTAAATTCATCATATTACTCTAAAATTCGAACAACTAAGGTAATAAATGAATTTACACACTATGCCATTGCTTGAGGGTCGATCTCAATCAAAAACCACAGTGGATTGAGAAATGTGACACCATTGATGCATGCAAAATAGATTCTCATTAGAACACCAGCTCACGCTCTCTAAATTTTATTACTAAACTCCATGTATTTGTCCACCACATGGATTGAATTCTCACCATTTGAGAAAACACAATTTTATCCAACGCCTTAATAACATTAGGTCATAAACGCTTTGATACATGTAAAATTGATAAAAATCTTGAATGGTATTTCTAATTAGTAAGGTACTCATAGTAAGTACTAAAAAAATATAAAAGTTATGCGTTCTCATTCTTTTCATATTTTTATTCATCATAAAAATATAAAAGTTAAAAAAGCATAGTTATTACGGTATTTAATTAGCACAATTACAATTTTGCCCAAAATATTAAATGTTTCTCTAAGTTTTATAATAATTAATAATCAAGATATCGCTTAGCCATCGCTGGCATACTATTGGGTCTACCTCCCCATTATAGACTGGCGGTTTGCACGCCATGAACTCTTTGTATGAACAAGGCTTTCGTCCTCCGGACTTTTCCTTTGCTAGATTGGCACTATCTTCCACTTTCTTGATTCTCTCGTCCACTACTGATAGAACCGTGTTTTGAATCTTATCGATAAAACCAGACATACTATTTTCGATTGCCTTTCCAACCACATCTGCAATCACTTCTCTCATTTGCTCGGTGACTCTCGGCACCGCATCATCGTTACTTTCATCTGCCATCTATTATACTGAAATGTTTACATTAACCGTTAAACATTTCATTTATAGCATATGATTTACTTGTTTTGATTTAATCAAGTTCATAACTTGATTCAACCGTTCTTGTTTTATGCACTTCCCGTGTTTGAGTGAGTTTACACACTCTTTTCGTGCATGTCAATTCATGTTTCATTTCTATATTCACTAAATCTATTTAAAACAATTAAATCTTACCGGATGTTTGATCAAGCTTGAACCGAACACACTTTATTGACAACCCTTAGCTCTAATTACCAACTTGTAAGACTCTTCTTAAAATAACCGAATTAATAATACATAACATGCATTTAGTACCAAAAATTTCGAGTTTACAAAAACAATCCTAGTTTTAAGATCATACTCGATCTTAACATTTAAGTTATCATCCTACTAGATAAAACTTTCAAACATAATTTCAAGTGTTTACATATTACTTAAAACAAAATAGATAAAATGCGGAAGCTTTGTTTGATGCGTTCGGTTCTTGAGAGTTGCTTAATCGCCATCCGAATTAGGTCCATCATCACCTATGGTCAAAACCATGAAAATAATTAGTTTTGACACTTAAAAAAATCAAGTAAAAACAAGTTATGTGGTTAAACATTGAGAAACAAGCAAAATTCCACGGATTCGGGGCGGTCGCGCCGCGCGACGGAGATGGGGGTTGGCCGTTGCGGCCCGCCACCGCCGTCGCGTTGCGCGACGGTGAATGTCTTCCGCCGTGGCGTAGCGCCACCATGCATTTTTGACAGAATGTTTGTTAGCTGGAGCTGCAAATCATCCCAGCACCATTTTTATCAAATACAAACTTTAAATCGACATAACTTTTGACTCGGCCGTCCGTTTTAGCCGATTCTTTTTCCTACGCGACCGTATTTTAATTACGGACATGTTTATCGACACCATTCGTATAAATTTTCAGTTTTAGAACAATTGGCATATAATTAGGCTCCTTGTTTATTCGACCCGTTAACTTGTTTTAATGTCATCACATATCTACAACCAATTTACCCAATCCCAGGTTTTCCGAACGTTTCGCTTCCCTCCCGAGGGTTGCTTACGCAATAATCGTCATGATTGTTTCAAGGATTTAAACATTCTTTTTAACGCTATTTGACAAGCATAAATTTCAACTTGTTTTGACCCGTTTGGATGCCGAATGGAGACCACCATTTCAAAACATTCCAAACTCTATTTCTAGCACATGATTTGACCCGCTTTATTTGTCTATGGCACTTCGTCACTTCCGTGACTTAACGGGCTTCCTTGTTTGCCAAACTTCAATATAACAAGGTAAAACTAACAATTAAACATAATGTAACGAAACCATAAATCGCGTACCTTTAGAGTGCACCCTTCAAGCGTGTATCACCTCCGGCTTGTCCACTTGACGATCTGGATTCTTTACCTTTTGATCCCTGCAACGAGGTGATCACTAATTCGTGTTTGAAACTTGATTTAGAGCAGATTAAGGGCTTCAATTTATTAATTTTGTGCAGATTAGGGTTTGGTGGAAGAACCCTGGTTCGCCCCCTGTGTTTATGTTCGACCAGACACACACACTAAGTGTGTGTTTGGTGTTAATTATCCATTTTAATCTTTCATGTTTCAAAATTTGCAACTTAAGCCCCCTAAGTTTTAATTTACTTGTAGTTTAGGTATTTTAACCTTTTTATTTGTCATCTCAGGACTCGTAGCTAACTGGGTTATGGATTCCTAATTAGCTTGTTCTTGTTTACTTAATATATTATTATCCTTATTTTAAGTTTTATAAATTTTGGGGTGTAACATTTTCCTACACCGGTCCCCTGTTAAAAAAACTTAACGGAGTTATGTTTTTTTCTAAATTACAAACAATTTTTTACGGATTTTGATCAGAACGACGATACGAGTCCATTGATGTAAAACTTACCTCAAAACGGTGCTCCAAACGATGAAAACGACTCTTCAATTCGGGTGTTTAAATTTCTAATTAACAAAAATCAAGTCATTTGGAGCACAATTTCGAGGTAAGTTTTACATCAATAGACTTGTATCGTCGTTCTGAACACAAGCCCTAAAAAATCTGTTTGTAATTTGGAAAAAAGCTTAACTCCGTTAAGGTTTTTTTTTTAACACGGGACCGGTGTAGGAAAAATAGGTGAAATGTGGGATTGGTGGGGGGATATTCAAAGGTGGGACTGTCAAGTGCCAATGACCTCTAGTTGGGATTATTACAGGCCAATTTCACTAAAATAAAAACGTATTATATTTGACATGACTTATTTGTTAGATTTGAACGAGGCAAAACATCTCTTTATTTGTTTTAGTCGTTAGATTTACCATCAGATTTTATCCATTTAGTTTTTTAAGAACTTTTCCCGGAAGATGAACCCTCTTACCCCATACAATTACATAACCTTCGTATGTACAACAAGGCTATCTGGACCACATATACGGGGTGAACCTTCGTATGTACAACAAAACTATCAGGACACGTATACATGAGCAAACCCTTGTATGTCGAACAAAACAATTAAGATTTCATGCATGATGAGAAACGCCATTCCTTCAGTTACGTTGTTTGTTATAAATATAAGTTTAACAGTACCGTTATTTCAGGATTTTATGTCTCAAAAAGAGTTGGTGAATTGCGCATAAAGAAGGGGACATGAGAATGGTTACGTCACTACAGGGCTGTTCACGAGCCGAGCAGAACCGAGCAAGGCTCTGCTCGAACTCGGCTCGAATTCAAACCGAGCGGCTCTGCTCGGATCGAATTTAATGAAACGAGCCAAAATCGTTGCTCGAACTCGCTTGGTTTACAACCGAGCAGCTCGATTTTGCTCAGTTTCGCTCAGTTTCAGTTTCAAATTAAAAAAATGGTATAAAGATTTCAAATTTAAAGGTCCTTACCGTGAATCATTCACCAAAATCCAATCAAGTTACATAATAAGTTCACCAAAATACGAACATAAAACTGATTATTTCAAATACAAAAAAAAAAACATCTTAACACTAAAGCAACATATAGCGTCTTCATCAGCAAAATCCCATCTTCATTAGCAAAATCCTTCTAAAAGATTGACAAATATAACCTGTCAAACCAACCAATTAAACACAACTAGTCAAAATATTTTAAAACGGGTCAAATAATAAAATATGGACAAAAATACGTTATAATCAAGGCTGTAAATTGTTCATAATCAAGATATATATTACAGAAAAAAGGTAAAAAAAATACCATTCTATTCAAGTGCTTGTACCACATCCATCTGGAATCAACACTTCAATCTCCAAATTTTCTTCTTCGTCCGCACATTGCTACGCATTAAAAGTAGATAAAACTTAAGTGCATAAAGTATAAGAATATAAATGAAAAAATAATATAATAAAAAGGTTACCTTTAATGTTTTAATGGTTGCTTTTGAGCCGGACTTTAACAAACAAGAAGTTCCACCATGTCCTTTGAAAGAGAGCTCCGATAGTCGTCCAATATGCGTCCACCAGCACTGAAAGCTGATTCCGATGCAACAGTTGTGATCGGAATGCTAAATATATCTTTAGCCATCCTGCTCAATACAGGAAATTTTCTACAATGTTGGCTCCACCATTTCAACACATCATATTTTGAATCATCCACACGTTCATCATTTGGCTCGTCCATATACACCTCAAGTTCAGTTTTTTTTTCCAGTTTCAACAGGTCTACGTTTGAGGAAAGCATGAAAATCATCTACATCTTGAGTCGGTTCGTTAGAAGATGTTGAAATATTTGAGTGACTCATGGAAGCCTTAGATGCCATGAATGTATTATGATACTTTTTAAAAAGAGATTCTAACTTGGTTTCTACATCTTCAACCCGCTTTAAACATTCATCTCCTACATACAACTTTTCAAAAGTCCATTCAACCGACAACTTCTTATAACGGGGATCTAAAATAGAAGCAATGCACATTAGGACCCCGATTTCACCCCAATACTTATCAAACTTCTCATACATAGGTATACTCATTTCCTTCAAGAAAGAATCATATGACATGAAAGCATTACTTATCTCTCTTTTCACCTTATATATTTCCGTGAGAAACAAGTTAGTAGTTGGATATGTTGAACCTGAAAAGTGAAAAAAAATATTTGCTTTTAAACAAACATGTAGCAACTTTAATTTTTTAATAAGAAACAAGATTAAAATATATACCTGAAAACATTTCAGTAGCTTTTAGAAAAATTGCTAACAGCTTACAAACCTTTTCAGCACGAGTCCATTCATCATTTGTGGGGCACCATACATAGTTAGAATCTCTCGCTGCATAACCTTCAAAAGCTCGTTTGTAGTAAATAGCCGAATCAAGCATCCGATGAGTTGAGTTCCACCTAGTTTTCACATCGATACAAAGCGAACGCCGAATGTCGATACCAATGGACACAGCTATTTCACCAAACTTCTTTAAACGACCTGTAGACTTTTTCAAGTACTTCACACCTTCTCTAACTTTTGAAGTACACGATTCTATAGTACCCAAACTATCTTGTACTACCAAGTTTAGAATGTGAGCACAACATCTAACATGAAAAAACAACCCCTGAAAATGTAATTTGTTTTTCACTTGGAAGTTATGCATCAGAATAGTGGCTGCCCTATCGTTGTTACTTGCATTGTCTAAAGTAATGGTACCTATCTTGTCTTGAATACCCCACTTTATAAGACATTCTAAGATAGCATCTGATATAACCTCACTACTATGGGGGGGATCAAGTTCATTGAAACCAATAATGCACTTATTCAACTTCCAATCACAATCAACAAAGTGGGCTGTTAAACACATGTAACCAATTGTCTGGTTTAATGTCCAACAATCGCTTGTAAGTGATATCATATTCACCTTTCTCAACATCTTTTTTATCCTTTCTCTTTCTCCTTCCACCACCTTTATACAATCTCTTCTGATTGTTGCCCTACTAACTCTTTGAAATAAAGGATTGTTATACTTTAATAACTGATTAAACCAATGATACTCGACAAATGAAAAGGGCAGTTCATGCATTATTATCAACTTTGCAATCATTTCACGACACTTCATTTGATCATAAGCCCTTTTTGTCTCAGTCCTGAATAAACTATTTTCACCATCTTTAGCAACTGGCTCAAAGTTGATGAACCCTGTTTTTTTACCTGTCAATCTTTTGTATACAGGACAATCATTTCGAAGATGTCGCACCAAACTTGATGTGGTGCTCGTGTCGCCTTTTACGAAAGTATGCTTACAATGTATGCATTCATGTTTTTTTACCATTTTTCCTTTATACAAACCTTCAACCTCAACAAAATGTGGATGCACATCAGAAGCATTCCTTCGCTTTTGTTTTTTACCTACGGGCGACGCTCCATCGTCCTTATCTAATAACCCATCATCTAGCTCAATATTATCTTCATAATCTAAATCAACATCAACAGTCTCCATTACATCTGGTTCCTTATTACTCGACATTCTACAAACATGATACATAAATTAAGTTAAACAAAGATTAAGTACTAACAAACTGAAAATTACCAGGATGAAAAGATTGCCGAGGATGAAGAAACAACGCCGCCGTACGTGCGTCTGTGCGGCTCCGCTGCTCGTGGATGGCAGGATGATGGCGAATGGTTTAGGGTGGAGGTGGACTATGGACAGAACGCCTGTGCTCTTTTGTTGCGTTAATTTGTTTAAATCTAGGGCAAAAGAAGATTTATGAATTAGGGGCTTAGGGGTGGAGTGGTGGGCTTCACATTTTGGGCTAACTATTATTTGAGCTAAATACAAAATATTAATCCATAAATTCAATAAAATAATTACAAGAAATAATATATTACATATATATATATATAAGTATAAAAAATTCGAGCCGAGCCGAGCGGACCTTTGCTCATACTTGGCTCGTTTTTAAATCGAACCGAGCGGATTGGCTCGCTTACAATCGAGCCTAAAACTGAGCGAGCATTTACCAAGCAAATGTGAGCGAGCGACGAGCGAGCGGCAAGCAGTTTGCCCAGCCCTACGTCACTATGACCCTATGATCGAAGAAAAATGGAGAAACGTGTGACAACTCGTATTTCAAATCTTTCGTTGTACCTTGATGTAACTTGTTTGAACAATATGTGATTACATGATACGTGCTTTTAATGAAAGATTATGTTTGTATTATG
The DNA here is from genome assembly GCA_030545235.1 of Helianthus tuberosus. Lineage (NCBI taxonomy): Eukaryota > Viridiplantae > Streptophyta > Magnoliopsida > Asterales > Asteraceae > Helianthus > Helianthus tuberosus. The sequence goes on from CM060432.1 coordinate 142,555,518, forward strand.
TGATTTTGTGTAATGTATGTATGTAATGTAATCGCACAAGCCCATTCGGGACACACTCTTTATATACGGACTAAGGGCAGCCCATGATGGGTTCAGCCCACTTCCTTTGCACGTATAACGCATGAGGAGGGTGTATACTCCTCATTATTTGCAAATCACACAACACACACCAAACCCTACTCGCTCTTTTTCTCTCCTTTCGAAGCCCACTGGTTATGGTTTGGGAAACAAGGAATTGGTTAACTCATGGTTTTCGAAAGAACTTATGGTTTTTGGAACAACTTTAAATGAACAACCAACTGTGAACTCGCTCAACTTTGCTGTTGATTCGCTACTATATGCCTTGCAGGTCGTTAGGTGTTTACTTGGAGCTTGCACGAGAAGGAGAGGTCGTTGTGGGGCATGGACTATTGAGTTCCATGTTAAACATTTGAACTTTTGAATACTATGTTTTGGTTTTATACTTTATGCTTCCGCTGATAACTTGAACTTGGTTAATTTCTTTTGGACACTAATTATATTGTGGTTGGTTTTATATTTACTTTTATACATTGTTCAATATAATTGGTGGCTTGATCCTGGTCATGTCACGCCTCTTGCGGTGATACTCCGCTTGTGGTATTTGGGGGTGTGACAGATTGGTATCAGAACCATTGGTTATAGCGAACTTGGTTTTAAAAAGGGAAAAGCTTTTTGGCAAAACCAGACTATAACCTGCACAGTGCTCAACAATCCACAACGACACCTCGCTCCACGTGCAAGACTCAACACTATAGGTAATATGGTTTATTTTTGTATTGCCTGCCTGTTAGTTAAAGTAGTGCATTTGATCGTGGTATGCTTAGTTAGTGTAACAGTTTCCGCTTGAAACCTTGTGTGCTTGCTTCTTCTGTCATCCCATACTTACGCACTTTCGCGACACCATTCTCGCTTGTGTTTCCTTCTATGTGAAGATCATGAGTGGACGCCTGAACTTGACTCAAGCCCAGCTGACGGCTCTAATCAACGAACGAGTTGCTGAGGCACTCGCAGCAGCTCCAGCAGGAGGTATAACCTGCCATTTCGACCCATCCTAGGATGTTTAGATCCTACTCTCGCAAACCAACTCTCGTGCTTAATCTTGTCTTTTCTTTCTCGCGCAACAGGTCAGCATGCACAACCTCCCATGTGTACGTTCAAGACCTTTATGGACTGTCGACCTAGTACCTTCAGTGGTACAGAAGGAGCCGTAGGTCTTCTCCACTGGTTCTAGAAGCTCGAATCTGTTTTCGAGATGTGTGAATGCCCCGTTGCTAGTAGGGTAAAGTTTGCTACGGGAACTCTTGAAGGTGTTGCGCTCACGTGGTGGAACGCTCAGGTTCAAATGCTAGGGTTGGCAGCTGCTAATGCCAACCCATGGAATGACTTTAAGGATCTGATCAAGGAGGAGTATTGTCATCGTGATGACATTCACAAGTTAGAAGTGGAGTTCTACAATCTGAAGATGACGGGGTCGGAAATCGAGGCATATACGAAGAGATCGAATGAACTAGCTGCCTTGTGTCCTACCATGGTGTATCCTCCCTGCAAACGTATTGACCTTTACATCAAGGGTCTAGTGCCAGAGATTCAGAGTATGGTGACATCAGCTAACCTTCTCACGATTCAGCAGGTCATACGACTATCCCACCGTCTCACTGATCAGGCTGTTGAGCAGAACAGGCTGCCAAAGCGTATTAGTGCTACCACTACTTCTGATGATCCTAGTGACAAAAAGTGCAAATGGGATGGAAATTCAAGCAAGGGTTCAGCTTCTGTTTAGTCTCAGTCTTAGCAGCGAAGGACTGACGGCTACAAGAGCCCTGGTCAACAAGGAGGGTACAAGGGAAATCAACCTAAGTGCAACCGTTGTAACTTGCACCACAGCGGGCCGTGTAGCAAAGGTCGCTGTCATAGATGCAACAAACCTGGTCACGCAGCGAAGGATTGCAGGAGCCCATATCCTGCGAATCAGAATCGTCAGCAGCAGCAACAAGCTCCACAGAACCACCAGCAGCAGCAACAACAGGGTAATAATAAAGGGTGTTTTCAGTGTGGTGCTGAAGTCCACTTCAAGAGGAACTGTCCAGAGCTGAATCAGAACAACAACAACAACCAGGGAAATGGAAAAAACAACGGGGGTAACAATGAAGGCAATGGTGCCAGGGGACGTGCTTTTGTGATTGGTCAGGGTGATGCTAGAAACGATCCCAACGTCGTGACGGGTAAGTTCCTACTGGATGATTTCTTTGTTTCTGTTTTATTCAATTCGGGTGCCGATACTAGTTATGTGTCCTTAAAAGTTAGTCAGATGCTTAAGCGTACCCCAATTCCCTTAAACACAAAGCATGTTTTAGAACTAGCCAACGGTAAAAGTCTCGAGGCCACACACATAGTTAAGGGTTGTAATCTCACACTCGCTGGTCAGACTTTCTAAATCAACCTTATCCCCATCGTTCTTGGTAGCTTCGACGTCATCATTTGGATGGATTGGTTATCCCAACATCGAGCAGAGATCCTTTGCAAGGAGAAAATCGTCCGCATTCCTCGTTCTGGTAAAGAACCTCTCGTTATACGTGGTGACAGGAGTGGTGCTGTCATAGGCATCATCTCTTTCCTTAAGGCCCAGAAGTGTTTGCGAAAGGGCCACACGGCTATTCTAGCTCTCGTTACTGACACCTTAACGAAGGAAAAGAAGATAGAAGATATCTCGATTGTACGCGACTTCCCTGAGGTATTTCCTGAGGAATTACCTGAACTTCCGCCTCATCGTCAGGTCGAGTTCCAAATCGAGCTAGCTCCTTGAGTATTTCCTATAGCTCGTGCCCCTTTACGCTTAGCCCCATCAGAACTAGAAGAAGTGTCCACGCAACTACAAGAGCTCTTGGACAAGGGTTTCATTCGTCCTAGCTCTTCGCCCTGGGGAGCTCCGGTCTTGTTTGTGAAGAACAAAGAAGGTACCTTTCGAATATGCATTCAACAAGGTGACCGTGAAAAATCGTTATCCTCTTCCTCGTATAGATGACCTGTTCGACCAGCTGCAAGGGTCAAGCTTCTACTCTAAGATTGATCTGAGATCGGGTTATCATCAGCTAAGAGTCCGAGACGAGGACATCTCCAATACAGCATTCAGAACTCGTTACGGAAACTACGAGTTCCTGGTCATGCCTTTTGGGCTAACAAACGCACATGAGGTCTTCATGGATCTTATGAATAGAGTGTGCAAACCTTACTTGGATAAGTTCGTCATAGTGTTTATCGACGACATCCTAATCTATTCCAAGAGTCAGGAGGAACACGAACGTCATCTGCGACTCATTTTGGAACTTCTTCGAACAGAACAGCTTTATGCTAAGTTTTCAAAATGTGACTTCTGGCTTCGTGAAGTCCATTTTCTAGGCCACGTGGTTAATAAGGATGGGATTCACGTCGATCCATCCAAGGTTGACTCAATCAGGAATTGGCCTGCACCTCGTACTCCAACTGAAATCCGTCAATTCTTGGGTCTGGCGGGTTACTACAGAAGGTTTATCAAGGATTTCTCAAAGATTGCGCAGCCTCTTACTGTTCTTACTCAGAAGGGTGTCACCTACCGTTGGGGTGATGCTCAGGAATCTGCATTTCAGCAGCTAAAGTCGTAACTTTGTAGCGCACCTATTCTCTCGTTGCCTGAAGGCACAGACGATTTTGTGGTTTATTGTGACGCGTTAATCCAAGGACTTGGTTGTGTGTTGATGAAACGTGAGAAAGTCATTGCTTACGCATCACGACAACTTAAAGTTCACGAAAAGAACTACACTACTCACGAGTTGGAGCTGGGAGCAGAGGTGTTTGCTCTTAAGATATGGAGACATTACTTGTACGGTACCAAGTGCACCATTTACACCGATCACAAAAGTCTCCAGCATATCTTCGATCAGAAGGAGTTGAACATGCGACAGCGTCGATGGGTCGAACTCCTTAACGACTACGAATGCGCAATCAGATACCATCCAGGCAAAGCCAATGTGGTGGCTGACACCCTCAGTCGAAAAGCAACCAAACCTAAGCGTGTACGTGCGTTACAGCTTACCATTCACTCTAGTCTCCCCGCCCAAATTCGTGATGCTCAGGTCGAAGCATTGAAAGAAGAGAACTTCAGGGCTGAGTCCCTGCGAGGATTGGAGAAACGGTTAGAACTAAAGGAAGACGGTGCTTACTACTTGGCAGGGCGCATCTGGGTTCCATTTTATGGTAATCTGCGTGAGCTCGTGATGGATGAAGCTCACAAGTTGTGACAACTGCCACTTTTCGGTAACTTTCTTACACTTAAAGTACTCATTTTAGCTACATTTTTATGCATTTTGAACACTCAAAATGCGTATTTTGTGACATACACTTAGAATACTCATGGAATACTTACTTAGGATGCATATGATTCATTTTTATTAAGTACATTTGAAACAGTTTAAACAATGCATCGAAACTACTAGAAAAGCACCTAGTAAACTAGTATTCCGACGAAAACGCAGGATCCGCAGAAACCATCTAAATGACATCTTTAGGACTCAGAGAAAGTCCAACATCTAATATACATTAAACCCTAACTAGGAATGCAAGTGTTTGATTTAAAACCTTCTCGCAGTCCGATAACACTAAAAACTGCCCGAAAAGCACTAAAAGCGACGATTTCAACACTTTTTCGCAGAAATTCTGCAGAAATCAGCCATTTAATAATTTTGCAACATGTAAAAGTGCTATTTAACATAGAATTCATATGAGGATACCTTCGGGTATCATCCGAACCAATAACTACATCAATTCACACAAGTTACACAACTTAGCGTTCAAATAACGTCTAACCGAAACAATTCGAAATGAATATCCGAACAATATCAAATCTTTTTTTAGTGACCATCTAGTGTTAATTGGATCATTATGGTCTAGTGATGGTCATTTAACACCCTTTAAAGTCTTAAACACTTATACATATAATTTTCCTAAACAATTTCCTCAATAATCCTAACACTTTTAACAAGGAAAGTCATGAAACAAATTCACAAGGCGAGGGTACCCCCCCCCCCTTCATTCACGGTTATAACACCATGTGGGGCCCATTTTTTTTACCTTGTTTTCAAAAATATCTTGCTAGTTACCCTTGATGCAAGTTGGTGAAGCAAGTGGGCCTAGTGGTGAAGTTAGTGAAGACTTATAACAACAACTTACCATAATCACTAACCGCATTCATCTCATTTTCACCTTTACTTTCACCTAGTTAAGAAAACTCTCTCAACCTTCATATCCTAGCCAAGAACACCCACCAAAATCATTCACCATTTTAACACTTTTTGATGATAAAAAAGGAGCTTGAAGTTACTTAAGGTGATCTAAAGCAACAAGAAGAAGAAGAAGCAAGCCATTCCATCCATTCCATAGCTTCCAAACACGAAGATCCACACTTTTTCTTTTCTTTAATCATCATCAAGATCATCCCTAGCCATTAGTGTAACAACTCTCATTAAAAAGTCCTAATTATTATTTTAATTGACCAATAGGAAACCTTAATTGAGACACCCAAGTGATTCTGTACAAACCCTAAAATTTTTAGAACAATCGGAATCAGGATCAGGGCCCCTAAAACTCAGGGGGGTAAACTGTTGGGATTGAACCCTATCAGAGGAACAGATAATTAAAGCCAAAACTGGATCAGAGCAGTGGAACCAGAATAAGCAGATGTTTACATACAAATCTCTCCCCTTGAAAGTGATTTCATATCTGCTGACCTCCTATCTGCTGATCTTGCAAAGTGCTGACCTACAACTGCTGCTCAAAGTAAAGATCTGATGAAAGAACTAAAGTCCTGCTGATTCTATCTACTGCCTTGAGTCAAGCACTGCTGATCCGGACAAGTACTGCTGGGTTCAAAGCAGTGGAAAGTTGCAACAACTGATCTATAGTCTGTTTTGTAATGTAATGTAATGTAATAGCAGTAGTTAACATAGCAGTGCTTGTATAGATCAGAGGTTAGAGTTTGTTAGGAGGTTAGATGTCACTTTCATGGTGACGTCAGCTAAGATGCTCAGTGGTTTGCAAGTGCCTATAAATAGTTCAGTACTTTGTACTGTTCTATTAGCTCTTTTGCATCATCGTCTTCTTTGCACGAACAAACAACTGAGCTCTGGCTGAGGGGGAGTTTGCATTCATTCATCAATCATTGTAATCGTTATTGAAATAAATTCAATCTTCCGATTCATTGTGAAAAGATGTTTGATCAAAGTATTACTCTCGTTTGATTGTATGCAAAGTTTGTTTTCATCATAATTCCGCTACACACTCATCCATTCTCATTTTAATTACAAACACAAAATACAATCAGAAACAAACTCAGATCCAACAATTGGTATCAGAGCTTGGACAGTCAAATTTGATTTAACAATCATTTTGACGTAAATAGTTCAGCTCATAACAGTTGATACTGTTCGTTTGTTGAAAAACAGAACAAGGATTAATCACCATTAATGTTGATTTCTCAGTGTCTGTAAAACAACAAGAATGACGTCACAATCTCAAGATGATAAAAACAACATCGGCTCGCTTTTTAAACCACCTATGCTAAAAAGAAATGAGTAAAACATCTGGCAGAGGAGGATGGGTCATATCCTTGCTCAACAAAGCACAGGGTGTTGGAGGTCTGTCGTCTTTTGTCCTCATGTTCCCACAGTGCCAAGCGCTGAAGATGCTAAAAAGTTCGTTCCAAAACCAGTTGAAAATTATACCGAAACCGACTATCAAAAGTTCGAACTAGATGCTAAAGCTTTTAGCATCATAGCATCAGCGCTGCCCAATGAGATATATGCTGGACTGTTACACTGTAACAGTGCCAAAGAATTATGGGACGCACTTAAGGAACAATTTGGGGGAACCGAAGAAGTCATAGAAAACAATAGGGAAATCCTGAACCAACAGTATGAAACATTTTGTCATGTTAGAGGCGAATCACTGACGCAAAAATTTGAGCGTTTCAGTTGTCTCATCAGTGAACTGAGGCTTGTTAATACCACTTTTACAAACTCAACAATTGGTATCAGAGCAGTGGAACCAGAAGAAGCAGATGTTTACATACAAATCTCTCCCCTTGAAAGTGATTTCATATCTGCTGACCTCCTATATGCTGATCTTGCAAAGTGCTGACCTACAACTGCTGCTCAAAGTAAAGATCTGATGAAAGAACTAAAGTCCTGCTGATTCTATCTACTGCCTTGAGTCAAGCACTGCTGATCCGGACAAGTACTGCTGGGTTCAAAGCAGTGGAAAGTTGCAACAGCTGATCTATAGTCTGTTTTGTAATGTAATGTAATAGCAGTAGTTAACATAGCAGTGCTTGTATAGATCAGAGGTTAGAGTTTGTTAGGAGGTTAGATGTCACTTTCATGGTGACGTCAGCTAAGATGCTCAGTGGTTTGCAAGTGCCTATAAATAGTTCAGTACTTTGTACTGTTCTATTAGCTCTTTTGCATCATCGTCTTCTTTGCACGAACAAACAACTGAGCTCTGGCTGAGGGGGAGTTTGCATTCATTCATCAATCATTGTAATCGTTATTGAAATAAATTCAACCTTCTGAGTGTATCACAAATGAGTGACAAAGGGTTTGGGTCATTCTTCACAAAAGATTGTTGTAGGATTGTTGGACCAGAAATGGTCAAAAAGATTGAAGCAATAATCAAAACTGGTCAAACTAAACTTGTTGCTCAAAGAAGTGGCAATGTTTATGTTGTTGACATGTCAAAAGAGTGTCCCAGAGCTGATGCCTGTCTGTTCTCAGCTGCCTCTAACAAAGAGACAGAACTTTGGCAAAGAAGGCTAGGGCACACAAATCTTAAGACAATCACTGAAATTTCAAAAAATGGGTTGGTGAGAGGCCTACCACAAAAATTGTTTTCATGCCCTGAACATTGCATCTCCTGTTTAAAAGGAAAACAACATAAAAGTTCTTACAAGTCCATTGAAGAGTCCAAAACAACCCAGTGTTTGCAAATGCTACACATGGATTTGTTTGGCCCAGTTCAAGTCATGAGCCTCAAAAAGAAAAGATATTGTTTGGTTATTGTTGATGACTTTTCTAGGTTTACATGGACTTTCTTTTTACACTCAAAAGATGAGACTGCAGGCATTTTGCAAGACTTTGTGACACAGGTTTAAAAGCAATTTGACCTTCCAGTGAAAAGCTTCAGGAGTGACAATGGCACAGAATTCAAAAATAAGGAGTTGGATGCCTTCTGTGTGAAGAAAGGGATTGTAAGGCAGTACAGCATCCCTAGAACACCAGAGCAAAATGGGGTAGTGGAAAGGAAGAACAGAACTTTGATTGAGGCTGCCAGAACCATGCTTGCAGATTCAGGTTTGCCATTAACTTTCTGGGCAGAGGCAGTAAACACTGCTTGCTATGTACAGAACATAGTTTTAATAAACCCCAGGCACAAAAAGACTGCTTATGAAATTCTGTATAAAATCAAACCACTGATCTCATATTTCAAAGTGTTTGGCTGCCCATGCTTTATTTTGAACTTAAAAGATTCCATTTCAAAATTTGCAGCCAAAATTGATTGTGGCTATCATCTGGGATACTCAACCACTGCCAAGGCCTACAAAGTGTTCAATACACGGACCAAGGCAGTGGAGGAGACTTTGAATGTTAAGTTCAATGAACTTTCATCAATGAAAATCCCAGCAAATCCTGCAGATCTGTTTGATCTTGAAAATTTTACTTTTGAAAATACTGCTGTCAAGACTAACAGTGCAGGTCCATCAGAGGATACAACACCAGACTATGGGTATGAAATCATCATCCCTCAAAGGTCTGCCACAAAGGGAAAAGCACCAGCTGTTCAAAACAGTTGTCAAAGCTCAACCACTGCTACCTCAACAGTTGTTGACCAAAGTAGCCCATCCACCACTGCTTCCACATCCTCAAACACTGCTGACAAAAGTCCTCAAACAGTGGATAAAAGTCAGCAGATGTCCACTTCATTACCTCCTATTCCACCACCTTTTGAAGCCACTGCTGGATCATCAAAGTCCCCAGCAGTGGTTAGCTCAGATGACACACATTTGCAGCCTTCACCAACAAATGCCATCATACCATACCAAGGAGATTTAATCTTCTTGAGATCTCATCCACCTGATCAAATCATTGGCAACATAAATGAAGGGGTGCTCACAAGAAGCCAAACCCAAAATATTTGTCTTTTTGCTGGTTTTCTATCACTCCATCAGCCAGTCAAGTACCAAGAGGCACTGAAAGACAACAGCTAGGTAGAAGCCATGCAAGAGGATCTCCAACAGTTTAAAAGACAACAAGTATGGGAGCTTGTACCACTGCCAAAAGAGGTTAGTCCCATTGGCACAAAGTGGGTCTTTAGGAACAAAACTGATGAAAGGGGTATTGTTGTCAAGAATAAAGCCAGGCTTGTGGTTCAAGGTTACAGAAAGGAAGAAGGGATTGATTATGATGAAACATTTGCCCCTGTTGCAAGATTGGAAGCCATTAGACTGTTCCTTGCCTTTGCTGTCAACCACAATATGAAGGTGTTTCAAATGGATATCAAAAGTGCTTTCCTCTATGGTACAATTCAAGAAGAGGTGTATGTATGTCAACCTCCAGGTTTTGAGGATCCATTTTATCCAAATCATGTCTACAGGCTGAACAAAGCTCTGTATGGCCTGAAACAAGCACCAAGGGCCTGGTATGAAACTCTTTCCAACTTCCTACTCTCAAATGGTTTCAAAAGAGGTACCATTGATAAAACACTGTTTCTAAAATGGAGAGGGAAGGATTTAATGATTGTCCAGATTTATGTGGATGACATTATTTTTGGAAGCACATGTAACTCAATGTGTGAGGAGTTTAGAGAACTCATGACAGCTGAGTTTGAAATGAGTGCAATGGGTGAGCTGCAATGCTTTCTTGGTCTCCAAGTTCAGCAATTGCAAAATGGAACTTTCATTCATCAAAGCAAATATGCTAAAGAACTTTTGACCAAATTTGATATGAATGATTGTAAACCATGCAGCACACCCATGGCAACAAATAAGCTGGTCATGTCTGATGAAAAAGATGAGCTGATTGACCAAACACTTTATAGAAGCATGATTGGGTCTTTATTGTACCTAACTGCATCTAGACCAGACATCATGTTTGCAACATGTGTATGTGCCAGAAGTCAATTAGCTCCCAGGAAATCAAATCTCATTGCTGTAAAAAGGATCTTCTGATACATAAAAGGTGCTCCCACACTTGGTATCTGGTATCCAGCTAATGGGAACATCAAGCTTTCAGGTTTTTCAGACAGTGACTTTGTTGGATGTCACACCACAAGGAAGTCCACTTCAGGAGGGTGCCAGTTTCTAGGTGATTGCTTAGTTTCATGGCAAAGCAAAAAGCAAGCAGCTGTTTCAACATCCACTGCTGAAGCTGAATACATTGTTGCTGCAAGCTGTACAGCCCAACTCCTGTGGCTTCAAAATCAGTTGCTGGATTTTGGTATCACTGCCTTAAAGACACCACTCATGTTGGACAGCCAGTCAGCAGAAAATATCATCAAAAATCCAGTTTCCCATTCAACCACCAAACACATCGACATCAGACAACACTTTGTGAGGGATTGCTATGAAAAAGGTTTGATTTCTCTACATCATGTCCCAACTAAAGACCAGCTGGCAGATGTGCTCACAAAAGCACTTGATACAGCCACTTTTGAAAGCTTGGTCTCTAGGATTGGGATGCTGAACATGGAATAACAAGAAACATCTTGTTTTTCTATGAATAAAAGCAACAAAATGTTTTCAGAAAATCAAAAATCCATCCTTAAAAATAGCTAACAATGAAATTTTCATTAAAAATCCTTAAAAGTCTGCCATATCCACTGATTGTTCAAAAGTCTGCTCTACTTCAAAAGTCTGTCCACTGCTGAAAGTCAACCCCTGTTCTCTCATTTCTTTGATAAACTCTGTTGTTCAAAAGCAGTGTCTTATCCACTGATATACTATCCACTGATAGTGAAAATCATCCACTGCTTTCATACCACTGCCTTCATCAGTCACTTTCATAAAAGTACTGTCCTTCACTTTCACCAGGGGTTGTCACGTGGGCAGTACATAGTGGTCAGACCTTTTGTAACGGCTGCCACGTCAGCATTCACTTCCTTCTCTATAAAATCCCCCACTCACCACCAAAACAGGGTTTTACTGTCGAATTGAATTCTTAAAAATTCTCTTCTCAAAGCAGTTTTTCATCTCATTTCTTCACAAATTTCTTCGATCATCATCTTTAAAATGACAAAATCGAAGTCATCTTCAAAACCCTCATCCAAATCTTCATCGAAAACAGCCTCTCAAAAGGCAATTTCCACTGAAATTCCATATAAACCATCCCACAATCTCCTGGGTCTTCTCACTAAACCGGGAACCACCAATGTTTTCGATTCCATCATTGACACCATGGCAAAATCAAAGTACAAAACTTTGTTCACCGTCGATGCACCAATCTATTTGGAGACCCAAAGGGAGTTTTGGAAGAATGCAACCCTTGAAAAACAAGGAGACATTGCAACCACCATACACTCTTCTATAAAGGGTAAAGCTGTCCAAATCACACCACAATCCATTTCAGAGGTCTTTCAACTCGATGATCAAGAAGGTAAAATTTCTTTCACTAAAAACGAGTTGCAAACTGACTTCATTGAAAGAGGGTATGAAGCCACAAGGATGAAGAAACTTACCTTACAAAAAGGTTATTTTCTTTCTGCAACCAGATTTTTATTTCATACCCTCCTACTATGTGTTTCAAATAAAACCACTTCTTTTAATGAAATCCCTTTAAAGATTCAAAATCTGGGATATGCAATTCTTCAAGAAGAAAATTTTAACTATTCTCAGGAAATTTTTAAAGATTTGGTTAATAATGTTGAAACAATATCATTCTTACTGTTTCCAAGGTTTTTAAGTTACTATTTTGAAAAGAAATTCAGTAAGGATGATTTAGCTGCAATAAACCAAGGTGATTCTACTCAAATAAACAGTTTAACAACTGAAACTTTTTCAAGAATGTTAGCACCTTGCAAAACACAAGCAGAGGTGCCTGAGCAGATTTTAGCAGTTACAACTGCTCCTCAGGTATCTGCTACTGAGCCCACTGCTCAAGGTGATCAAAGCAGCCAACCAACTATTTTGAAACCCACACCTACAATCACCAAAAAGCCTACAAAAAGAAAAACTCAAAAACCCCCCAAACCAATAAAAAAGGCAACCCTGGAGGATGAGATACCAGAGCAAATGCCTGTGACAACACAAACATCACAAGAAACCACTGCTGCTTCTTCCTCACAGCAGTTGGTACAAATATCTCAACCAATAACCGAAACTCCTCCTGCTTCTTTACAAAAAGAACAGGTTGTACAAATAGGGTCTCCACATCATGATGCTCTGGAAACACTTGTTTCTATCATCCACAGCTCAATACCCGGGGCAAATCCACTTTCTACACCATCCATCACATCCACAATTCCCCCACCAACTAAACTGATGTTGGATGCATTTGATTTGAACCAGGCACTAACCAGTCCTTCTCACTCACCTATCAATGAGAATATACCTCAACAACTGACTGGGTCTGATGTATCAATCTTTGCTAACCCAACAACACAACCTGGGGAGGTTACACCCCTTGAGTTACAAGTAACTCTTGGTGGTAGTCCAAGTGAAGCAGCCACTACAACTGTTGAACCCACTGGTTTACAGTTGGACAGTGGTTACATTAATAAGACTTCCTTGGAGGCAATTCCTTACATAGCACCTCTGCCAACCACCAGTGGATTTATTTATCCTACTGGCAACATCAAAAGGTTGTCAAGTGTTGAAGGAAGAAGACCCCAGTACCAAGAAAAAGGGGCATCAGTGGTTAATGTTTGGAGTACACTCCCTACATCAACTACTGATAAAACCACTGCTAGTGGGAAATCAGATGATCCCATTAACTTGGGTGATGGTTTAAAGTACCAGAAATTGACGGATCGTATTGAAAAGCTTGATAACTCTGTTGCAGAACTCAAAGATATGCTACCACAAGTGTTACAAGTACAAATGGTACAATCAACTGCTGTTCCATCTCAAGCACCTGCTCCACAAACGGCACCTGCTACAAATGAGCTCTGGAATTTGTTTCAACCTTTTCTCCATCAACAAGCACAATTAGCAGATCAGCAACATGAAAAACATGTCCAACAGCTGAGAAATGCAATGGAGTCAAGGTTCAAGAACACTTAGGCTGATCTAAAGGCTCTCAAAACTCAGATCCTGCACATCACTGGCACTGCTCCTCCAAAAGTTCGCTTCATTTATCAACTTCCCCCAGATAATGCCAAAAAGGGGGAGAAAATTAAGGAGTGAAAAAAGAAGGGAATAGAGGATGGTCTCTACATTGAACCAGAAAATGCAAACATGACCAAACAAATCCCTTTGCCAGATGGAAGCAAGAAAATTGATGTGACCACAAATGCACTGGCAGAAGCAGCTGCAGGTGTAAAAAGGGATAGAGAGGCCAAAAAGAAAGCCAGGGTGGATTATCCGGATCAGGGTACTTCAGGATCAAAAGATGATGAAAATCTTGTTGATGAAAAGAAGAAGCCTACAAGAAGAGTAAGGCTACCCAAATCCATTCCAACCAGACGTTCAAAGTCTGCTCCAAAACCACCACCTAAAACAGCTGTTGTAACTCCTGTTGTATCAACAACTGTTGGTACTTCAGTGGTTTCAACATCTGCTCCCACTTCAACACACACCACTTCAACACACACCAAATCCACTACCTTACCACCATTACCACCAAAAACAAAATCACCTCCTGCCAAAAGGCAGAAGACAGTAGTTGTTAAAACATCTGTTGTAATGACAACAGTGGTTGGAACACCAGTTGTTTCAACAACTGTTAGTCAATCACAAACCACTGTCACTGCATCCACCACCACTGTTCCATCCAAAACATCATCAGCCCCTCCTCAAACAAAGAGGAGAAGGCTAATTCTCAAAGATGATGACACTTCACCACCACAAACATCTTCAAAATCTTTAGCTCTTGTCACAATACCAAAACCTGTTCCTCTCTCTTCAGTTCCAATGTACAAGCCCTTACCTCCTGCAGGTGTTCAATTTCCTCTTGAACTAGCAGCTGTTAAAGAAGAAATAAAATCGTTTTACTATGAGGATGACCCTGCCAAAAGGAGTTTGCCATCAATAAAAGGATATCCCTGGCCTAAAAATGTTGATGAATATTTGGCAATCAAGGCCAAGCAAGCAGAGGATATCTCAAAAAGAAACACACAAGGGAAATCTGACAAAGAAATTTCAAGAAACTATCAATATCTGCTCACACAAGTCAGATCCCTAGAACAATTTGCAAAAAATGTCAGTCAACAAATTTCAGAAAGAGCAGCTGAAACTTTGAAGAAAGACTACATTGAAAGCATTATGGCTCACAAAAAGTACAAAGGAGAGAGATACATGTACAAAGAGTGGACTGTTCCTGAGCTTGAAGATGAAGCTGCAAGAATTCAAGACATGATCAAAAGGAAGGTCACTCACACTCCTCCTGACTGGGCAAAGTTTAGAAAGAATGTACCTGACAAACAGGTAGAACTGAAAAGAATGAAAGAGGAACTGGTTGCTGCTGAATATGGAAACAAAAGACAAGTTGCTAGATGGAAAGAAGATGTGGTCAGGATCACCTACAAAAGGTTGGAGAAACTAAGAAAGAAAGATCCAAATGTTCCTCAAAAGCCTGACTATCCTGAAGCAGAGGTTTCAAAAAGACCAACAAAGCTGCAGAACAGGAGAGCCACTGCTCCAACTGGTGCTGCCATCTACAAAAGAAGGACACACAAACAGTTGGGAGGTGAAACCATCCAAGAGATGATAAAAGGAGATGAACTTGTAAAAGAAGGCATAAAGAAAATGATCATAGAAACTCTTGGTTTGGATCAAACTGCAAATACTGCTCAGCCAGTTATGAATAGGCCAGCCTCACCAAATACCTCTGCAAATAAACATCTCCCAAGAAACCCACCAGGCTCAAAAATACAAAAGTGGGAAACTGACAAACAGACCTGCGTATTGACTTTGCTCAGGTCTGGTGGAGAAGTGGAGAAAATATCAAGGGAACAAGCTCTTGGCCTGAGTCTTGAAGATTTGCAGGATCTCCTTGATCTTCCACTTAGCAGGGATGATGAAGATACAGATGCCTTAGACTTTAAATTACAATTTAAAGGTCAGATAAGGGAACTGTTGATGAGGCAATAAAGAATTCCACAATAATGAAGAGTTTTGGCATTATCTGTTCCAGGGGGAGATTGTTGGGATTGAACCCTATCAGAGGAACAGATAATTAAAGCCAAAACTGGATCAGAGCAGTGGAACCAGAATAAGCAGATGTTTACATACAAATCTCTCCCCTTGAAAGTGATTTCATATCTGCTGACCTCCTATCTGCTGATCTTGCAAAGTGCTGACCTACAACTTCTGCTCAAAGTAAAGATCTGATGAAAGAACTAAAGTCCTGCTGATTCTATCTACTGCCCTGAGTCAAGCACTGCTGATCCGGACAAGTACTGCTGGGTTCAAAGCAGTGGAAAGTTGCAACAGCTGATCTATAGTCTGTTTTGTAATGTAATGTAATGTAATAGCAGTAGTTAACATAGCAGTGCTTGTATAGATCAGAGGTTAGAGTTTGTTAGGAGGTTAGATGTCACTTTCATGGTGACGTCAGCTAAGATGCTCAGTGGTTTGCAAGTGCCTATAAATAGTTCAGTACTTTGTACTGTTCTATTAGCTCTTTTGCATCATCGTCTTCTTTGCACGAACAAACAACTGAGCTCTGGCTGAGGGGGAGTTTGCATTCATTCATCAATCATTGTAATCGTTATTGAAATAAATTCAATCTTCCGATTCATTGTGAAAAGATGTTTGATCAAAGTATTACTCTCGTTTGATTGTATGCAAAGTTTGTTTTCATCATAATTCCGCTGCACACTCGTCCATTCTCATTTTAATTACAAACACAAAATACAATCAGAAACAAACTCAGATCTAACATAAACCCTAATCGGTAATATCCTCACAGTTTGCTGTAGGAATTGAAATTCGTTGAAACGTGACTCACTAAGGCTATAAAATACACGCACCTACTCTACCCTAAAAGTAACCTGTCGCGCCACGCGACAGGAACAAGAGGACCCCTCGCGTGGCGCGAGGGGGACGATTTTCCAGCTATAAATAGTAGGCAGTGGGACTTGATTCTGTGTGTTTGTTCGACGTTCAATTTCAATTTGTACGTTGAGTTATAGTAAAAACAGTCTGAAAACACACACGATTCACGAAGTGCTGCTGCAAAACAGGGTAATAACTCGATCGCTGATACGATTCAATGTCCGATCGATTAAACTATCCAATGGATGTTTAAGTGCTGCCCACATTAGGGTTATGCTTTGTCATTCGTCGTTAATTCGATGGATGTTTAAGTATCGCACTTTGTCATTCGTTGTAAGGGTTTGATCTCGTGAGTTATCGTAAATGCTGTATTAAGTTACTAACCGAATTGTGTGCATGTTATTAAATTTAGGTTAAAAGGCTAATCAGTAGGCTAGGCTCTGCTCAAATTAAATCCGCAATGTGAGTCATTCTCTTTTTATCAAATTTGTTTATAAAAGCATGTTTATTTTCAAAGTTATAATTACAGGGATTAAGTCTTTGTAATCACCAAGTTACAGCCGGTATGTGGGGTTTTGTATACATTACTTGATAATCGTCACCATTGGGGCAGCCAATGGGGGATATGACCATAGTCACAGATACGGTCGAGTGACAAATACCGTGGGTAGTTGGTTTGATATCAGAAACATTGTAATCGCTCTTAATACTGTAAATTATAACAAAAGAGTCGTTTTAGTAAACAGAATGATTCACTCAGTATTTTCCGCTGACAAAACCTTTTTCAAACATGTTTCAGGTGATCTGTTGTGATCCAGGAAAAGTGCAGTGAAGCACTACAAGCTTAAGGAAGTGGCTCAATATAAAATAAAGAAACATGTTTTGTAAAAATAAAGATTTCTCCGTGAAATCTTTTGATTGTAAATTACCGGGGTTTTATCCCGAGTTGTGAAATAAAATAATCGGGAAATATTTCAGTTTTAAAAGATCCTGATGGAAACTTCCGCTGTTAAATAAATACCACGGGATTTCTGTCCCGCGGCTCCTGAACCGGGTCAAACCGGGTCGGGGGCCGTGACAGAAAAAGGTGGTATCAGAGCCACTGATTTAAGCCAATTAAGTATTTAGAAAATACTTAATTTTTTTTTATTAATTACTATTTTGGTGATTATGTGTTTATTTATCTGACTAATTGTGTACAGTATGGGCAGATCTCTATATGCTAGCCACTGTAGCAATAAATACAAATATTTAAAATAATCTGACTCAAAGTTTTAGCACCCGGATTACCTACAGTCTAGAAACCTTACCCAGTAAATAAATAAGTAAACCTTAGTGTGTTTTAATTTTCAGTTGTTTTGGTAGTTACCCAGTGTGAAATAATATTTAAAAGTTTTTCTATAAAATTTTGTTATGATTTTTAACTTAGTAATTGTGTGTATTTTGCTAAACAGCATAAGTGACTTGTCTGACGCCCTTCAGAAATTAAATCTTTATCCGGTAAGAATAGAGGTTTCCAGAGATTTCAATAGGTATATACCAGACATAGAAGAACCTATAGAATTCAACGCTTTACCTCTCGAGAAACCCAAGCCTAAGAAAATGGAAATCGAGGAAAGCTCTAGGCAAGTTGAGGGGTTACCATCTCAGGAAGAGCTAGATTTTATATTAACAAGCTATAATACTATTAAGCCTATTAATGAAAATGTTTTTATTCACTCTCTTGAAAAACAACTACCAATGAACTTAAAACCAGCTATTCCAAACCCTTCAATCCACTCGCAAACTTTAGGAATAGACGAATGGTTGACTAATGAAATACAATTACAAAACCATCCCTATAAGCTTTTTCCTCAGTTCAATCCAGAACCTTTACCAAATCCACCAATGAGTAACGAGAAAATGGATGAACTCCGCCACTTTGGCGAAGAACTAATGGATGCTGGGAATAGGATCCAAGAGATTGGGGGACAGATCTCCTGGAAATACGATGAGAGGGAACGCCGTTACTAGAATATCATCTGAAAAAGGATAGGGGATTTATGGAACTGTGGTTGTGTAATAGTAATAGTAAAAACCAGTCTGTAAAATAACTACAAATAAAACTTTGTAAGATAATAGTGTGTATTGATGCATACTATTAAATATAATGGAAATCGAGAAATCAATAAGTTTGGGCTATATTGGTGTTATGAACTCTGTATAATTGTGTTGTGTAATTGTTATTTATTTGATACTAATAAATTATATATATTAATTATCAGATGGAAAACGCTAATAATGAACCAGTTAATGAGGTTAATCAATCTGAGCAACAACCGGGGGATCAATATATGACTAGACAAGATATAGAAAATATCGTTGCTCAAGGGATAGCCAATGCTATTCCCGCAATCGTTGCTGCTTTTAAAAATCCAATAGAACCGCAACAAATCGTTCCAAGCAAACGTATTTCTGAAGATAACTTCAGTAATAGCGTAAACGGAGGCAATGATCATGTTAATCATGATAATGAACCACGGCAAGCTCCGCTCCCTAAGAAAATGAAAGCCGCAACACCTGGTTGCACTTTCAAAGAATTTCTTGCTTGTAAACCATCTGAGTTTGCAGGCAATGAAGGAGCAACAGCGACACTGCATTGGTTAGAGAAAACCGAGGCAGTAATTGCCATAAGTATATGTGCCAAGGATGATCAGGTCATGTACGCGTCAAATCTTTTCAAAGAAGGGGCGCTAGAATGGTGGAACACGGTGTTACAAGCCAAAGGAAGAGATAGGGCTTATGCCATGACCTGGGAAGAATTTAAGATTCTTGTAGAAAGAAAATTCTGTCCTGAATATGAAAGAGATCAAATGGCGAATAAATTCTTAAACCATCGAATGATGGGTATAGATTGTCGCGGTTATACCTCGACATTCTTTGAATATGCTAGAGTGGTACCAACACTGGCTTCGCCAGAACCGGTACTCATTTCTCGCTATATATGGGGCTTGATTGGTGAAATCCGCAATATCGTTAAAGCTGCGAGACCTCGTACGATTGACGATTATGTGGAATTAGCCAATACCTTAACTGACGAACTGGTACGCACGCAAGATGAAAACAGGAAGAAGGAACTGGCTCAGAAAATTACCCAAGGATTTCGTACGGGTAATAATAACAGCTTCAAGAGAAGAGGAATAGGGCAATCTCCAACTCCGACATTCTGCAGGAAATGCAAAAAGAAACATTATGGAAGATGCGATATAACCTGCAATTTTTGCAAAACTATAGGACATCGTGAAGAAAACTGCAGGAAGAAATCCACAATTTGTTACAATTGTGGAGAAGCCGGACATTTCAAAACAGAATGTCCTAAATTGATCACACCAACAGACAACAAAGCCAAGACGGCCGATGGAGCTACCAAGAAGAATGTTCGAGCATTCCAGCTAACTACTCAGGAGGCAGAACTCATTCCAGATGTGATAGCTGGTACGTTCTTAGTTCACAACATTTACGCAAAAGTATTATTTGACTCTGGTGCAAACCAAAGTTTTATAAATACTTCATTCTACCAAGCTCTTAAGTTACCTTTAACCAATATTAGGCAGATTTTTACAGTCGAAACCGCAGATGGGAATTCAGTTAAAATAGATAAGGTTTTGCAAAATATAGAAATAGAACTTTTAGGTCATAACTTCTCTGCAAACCTATTACCTATGAAATTAGCTGAATTCGATGTGGAGTTAGGAATGGATTGGTTAGTAGCCAACCATGCTCGAATTCTTTGTGATAAGAATTCCATAGAAATTCAAGAACCTACTGGTAAAATAATCACGATTACAGGAGATAAACCATGTAAGCCCATGAAATTCATATTAGTAATGAAAGTTGCTAGTTATGAACGAAAGCAAGGAATGGTATATATGATTTCAGTAATCATTAATACTAAGGGTAAAGAACTTAAGGAGATTCCTGTAGTCTCAGAATACTCAGATGTATTTCCAGAAGATTTACCAGGATTACCACCAGATAGGGAAGTAGAATTTAGAATTCATCTAATTCCAGGAACTATACCGATAGCCAAGGCACCTTATCGGTTAGCACCCACAGAAATGTTAGAACTGAAAAAGCAATTAGATGAATTACTAAGTAAAGGTTTCATACAACCTAGTTCATCCCCGTGGGGAGCACCCGTGTTGTTTGTAAAGAAGAAGGACGGTTCAATGAGAATGTGTATCGATTATAGAGAATTGAATAAGGTTACAATTAAGAATTGATACCCATTACCTAGGATTGAGGATCTATTCGATCAACTTCAGGGGGCTAGATATTTTTCTAAGATTGACTTACGTTCCGGATATCATCAATTGAAGGTACAAGAAGAAGACATACCTAAGACTGCTTTCAGAACTAGGCATGGTCATTACGAGTTTACAGTCATGCCCTTCGGATTAACGAATGCACCTGCAGCATTCATGGAGATGATGAATAGGATCTGTAAACCGTATTTGGATAAATTTGTAATTGTCTTCATAGATGATATACTTATTTATTCCAAAAGTCAGGACGAACATTGTGAGCACTTGCATGCACTCTTAACTTTGTTAAGAAAATAAAAGCTTTATGCCAAATTCTCGAAATGTGAATTTTGGCTAAAGGAAGTGCAATTTTTAAGTCACATGGTAAATCATGAAGGTATTCATGTAGATCCTGCTAAGATAGAGGCCATTACCAAATGGAGGGTTCCGCAAACAGCAATGGAAATTAGAAGTTTTATAGGTTTAGCTGGATATTATAGACGGTTTATTAAGGATTTTTCCAAGATAGCGGTACCATTAACTAAGCTAACCTGTAAAGCAGTTAAGTTTGATTGGGAACCTAAACAAGAAGAAGCCTTTAGAATCTTGAAACAGAAATTAACCAATGCTCCAATCTTAGCCTTACCAGAAGGAACAGAAGATTTTGAAATATATTGTGATGCTTCAAAACTAGGATTAGGATGTGTGCTTATGCAACGCAAGAAGGTAATTGCGTATGCCTCAAGACAATTGAAAAATCACGAAGAAAACTATACGACTCATGATTTAGAATTAGGAGCTGTAATTTTTGCCTTGAAAATCTGGAGACATTATCTGTACGGAAGTAAGTTTACTGTCTATACAGATCATAAAAGTTTAAGATATATATATGGGCAAAAAGAGTTAAATATGAGGCAAAGGAGGTGGATGGAAATCTTAAGTGACTACGACTGTGATATTCAATATCACGAAGGAAAAGCAAATGTAGTTGAAGATGCCTTAAGTCGTAAGTATCATGAGAAGCAACGACGGGTTCGTGCTCTCAGATTAAATCTACAGTTAGATTTACTGGAACAACTGAAGCATTTTCAAGAAACAGCAATAGAGGATGTTGCTGAAGGAATGAAAGGACGAATAAAAGAATTAGAACAAGGAGCTGATGGAATTTGGAGATTCCATAAAAACAGAATTTGGGTACCAAAACAGGGAGAATTAAGAAATAAGATCTTAGAGGAAGCTCATAAATCTAGGTATACCATACACCCTGGAAATAATAAAATGTACCAAGATTTAAGAAATAATTTCTGGTGGATAGGCATGAAAAAGGATATAGCTAGATATGTTTCTAAGTGTCTTACTTGTTCACAAGTTAAGGCAGAACATCAAAAACCTTCAGGTTTACTACAACAATTAGAAATGCCAGTATGGAAATGGGAACTTATAACAATGGATTTTGTTGCTAAGTTACCTAAAACCAGAAAAGGTAATGATGCGATTTGGGTAATTGTGGATCGATTAACCAAATCTGCTCACTTTTTGCCTATGAAAGAAACCTTTAGCATGGAAAGACTGGCAAAGTTGTATGTAGATAAAGTTGTATCTCTACATGGAGTTCCACTCTCCATTGTATCAGATAGAGATAGTCGTTTCACTTCTCATTTCTGGTAAAGTTTCTAAGAAGCAATGGGAACTCGACTAAACTTAAGCACTGCATATCATCCTCAAACAGACGGGCAAAGTGAAAGGACGATCCAAACTCTAGAAGACATGCTCCGAGCATGTGTAATAGATTTTGGTGGAAATTGTGACGATCATTTACCATTAATTGAATTCTCCTATAACAATAGTTATCATTCAAGTATTGAAACTGCCCCTTTTGAGGCATTGTATGGAAGAAAGTGCAGAACTCCAGTTTGTTGGGCAGAAATAGGAGAAAGTCAATTGTCAGGTCCTGAAATAGTGCAAGAGACGACCGACAAGATTACTCAAATCAAGGAAAGGCTGAAGACAGCTCGAGATCGCTAGAAGAGTTATGCAGACAATAGATGCAAGCCGTTAGAATTCCAAGTTGGAGACAGAGTACTATTGAAAGTTTCCCCTTGGAAAGGAGTTGTTAGATTCGGTAAGAAAGGAAAGCTAAGTCCCAGATACGTTGGACCATTTCCAGTGATCCAACGTATAGGACCAGTTGCTTATCGTTTACAACTACCAGAAGAGTTAGCTGGAGTAGATGATGTATTTCATGTATCCAATCTCAAGAAATGTCTATCAGACGAATCTCTGTTAGTACCTCTTCGAGATATAGAGGTAAACGAAAAGTTAAAATTTGTTGAGAAACCTCTTCAGATAGAAGACAGAAAAGTGAAGTTTCTTAAGCACAAACGACTAGTCTTAGTTAAAGTCAAATGGGATTCGAAACGAGGACCTGAATACACTTGGGAGCTGGAATCTGAGATGAAGCGAAAGTATCCTTAATTATTCCAATAAATCTCGTGGACAAGATTTTTATTAAGGTGAGGAGAATGTAACAACTCTCATTAAAAATTCCTAATTATTATTTTAATTGACCAATAGGAAACCTTAATTGAGACACCCAAGTGATTCTGTACAAACCCTAAAATTTTCAGAACAATCGGAATCAGGATCAGGGCCCCTAAAACTCAGGGGGGGGGGGGGTAAACCCTAATCGGTAATATCCTCACAGTTTGCTATAGGAATTGAAATTCGTTGAAACGTGACTCACAAAGGCTATAAAATACACGCACCTACTCTACCCTAAAAGTAACCTGTCGCGCCACGCGACAGGAACAAGAGGACCCCTCGCGTGGCGCGAGGGGGACGATTTTCCAGCTATAAATAGTAGGCAGTGGGACTTGATTCTGTGCGTTTGTTCGACGTTCAATTTCAATTTGTACGTTGAGTTATAGTAAAAACAGTCTGAAAACACACACGATTCACGAAGTGCTGCAGCAAAACAGCGTAATAACTCGATCGCTGATACGATTCAATGTCCGATCGATTAAACTATCCAATGGATGTTTAAGTGCTGCCCACATTAGGGTTATGCTTTGTCATTCGTCGTTAATTCGATGGATGTTTAAGTATCGCACTTTGTCATTCGTTGTAAGGGTTTGATCTCGTGAGTTATCGTAAATGCTGTATTAAGTTACTAACCGAATTGTGTGCATGTTATTAAATTTAGGTTAAAAGGCTAATCAGTAGGCTAGGCTCTGCTCAAATTAAATCTGCAATGTGAGTCATTCTCTTTTTATCAAAGTTATAATTACGGGGATTAAGTCATTCTCTTTTTATCAAAGTTATAATTACGGGGATTAAGTCTTTGTAATCACCAAGTTACAGCCGGTATGTGGGGTTTTGTATACATTACTTGATAATTGTCACCATTGGGGCAGCCAATGGGGGATATGACCATAGTCACAGATACGGTCGAGTGACAAATACCGTGGGTAGTTGGTTTGATATCAGAAACATTGTAATCGCTCTTAATACTGTAAATTATAACAAAAGAGTCGTTTTAGTACAAAGAATGATTCACTCAGTATTTTCCGCTGACAAAACCTTTTTCAAACATGTTTCAGGTGATCTGTTGTGATCCAGGAAAAGTGCAGTGAAGCACTACAAGCTTAAGGAAGTGGCTCAATATAAAATAAAGAAACATGTTTTGTAAAAATAAAGATTTCTCCGTGAAATCTTATGATTGTAAATTACCGGGGTTTTATCCCGAGTTGTGAAATAAAATAATCGGGAAATATTTCAGTTTTAAAAGATCCTGATGAAAACTTCCGCTGTTAAATAAATACCACGGGATTTCTGTCCCGCGGCTCCTGAACCGGGTCAAACCGGGTCGGGGGCCGTGACAATTAGTGCTAGAAGTAAGCTTCTAAAATCTATTTTTCATACTTATTTATGCATTATTTGTTTAAAGAACCTATAATAAACTAAATAATCATACAAAATAAAATGAAAATACAAAGAAGCAAAATAATAATCATGATATAAAAGTGTGTTTATGTTGTGATTTAAAGATGATTACTTGCATATTTGATCTAGTTTTGATGATTAGCATACAAATAACTTGTTAGATGATGTTTAAAAACATAATCTAACAAGTGTACATGAAAATGTTTAAGGGTTTTGTTAAACATAAATGTTTAGATGGATGATCATAATCGTTGATTTTGTTAAAGTGTATAAGGTTTTTCACTAAAAATAATACTTTTACAAAGTTATAAAAAGAAACATACAAGATGGGTTTTATAAAAAGTTTGTTAAAACTAGAAGGAAAGCATGGATTTTGAACTAGTTAACTTATGTTATGATCATACCAACACCCTACATGTTATTGATTTCATCTTGTTAAGATTTTGATATAAATCTCATATGTTTTTATTAAGAAATATATGAGAAGATTATTGGTGATTTTATAAGAAAAAGATATGTTTTATATAAACATGGCAAAGAATATATTTCAAAGGAAATATGGCTATTTTTCTTAAAAATCATAAGTTATAAAAACTATTATTTTTGACAAAATCTTTATTAGATTAAAAAGATTTTAAAGAATAGTTTTTATAAAAGCAAAGTTTGATATAAATATATATTTTTGAGAAAATATATATTTAGTTAACTTAACAACTTATGTTCTATGTGTTATTTGTTTGTATTCGTTATATGTATGATAACTAGGAACTTGAATACAATGGTACAAATAAACACATTGTACATTTCGACTAAAGTCTTACAAGACTACATGTAAATACGCCTTAAAAACAACTTACGGACATTCCGAGCCTTCGGACACAACTTATGGTCAAAACGGACGACGGGCGAATCTATAAACATATCGTCATTCCGAGGAGTTACTACGACGCTTAGGCGATCTTTCGACGCAGATACATATATATATTACCGTTAACAAAAGTCGAAATTTTAGAAACTTATAAAAACTTATATGTCTTCTATTTAACTAAAAACTCCATATATGGTGATTTTTATAAAATGAAAGATGATTTATAAATGGGCTTATACTTACAAATGGGCTTATTTTTATAAATGGGCTTATATTTACAATTGGGCTTATCTTCATAAATGGGCTTATCAAAATACTTGGGCTAAGCCCAATAACATGAATACATGGGCTAAGCCCAATGTGAGAACATATGGGCTAAGGCCCAATAACATGAATACATAGGCTAAGCCCAATGTCAAAACATACGGGCTAAGGCCCAATAACATTAAGCCCAATAACATGATTACATAGGCTAAGCCCAATGACAAAACATAAGGGCTAAGGCCCAATAACATTTGGGCCCAATAATATTTAGGCCCAATAATATTATGGCCCAATAACATAAATTCATGGGCTAGGCCCAATAACATTAAGACATGGGCTCGGCCCAATGACATATAATTGATGAAAATACAATTATACAATTTATTCATACAAGACATGAAATCAAGAGGACAAGACCCGATGATACAACTCACAAGATACAAGATTACATATATATATTTGGTGATATGTATATATATATATATATATATACGATTAGGTTCAAACGTGAACAAAATCCCAAGAGTGAACTGCGTGAACTGATCTGGGCCCTTGATTTTTATGATCTTGAGATTAAAGTGAGTGTAATGATGGTAATTATTTGGTTAATTTTTTTCATTTAATTAAATACAAAAAGGGTATATGTGTAATTTCAATCTTAAATTGATTGCATAAATCTCTCACAAATCAAGTAATCAATTATCCTCTTAAATTGATTTGCATAAATCTCTCACAAATCAAATCAAGGATTAGGAAAGATGTAATTTAATTCAATTATTAAAAAAATTATTTGTTTAAATGCGATGTACACATGTGTATTCTGATTTTTCCCTCTTTTTAATGCGACGTACACATGTGTATATCGTCTGTTTTTGTGATATCTCAGAATTTTTTTTGTATTGAATGTTGATGTACACCTGTGAATTACTATACACATATGTACGATGTTGAGTACACATGTGTACTGTTCTATTTATATCCAAGTACACATGTGTATACCGTTGAAATATGAAGGTTACGTGGATCTTAAAAATCAAAATTTGAATTCTGGTGATGAAATCTGAAATAAAAATTATAATTGAAATCTGGTGATTTGTTGTTTGTTTTGATAATTATCTTATTAATAAATAAACATAATGTGGATAATGAATTTAAATTAGGAAAGATGTAACTTAATTCAATTATTAAAATAATGATTTAAATCTAATTTTTTATATAATTACAATCCTACCCTTAACAACTAAAAAGGAAATCAAGGGTCCATATCTGTTCACGCTGTTCACTCTTGGGAGGTTGTTCACGCTGGAACCCTATATATATATATATAACAGTTTAACAAATCATACATCAAATACACAGTTCAACGAAAAACAAAGACATACAAGTCTTACACACATTCAAGACACAAGACTTGTACTCAAGTCATTTATTAGATTAAAAAGATTTTAAATAATAGTTTTTATAAAAGCAAAGTTTGATATAAATATATATTTTTGAGAAAATATATATTTAGTTAACTTAACAACTTATGTGCTATGTGTTATTTGTTTGTATTAGTTATATGTATGATAACTAGGAACTTGAATACAATGGTACAAATAAACACACTGTACATTTCGACTAAAGTCTTACAAGACTACATGTAAATACTCCTTAAAAACAACTTACGGACATTCCGAGCCTTCGGACACAACTTATGGTCAAAACGGACGACGAGCGAATCTATAAACATATCGCCATTCCGAGGAGATACTACGACGATTAGCGATCTTTCGACGCGGATACATATATATATTACCGTTAACAAAAGTCGAAATTTTAGAAACTTATAAAAACTTATATGTCTTCTATTTAACTAAAAACTCCATGTATGGTGATTTTTATAAAATGAAAGAAGTTTTATAAATGGGCTTATACTTACAAAAGGGCTTATTTTTATAAATGGGCTTATATTTATAATTGGGCTTATCTTCATAAATGGGCTTATCAAAATACTTGGGCTAAGCCCAATAACATGAATACATGGGCTAAGCCCAATGTCAAAACATATGGGCTAAGGCCCAATAACATGAATACATGGGCTAAGCCCAATGTCAAAACAAACGGGCTAAGGCCCAATAACATTAAGCCCAATAACATGAATACATGGGCTAAGCCCAATGACAAAACATAAGGGCTAAGGCCCAATAACATTTAGGCCCAATAATATTTAGGCCCAATAATATTATGGCCCAATAACATAAATTCATGGGCTAGTCCCAATAACATTAAGACATGGGCTCGGCCCAATGACATATAATTGATGAAAATACAATTATACAATTTATTCATACAAGACATGAAATCAAGAGGACAAGACCCGATGATACAACTCACAAGATACAAGATTACATATATATATTTGGTGAAATATATATATATATAACAGTTTAACAAATCATACATCTAATACACAGTTCAACAAAAAATAAAGACATACAAGTCTTACACACATTCAAGACACAAGACTTGTACTCAAGTCATTTATAAAGACCGAAGTGTCTAACAAATATAAGAACATTTGTAGGTCGCAACACTATTCAGGACGACCGCACGTGAGATCATAGTTACTTCTATTCACGGACGCGATTCTGTGAGTTCATGTCCCCTATTCATTTTAAATGTTTTACAACTTTACAACTATCGGGGAAAATACGTGTTTATAGTATGATAAGTCATGGAATGAAACACCTTAGATCATGTGCGATTAGGGTCATACATCTAAGCACCATTAATCCAGTTTGGACCTAGGTACAAAAGGTTAGATCTAATGGGTATTGGCGAGCCCCACTCTTGGTCGTGGACCCATACAGAAGAGTGCCTTCATGTCCCAGTCGATAGTAGTCGACACGAAATTGTCTAGGTTTGGATTGCTTCCTAATTCGTCACACATATTAATGTCCTCGCGAAACATTAATGATCAACGATTTCATTGACGCTTTACATACTACATCATTACATACAGATACATCTTATACAACTCACATTTTATGGATACAGTTTATACAACTCACATTTTATGGATACATTTTATACAACTCACATTTTACAGATACATTTTATACAACTCACATTTTACAGATACATCTCATACAACTAAACTGCATGAACTCGCCAACTTTTGTTGATGTTTTCAAACTTAACATGTATCTTTGGAAATGTACCATAAGTAAATAACCAAACCGAGAACACTTTGTTATCATTTGGGATCACAAAAGCACTCCACGGTTAACAACTAGGAGTGGGGCGTGCCTCAAGCCCAATAGATCTACACCTTTTGCACATTGGTCACTATGTGATTAATGGTTACTAATGTTATCATCCTACTTATGCACATTGATCATGTTATCTTTAACTCCGTAACTAACATACCAATAGTTTAGCATGTATTTCCCCTCGATGTTTTTGAAAACAAAACATTGAAATCAGTGAAAGGAGGGACATGAACTCACAAGTTTGCGTTCCGTGTACTATGATATTGAAGTGAGCGTCCGTACGTGTCAATAACCTACATGTGTACTAATCTCGTTACACACTAGGTCTTTCGGACCTCGTACAAGTTGTTCATCTTGAATTCTTTATTATGTTCTCGTTTGTCATCTTTGTAACATCTTTGTATTTTAGAGCGTTGATAGTTTACTCGCTCGATTGTTATATGTATTGAATTCATAAGTGTATCTATGAATTCTATGTGTTTTGAATTATGTGTGAACGGGCTTCGCCCTTCACATGTCCTCGTGCTGCGCACGCATGTCATTGAGCCGTTGCTCATGTCATTGGGCCGAGCCATGTCATCTATGTTATCGTATCTAAACCATGTTTTAATGTTATTGGGCCAAGCCCATGTTATCTATGTTATTGGGCCTAACCCATGTTTTATTGTTATTGGGCCGAGCCCATGTTATATTGTCATTGGGCCCTAGCCTATGTGTTAAGGAATTTGGGCCTAGCCCATTACTAGCTTTGATAGGCCCAATTCTAACTGTATGAGTCCATTAACATAATCTTGCTATTTTTTACCAAAATGTTACCAAGTAGTAAACTTTAAATAAGTTCATTTTTCCTATGAAAAATATTTGGTAATTTGTATAGTTTTCGACTTTCCAGATTCTTGTAATCGATCGTTTAGATATGTGCTCGTTTTAATGTCTAAAATATGTTATTTTAGACTCGACTTTGTAGTAACTTGTTCACGATGTCGATACGCCCAATTTGTTGTCGTCAAGTGTTATGTATTTCCATTTCGGCCATTTTATTTAATTGTCTGATTTACTAGCATTTCTTGGACCATGTAGGAACATGTATGTGTATTTATTTTGATCACCCTATAGGTATCTAATACATACACATATAGCACATATTACATGCACTTGACAAGTTTCCAAAAAAATATATAATTTTTACCAAAAAATATATATACATATATGGTTACATTTTTAACCATTTATTTTTGTAAAAGAATAAGTTTTAGTCCATAAAACTTATTGAATATTTAAGACTTAAATATTCTCATTAGGGTTTCCAAAATGACGTTTATGACCACTAATCGCGTTTAACATTGTTAATCACCCTTTAATCCCCTCTTTAATCGCAATTAGATTTTTAGAAAAATTCGCCATAGTTTCCCCTAAAACTATGACGTTTCCCACGTTATAAAAACGCGTTTAAACCATGTTTAAACCCATAATCATAATCAATTTCCAAATCAAGTTTCATTATCCCAACTTTACATGCATGATATCATACATTTTAACCCTCATTTCCATGAACTTTATAAGTGTATTTTAACCACTTGTTTAACAAATAATCTTCACATTTTTAATAGACTTTTTGAAGACATCATTTTTGTCATAGGTTCAAATCAAGTTTTCCCACTTTAACCCCTTTGATTACTAGACTTTTTATGGTGATATTTCATAAAAATCAAGTTATTAAACTTAACGTGTAAGAACAAAGTTTAATAAACTCCCAAAACTAAATGTTAAATCCATTTAAACACTTGCTTCTTTATGAAATCTAAAAATTATATAATTAGTTCATGAAAGTGAGTATGATGATCTTTCAAGATTTAAACATATCCATGTTTAAATCACATTTTTATGTTCATCATGGTAAGATGAACACAAATCTTGAATACTACAAGAATCTACTCACAATATCATCATAAACATAGACATTAAATCACTAATATTAACAAGATCAACATAAACAATATGATCATACAAAATAACTACACTAATTTACACATATTAACACGTAATATAGTTAGATTTAGTGTTTATTAGCTTTGAGATTAGGGTTTTTGTTTATGTTTAACCTTAAATTCAAGATCACCAACTTGTACTTTTGAGATTAGCTAGTAGTAAGAAGCGTAAAAATGGTGATTAAAAGACTTATAATATTGTACAAACTAAATAAGAAAATAAGAAGAAGATTAAGCTCCAAAAGTGCTCCTAGTGATCCTCCATGTTTAACCCATGTGTGGATGATCTTGAAATGGCTATATTTTGCTTATTTTTGTGATTTTAGTAAATGAAAAAGGAGGTTTAATGGGGGTGCCTTGGCTGCCGTGAATAATGAAGATGAGAAGGGATTTTTTTTGTTGTTTTGCTAGTGTAAAAGATAAGTATGAAGGATGGTGATGATTTAAGATAAAGTGTAGTAACAATTTCAACAACAACTACCCTAAGGCCATACTTCTAATCTTCACATTTTCAAAGAAAATCAAAGTGGTGGGGCCCCCTTGATTTTCGTAAGTCATGAGGGGGGGGGGGGGGGGGTAATATATCTTTTTTTTTTATAAAAATTGGTTAGAACTTGTTAAAAATGAGATATATTGGTCATTATTTAAAGTAGGGTGATTAGGGGTTTAATTACACCATTAGAGGGTAATTAGTGTTTCGGAACCAAAATTATTATTAACTAGTTCACTAAACTAGTAAAAATCATGTTTTGATACTTGGTATTCTTTTTGTTTCGTCGTCGGCGTGTTTACGGAGCTTTTATGTCGTACCGAAAAGAAATTCCACGAGTTGTTATACCGCATCCGAATGATGTATGAAGTGATTCCGAGTTCCAAATTAGGCTTAACTAGTTCACTAGCTCCTTCGTTTAGTTGTCACGATGATGGAAATACCGCTTACTAGCTCGTCTGTTCGCTAACGGACTAGTTTAATGCATAGCGATATAATATCGGAAGCTTATGATTTTGGTCATCCCTTTGATATCCTTAAAATGTTTTAGTGTGTTTTTCATCAAGTGACATAATTCCGAAGTCCCGGAAATGCTATATTACAGATTCGGACGTGTTAAAATGTTATGTTTTTTGCCGAAACGGACGTTTTTATAATTAGGGCGTCGTACCGGAAAGTCTCGTATCTTTGCAAGATATGTTTTCGTATTATTGTTTTCTTATAAAAATGGACTCAGTTATGTTATCTGTGTGTCGTTTTTCAGTGTTTCGTTCTGTTTTCACGGTTTTGCTGGCATGAATAGTGTAACCGTGAATAGTGCGCGCAGCACTTTCTACCAACACTTTTAGGACATTGTTTGATTGGTTTCGAAATACGACGAAAACCAACATATGTTTTAGAATTGTTTTCTTGTCCTAACACTGTTATCTGTTTTACGACACAGTTACGAAATTAAATTACGCTAAATGCATGAGATTATGTAAATAAAATAGTGATTAGTTTGTACGGAATCACCGGTTATTTTCCATTTGTCACATTCTCCCCTTGTTAAAAAAATTTCGTCCCGAAATTCACGTTGAGTTATCCTTTGCAGGAGTCTTTTCAAACAGGTGGGGATACTTTGTCTTGATTTGATCTTCACGTTCCCATGTATACTCAGGTCCGTGACGTAGTTCCAGCGGATCTTTACTAGTTTAATACGACTTCTCCTTGTCATGTGGACTTTCCAGTCCATAACCTCAACAGGTTCTTTGGTAAACTGGAGTGGTCGTCTACATGAATTTTATCCGCTGGGATGATAACTGTCTCGACGATCGGACTTTTCTTGAGATTCGACACGTGAAATGTGTCGTGTACGTTACTGAGTTCTTCTGGCAGTTTTAACTTGTACGCGACGGTACCGATCTTTTCTAGAATTTCAAATGGCCTAATGTATCTCGGGTTTAGTTTTCCACGTTTCCCGAATCTAGCTACGCCTTTCCAAGGTGAGACTTTTAGTAAGACTTTGTGTCCGACCTCGAAGGATAATGGTTTACGTCTTCTGTCCGCGTAGCTCTTTTGTCTGTCACGAGCTGCTTTGATACGGTCTCGTATCTTTGCTATCTTATCAGTAGTCTCTTGGACCAGTTCAGGGCCAATGAGTTGTTTGTCTCCGACTTCTGCCCAACACAGCGGTGATCGGCACTTCCGTCCGTATAGTGATTCGTATGGGGCGGCTTTGATGCTTGTGTGATAATTGTTATTATACGAGAACTCTACCAGAGGTAAATGAGTACCCCAGTTTCCGCCTAGATCCATCACACATGCACGAAGCATGTCTTCCAACGTTTGGATGGTTCGCTCGCTTTGTCTATCGGTTTACGGATGAAATGCTGTGCTTAGATCCAAGCGATTCCTGAAATGATTGCCATATTCTTGACACAAAGCGACCATCACGATCCGAGATTATCGAAATAGGCACTCCATGACGTGCCACAATCTCGTTGAGGTAGATTTCAGCTAACTTCGCGGTACTGTCTTTTTCACGAATAGGTAGGAAGTGAGCCGACTTGGTTAATCGATCAACGATAACCCAAATCATGTCATGACCTCGAGAGGTTCGTGGGAGTCCTGTAATGAAGTCCATTGATATCTGCTCCCATTTCCAAACACGAATCTCGGGGTGTTGTAATAACCCAGATGGCTTTTGATATTCGGCCTTGACCTTTGCACAAGTTAGGCAATTCCCAACATAGGTCGCAATATCTTTCTTGAGTTTAGGCCACCAATAGTATTCTTTTAAATCCTGATACATCTTGTCAGATCCTGGGTGTATCGAATATCTGGACTTGTGTGCTTCATCCAGCACTAAGTCTCGTAGGCCACCAAAATAGGGAATCCAGATCTTTCCCCTGAAATATAAAGTGTCATCTTTGTGCGTTTCCATTTTTGTTTCCTTGCTCCTCGCAAGTATTCTGCCCGAATATTTCCTGGCTTTAGGGCTTCCCGTTGTGCGTCGCGCACTCGAGTAGTGAAGTTTGTCTGGATTGTCAACTCTAAAGCCCGTGCTCGTAATGTTCTAACTCTTTCTTTCCGGCTTAGAGCATCCACTACCACGTTTGCTTTTCCCGGATGGTACCTGATTTCGCAGTCATAATCGTTCAACAATTCTACCCATCGCCGTTGGCGCATGTTTAATTCCTTTTGGTCGAATATATGTTGAAGACTTATATGATCAGTGAATATGGTGCACCTAGTACCATAGAGATAGTGACGCCAAATCTTTAAAGCGAATACCACTGCGCCTAACTCTAGGTCGTGAGTGGTATAATTCTTTTCATGAACTTTCAACTGTCGTGACGCGTACGCGATGACTTTTTCACGTTGCATTAATACACAACCCAAGCCTTGGTGCAATGCATCACAATACACCACAAAGTCATCGGTGCCGTCAAGGAGTGATAAGATTGGCGCTTGGCATAGTTTATCCTTAAGTAGCTGAAAAGTCGTTTCTTGTTTTTCACCCCAATCGAACTTTTTATCCTTTTGAGTGAGTAAGGTTAGCGGTTGAGAAATTTTTGAAAAATTCTCAATGATTCTTCGATAGTATCCCGCTAAACCCAGAAATTGTCTTACTTCCGTTGGGGTCTTTGGAGTGTTCCAGTTCTTTATGGCCTCTATCTTAGCTGGATCAACATGTATTCCGTTCTCGTTCACCACATGACCGAGAAATTGTACTTCACGAATCCAAAATTCGCATTTTGAGAACTTGGCGAACAATTGTTCTTTCTTAAGCAACTCCAGAATAGTTCTCAAGTGTTGTTCGTGTTCCGCCTCTGTTCGTGAGTATATTAAAATGTCATCAATGAATACGATCACGAACTTGTCAAGGTATGGTTTACATACCCGGTTCATTAAATCCATGAACACGGCGGGAGCGTTTGTTAAGCCGAATGGCATAACAAGGAACTCATAATGCCCATAGTGAGTCCTAAACGCTATCTTAGGAATGCTTTCCTCCTGAATTCTTAGCTGATGATATCCGGATCTTAAATCAATCTTGGAATAAAAGCTGGAACCTTGTAACTGATCGAACAAGTCGTCGATCCTTGGCGAAGGATACCGATTCTTGTTAATTAGCTCGTTTAGTCCCCTGTAATCGATACACATTCGAAAGGTTCCGTCCCTTTTCTTGACAAATAGCACCGGAGCTCTCCAAGGTGAGAAACTCAGTCTAATGAATCCTTTGTCAAGCAACTCCTGGAGCTGAGTAGATAATTCCTGCATCTCCGAGGGCGCGAGTCTATATGGAGCTTTCGCCACCGGTGCCGCTCCTGGCACAAGATCGATACGAAATTCCACCCGTCGTTGTGGTGGCAGTCCCGGCAAATCTTCTAGAAAGACTTCGGGATATTCCCTTACCACAGGGATGTCTTCCACCTTGCGCTCCTCGGCCTTCTTGTCAACAACATGAGCAAGAAAGGCGATGCATCCTTTTCTCAAACATTTTTGAGCCTTCATGCAACTGATGATTCGTAAAGGCGTGTCTTGTTTCTCCACGTGTACTAGCAAATGTTCTCCATCGGGCAGGGGGATGCGAATGATCTTCTCGTGACATATGATTTCGGCTCGATTATCGGATAACTTGTCTATGTCATAAACTGCGTCATAACGACCCAATTGAATGAGTGAAAGGTCTATATTGAATTTTCGTGCTCCAAGTTCGAGTGTACATCCGTTAATGTCTTCTCCTGACTCAACTAATTTATCGTTGGCCAAATCCTATGAGATGGGGGGAGGACGTCTAGCTTACCTGACTCTAGACCAGCATAATTTGAATTCTAGGGGTGAAACTAATACCGACACCGGTATCAGACAAAATGGATGCAACGGGTCAGTTGGTAGGAAACGTATCGACGACCCTTAATGACTTCACACAACTCCGCTAATTCCCCATTAGCTAACTTGTCAGAGCAAGACATGTCTAACCTACATGACTCTAGTCGTGTATATGCTTGATATCTAAAGATACTAAGTTAAGCCGACGTTGGTATCAAAACAATTGATACATGCTGGTTGTAGAGTAGAAAGTACCCATGTCAACATTAGGATTTCGTGGAGTATTCATAGTTCTAACCATACACACGCTTATTCCCTTGCTTGATTCGCCCTTAGACATTCATGATTGTAGTGATCTCTTTGCCAAAGTTAAAACCTACTCGTTCATTCTTGAATATAACTAACTCATTAGTTTCCGTTTTGTGCCCAGTCTCACCACACTGTTACTCTTGGCACTTTTGCAAGTGCCCTCATGGTGAGAGTTTCACTTTTCTCACTCATAATTTTTGGAAAGTTATTAGCATACATTTTGATGTCAGCTTCGTATGTCATGGCTTAACCCCAAATGTAACGCCCAGTGCATTTGAATTCAGGTATTATCCAGTATGCAACTATCCTTGGGAGATCGTAGAGGCGTCAGGAGTATCCAACAACATTAGTCTAATGAAGATCGAGTTCTAAAGTTCGGTTCCCAACCTTGGAATTTGCCGCTAGCAAGCAATACTATTCTCGCGTAAGATTCTGAGTTCTTCCCACAATAACCTCTTTGTTGTATTACTCCCTATAGTTTGCACTTGGAGATTCTACCAAGTTATCGTCTCCCTCAACAGATGACTATTCGTTTACCAAATCGTTTACTTAGGAGTACATTTACTAGCACGGTTAACTGACTTCATTGTCTTTATTTAGCGGACATAACTTACCGCACCTCTCGTATCGATGAGGTCTCGCGGCTTGTAATCCGGAGATGCCTTAGAATTAAAATCTGGTGTGATTGCTTCTCCAAGTGTGGCATTGCCACTCGTTCTCGTCCTATCGGAATTTCAACCACTTGAGCTATCGGTAACATCAGTACCATCATAAGTGTCGACTCAACAACCCCATGTTGTGCAATCTCCGCAACCACATATTGTGCAATAAAACTTTAGTTCGACTTTAATAGTAGGGTGTTGATTAACTACCCCTTTTGGACGTTGATTTTCTTTTTGGCGCCATGTTATTTTTTATACATAGTATCAAAGGGTCTAGACTTGTATTTGGACAGATATAGCCTACCATGCGCCTAAGAAGTAAGAGTGTAATTGGTCCGGGAAACCTCAAGACTACATTGTTTATGCATGTTTGAACAATTATAACATGAATAAACGCAACCCAAAATGTGCAGTACCTCATGCATGTATTGACCATATGCCTAAGTGGGACAAGAGGTAATTCGGTGAGGAGGAGAAACCAAACGGCCGTCTCCATCCTTACAGTATGTATTTCCTACCTTGTGGACCCCGACTGTCCCACGTAGGAAATTCCTTCGCCGCACTAACCCATGTGACGAATACATGGATATCCCTTGAGCTCCACAAGCTCCAACAAAATTGTTATGATTTCCATAGATGTCGGATAAAATGCAAGGAAGGGGTTGTAGCATGGCTCATGCCATATCATCCCTTAGAATAAGACAAATGTCAAATGATGGAGTTTAGTGTAATCATTTCCGATAACTAAGATAAGGTAAGGTGTCATGGATACCAAAGAACCAGCCTATGTACAAGAAATCTAAGAATGTTGAGGAAAATCCTCCATGAGTGGCCAACAAGTTTTGTTTGCTTTCGATGGCTAGTCTCAAACAACTTGTGTTATAAACCGAATGCTAGATGCGAATAATACATGTGGTCCTCCTGTATCATAGAGTGCTATAGTAACCGTCCCGTTTAGTGTTCTACTAGATAAAAACTTGAACAACTTAAGAATTTCGAATGGATAGTGATCGTTAGCTTGACCCGCAGCGCCCACCAAGATTTCCATACACTACAAGTTGTTATTACGTGGGCCCCCATAATAATAAATTGTATTGCATGGTCACCCTAGCATTCTCTCGTTCAAGCAAATGATCAGTCAAAGAGAGGACATTGTTGTCTATATACCCTCAACATAGGAGGGACCTTCATGATGGTCCACGAGCTAACGCCCGTTCTCATTATTCATGAGAGGGCACAACGTTATCCAAAATAGAAATAATAGAATTTGTAATAATAACAACTGGAGGGGCACCTTCAAGATGAGTACTTCATCTTCCTTGTCTGGACAGGAATGTAATCGACCATGACTAATATGAATCTCAAGGACCTCGTCCCACTAGTAGAGTTGTTGTCCAAGGCTGCCACCTCCGGCTCGTCGTCACTACCGAAGCCAGGCATATACCACCCGAGGGTAAACAACCATTTTCCATGGAATCAAATGCTTAAGGGTCTCTCTCAGGGACCACGCCCGCCATAAGCTTCGTAATAGCCGCGTGGTCATCATTCTCATCACGTGAGTCAATTGTAACAATAGAATTCATAGTCGAAGGTATTTCGTCCTTGGCAAATATTCCGTACAATACATATACAAATACATTATATATATAATCACTAAATCTCATGCTGTTTTTGTTCCTCGTGTTTCACATGTAATCCTTAATGTTTTCAAGTCTAATCCTCTTAGACTAACCATGTATTGATCCTTATCCGTTACTTATGATTGAGCTCGCGTGATAGATCCTCATGTTATCGTGACACAATGAAAACCTTTTGTCATACTTTTGAATCAATTTCGTATTGTTATTGACTTTGTTTTCATGTGTGAGCCCTTCGGTGATTATAGACCAACTTTGTAAAAGTTTTTCCCCGGTTCACTACAATCGGAGCTCTGATACCAATCTGTCACACCCTGCTGGTAGCGAAAGCGTATTGTGGGTGACGTAAGAAAGGTAATCATTGCATCCAAATGAGTAAACACATAAACAACAACGATGCCATAGATATAATGATTTTAACAAAAGATCACAAGTTTTCCAACCTAGTTTCAAGATTACCAACGTTCACAACGTTAACCATGACATAGATTAAGTTATATTTCACAACACAAAAGCTAGTTTTTAGCATAAATCATAGTGAGGTTTCGTCCCCTATATACCCATACGAAGTTGGGATATAAAAGACAAACCCTCCAAAAGTGGCCATCGTTGTCATTGACTTTCCCGTTACCCGTAGTGTATCACTAGCTCAAGACCTGTTTCCTGAAGTACATGTAGTTTTAAAAAGTCAACAAAAGTTGAGCGAGTTCATGCAGTTATTGTCATCATATGAAATCTCATAAATGTTATCTTGTAATCATGGTATGTTCTGATTCATACATGGAGTCTGTTTAAGGATCTATCAGTGGGTAGCGAGCCCCCTGACAAAATGTACCATAAGTAAATAACCAAACCGAGAACACTTTGTTATCATTTGGGATCACAAAAGCACT
The DNA here is from genome assembly GCA_030545235.1 of Helianthus tuberosus. Lineage (NCBI taxonomy): Eukaryota > Viridiplantae > Streptophyta > Magnoliopsida > Asterales > Asteraceae > Helianthus > Helianthus tuberosus. The sequence continues at coordinate 142,594,677 of CM060432.1, forward strand.
CCACGGTTAACAACTAGGAGTGGGGCGTGCCTCAAGCCCAATAGATCTACACCTTTTGCACCTTGGTCACTATGTGATTAATGGTTACTAATGTTATCATCCTACTTATGCACATTGATCATGTTATCTTCTACTCCGTAACTAACATACAAATAGTTTAGCATGTATTTCCCCTCGATGTTTTTGAAAACAAAACATTGAAATCAGTGAAAGGAGGGACATGAACTCACAAGTTTGCGTTCCGTGTACTATGATATTGAAGTGAGCGTCCGTACGTGTCAATAACCTACATGTGTACTAATCTCGTTAGACACTAGGTCTTTCGGACCTCGTACAAGTTGTTCATCTTGAATTCTTTTTTATGTTCTCGTTTTTCATCTTTGGAACAGCTTTGTATTTTAGAGCGTTGATAGTTTACTCGCTCGATTGTTATATGTATTGAATTCATAAGTGTATCTATGAATTTTATGTGTTTTGAATTATGTGTGAACGGGCTTCGCCCTTCACATGTCCTCGTGTTGCACATGCATGTCATTGAGCCTTTGCTCATGTCATTGGGCCGAGCCATGTCATCTATGTTATCGTATCTAAACCATGTTTTAATGTTATTGGGCCGAGCCCATGTTATCTATGTTATTGGGCCTAACCCATGTTTTATTGTTATTGGGCCAAGCCCATGTTATATTGTCATTGGGCCCTAGCCCATGTGTTATGGAATTTGGGCCTAGCCCATTACTAGCTTTGATAGGCCCAATTCTAACTTTATGAGTCCATTAACATAATCTTGCTATTTTTTACCAAAATGTTACCAAGTAGTAAACTTTAAATAAGTTCATTTTTCCTATGAAAAATACTTGGTAATTTGTATAGTTTTCGACTTTCCAGATTCTTGTTATCGATCGTTTAGATATGTGCCCGTTTTAATGTCTAAAATATGTTATTTTAGACTCGACTTTGTAGTAACTTGTTCACGATGTCGATACGCCCAATTTGTTGTCGTCAAGTGTTATGTATTTCCATTTCGGCCATTTTATTTAATTGTCCGATTTACTAGCATTTCTTGGACCATGTAGGAACATGTATGTGTATTTATTTTGATCACCCTATAGGTATCTAATACATACACATATAGCACATATTACATGCACTTGACAAGTTTCCAAAAAAATATTTAATTTTTACCAAAAATTATATATACATATATGGTTACATTTTTAACCATTTATTTTTGTAAAAGAATAAGTTTTAGTCCATAAAACTTATTGAATATTTAAGACTTAAATATTCTCATTAGGGTTTCCAAAATGACGTTTATGACCACTAATCGCGTTTAACATTGTTAATCACCCTTTAATCCCCTCTTTAATCGCAATTAGATTTTTAGAAAAATTCGCCATAGTTTCCCCTAAAACTATGACGTTTCCCACGTTATAAAAACGCGTTTAAACCATGTTTAAACCCATAATCATAATCGATTTCCAAATCAAGTTTCATTATCCCAACTTTACATGCATGATATCATACATTTTAACCCTCATTTCCATGAACTTTATAAGTGTATTTTAACCACTTGTTTAACAAATAATCTTCACATTTTTAATAGACTTTTTGAAGACATCATTTTTGTCATAGGTTCAAATCAAGTTTTCCCACTTTAACCCCTTTGATTACTAGACTTTTTATGGTGATATTTCATAAAAATCAAGTTATTAAACTTAACGTGTAAGAACAAAGTTTAATAAACTCCCAAAACTAAATGTTAAATCCATTTAAACACTTGCTTCTTTATGAAATCTAAAAATTATATAATTAGTTCATGAAAGTGAGTATGATGATCTTTCAAGATTTAAACATATCCATGTTTAAATCACATTTTTATGTTCATCATGGTAAGATGAACACAAATCTTGAATACTACAAGAATCTACTCACAATATCATCATAAACATAGACATTAAATCACTAATATTAACAAGATCAACATAAACAATATGATCATACAAAATAACTACACTAATTTACACATATTAACACGTAATATAGTTAGATTTAGTGTTTATTAGCTTTGAGATTAGGGTTTTTGTTTATGTTTAACCTTAAATTCAAGATCACCAACTTGTACTTTTGAGATTAGCTAGTAGTAAGAAGCGTAAAAATGGTGATTAGAAGACTTATAATATTGTACAAACTAAATAAGAAAATAAGAAGAAGATTAAGCTCCAAAAGTGCTCCTAGTGATCCTCCATGTTTAACCCATGTGTGGATGATCTTGAAATGGCTATATTTTGCTTATTTTTGTGATTTTAGTAAATGAAAAAGGAGGTTTAATGGGGGTGCCTTGGCTGCCGTGAATAATGAAGATGAGAAGGGATTTTTTTTGTTGTTTTGCTAGTGTAAAAGATAAGTATGAAGGATGGTGATGATTTAAGATAAAGTGTAGTAACAATTTCAACAACAACTACCCTAAGGCCATACTTCTAATCTTCACATTTTCAAAGAAAATCAAAGTGGTGGGGCCCCCTTGATTTTCGTAAGTCATGAGGGGGGGGGGGGGGGGGGGGGTAATATATCTTTTTTTTTTATAAAAATTGGTTAGAACTTGTTAAAAATGAGATATATTGGTCATTATTTAAAGTAGGGTGATTAGGGGTTTAATTACACCATTAGAGGGTAATTAGTGTTTCGGAACCAAAATTATTATTAACTAGTTCACTAAACTAGTAAAAATCATGTTTTGATACTTGGTATTCTTTTTGTTTCGTCGTCGGCGTGTTTACGGAGCTTTTATGTCGTACCGAAAAGAAATTCCACGAGTTGTTATACCGCATCCGAATGATGTATGAAGTGATTCCGAGTTCCAAATTAGGCTTAACTAGTTCACTAGCTCCTTCGTTTAGTTGTCACGATGATGGAAATACCGCTTACTAGCTCGTCTGTTCGCTAACGGACTAGTTTAATGCATAGCGATATAATATCGGAAGCTTATGATTTTGGTCATCCCTTTGATATCCTTAAAATGTTTTAGTGTGTTTTTCATCAAGTGACATAATTCCGAAGTCCCGGAAATGCTATATTACAGATTCGGACGTGTTAAAATGTTATCTTTTTTGCCGAAACGGACGTTTTTATAATTAGGGCGTCGTACCGGAAAGTCTCGTATCTTTGCAAGATATGTTTTCGTATTATTGTTTTCTTATAAAAATGGACTCAGTTATGTTATCCGTGTGTCGTTTTTCAGTGTTTCGTTCTGTTTTCACGGTTTTGCTAGCATGAATAGTATAACCGTGAATAGTGCGCGCAACACTATCTACCAACACTTTTAGGACATTGTTTGACTGGTTTCGAAATACGACGAAAACCAACATATGTTTTAGAATTCTTTTCTTGTCCTAACACTGTTATCTGTTTTACGACACAGTTACGAAATTAAATTACGCTAAATGCATGAGATTATGTAAATAAAATAGTGATTAGTTTGTACGGAATCACCGGTTATTTGCCATTTGTCACACCAACCTCCATCATTTCTGATCGTGATCCACATTTTACCTCTGATTTGTGGCAAGCGTTGCACAAATCCTTTGGCTCACGTCTAGACATGAGCACAGCATATCATCCTTAGACGGATGGGCAGTCTGAACACACCATCCAAACTCTTGAAGACATGCTTCAAGCATGTGTTATCGACTTTGGTAACGGCTGGGAAAGACACCTACCTTTGGTAGAATTTTCGTATAACAACAGTTATCACACCAGCATCCAGGCTGCTCCGTTCGAGGCGTTGTATGGACAGAAATGCCGATCACCTTTATGTTGGGCAGAAGTTGGTGACAGCCAAATCACTGGCCCAGAACTCGTCGTCAACACGACAGAAAATATTGCCCAAATACGACAACGAATGGCAGAAACTCGTGACCATCAGAAAAGCTACGCGGATAAGCACAGGAAACCACTCGAGTTCTAGGTTGGGGATCGAGTGCTACTTAAAGTCTCACCTTGGAAAGGTGTGGTTCGTTTTGGTAAACGAGGCAAGCTAAATCCACGTTATGTTGGACCTTTCGAAATCGCTGAGAGAATTAGCAAGGTGGCCTATAGACTGAATCTACCTGAAGAACTCAGTGGAGTTCACAAGGTATTCCATGTGTCAAATCTGAAGAAGTGTCTGTTAGATGAGACCCTCATAGTTCCTCTCAAGGAACTCACCATCGACGATCAGCTGCGATTCATCGAGGAACCAGTAGAAATTACTGACCGAGATGTTAAGGTTCTCAAGCGTACCAGAATACCCATTGTGCGAGTTCGTTGGAACTCCTGTCATGGCCCAGAGTTTACCTGTGAATGAGAAGACCAAATGAAAGACAAGTATCCCCAATTTTTCGAGAAAAGCAGAACCACTACTAAGGCTGAAGCTACTGCGGAATTTTGGGACGAAATTCCAAACCAGCGGAGGAAGGATGTGACACCCCAGGAAAACCAGGAAACCACGCAACCTAACTAGCTTCCTCAGTAACTACATGCTAAATTTCAGGATGAAATTTCTTTCAACTTGGGGATGATGTGACAACTCGTATTTCAAATCTTTCGTTGTACCTTGATGTAACTTGTTTGAACAATAAGTGATTACGTGATACGTGGTTTTAATGAAAGATTATGTTTGTATTATGTGATTTTGTGTAATGTATGTATGTAATGTAATCGCACAAGCCCATTCGGGCCACACTCTTTATATACGGACCAAGGGCAGCCCATGATGGGTTCGGCCCACTTCCTTTGCACGCATAACCCATGAGGACGGTGTGTACTCATTATTTGCAAATCACACAACACACACCAAACCCTACTCGCTATTTTTCTCTCCTCTCAAAGCCGACGACAACATCTCCTTTCCTCGAAGCTTTCTTGATTCGGATCATCCTTGTTCTACCCTTTAACCGGTTAGTATGTTGATATTGATTGTTTGATAGATGATGTTATGACTTATATGTTTCTACATAGTGATTTAGGGATGATATATGATTGATCATAATACAAATTGTTGAGGTTTGGTGTTCATGTAAATCAGCTCACATGTGTAATATGTTAGTTCAATATAGGGTTTGATAATCATGTGATGATAATAATGATCTAGAACCGAATGAATGTAATCGGCTATATGTGTTTGGATTCGGATGGATTATAAGATTTGGCTTGAGTTATTGAATGATGAATTAAGGATCTTGATGTTAATCATGCTATTTGATTCGATGTGATGATGATGAGTTGTTATATGATTAATTAGGGTTCATACAAATTAATTGGTAAATCTGTTGGTTTGATCGAATATTGTTGTTGGGATTGAACCCTACCAGAGCAACAGATAATGTAAAGCCAAAACCGGTTCAAACAGTGGATTCACAATAAGCAGACGTTTACACTAAGCTCTCCCCTTGACAGTGGTTACCTATCTGCTGATACCCTCTAAGTACTGCTCAGAAGAACAACTGATGAACCAAACACTGATGAAACAACTAAAGACTGCTATAGGAAAACACTGAGCTCTATCTACTGCTGTCTCTTAAGTACTGCTGATGATCCAAGCACTGCTCATTCAAAGACTAATCACCTTTTGAAGAAAGCACTGATGTTCAAGTAATCAGTGCTTAGGCTACAACAGTGGAACGTGAACAGTGTTAGACTTATTTTATATTTTATTATCAATCAGTTGTTAGACATCAGTAGTTTTGTATAGACCAGTGTTTATAGGTTGTTAGGCTGTTAGATGTCACTATCATGGTGACGTCAGCTGAGGTACATCAGTGGTTTGGTTTGCCTATAAATATGACAGTACTCTGTACTGTTACATTTGATTCGTTTTGAGTGAGTTCTTCTCCTCAATTCAATCCTTTCATCTTGTGCTACCAACCCTGGTGTATCAGGCTGAGGGGGAGTTTAGTTTGTAAGCTTGCATTGTAACCTTTTGCTTTTTGATGTAATCTTTCGACTCTATGAAAAAGCAATTGTTTATCAAACTATATTCTCCTTTGATTGTGTTTACAAAGTTTGTGATCATTTCCGCTGCACTTAAAACTACTCATATCTATTTGATTTGTTCAAATCTCACAAACAAGCACAATCAGTAGAGCCTCAGATCCTAACAATTGTATAGTTGGAAACTGTTAGCATTGATTGATCGAATGGAAATTGGAAACTGTTTGAATGATTGTAACTAAATTGCAAGAATTAAGGAATTTTAAAACCGGTCGCACAAGCCAGTGGCACAAGGCTAGTCGCACAAGATGTGTTAGGGTACAATTGTTTAAGCACAGTGTACAACTTAGGAATTTGGCATGATCGCACAAGACATGTGGATCGCACAAGGCAGTGACGATCGCACAAATCTTGGGCCACACACAGTTGTTTGAACCTTAATATGTTGTTGAGCCTTAAAGCCCAAAACTCAGTCGCACAAGTTTATTCGGGTCGCACAAGACTAAATGGACCGCACAAGTTAACTGTTTGTTTCATTAGTTGGGTCGTGCAAACTGTTGGGCTTACTATGTAATGGGCTGGGATTGTTTGGATCGCACAACCCATTGTGGATCGCATAATGTAACAACTCTCATCAAAAGTCCTATTTATTATTTTATTTTGTCCAAAAGGAAACCCTAATTAAGACCCCCAAGTAATTCTGCATAACCCCTAAAATTTTAAGAATAATCGAAATCAGGATCAGGGCCCCTAAAACTCAGGGGGGGTGATGCGTGTGAAGTGTTATATATATTAGGTGTATATTTTAAGTCCCTTTAACACTTTTTTAGTCAAGTTTTACATTTATAAAACACGATATTTACTAACACTAGACACACATATGGGCAAGTGCACCCATCGTGAGCGTAGTATAGTGTTGGTAAGATACCGAGGTCGTCCAAGGACACAAGAGCTTTTAGTACCGGTTTATCCTCAACGTCTAATCAAATCAAAAAGTAAGTTTTAGAAAAATGTTTTAAACTAAGAAAAATAAAAATTAACTAAAATGCTGAAAATAAAAATAAAATAAAAACTGATAGACAAGAATCACTTGGTTCCGACTCGTGTATAGTGTAACCTTTGATTATTTCCGCACTTTTGCACTTATTTAAGAGATTATCATAGTTATTGTAGTAGGCCCCTCTTTTGAAGGTGACGTTACCATCAACCCAGTAGTTTGAGTCAGCAAGGATACAATCCTAAAGGGTCGGATTATTGAAAGATAATGAATTAAGTTATTAATGCAAATTATGGTAGGCCCCTCTTTTGGAGGTGACGTTACCCTCGACTAAGTAGTCTGAGTCAGCAGGGATACAGTCCTAAATAGCCGGGTTATAGTATTAATAGTAGTTAACTTATGAGGGGATCAAAGAGTTTGGACCCCCGCCATCCAATACCGTTAAGTATTGAAGGAGGTCCTACTAAATTTGACCCAGGTCCATTGCAGGACCTCTAAACGCTGAACAATGGCAAGACTCTTACCAAACTATTCCCTTAACCCCCGACCAGGTAGCCAACATACCTCCATATAGACCGTGGAGATATGAATGGTGAAAATATTTTATTTTATATAGACAGTAAAATAATGCCAAGACACCACGGACAAACGATAAGGAAGAATCACCTTCAACATAAAAAACTAGTTATTAAAGTCATTAATACAAAACCAAGTAAAAAGTGCGAAAAGATTAGAAATAAAAAGTATTACACTAGACACTTGTCTTCACCAAGTGATGTAAGAGACTTAGGCAAACATGGCCTTGATTGTCAAGAACTCTTACGATCAATCTTAGATCCCGAGACGACTCACACACTCTATGATGGACAATGGATGATGGTGGTGGATGATGTTGTTATGGTGGTGGAAGTAACAAAATTGAATCAAGAGAAACAGAAGCCTGGACACGGGGGCGTGTTGAGTGAACACGGCCCATGTCCAGTTACCTGAACTGGGTCTTTTTCTACAGACTGTGCAGCACGGGGCCGTGTTGGGCGGACACGGCCCGTGCCGAACTTACTGTAAACGAAGAATTTTGTCGGACGGTTCTGTTTTCCTGTATGGGGTGCTGGTTCAAGTTTCCCTTGTATCCTTTGCCATCTCAAGTGTGTTTTATTCATTTCATCACCATCCAAACACCAAATTTAACTAAAACCATCATTCATTAATCATAGAGAGAATTACATAATAGTCCTAAATATGAAAAAAAAAAAAAAAAAAAGCAGAAAATAAAAGTTAATAGTCCTAATATTAGATAGGTCAAGTGATCCGTAAAATCTTCCTAAGGAGTTCTACTTCTACAATAAGAACCAAAATTCCGGAAATAGACTTCCGGTCTAAAAGCCTTGTAGAACTCCAAGCTGAACGGTGTCCCCTAGATGTTGCTAGAGCCATTCTTCTATCTCCCTCGGGAGAAGGGATGCGACTTCATGTTCCTCAACATCTTGTGGAGGGGGAGCGACACCGATCGGAACCCCTTGTAGTATGTCTCGAGGGGGCTCCGGATGTAAGGCGTACCATTCAGCCGGAATGATGACTTCCGGTACCACATTCCATGCCCTTTGGGTGATAATTGGTACCAAAGGAGGAGAGGTGAGAAGGTTCAACCTTTGGTGCAAAAGGTTGACTTCCCGGAGACATCCTTCTAGTCCCACCGTCAAATAGTTAATACGGTCAACCAATGCCTCTTCCACACTTGTTACTTCATCAAGGGCTTCTCTTAAGGCATAAACATAGTTTACAAGAGAATCTTCAACCGTTGATGATCTTCTCCCCTCCCGGTTGTTTCTGGACTGTGACGAAGAGTTTCCGCTTGTTCTGCTTGCCATACTGAGAAAACGTACCGAAAAGAGTTCAATTTTATGGAACCATTACTTCGGACACGACCCCGTGTTCAGCGAGCACGGCCCCGTGTTCAGATGTATGCAGGATTTAAGAACAAGGAATCTTGGAGTTTTAAATTGTTTTCATGATTTTTAAAGCATTTTTGAACATAACAACTTAAAACATTGTTGTAGAACTTATTTTTAACAAGATTCCATGGACACAAATCTAACAAACATCTCAATAAGGCTTGAAATTATGGAAGGTTCAAGCTTTAATGGAAGTATGAGAAAAATTGAAGAAGATGATAGTGGATAAAAGAGGAAAGGACAAGAAGATAGTTGAGAAACTTCTTTTAGAAAATACCTAGGATGGTATGTGAGAATATTCCCCAAATCTCTGTCCCTGGAATGGTTCAAATGTGCAGGATTCTTGGCTGCATTTATAGAAAACGACAGTACGTTGCGCACGGCCCCGTGTCGGCTGGACACGACCCCGTGTGCAGATGGAATCCTGACACATTTTTGTCCGTATTCTGACAAAATCAGAAGAGAATCTTTGGGTGGACACGGGGGCGTGCTGACCTGGGCACGGCCCCGTGTCGAGAAGTTGTCTTAAGGAATTCGTCTATTTTCAAGGAACTTTTCCGGATCTGGCGGTTCCTTACTGGATGGAACAACCCCAAAGTGCCTAAGATACCTTAATTGATCTAGATTAAGACGAGAACGCAAGAGGTTGTCGGTGAGGGTGATTCCTATGCTATATGTAGGTGGACAAGTCCAACCCTTTTCCGGGCTCTCGTTAAAGAAGGTGTATGTCGAATCGCTCAGGTCTATGTATGCATCAAACGAAGTTGATGGGGAGTCCTTCACGGCACAATCGACACAGGGACGACTATCGCTCAAGTCCTCACTAGAGTTAGAAGTATCGTCGGAAACAACGAATTTGTTTGAATGCTTTTCCAACCCTTCTTCTTGGTTATCGTCTTGGAAAAGATTATTAAAATCTTTCCTAAGTTCTTTTAACCAATCAATCATTAGATCTTCTAGTTGAAATAATTCGTCAAGAAGAATTTCTCCTAGAAAATCCGGTTGGGAGCATTCGAGGGAGAGATAGGGATTATTTTTACTCTCGCCCCTCTTAAGGATACTAGGAAATGATGGGTCTATATAGTGGGGTTTATAATTTAGAAAATAGCATTCTAATTCCTTATGGTTACCACCACATAATTGACACCACATATTACCATAAGAGTTCCGAAAGTAAAAAGTATCAGTATCACTCATGTTTGTGTCAGAAATTACCAACCATCGGGATCTTACGATTCTGTTTTTGGTAACTGAAACTTGGGCACGGGGCGTGTTGAGTGGGCATGGCCCCGTGTTCAGCTACTGTCTGACTTAAAACAGGATTGCCAGTTCCAATGATTGGGCACGGGGCGTGTTCAGCGGGCACGGCCCGTGCTGAGTTCTACAGAAGCTGAAAAATTAAGAAAAAAATGAAAAATAAGAAAAAAGATTAGGCCGTTGATTCCTAACTTTCTTAAAATCCTTGTGTCCCCGGCAGCGGCGCCAAAAAATTGATGCGTGTGAAGTGTTATATATATTAGGTGTATATTTTAAGCCCCTTTAACACTTTTTTAGTCAAGTTTTAAATTTATAAAACACGATATTTACTAACACTAGACACACATATGGGCAAGTGCACCCATCGTGAGCGTAGTATAGTGTTGGTAAGATACCGAGGTCGTCCAAGGACACAAGAGCTTTTAGTACCGGTTTATCCTCAACGTCTAATCAAATCAAAAAGTAAGTTTTAGAAAAATGTTTTAAACTAAGAAAAATAAAAATTAACTAAAATGCTGAAAATAAAAATAAAATAAAAACTGATAGACAAGAATCACTTGGTTCCGACTCGTGTATAGTGTAACCTTTGATTATTTCCGCACTTTTGCACTTATTTAAGAGATTATCATAGTTATTGTAGTAGGCCCCTCTTTTGAAGGTGACGTTACCATCAACCCAGTAGTTTAAGTCAGCAAGGATACAATCCTAAAGGGTCGGATTATTGAAAGATAATGAATTAAGTTATTAATGCAAATTATGGTAGGCCCCTCTTTTGGAGGTGACGTTACCCTCGACTAAGTAGTCTGAGTCAGCAGGGATACAGTCCTAAATAGCCGGGTTATAGTATTAATAGTAGTTAACTTATGAGGGGATCAAAGAGTTTGGACCCCCGCCATCCAATACCGTTAAGTATTGAAGGAGGTCCTACTAAATTTGACCCATGTCCATTGCAGGACCTCTAAACGCTGAACAATGGCAAGACTCTTACCAAACTGTTCCCTTAACCCCCGACCAGGTAGCCAACATACCTCCATATAGACCGTGGAGATATGAATGGTGAAAATCTTTTATTTTATATAGACAGTAAAATAATGCCAAGACACCATGGACAAACGATAAGGAAGAATCACCTTCAACATAAGAAACTAGTTATTAAAGTCATTAATACAAAACCAAGTAAAAAGTACGAAAAGATTAGAAATAAAAAGTATTACACTAGACACTTGTCTTCACCAAGTGTTGTAAGAGACTTGGGCAAACATGGCCTTGATTGTCAAGAACTCTTACGATCAATCTTGGATCCCGAGACGACTCACACACTCTATGATGGACAATGGATGATGGTGGTGGATGATGGTGTTATGGTGGTGGTGGGTGGTGGGTGAAGTGTGAGAGAGGTGGTGTGCCAAGGGATGGTTTGAGCTTGAGCCAAGCACTCCTATTTATAGGCTGAACAGAAGCTCGGGCACGGCCCCGTGTCCACATCCTCTCTTTGTTCATTTAATGCAGTTTTGTCTTATTAGTTGACCACGCCCCCGTGTCCGCTGAGCACGACCCCGTGTGCAGAAGAATCTTTGTACCATGAAGATTTGCCTGGATTGTGCGAATCTTATAGTTGACCACGGCCCCGTGTCCGCTGAGCACGGCCCCGTGGTGGGCAATAGAAGCTTCTACCACTTTGTCTTTTCTGCTGACACTTGGGCACGCCCCCGTGCTGGCTGAGCACGGGGCGTGTTCAGTCTTCTGTTATCTTGTTTTGCTTGGGAAGATGCTGTCGTGGGGTCGGGCATGTCACGTCTTGTTCCTTTTCTTGTATTTATGTTAAATTTTGATGTCTTTTTGCTTCTTTTGTTAATTTGAGCTCATTTAATCCTGAAAATACAAAAGGAAGACAAAAGCACACTTTTTCCAACATTAGTACTAAAAAAGGGTTAGTTTTATGCCACAATTGATGTAATTTATATGTTGCATTTTGCACACATCAGGGGGTAAATTCCCGTTAGTATTATCTAAACAGTTTTACGTGTAAAAAGAATTCGAACGAACGACCAACTCACCTGAGCTACTGGGACACGGGGTTACCCTATGCTAGGGTGGTTAGGGGTGTTCAAAACCGGATATCCGAATTTCGGATATCCGAAATTTTCGGATACCAGATTTCACTATCCGAATCCGTATCCGAAATTTCGGATACGGATTCGGATAGTGAATCGGATATCCGAAAATCCAACTTTTTATTTAATATTTATTTTTTATTATTCGAAAACGGATATTTTGGATAGTTTCGGATATCCGAATATAAGTTTTCGGATATTTTTCGGATATTTCGGATATTTTTCGGATATTTCGGATATTTTTCGGATATTTTGGATATTTTCGGATACTTCGGATATTCGGATATCCGAAAAAAATGAAAATTAAATTTTCGGATATTTCGGATATCCGAAATATCCGAAAATTTTGAAAATCACTATCCGAATCCGAATCCGAATCCGAAAAATTCGGATATCCGATTTTTCGGATATTTCGGATTCGGATATCGGATATTTCGGATCGGATTTTCGGATACGGATAGGTTTGAACACCCCTAAGGGTGGTACCCCTCGCGCCACGCGAAGGCCCCACGCGCCACGCGAGGGCGCCCTTTTTCCAGTGTATATAGTAGACATTGGCACTTGCAATTACGCGTTGGTTCGACGTTAAAATTCGATTCATGCACTGAGATATCGTCCAAATACTACGTAAACACAAACAATCTTGAATTTCCGCCACGATAACAGGGTAATAACTCGATCGCTGCTACGATTCAATGTCCGATCGATTGAAACTATCCAATGGATGTTTAAGTGCTGCCCAAATTAGGGTTTATACTTTGTCATTCGTCGTGAATTCGATGGATGTTTAAGTATCGCGCTTTCTCATTCGTTGTGAAGGTTTTCATCTCGTGAGTTATCGTAAATGCTGTATTAGTTACTGACCTAGTTTCGTGTGCATTATTGTTAAATTAGGTTAACAGGCTTATCAGTAGGCTAAACTCTGCCCGAATAAATCTGCAATGTGAGTCATTCTCTTTTTATCAAATTTGATTTCAAAATCATGTTTGCTTTCAAAGTTATAATTACAGGGATTAAGTCTTTGTAGTCTCCAAATTACAGCCGGTATGTGGGGTTTTGTATACAATACTTGATAACCGTCACCATTGGACAACGGGTTAGCCAAGGGGTGATATGACCATAATCACAGACACCATTGGACAACGAGATAGCCAATAGGTGGTCGAGTGATAAATATCGTGGGTAGATGGTTGATATGTATAAACATTGTAATCGCTCTTAATACTGTAAATTATAACAACGCGTCGTTTTTAGTAAAAAGAATGATTCACCAGTATTTCCCCGCTGACAAAACCTTTTTCAAACATGTTTCAGGTGATCTGTTGTGATCCAAGAAAAGTGCCGCGAAGCACTGCAAGCTTAAGGAAGTGGCTCCATATAAATAAAGAAACATGTTTTGTAAAATAAAGATTTCCCAGTGAAATCACCTTATTGTAAACTACCGGGGTTTTATCCCGAATTATGAAATAAATTAAACGGGTATTTTCAAAGTTTTAATCGATCCTGTTAATAATTTCACTGCCAAATTAAATAAATACCACGGGATTTCTGTCCCGCGGCTCCTGAACCGGGTCAAACCGAGACGGGGGGCCGTGACAGGAAAATGTGGTATCAGAGCCACTGATTTAAGCCAACTAAGTATTTAGAAAATACTTAATTTTACTGATTGCCATTTTTTGTAATTACGTTTTTATTATTTGAATATTTGTTTACAGTATGGGTAAGCAAAGACTTTCGGATATCTACCATAAATTAGATACTTCACCGAAAGAAAAAGGAGCTTCATCCTCAAAATGCCCAACAAATCCTGAGGAAGGAATATTTGTCCGTAAGGCACAGTTTGAGGAACCACTTTCTCCTAATAAAAGAAGTTTGATTATTAGGAAAAGTCAAGAGAAAATAAAGAAATCACAACCAAAAGAATTGAGGAGTAATCAGGAAATCCAGAAACTAGGCAGTAATCCACCATGGGAAGACGAATTAGATGAAAAAATGGGCAGATCTCTATATGTTAGCTACGGTAGCAGTAAATGCTAACATTTAAATACCCTGACCCAGTCCTAGCACCCATATCACCTACAAGCCAGAAACTTTACCCAGTAAATAAATAAGTTTACAATAAACCCTAGTATGTTTTAATTGTCAGTTGTCCTTTGTATTAAATTAGTCACACGGTATGCAATAATACTTGAATGTTTATCTGTGAAATTTTGTTATAAAATTTTAACTTAGCATTTTTGTGCATTTTTTGCATATATGCTAAACAGCATGAATGAGTTATCTGAAGCCCTTCAGAATCTCAATCTCTATCCAGTGAAAGTGGAAGTTTCCAAAGACTTTACTGGTTACATACCCGATGTGGAAGAACCTATGGAATTCCACGCTCCACCTCTGGAGAAACCAAAGCCTAAGAAAAGGAGAAGATTCGTAGGCTGGAGGCGTGTACGCAGGAGGAAACCAGCAAGTAGAAAGGTTCCCAAAATAGAGAATCCCATAGATAAAGGAAAAGGAATTGCGATCGGAGAAGATTCCAGGCAAGTAGAAATGGAAATTGGGGAAAGTTCTAAACAAGTCGAGGAGTTGCCATTACAAGAGGAGTTGGATCGCATATTGACAAGCTGTGATATCATTAGACCTATCAATACCAACCTTTACCCTTATCCTGCTGAAACCCAACTTCCAATAAACTTAGAACCAGCCATTCCAGACCCTCTGATCCACACCCAACCTCTATGAATAGACGAGTGGTGGACCAACGACTGGCAGTTTCAAAACCTCCTAAATAACCCTTATACTTTTTTCCCTCAGTTCGACCTAGAACCTATACCAAACCCACCATTGTGCAATGAAAATTTAGCTGAACTCCGCCATTTTGGCGAGGAGCTGATAGGTGCAGGGAATAGGATTCGGGAGGTGGGAGAGCAAATCTCCTGGAAGTACGACGAGAGGGAGCGTCGTTTCTGAAATATTAGCAGAAGGGATGGTGTGAGAACGTAGCTGTGATTGTATAATAATAATAATAATAATAATAGTAATAAAAATATAATATTGTGAAATAAAAATAAAACTTTGTAAAATAACAGTGTGTACGGACGCATAATATGATATATAAAAAAAAGGAAATCGAGGAATCGATAATTTTGGATATATATATATGTGTGTTGTGAAATTTGTATGATTGTTTTGTGTATAATTGCTATTTACTCTATACTAATAAATTATATATATTAATTATCAGATGGAAAACGCTAATAATGAACCAGTTAACGAGATTAACCAATCTGAGCAACACCAGGAGGATCAATTTATGACTAGGCAAGATATAGAAAATATCGTTGAATAAGGAATAGCCAATGTTATTCCAGCAATCCTTGCTGCTGCCCAGAAACCTGTTGAACCTCAACAAATTATTCCTAGCAAACGTACTCATGAAGATAACTTCAGTAATAGTGTAAATGAAGGCAGTAATCATACTAATCACGATAATGATCCACGGCAGGCCCCACTCCCTAAGAAAATGAAAGCTGCAACGTCTGGTTGCACTTACAAGGAATTCCTTGCCTGTAAACATGCTGAGTTCGCAGGCAATGAAGGGGCGACTGCGGCACTGCGTTGGTTGGAAAAACTAAAGCAGTAATCATGATAAGTAAATGTGCTGAGGAAGACAAGGTTATGTATGCTTCGCATCTTTTTAAAGAAGGGGCGCTAGAATGGTGGAATACGGTACTTCAAGCCAAAGGAAGAAATACAACCTATGCCATGAGTTGGGAAGAATTTAAGCAACTAATAGAAAGAAAATTCTGCCCCGAATATGAAAAGGAACAAATGGCGAATAAGTTCCTAAACCATCGAATGATTGGTGTAGATTGTCGCGGATATACTTCGACATTCTTCGAATATGCTAGAGTGGTACCAACACTGGCTTCGCCAGAACCGGTACTTATTTCTCGCTATATTTGGGGATTGATTGGTGAAATCCGTAATATCATTAAAGTTGTGAGACCTCGCACTATTGACGATGCGGTAGAATTAGCTAACACCCTAACTGACGAGCTGGTACGCACAAGAGATGAAAACCGGAAGAAGGAATTAGCTCAGAAAATTACCCAAAGATTTCGTGTGGGTAATAATAGTAACTTCAAGAAGAAAGGAACCGGGCAATCCTCAACTCCGCCGTTCTGCAGGAATTGCAGAAAGAAACATTTTGGAAAATGCAATATAACCTGCAACTTTTGCAAAGTTGTAGGACATTGCAGAAAGAAAACAAGGGTCTGCTATAACTGTGGAGAAGCTGGGCATTTCAAACCAGAATGCCCTAAGTTGGTCAAACCAGCAGACAATAAAGCCAAACCGACCGACGGAGCTACCAAGAAGAATGCTCGAGCATTCCAATTAACTACTCAGGAGGCAGAACTCATTCCAGATGTGATAGCTGGTACGTTCCTAGTTCACAACGTTTACGCAAAAGTACTATTTGACTCTGGTGCAAACCAAAGTTTTATAAATACTTCATTCTGCCAAGCTCTTAACTTACCCTTAACCAACCTTAGGCAGATTTTTACAGTCAAAACGGTAGAATGGAATTCTATTAACATAGATAAGGTTTTGCAAAAAGAAAATATAGAACTTTCAGGTCATAAATTTCATGCAAACCTATTACCAATGAATTTAGCTGGGTTCGATGTTGTGTTAGGAATGGATTGGTTAGTAGCCAACCATGCTCGAATCCTTTGTGATAAGAACTCTATAGAGATTCGGGCACCCAACGGAGAAGTGATCGTGATTACAGGAGATAAGCCACGTAAACCCATGAAGTTCATTTCAGTAATGAAAGTTGCTAGTTATGAACGTAAGCAAAGAATAGTATATATGATTTCAGTAATCATTAGTACTAAGGATAAAGAACTTAAGGAGATTCCTGTAGTCTCAGAATACCCAGATGTATTCCCAGAAGAGTTACCAGGAGTACCACCAGATAGGGAAGTAGAATTTAGAATTCATTTAATTCCTGGAACTACACCGATAGCCAAGGCACCTTATCGGTTAGCACCCACAGAAATTCTAGAACTAAAGAAACAATTAGATGAATTGTTAAGTAAAGGATTCATACAACCTAGTTCATCCCCTTGGGGAGCACCAGTGTTGTTTGTAAAGAAAAAGGATGGTTCGATGCGAATGTGTATCGATTATAGGGAACTGAATAAGGTTACAATTAAGAATCGATACCCATTACCCAGGATTGATGATCTTTTCGATCAACTTCAAGGAACTAGATACTTTTCTAAAATCGACTTACGCTCCGGATATCAACAATTAAAGGTACAAGAAGAAGACATACCTAAAACTGCTTTCAGAACTAGGTATGGTCATTACGAGTTTACAGCCATGCCCTTCGGATTAACGAATGCACCTGCAGCATTTATGGACATGATGAATAGAATCTGTAAACCGTACTTGGATAAATTTGTAATTGTCTTCATCGACGATATACTTATTTATTCCAAAAGTCAGGACGAGCATTGTCAACACTTGCATGCACTCTTAATTTTTTTAAGAAAAGAAAAGCTTTACGCCAAATTCTCGAAGTGTGAATTTTGGTTACAGGAAGTGCAATTTTTAGGACACATGGTGAACCACGAAGGTATTCACGTAGATCCCTCCAAAATAGAAGCAATCACTAAATGGAAGGTCCCACAGTCAGCCATGGAAATTAGAAGCTTTTTAGGATTAGCTGGATACTATAGGCGCTTTATTAAGGATTTTCTAAAATAGCGGTGCCATTAACTAAGCTAACCTGTAAAGCGGTTAAGTTTGAATGGGGACCTAGGCAAGAAGAGGCTTTTAGGATTTTGAAGCAAAAGTTAACTAATGCCCCAATTCTAGCCTTACCAGAAGGAAATGAAGATTTTGAAGTATATTGTGATGCCTCTAAGCTAGGATTAGGATGTGTGCTAATGCAACGCAAGAAGGTAATTGCGTATGCTTCAAGACAATTGAAAAAGCACGAGGAAAACTATACGACTCACGACTTAGAATTAGGAGCCATAATTTTTGCCCTTCAAATTTGGAGACATTATCTGTATGGATGTAAGTTTACTGTCTATAAGGATCATAAAAGTTTAAGGTACATATTTGGGCAAAAAGAATTAAACATGAGACAAAGGAGATGGATGAAAATACTAAGCGACTACGACTGTGATATTCAGTATCACGAAGGAAAGGCAAATGTAGTTGCAGATGCCTTAAGTCGTAAGTATCATGAGAAACAATGACGGGTTCGTGCTCTTAGATTAAATCTACAGTTAGATTTAATGGAACAACTAAAGAATGTTCAAGAAACAGCAATCAAGGACGATGCTGAAGGAATGAAAGGATGAATAAAAGAATTAGAGCAAGGAAATGATGGAATTTGGAGATTCCATAAGAAAATGATTTGGGTACCTAAACAAGGAGAATTAAGAGATAAAATTTTAGAAGAAGCTCATAAATCTAGGTATACCATGCATCCAGGAAACAATAAAATATACCAAGATTTAAGAATTAATTTCTGGTGGATAGGAATGAAAAAGGACATAGCTAGATATGTTTCTAAGTGTCTTACTTGTTCACAAGTTAAAGCAGAACACCAGAAACCTTCGGGTCTACTTCAACAACTAGAAATGCCTGTATGGAAATGGGAACTCATAACAATGGACTTTGTTACTAAGTTACCCAAACCCAGAAAAGGTAATGATGCAATTTGGGTAATTGTGGATCGATTAACCAAGTCAGCTCATTTTCTACCCATGAAGGAAACCTTTAGCATGGAAAGGTTAGCCAAGTTGTATGTAGATGAAGTAGTATCCTTACATGGATTTCCACTCTCCATTGTATCGGATAGGGATAGTCGTTTCACTTCCCACTTCTGGAAAAGTTTCCAGGAAGCAATGGGAACCCGACTAAATTTAAGTACGTCATATCATTCACAAACAGACGGACAAAGTGAAAGGACAATACAAACCCTGGAAGACATGCTCCGGGCATGTGTAATGGATTTTGGTGGAAACTGGGACGACCACCTACCTTTGATCGAATTCTCCTATAATAATAGTTATCATGCAAGTATCGAAGCTGCCCCATTCGAAGCACTGTATGGACGCAAATGCAGAACTCCGGTTTACTGGGCAGAAATAGGAGAAAGTCAATTATCAGGTCCTGAAATCGTGCAAGAGACCACCGACAAGATTACTCAAATCAAGGAAAGACTAAAGACTGCTCGAGATCGTCAAAAGAGTCATGCCGATAATCGACGCAAGCCACTGGAATTTCAAGTCGGAGATAGGTACTTTTGAAAGTTTCTCCTTGGAAAGGAGTAGTTCGGTTCGGTAAGAAAGGAAAGCTAAGTCCACGATACGTAGGACCATTTCCAGTAATCCAACGTATAGGACCAGTTGCCTATCGCTTACAACTACCAGAAGAACTAGCTGGAGTACATGATGTATTTCATGTATCCAATCTCAAGAAATGTCTATCAGACGAATCCCTGGTGGTACCTCTTCAAGACATAGAGGTAAATGATAAGTTAAAATTCGTAGAAAAACCACTTCAAATAGAAGACCGAAAGATCAAGTTTCTCAAGCACAAACGACTAGTGCTGGTCAAAGTCAAATGGGATTCAAGGAGAGGACCTGAATATACTTGGGAGCTAGAATCAGAAATGAAACGGAAATATCCTCAATTATTCCAGTAAATCTCGAGGACGAGATTTTTATTAAGGTGGGGAGGATGTAACAACTCTCATCAAAAGTCCTATTTATTATTTTATTTTGTCCAAAAGGAAACCCTAATTAAGACCCCCAAGTAATTCTGCATAACCCCTAAAATTTTCAGAACAATCGAAATCAGGATCAGGGCCCCTAAAACTCAGGGGGGGGGGGGGTAAATTCCCGTTAGTATTATCTAAACAGTTTTACGAGTAAAAAGAATTCGAACGAACGACCAACTCACCTGATCTACTGGGACACGGGGCTACCCTATGCTAGGGTGGTACCCCTCGCGCCATGCGAAGGCCCCTCGCGCCACGCGAGGGCGCCCTTTTTTCAGTATATATAGTAGACATTGGCACTTGCAATTACGCGTTGGTTCGACGTTAAAATTCGATTCATGCACTGAGATATCGTCCAAATACTACAGAACCACACACAATCTCGAATTTCCGCCACGATAACAGGGTAATAACTCGATCGCTGCTACGATTCAATGTCCGATCGATTGAAACTATCCAATGGATGTTTAAGTGCTGCCCAAATTAGAGTTTATACTTTGTCATTCGTCGTGAATTCGATGGATGTTTAAGTATCGCGCTTTCTCATTCGTTGTGAAGGTTTTCATCTCGTGAGTTATCGTAAATGTTGTATTAGTTACTGACCTAGTTTCGTGTGCATTATTGTTAAATTAGGTTAACAGGCTTATCAGTAGGCTAAACTCTGCCCGAATAAATCTGCAATGTGAGTCATTCTCTTTTTATCAAATTTGATTTCAAAATCATGTTTGCTTTCAAAGTTATAATTACAGGGATTAAGTCTTTGTAGTCTCCAAATTACAGCCGGTATGTGGGGTTTTGTATACAATACTTGATAACCGTCACCATTGGAAAACGGGTTAGCCAAGGGGTGATATGACCATAATCACAGACACCATTGGACAACGAGATAGCCAATAGGTGGTCGAGTGATAAATACCGTGGGTAAATGGTTGATATGTATAAACATTGTAATCGCTCTTAATGCTGTAAATTATAACAACGCGTCGGTTTTAGTAAAAAGAATGATTCACCAGTATTTCCCCGCTGACAAAACCTTTTTCAAACATGTTTCAGGTGATCTGTTGTGATCCAGGAAAAGTGCCGCGAAACACTACAAGCTTAAGGAAGTGGCTCAATATAAATAAAGAAACATGTTTAGTAAAATAAAGATTTCCCAGTGAAATCACCTTATTGTAAACTACCGGGGTTTTATCCCGAATTATGAAATAAATTAAACGGGTATTTTCAAAGTTTTAATCGATCCTGTTAGTAATTCCGCCGCCAAATTAAATAAATATCACGGGATTTCTGTCCCGCGGCTCCTGAACCGGGTCAAACCGAGACGGGGGCCGTGACACACAAGTTGTGCTGATCGCACAATAGGTTGGGCCGAAGGTTTATTGGGCTTTAATAATTGAATTGCACAAGATGATTGGGCTCGCACAAGCTCAACGGCCCAATCATCTGTGTCGCACAAGTTAGACATTATGTGGACTTGACTGTTAACGTGATTCTATGTGTTTGCCATGATCATTACGTGTTCGTAACCTGTTAGCTTATGTGTAAACCTACGTGCACAACTTGAACCTAGACCTGACTTGTATGGTAACCATGTTAGGACGTGGTTGACCACATATAGCTCAAGTGACCTTTTCGTTTATCTGCCGAGCTAACCTAAGGTGAGTTCACACTTTCTACAAGGCATGAGATTCCCGGTGGTTTGGGAATGGGTTAAGAAACTAAAACGGAACCTGCATATTCTCCTTGGGTAGAATATGTACCTCCATCCTCCATGGGAAGGATGACAACATTTAGCCTGCGTATTCTCCTTGGGTAGATTACGTACCTCCATAGGAAGGATGACAACATATAACTTACTAGACAAAACTCTATCATGAAGTCCCTCATTTTTATATCGACTTAATCGCCGGGCCAATGGCGAGCGGGTCATTAGTTAAATAGCGCTATTAGGTTTGACAAGCCTCACACCGTGCCGCAGAGGACGGGAGTGGACTAATGGATCTGGGCACTTAGTCAATGATGATAGACATTGACGCAGGGCACATAAACATGTCTCCAGTCAGTAGTCGATATGGTAATGGGTCTAGTGGTTAACATGGGGTAGCCCCCACTGGTTATGGTTTGGGAAACAAGGAATTCGTTAACTCATGGTTTTCGAAAGAACTTATGGTTTTTGGAACAACTTTAAATGAACAACCAACTGTGAACTCGCTCAACTTTGTTGTTGATTCGCTACTATATGCCTTGCAGGTCGTTAGGTGTTTACTTGGAGCTTGCACGAGAAGGAGAGGTCGTTGTGGGGCATGGACTATTGAGTTCCATGTTAAACATTTGAACTTTTGAATACTATGTTTTGGTTTTATACTTTATGCTTCCGCTGATAACTTGAACTTGGTTAATTTCTTTGGACACCAATTATATTGTGGTTGGTTTTAAATTTACTTTTATACATTGTTCAATATGATTGGTGGCTTGATCCTGGTCATGGCACGCCTCCTGCGGTGATACTCCGCTTGTGGAATTTGGGGGTGTGACAAAACGATCATGAAGGTATTGCTTGAATGCGACCGCGGTGGCAAGCACAAGACTACAACTACAATGAGACATGTTGACAACAAAAAACTTGGTTGCCCTTTTCAACTAATACAGTTGTACAATGGACGCATGACACTTAGAAGTTACAAGTGAGGAATGCAGAGCATAACCACAGTCCTGCTCAAAATCTAGAAGGTCATTCGTTTGCTAGGAGACTTTCACCAAATGAATACAAATTGGTGGAGCGGTTGGCAACATAATACATGGAGCTACATAACATTTATCAAACCATATAAGGAAACGAAACCCCGAGAGTGTGTGTTTTGAAAGACATACACTATACGATTCAAAAGATTAAAATCGAAAAGCAAGCAGTAAAACTCCCATGAAGGTACTAGAAAACCTACTTTCTTCAAAAAAATACTTTTATTACACTTGGGAGAATCTCTCCACAAACGTTGTTGAGATGTTTTCTTTGTTCATCCCTTATAGTACAAAGTGTGGTGTGCATTCCCGCATGTGCTGATTTAGTTGCTCATGAGGTGGTTGTAATACCCCAAGCAATCAACATAAAGGGGCGAACATACCCCTCAAAACTAGCGTTGATTGACGGCATGTTACATCAGGGATGCGAATTGTGAGAAAATGAAACCACAGGGGCTCATGGGGTGACTTTTAGAGATTAGAGGCTCAACGTGCCTTTTTCGAACAACCACATGCACACAAATTTCACTTTACTCTATATAAAATAACTTCAATCTCCTACTTCTCTATGTTGTTACAAATTGCAGTAGCATGCTTGAAGTTGATTCCTTGTCTTATGGTGCTGGTACAAAGGTCTTGTAATGCATGATAGACATGACGATGATGACTACACTAGAAGAAGTAACCGAATATGTTTTTTTTTTTTTTTTTTGAACGGCTAATTTCTTTAATCCTCTGTTGTCTGTGGGACTTGAACCCAAGACCTTCCCCTTCCCAACCTAGGTGTTTTAATGGCTTTGCCAATGGACCACCACCCCATTGGTTAGTAACCGAATATGTTATGTTGGCTTTTTATATGATAACAGAGGTCGATTCCTAGGGTTTCCAAATATGATAAAAGTGTTAAATGCATCCATGATCAAGGCAGCATTCATTTTTAATGCTAAAAAAAAGTTAAGGACCAAATGCGTAACAAGTTACTAAACATTTGAGACTATATATGCAATTTTTGGTTATTTTGAGACAATATCCAAATTTAGGAAAAACACATCAACCATTTGTGTAATACTTTTGAAAGATTCTAACACGTAGTTTATCACTATAATGTTAGTTAGCTAACGGGAATATAGGAGGACCCGCAAAGGTATGTTAGTTCACTATCGCTATACCTTACTACACTCATCGTCTCTTGTGCATTCGAGAGTTTTCTATCTTGTAATTACTAAAATCCTTGGCCCGGTGTAAGAAATGACCTTTTGTTGTATTATACAAAGCCGAGCCACTAGCTTGTCATCATAAACATTGTAGAATGACTAGTTTGTCATTTTAAACACTTGGATCATTCTCCTTCAGTTTATTTCGCAGTTTGTCGAACAATATATGAAGCCAAGACTAGAGGGGCCAAGTAGTCCTACAATTCCGAAACTACATTAGTAACAAGGCATTCAATCAATACTGATATCATATTAGTATTCAATCAATACTGATATCATATTAGTAAACGGACATTTCAGAGCCATCTCCAAGAATTCTCAAAATAATTCATACCCCAGGCGAAATAAAAAAACTAGGCCCAAAATTATGATAAGGGTTAATGAATTAAAAAAATAAGTCCTTGATAGTGGAGCCAAGTTTTGAGTTGTAGTAAATGAATGTATATACTAAATATATAATATACTATATTTATAAAAGCTT
Source organism: Helianthus tuberosus (assembly GCA_030545235.1). Classification (NCBI taxonomy): domain Eukaryota; kingdom Viridiplantae; phylum Streptophyta; class Magnoliopsida; order Asterales; family Asteraceae; genus Helianthus; species Helianthus tuberosus. The sequence goes on from CM060432.1 coordinate 142,619,202, forward strand.
TTAAAAACCTTTCAGGCCCCTCGAGCAACGACACGGTTTGACCGGGCCTGGTGGAACATTTAAACGGATATCCAATGCGCCTAGGCCTATAATCCTTCTTCCGTTTCGTGCGATCACACTTCTTCCGGTTGAGGTCTATGTATCTAACATCATCTAATTTAATTGAAACTAGTTGATTTTTCATCCGCGCGTTGCGCCGGGGACCCAATGACTACAAAAGACGTGTCAGCAACGGCAAGCAGATACCGACTATCAAAACATAATTAAAAATGACGTGGTAAGCATAGTCACTCCGTCCAAAAAAGCGATTTTAAATAACCCAATATATAATAATAGGACCCCACACGACCTACACGTTGGAAAGTCGGTTGTTTTTAGTTCAGTTATTACGGTGCTAACTCGTTAAAATATGGATGAGCTCGGTACCGGTAACGACAACGAAAGTACCGATCCGGAAAATCATCGAAATTAGGTACCGGCATCGAAAATGCTCGGTACAATACAGTATGGTATTTGAAGGTAAAAATCAATAAATACAGGTATGGTGCTAGACCGGTGTCGAACCGAAAGTAGTGATTCTGAAAACGCCAAAAGGTGGGTACCAAATTGGTACCGAAAATGATTTGGTACCGATACAATACCGGTTTGATTAAATGATTTGATACGATTTGCTCATCAATATTCTAAATATCCAAGTTAATTTTACATGATACAATTCATTCATTACAGGAAAAGACAAAAAAGAAAGCAAAAGTAATCTAAACGGTGCAATTACTTGCATTGATGCGTTGCTACAGGATTTGATGAGAAAATATTGTTACCAAAAACGCCAAAAGTGGGTACCGGTACCGAATATATCTAGTACGGTACGGTACGGTTCGGTACCGGTCGGTACTGAAATGACACCGGTATTTGAGGGTAAAAATCGGTGAATACCGGTGCCGAACCGATACCGAAAATACACTGGTTTGATAAATCGGATACCGGTACCGATATCTGATACCATTTGATGGTTTGTTAGTGATGTAACTGTTCATCCGGTCGGTACTGATACGACACCGGTATTTGGGGGTAAAAACCGGTGAATACCGGTGCTGAACTAATACCGAAAATACACTGGTTTGATAAATCGGATACCGGTACCGATACCATTTGATGGTTTGTTAGTGATGTAACTGTTCATTCCATTCTATTCTTCAACATATTAACTTTATATATATGCTTCCCGGGGTTCCGAATCCAGTAAAGGTCCTTAGGACCGCTGGACTGTGTCGCCGTTCAAAAAAAAAATATAGTCGAATTCTAAAGTTTGTTATATCGATCAACTTTGCTCTGAATATGGGTCCAAATTACCAACCAACAAACCGACCAACCATAAAATCCGGTCCAAACCTAAATCAACAACCAACCACAACTTTCATTTTTATATTGAATCTACTAATAATTTAAATCTTATTTACTATGTTTTGGTCATCAAAATTCAAACACAATTAAAATTAAAAAAAAAAAAAAACTGATTTCTTTTCCTCCGTTTCATTAAACCTTGATCATCATCATCATCATCTGTACAATTTTTATTTCTTTGTTTTGAAAATCAATATTCATAAAATCAGCACTAGACATCAAACAAAGATTGTTCATTGTTCCGCCATTGATCTTCTTCTTAACACTCTACTCTAATCGATCTTACTCATTCCGGTTCTGTTCACCACCCTAAAACCACCACACATTCCACCACCACCGTCCCGTTGCTCCACCCCCGACATATACTTCCTCACCTCCTTCCTTATCATCTCCTGCATCACCGACAAAAACTCAGCAGTCATCGGCACCACCACCTTCCCCATCCCCGCCGGCTCCGACACCTGCAGCTGCTTCATCGCCGCCGATATCGCCGCTGCCGGCATCGCCCCCATTAACTTCACCTCTTCATTCGACGCCACCTGCTGCAGCGGCATCGCCGGAATCGCCACCGGAGACGGCGGAGGTGTTAACTGCATCGGCGCCGGAGATTCCATCGAATCGGCTCCCGGAAGTGAGAGACTCAACGACGTCGGAGGATCGTTCGCCGGAGCAGACGGAGGCGGTGCGACGTCAACCGACGGAGAAGCGACGGCGAACGGCCGAGCAACCGGACGGAAAACATGCGACGATGATAACACCGGTACACTTGAATCACTAGTGTCGGATCCGGTCGGGCTACCGGGATTTATAAAAAAACCCGGTCCAGCTGAACCGGCACTAACGGACCGTTTCAACAACGGTTGTTGAACCGCAAACTCATTAAACTCTTCATTAGTCATCGAACAACATTTCCGTTTCAACGTGGAGTTCCAGTGGTTTTTAATCGCGTTATCGGTCCGACCCGACAAAAGCCGGGCTATCGTGGCCCATTTGTTACCAAACCGGGCATGTGCCCGGAGAATGGTCTCATCTTCCTCCGGCGTAAACGCACGGTGCTCCACCTGTGGTGACAGCTGGTTGCACCACCGTAACCGGCAAGATTTACCGGATCTACCCGGTATAGATTTGCTGATCAACGACCAGTTTCTCGGCCCATGTTGTTCAACAAGTTGCTGAAGCATTTGATCTTCGTCGGGGCTCCATGGACCTTTGATCCGATCCATATCCTTCTTTGAAATATTATTACTACTAGACATATGAAATGCTAATATATAAATATGAACATGAAAATATAGGATGTGTGTTTTGGAAGTTGAAGATAATTCTAGAAAGAGAAAGTGGTGAATATATATGGTGGGTTTGGTTTGGTTTGGACTTTGGAGTATGTATATATGAGCGGTGAGGAAAGAGGGTGTGGGTGATGTGATAGGGTGACCGCCGGTGAGAATAGCAAGCGGTTGCATTTGGAATACAGCTGGCTAACGGACACGCGTCACATCATGATACTTACTCTCATCTTCGTAATCTTTTTTCTTTCACCTCTCTTTTTCGCTACTCGCTGCCACGGTGCGTGTGTTGCACGGTTTTTGTCGTGTTTTGTAACTTAAAGTTGAGATTGGTAATACGGTGGTGTTACGGTACAAGATATTTATGTTTTCTATTAGTATAAAGTTTCTTGTCTAAAAAAACGTTTTTAATTTAAAGTATTATTATGTATGCATTAAATTATTTATAGAAGTTAAGGGTAAGACTTTTGTACGTTAAAGTAGTATGTATGTATGTATTAAATCATTTTGCAAAAAAAAAAAAAAAATCGTTTTTAAATTAAGTAGTATGTATGTATGTATTAAATCATTTTGCGAAAAAAAAATCGGTTTTAAATAAAGTGGTATGTATTTAAATCATTTTGTTAGGGCTTTTGTTTGTACGTTAAAGTATTATTTATGTATGTAATCATTTATAAACGTTAGTGCAAGACTTTTTGTACGTATACAAGAAGAAATATTTTTAAAAGATGTTATTTTCCTGTTTATTTTTTTTCTAAGTGATATTTTTAATATTTTTTTTATGAAATCATCCTTTGGGTTGTATGGTAGTCATTATGTGAATTTCGACGTTGATTAGTGGAAATGAGCAAATGTTTTAAGAAAAATGTTAGTACCCTATTACTCTACACGTAAATTCTATAAGAAACGTATACAAAATTAAAGTTCGACTTTAACACGTGATATATGTAATTAGCTCCCTGCGATTATAAAGAAAACTGAGCTTATATTTTAGTTTTATTCTTTCTCCATATATATCTGGCTTTACTATAATAAACTCCAAATTAAATTAATTATTTTATTTGCTATGTGAAATGTGAATAAGAGGAGTATTATTTTTGAATTACCTTGAACTACGTTACCTAAAAATATACTTGCAACTATTTAAACATATTAAAAAACACAATGTTTGATTTATTCTAAAGCTTTGTTAAAATATTAGCATCTCCAAATGATTAGAATAGCAACGTTTAGGCTCGTCATCTTCAACTAACTAGGAGAAAGAGAATCCATTGGTAAAGTTCTTTGTGAGATAATTTCAATTATAAAAGAGTTTAAGTGGGTTTTTAAACTATACCCATATGACAATTAAAACATATTAGTTACTATAATAACCCACTTGATAAAGGCACGTCTTTTTTAAAGGGAATGTCGCAGATTTAAACCTAGAATAAAATGTAACTTAAAATTACTGATGTAAAGTAAAAGAATAACATTTGTCGATAAAATAAAGTTCTGATTTTTATCATATGGCCTAAAAATAATAGCATGTGTGATATTAGTAAACTTTGATCAAAATTTAAACGATAATGGATTATGGTGGAATTTCATGTTATAAATTTTAATGGTGAGTAAAATAATTGAAGCTGCTATTTGGAATAAAATTGACCCAAGATAGTAATTTTGCGAATTGTTTAAGTAGTCTCTCTACTCCTACGGGGTAGATGTAAGGCTGCATACATCTTACACTCTTTAGACTGCCTCCAATGCGCATTTAAAGGGGATGCATTTGATGAGTTGGATGATGCATTTATAAAGGAAGCATTGGGGTAGGTGGCATTTAAGGAGGTTTGCACGTACGGAAGTGCACACACATGCAGGAGAGAGAAGGTAAAGATGGGCCCTGTATTATTAATATATGTTTTGTATAATTAATAAAGTGAAATTTTTGCCCACCCGAAACACATCCCCTCCACCCGAAATACCCACCCGAAACATATCCCCCACCCGAAAACATCCCTCCACCCGAAACCTTTAGCTTCTTTTTTTAGACTATGTTTTTTACACTACCCACCCGAAACCTTTAACCCACAACCCGAAACATCCCTCTATAAAGTGGAATTAATAAAAACCTTTAGCTTCTTTTTTTATTTTATATTATTTAAATATATTTTTACAATTATTTATTAAATATTTTTTAAGATTACAAATTAAATGTTTTTAAAGAAAAATAGAAAAAGAAATGGTGATGTGGAAGAGAGAGGATGCATGTGGGAAGCATGGGTTGGAGTTAAAAAGAGGAGAGAAAATGCATGTGGGAAGAATGGGTTAAAAGTTGATGTGGCAGCGATGACTAGGATGCATGTAGTAAATGCAGCCTGTTGCATTGCGGACAGTCTTAGACCCTAACTTAGCTTTGTTATTGGTGAGATTTACTGAGTATGGTGGTGATGATGATTTAGCCAAATTGGCAAAAGATGGACATAAAATATCAATACGCTTCCTTAAGTTTGTTTTAATTAACAGACTTAGATGGATGTTATCAAACTTAAAATTGATGATTTTTTAAACGAACCAGTGAGGTCGAGACTTCGCAAGAAAGCTTTAATCCACTAATACTATTAAATTTGAGGTGACCGTTGTGTATATAACAAACTATGGGCAAGAATCAATTGAATTGAGATTACATGGAGCTCCTAAAGATAGTATACACTAAAAGTGTTTATTTTAATGAAAAAGTGTTAAAGTTACCCATTCCATCCAACTGACATACGTTTCTTTAATTTGATGGTTTTTATATTTAACTTGTATTAAGCACCCCCGCGTTGCGACGGGGACGAACACCAATGCCACACTATTACCAGCGACCTCCAACACTGAAGTTGCAGCGTGTTAATGCTAAGAAATTAAACCGAAACGTAAAACATATAATGAAATAACTAAGTCGATCTAGGACCTGAGCGTTACGATGAACATGTCAAACGGAAAAAATAGACAATGTAAAAACGTTTAACCACACACACACGTTGTGTCGTGTTAATTCGCAAAATTATTTATTGTATTTAAATGAAATAAAAATTTGTCTTTGTATTAATGCGAAGAAATTAAACCGAAACGTAAAATACATAAAAAATAACTAAGTCGATTTAGGACACCGAGCGTTACGATGAACCTGTCAAACGGGAAAAAATAGACAACGTAAAAACGTTTAACCACACACGCATGTTGCGTCGTGTTAACTCGCAAAATTATTTATAATGTTTAAATGAAATACAAGTTTGTCTTTAGTGGATACAAGTCACTAAGCATTATGGTACAAACCATAATGCATAGATGTGTTGCAAAGTAGATTTAGAGTTAATTGCCATTTTCGCCCCTGAGGTTTGGGCACACTTGCCATTTTCGTCCAAAATGAAGGTTTTGTACCATTTTGCCCCCAACGTTTGTAACTTTTTGTCATTTTCATCCAAATACCTAACCAAGTTACTTTATATCTTATTATGGGTTATTTTTAACCTAACCAAGTTAGTTTATACCTTATTATTGGGTATTTTTGAAATTTATCAATTATAAGGGGGTAATTTATAAATTATATTCTAGTTATTATTTATCAGCCTTTATAAATTATCTTCTAGTAATAAATTAAATTTTGACTACTTTTGTGTCATAATAAATAAGTTTAAATATAAGAATACACAATTTAAGAATGATTGCTTAAAAACTAAAATGATATGTACATTTATGATTAAAGCATTAACATGCAAACAATACTAAAATAAAAATTTTCGGGTTAAAATGGTTGTTTTTGCATTAATTCGGGAATATACGTGTCGTGTTTGGGTTTATGTACGTGACATCACGACCCGTTTAGTAAGCCTAATAAAATCAATAGGTGATTTTGGTTCAATAATTTTAGTGAAAGTCCTACGTTGAATTGTTAATTGTGATCTGTAAAATTACATTTTAATTACAAGACTTTTAAAGTTTAATTTTTTTTTTTTTTTTTGTAAAACTGTAAATGCAAACATATTAAAGTATAAATGCTTATATTATTAATGTAAAAAAATATATACACAGCTAAAAATCGTGTTATATTATAAAAATGTTAACACCAATGTGATCTTATTTAGGTATACAAACATAGAAATAGATAAAAGCGTAACAATGAACAAAGCATATGTTATCATATGAATTGTATTTTTATAATTCGAATCTTTAATAATAGACCATCTCCAATATACATGCATTAATTAAAAGTAAAATTTAAAATTTAATGTTGGATCATCTTTTCCAAAAATAATAACTAGAAGATAATTTATAAAGGCTGATAAATAATAACTAGAAGATAATTTATAAATTACCCCCTTATAATTGATAAATTTCAAAAATACCCAATAATAAGGTATAAACTAACTTGGTTAGGTTAAAAATAACCCATAATAAGATATAAAGTAACTTGGTTAGGTATTTGGATGAAAATGGCAAAAAGTTACAAACGTTGGGGGCAAAATGGTACAAAACCTTCATTTTGGACGAAAATGGCAATTAACTCTTAGATTTATATATAATAAGCATATACTTTGTTTTTTTTTTTTTGAAAATTAAGCATATACTTTGATAGGGGAGTTTCATTTGAAAAGAATCTTTTTGTAAGAAGAAAAATAAATTAATCTAGTCCTTATGTTTTTTTGATAATTGTTGTGAATCAATATATAATTTTTATTTACTTTTAGTTAATGCTTTAATTAATAAGGGTATGATAGACATTTTGATGTAGAATATTAATAAATATTATAAAGGGTTACTCAAGTCTTATTAATGCCACCATAATTTCCTCCTTCACCGCCATTAATACACCAATTTTATTAGAAGTTAAAAAATTATATAAAAGTGTTGTGTCCTACACATATTTTATTATGAGTAGCAAAATTATTTAAAAGTGTTGGGTCATACACATTTTGTACCTTACACCAAAATATTGTCTTTATGGTGTAGGAAACGTTGTTTTTATGGTGTAGACAATGTTGAACATGTAGGATCATGTGCATGATTGTTTTTATTGTGTAAGGTACAAAACTATTTTATATGATGACTCATTAAATAATTAAGGTTCATTAATTTGAATAACATAAATAAATGATATACTCATTAAATGATTTGTTCAAATTACCTTTGTAACATTTATTCTTTTTTATTCTTAATTTGTAATTTCTTCTCATTTGAACTCTCCACTACTTTGTTATGTACCATACTAGTTATAAACCTTATGGGCAGTAAATGTACTCTATGTTGTACTTAGCCTTGCAAACTAAGAGTAAGGGGTTGTTTGGTAATATCTGAATCAACAATTCAAATTACCTTTGTAACATTTATTCTTTTTTATTCTTAATTTGTAATTTCTTCTCATTTGAACTCTCCACTACTTTGTTATGTACCATACTAGTTATAAACCTTATGGGCAGTAAATGTACTCTATGTTGTACTTAGCCTTGCAAACTAAGAGTAAGGGATTGTTTGGTAATATCTGAATCAACAAGTGCTGAATGAATGAGAGGCTCTGAACCAATAAGTGTTGAACCAGTAAAGTGTTGTTTTGTTGCACATCTGAATGACTGTGTAAAATGACATTTTTACCCCTCTGAACTACTTTGTGCTGAATGAAATATAGTTGTTTGTTTAGTGTTCTGTACTGAACGATGAATAACTTAAGAAAAATACAAAACATAATAGAAAATTCAAGTTACACATAAATTCTTCAAAGTTCATGGAAACATAATACAATTGTTGGTGCATTACATCTGTCGACTTCGTCTTGTTGTATCGAGTCTTAGTCTTAGAATGTTAGATTAGGGCACGTTATACGAGAAAATAGGATAACATATGTGTCTTAGATGAGGGTTTCGCTTATAGAGACATAGATGGGGTTTCACTTATGTGTCAAATGGTGATTTCGCTGATTTGGACATGTTAGGGTTTCGCTCATGTGGCATGTACATTGGAGCGAAACCTCAAGCCCTATATATAGGTCACATAAGCGAAATCAGGGTAATGGTTATGAAGGTCTTGTATGTAACGGCGAAGCTCTGCCGAATCATCTCCAGCGCTTGTAAATTGTCAGCAGATCAATAAAAGAGACATTTAATAGTGAAATCAAGCTAAACAAAGACTGAATCAATGAATTCCGCCTCTGATTCAGTCTGAGCACTCTTCTGATCGACTCGTTAGGTCATCTTGCGATCCTACAAGTGGTATCAGAGCTCAGGAGGAAGAGTTCTTACCGTTTCGCTCGTTTTCGCTCAAAAATTATGATTTCTACACTTTCTTTCATCATTTCAGAGAGATTTACCGGTCGAAATTCGCTCAAAATTTCTAAGATTGTAGACAATCGTACATAGACAAACCCTTGAAAGTTTGAGACTGAAATTCGGAGTAAAAATGGACCAAATTGATGTGCGAAGTGATTTCGCTTTTACAGACATTCTATGATTTCGCTCTTGTGAACATTAGGGTTTCGCTCTTGTGTACACAAAGACATCAGGTTTCGCTCAAAAGACATCAGGTTTCGCTCATAAGACATCAGGTCTCGCTTTTGAGTATATGAGATTTCGCTCTTGTGTCACCAAAATTGAGGGATTTCGATCATAGGACCACCCTAAACACCTGATTTCGCTCAAAGGGACACCCAAAACCCTGATTTCGCTTTTGTGTACATTGATAATTTCGCTTTTAGTGCACAAAGTCTGATTTCGCTCTTAGGGCATCTGGGATTTCGCTCTTAGATCACATAAGTAGTCTAATTTCGCTTGATAGGTTGTTTTGAGAAGAAACGTGTCAGGATTGTTAGAAAAATGACAATGATGTTTGATGAACAAGAAAACTATTATTTTGAGAATTTTAATAATTGGAATCGAGGATTTATAGATGAGAGTTATAGAAATGTGAAAAAGGATGTTTGGGTCAAAAGGTTTAAATATTTTGATTGTTTGAAAAATGAAACATTGGAAGATCTAGAAAACCGATATGGAGTCTTACTTGGTTACTTAAAAAATCATGAGATCGTTCTATCAGATACTGAAAAGATAGAAAAGTTTGCAGATGCATTACCTATTGAATGGAGTGATTGTTTGAAATTTTAAAAAGGGACTCAAACTTTTCAAAGTTACATCTAAAAGGATTCATCAGCAAACTTAAAACTCATGAATTTGAAAATGGAAAGAAAAGGAAAGAATTGATAAAAGTTTTGGAAACTCATTTAGTGGATATGAGTTTAGATGTGATTGATGAAATGAACAAAAGGATTGTTGAATGTATTAGAGCAAAATATGTTATGAAATACGATATGAAGAGGGGTTGTTATATTGATGAGTATGCAAATCCTCTTGATTTCGTTAAAATTTTTTGTGTAGGTACATTCAGGGCAAAGGAAGAAGAAGTTTCAAAAGTTGAAGAATCTGTAAAGTGTGGATCCTCAAGTTCTGAATCTGTGTGCTCTAAATGTGACAACTATAAGGATGACAATGACAAACTCTTGAAAGATGCGGAAAATTTGGCATTGGAAATCAAAAAGTTGAAAGATGAGAAGCAAGTTGATATTAAACAGATTCTTATGTTTCAGGAAATTTGTGAGAAACTGAAAGTTGAAAATGACAAACTGTTAAGTAATTTGAACAGTTTGACATCAGAAAACAAGAAATTGAAAGAAAATGAAAAATTCTATGAAGATAAAATCAAAACTTTTGAAAATGAAAAATTAAAAATGGAAAAAGAATTTCAAAGTCAAATAAAAATTCTTGAAGATGGGAGAAATGTTTTTAGTCAAAACAACATAGAAAAGCAAAAAATGATAAATTCCCATCTTCAGAAAATTATTAAACTTGAAAAGGAAGGTGAATGTGCTCGAAAGACAATCAAGGCTCATCTTGAACGAATATCTCAGTTTGAAAATGAAGCTGAGAATTCAAGAAACAAAATAGATGAGCTTGAAAAGAAATTGAAAGGTTTTGTGACTTCATCTGAGTTCCCCTGTCCAAAACCGATCAATTCTATTCCAATAAGTGACAATGTCACAAACTTTGACAATGTCAAAGTTGAAGATTGTGATGAGAAAACTGATGATGATGAGAAAAAGAAAACATTTTTTAAATTAAAAGAAATGTTTAAAGAAACTGTTCTACATTCTACTGAGAAAGGTGAATGCTCAAAGCAAAAACCTGTAAAGAAGAATGTGGAACAAAAACAAAAGGATAAAAAATCAAAAAATGTACAAAAAGAAATAAAAGCTCATCAGTTCAATCATCTAATCGCAATAAAAAAATTACAAAAAGTAAAAAATGAAAATTCAAAAATTGTTGGTAATGAGTGGTGCAGGTCGGACCACAGTGCTCAAAAGTCAAATCCAGCAAACAAGAGGAGGAAAGATTATCATCAAGCCAAACAGTGCTTTGATTTAAATGTTTGGACTGAAAACGGTGACTTGTACGATAACAGAGTGTGTTACAGATGCGGCTATCAAGGACACATTGCTGTTAACTGCCACAGTTGGAGGTTTGAGTCAAGGAGATGTTTTAACTGCGATATCATAGGTCACATTGCCAGAGATTGCCCAATGAGATCAAAGGGAAGATCGAGGGCTGAATCTCAGAAAATGGCAATGAAGAAACCAGTCAATGTCAAGCCCAAAGAACAGAAAGTTCAAGAATCTAAAGTTCAAGAACAGAAAGTTCAAGAAAAGAAAGTTAAGCTTTCTCAAGGGCAGAAAGACAGACTGAGGAAAAAGAGGAAGAAGGCAAGATAATATCTTGAAAGGATTTTGTCATCGGATACAACTGGTAAAACAGATAAAAGTTCTAATAAATCGTCTTGCTCTTCAAAGAATGATAAATCTAGCAAAACGGATTCATCAGATACAAATCTGAGGACGAAAGAGAGAAAGAAGAAGAAGAAAGTTTGTGGCAATGAATCTGTTTCTTCGGAAACAAAGGAGCCACATGTCGGCGATGAATCTGGCTTATCAAAGTCAGACAAGCCACATTTAGGCAATGATTCTGGTATGGTAAAACCAGAAGAGCCATGTGTTGAGGTAAAAAATGAGAATACTGGTCTAACAATGGATGATGCAAATTTTCCACCATTGTTGAACAAGAATTCAAAATCACCCAAGGACCATCAGGCTTGGGTGAATCTGTTTAAATGAAAAACCTGACTTGCCGGAGTTCCCAGGTTGGTAAGCGTGGAACATGAATCGGCACATTTCTTGAGAAATTCACGTTTGTGATATTTCGAACTTACAAGTGGTAAATCAGGGACATTAAGTTGTACTTGATTTTCTATAAGTGATGTTTGTGGATTGATCTTAAAAATGTTAGTTTTTACATGTGGTTGAAAGAACAAGGTGATGAATGATCCTCATGTTTGAAAAATGATTCACAAAACTAATTTTCCGGAAAAACCATTTTGATTAAAACAAACTTAAGTGTTTTGAAATAACTATGGGAAAATGTTTTGTTGTCAGGGGGAGTTCTGATTGTTCATGCCAAGTGAATGGAGAATTGAAGTAATTCTCATCATGTTGTCATATTTCTTGTACAGTTTGTTTTCAAATTTTCTCAGAAAATCAAAATTGAGACATATTTTGATTTTAGGGGGAGTAAAAATTTTAAAAAAATTAGAAAATTTGAAAAGTCAAAAACATTAAAAAAATTCAAAATGAGTTTTGTTGTAAAAAGAGGAAATGATAGTAGATCAGTTGGACTGTCACAACACGCTAAAGAAATGGAAAGTTAAAATGTGATAAACGGTCTCACTAAAGATGTGACGATAGGCTCAGCTAGACTAGTAGATTTGCGATAACGATACAAACCTAAAATGAAAAAGCCTAAGTTCTAGTGGGAAACATGATTGAAAGCATAGTACTTAGTTTTGTCCTTCTTGATTGTGTGCCTGCTCGGTAATCGCTGATTGTCGAAAGACATAAAACTGGTTAAGTTTGTGAATTTTCACAACTTTGCTAAAAAGTCACTGTGATTGTGCATTTTATTTTGCAAAGATTTAAACTTGTTTTATTTCTTTATTTTGTTTAAGCATCGGGCATCCTCTGCGTATACGTGAGTATCGACCTGGATGTTGTTGCCTAAACGTTCTGCTTTATTTTCTTTGGTGTTTCGTTTAAGCTTTGGATCACCTCTGCGTATACGGGAGTATCGACCTGGTGGTTAAAGCCTAAACCACTTCAACTTGTTTTATTTTTCTTATTTTGTTTAAACATTGGACTTTCTCTGCGTATACGGAAGTATCGACCTGATTGTTAATGTTTAAACATTCTGCTTTGTTTTCGCACAAATAACAGCTGATAAAAGTTTAAAGGCATTATTTGAGTTAGTGTATTGCATGATGAGGGGATATGCTGAGATCGTGGGGTCCATAAGAATTTAGTGCAAATTAATATACCTTAACGTATCGGTAAGCATTTCGAAAGTTTTTAGTTTGAGTTTAAGTGGACAACAATATCGTCAATCAACGTGAATCGTTTAGAACTTAAAACGATTAAAAGCTTAACGGTGCTAGTGATTTGTCTCATGAACTGATATGATCCTCTTTCACAAACTCACAAAAATATGTTTGTACATATTTCATTTCTGCATTTAATTTATGTTATTGCATTTATGTTTCATATTTTGAAAAATCCAAAAAGATTTTCGACAACTGATGTTGGAAAGCTGATATTCAAAATCTCAATGACTAAACATGATGAACAGATGGTTTGGTTAATTGGTTTGAAATGTTTAAAATGATTCATTAAGTTGAATCAGAATTTGGAATGTTTCAAATTTTTGATCAATTTTAAATATAAATAATTCTCAAATGTATAGTTGATTCATTAAATTGAATCACAATATTGTTTGTTATAATTGTGTGTTTGAGTTGTGTAGATTTCTGATCCTGTTGCTACGAAAGCCAGGAGATGTATCAGAACCTAAGAAGAGCTTAAACTGAGAAAGCCAAGATTTAATTTCAAAGGTGATAACAAATTCCAGACAGCGATCCCAGCTTGATGATAGGGGGAGTCTGACGAAAGTTAGAACCAGAGAAAGATCCGGGTATATGATTCCAGAAAGAGTTTCTGAAGAAGACCGATCAAGATTGAAGGATTGTCATGTTGAAGACTCTCACTAAAGATTCCGTCAACATTCAAGGGGGAGTCTGTTGGTGCAGTTGTCTCTCGACTACATCTTTGTTCGAGTCTTAGATAGAGAGAGAGAGAAGCCCAGAGACTGATCAAGACTGAAGAAGTGAAGACACAGCATTGTTGTGACTCGATAGTCGACTCGTCAACATCTGAGGGGGAGACTGTTGGTGCACTACATCTGTCGACTTCGTCTTGTATCGAGTCTTAGTCTTAGAATGTTAGATTAGGGCACGTTATACGAGAAAATAGGATAACATATGTGTCTTAGATGATGGTTTCGCTTATAGAGACATAGATGGGGTTTCGCTTATGTGTCAAATGGTGATTTCGCTGATTTGGACATGTTAGGGTTTCGCTCATGTGGCATGTACATTGGAGCGAAACCTCAAGCCCTATATATAGGTCACATAAGCGAAATCAGGGTAATGGTTGTGAAGGTCTTGTATGTAACGGTGAAGCTCTGCCGAATCGTCTCCAGCGCTTGTAAATTGTCAGCAGATCAATAAAAGAGACATTTAATAGTGAAATCAAGCTAAACAAAGACTGAATCAATGAATTCCGCCTCTGATTCAGTCTGAGCACTCTTCTAATCGACTCGTTAGGTCATCTTGCGATCCTACAACAATCCAAATAGAAATTAATACTAGGCGTACAATTTTAATTTGAACCATTTGACCATAGTTGACTAGCAATCTGGTTACGTAAGGTATTCATATACTCAATGCCTTGTGAACCCCATTCTATGTCTTGAACGAACTGCCCATCACTTTCTCCACCTTGTATTTTGGAAAACAAAGTGTTCTCGTCATAGTCCATAATCAATTGATCATGAATATTGCATTTCCTTATAAAATTATGGACGGCGAAACAAGCAATCACTATGTCTCTTTGTATTGGAAAAGAAAATGGAGCCATTTGCTTTAGGATTGGGAATTTTGCATTCATAACACCATATGAGCGCTCAATAACATTTCTCAGTTGTGCGTGTGCATGATTGAATTGTTCTTCCTTAGTTAACGCACGTTGTCGTCGAAAATCGTCTAACCAATACCTTAGGGAGTCATAAATCCACGAGTGTTGGTGTATGCAGCGTCACAAAGGTAATCTTTATCTGTAAACGTTAGTATCAGAACTATTACATAAAAAACACATAATGTATTAAATAATCAGTGTTAAAGAATGGTTAAAAACCTGGTGGGGGGAAAGGAAAGCCGGAAGTCTGGTTAAATGCTACTTCTTTTAAAACTCGTGAATCATGTGCGATGCCCTCCCATCCGGCCCATACGAACGTGAATATCATATCGAAATCACAAATTGCTAGTACATTTTGAAAACATTCACCTTTTCATCTTCCCCTATAACGAGTCTGTTGATCAGTAGGCACGATTGCATGTACAAATGTGCTATGTAACGCGCCTATTGCTCCAGAAATTTTTTTTTTAGCTTTCTATGTCGTTCTGATGTATTGGAGTTTGCATTAGAAGATGTCGGAACTATAACTTCTCTTGCGAAATTCATCATTGCCTTTAAGACCTCGTGAAAACATCTATGAATCGTTTCAGTCGAGTGTTGAAACCTTAGTTTAACCATTCGAAATCGTTCATTATGTCCTATGACCATTAAAAACATAGCCAACTTTTCTTCCAAGCTTATTGACCTACTACGTTGTAACCAGTTTTTTTGTTTAACATGGTTGCACACTAGCATCACGCGAAAGACGCATCATCTCATGACATTGTGTGGAAGATCCATGCAACAATTCTTGTGTGTATGCATGACCAGTCAATGCCGAATTCAGATCTCTTATCCTTCCATTCCTTTTTTAGCATAACGATACCAAATGGCAACAAAGAACCAGGAAAAATAAAATCTCATCATCTGAATCCATACGAAACCTGTGATAAAAATTCTAACATATGAAGAAAACCATCCAAACATAAGAAGAAAAACACCCATAACATAAGAAGAAAAACATCCATAATATAAGAAGAAAAGCATCCATAACATAAGAACCAAAACATCCGTAACAACAAGTTCAACAAAAACCACGAAATCACTATCAGCACTTTCATGTTTGTCGATCAAAATCTTTGCCACTTTTGTAATACAGACTCTAACTTCTAGTAGCGTTGAATCTTCTGCTGTCTTATCTTTTCGTTTCTTTCCTCTTTTTTTAGACCGAACAGTTGACTCCTCACTAACGCCTTGAGTCGGGGGCTCCACCTGAGTGCACTCGACATCCTCAAAAGCATTTAAATTCCGCTCGCACACTTCCTCATTAGGGTGAGGAAGTGTAGAAGATGGCCCCCAACTGTCAAAACCATTCGATGTAGACCCCTCAAACAATTGAATACAAAGCTCGGGGTAAGATAGTGGTGCTCTTCGCAAAGCTTCTATGAATTTGTTTGACTGTGTGAAAAATATTATAGAATACTATAAGATTATTGAAATATAATAATAACTATTATTTTGAAAAAAAAAATACCTTGATCTCAGTTTGCCATTCTTCTGATAAGTTAAATGTGTTTGTTATGGGATCATAAATATTGTCGGTTTTACTTTTAAGTTTTAACCAGACTGCAAACTTTGAATTTTTATAGTCATATCGGTTCTTCATTTGTTTTTGATCTGCTATGAAATTGTGTTCTACTTTTAACTTTTCAGCTACATTCTTCCATGAGTGTTGTTTAAGACTGCTTCCTTCACGTCCACGAAGTGTGATTTCTTGAAGACATGTTTCAAGAAACGTTTTCTCAACACCCTCTAGGTTCCAGTTAATCCTACCCCTTTTTTGTTCCATTTCTTTGAATGATTTAAAACATACACACATAAAAAAAGGTACTTAATACGAGTCAACTTCACATAACATACCATAAATGTCACAACCCCCATCCCCTAATTATCCAGGAACGGGCGGCCTTTGCCAGTTTCAGTGGTATCGGTGTTTATCAATTTGGCAGCGAAAAATTTCATCAGGACCGTAGTTAGGAAATATGTTATCAGAGTTAAACACCAAAATATTTATATTAAAGAAATGGGATAAAACCCAAGTTTTTCTGATAATATATTTATAAGTGGGACAAAACCCGATTTTTCATTTTGATACATTTATTGGGAATAATCCCAATTATTGAAAACAATTCTCCTTTTTAATTAGGTAACTTTTATTGCCACTTTTCTAAGCCTTCAGTGCTCTCCAGCTGGCTTTTATTGGCTTCACACTAAGTTACCTGAAACACGTGTTTAAAACATTTTATCAGCAGGAAATACTGGTGAGTGAATCCCAGTTTAATCAAGTTTAATAAAAACCATTGTACAGTATTGAGGGCGGTCTCGCAATTACATTTGTTTCCAAATCAGATCAATTACCATCCACGGTACTGTCAGACCCGACTTGTGGAAATGTTACCCATCGCAAGGCAGTAACAAATTTTGTATACAAAACCCCAACATACCGACGATAATTGTATCCTTACAAATACTCAATAACTGTTTAATATATAATTAATTGTGTGAGGTTTTGTAAAAACAGTTAACAAAAAGGAGATTACTCACATTGCTATTTTAGGTCTTTACTTTATGACTTCCTGGTTATAATCTAACTAAATAAACAATGCACACGTGCTAGTATAATAACCCAATATTTACATTAGTAATACCCTCCCCGAGACGGAATTCCAACGACTACGTCGGGCAGAACCTCGACAGCCGTTACGGAACCCTGGATCAATCGGGCAGCGTATCTAATACGTAACCGGGGTTATGATACTTACAACGAGGCAAAGCTTCGTTTATTAGGGGGTATAATGCCCGGGTATAGGGCCTACACTGCAGAAATTGAGAGAGAAAATTGATTTTGAACGATTTCCAATTGAATCCGATCGACCAAATTTAAAGGGCTGCTCAATGAGTCCCTCGTGCCCCGCGACGGAAATCAAAGGGGCCGTCGCGCCCCGCCAGGGCCAAAAAGGCGGTGGCGGTATTGCTGAGTCACCGGGTTGCTTGACACGTGTCCTGACACGCGTCGGCTCCGCGTTCTGCCACTAACCTCTTCGCTCGCGGCCCGCGATGGAGAAGGTGTAGTCTGTCGCGCCCCGCGACAGACTTAAAATATTGTTTTTATTTTTATTTTATTAATTTAAATATATTTCGGCCTATTTTTCACATACGGGGTGTATTTAGGAACGTATAGGGACATTTTAAAATATATTATGGGTGTCAGAAATATTTTTGGAGGGTTGATATATCTTGGTATTACTCCTGGATTATTTAATAAAATATATAATGTACTCATATTAAGTATAGTAACCCAATTCAACTTTATCCCTACGTCACGAGACAGAACCCCAACGAATTTAGGCAGAGCCTTGACATACGTTACGGGGCCCTAGATCAATCGGACAGGGTATCAGTGATCTGGGGTTAAAACACTTAAAACGGTGCAGGGCTTTTGGAGTATAACTAGTGATATACTTAAAGAAATATGGATGTAGAAGATATAGCGAGAGAAGGAATGGCATACAAACAAGTAAATGCAACATCTTATTTATATCCAATGTTACTTGGAGTTCACGAAACCTCTTGATTCCTTCTGATCCATAATTACTTCATACATACACGTTGACATATATCCTTAAATGTTTGTGTTGATTATTTTATTAATTTATTATTATAATTAATTCAACTGCTTCACTTATTTGGCGCTTATAACTTCTAAAATATAACGTTTTATAAAACAATGAATATGCCTTTAGAACGAGAATATTTGTATCTACATTTTGAACCAAGTTTCATTAAAAACAGAGTAGGTTCAAATATAATGTATTTTTATTAAACGGTTCCTAGGCCCCGTCTTGGTACTTCATATTTCTAACATCCAACTTACCCGTAATCCACTCGTTTAATAACTTTTTTTTAAAATTTGAAATTTTGGGAATGTTACATCCTCCCCACCTTGTTTTAAATCTCGTACTCGAGATTTGGACTACGCTATCTTCTTGGGTTTGCGTCACGTCTTTTAGTAGGTTATCAAGCTGTCTGGGATAAGATCAAAAGATAAAGATAGCATAGAATAATTGGAATTCAATGGCCTCAAAACTTAGTTTCGGGAATTAATGTTAACTGAATGAAATAATACCATCATCAAGGTGGCTAAGTTTCACAATTTAAAAGAGAGATTTGATAGGCATATAATTTGAAGTGCAATGATTTTTTTAGAGACAATAGTATTCAATGCCAAAAGAGGACTTACTTTGATTGTCAATGGAGGAAGACTCTGAGTCAATAATCTCATTTGGAAATAGAAGTATGAAAAATGATTTGTCAATAATCAAACCAGAAATCAGTGACGTTTATTTAAATGGTGAGGATACATTGGACAATACGATAGAATTTAGTGTATTATGGTCTTAATAAATAATTGTATCAAGACTACTTGAATGATGAGTCAAACGAATGATGTATGATTAAGGTTTACTATTAGCACAGGCTACAAATTTATACAGACACCGCAAGGTGTTGTAGTGACTGAAAGAATTCAAGGATTACGGTGACCGAATAAATTCACCGTTTTCGAAATTAACTGAAGTTTCAAATGAAGTGAATCTGGATATTCAAAAGATAGGATGTTTAATGAAAGAAGAAATGAATATTGCAGGATTAATTCAAAGATGAAAGAATTACTGGAGGTACATTTATCTTAACACAAAATTGCATTAAGACTGGTTTAGGATAATGAATAGATAAATTCGTACCTTGGTGTGAAAAATGAGTTCAAGTTTCAAAGAAATCGCCACCGCAAGGTGTCGTGTTTTAACAAATAATATATCGAAATTCAGACAATGTGATTACCTCGAATATGATGATCTCAATTCATCATATGGGATTTTGAATTGAATGTGTATGGTGAACAGGTTCAAACAATTGAGCTTGGTTTGGACAGATTCCAACAATGGATATATGTATTAACAAGAAATGGTTACAATACAAATCCGGTAGGTATCTTTTGAAAAGGAACGGAGTTTCCAAAGAAATCTGTTGACTTGATATCAAAAGTCAACGTATGATATTTATCTAGATATAAAAGGCGAAATAAAGCTGTTAAAAATTTAAGCTCTAGATATTTCATATATAGAAGAGAGGACAAATATCAAAAATGAGTACCAATCAAAACAAAGAACGTGGAGGCAAACATGGGTTACAGAGTTTTGAGAAAGTATCTCTGTTCCAGAATTACTAATCTATCCAACTTTACCAGTTGCTTATTATGGCTTCCTCTATTGTAGCTATTTATGCGTTCTCCGTAGCTTCATCTGGGTTTCTGGCCTTGTTGTCGGGTGCCTTAGATAGTTTCGGGCAGTAGGAATGAATGTGGCCTGGGTCTCCGCATTTGTAACACACATTAGTTTTCCTTCTACATTCTTCTTCTGCATGTCCAGCTTTCTAGCAGAAATTACAGCGAAGTGTCTTCTTAGAATGACGTTTTCTTGAATGTTTTTTGTGGTTGTAGATAGGCTGCATGATTGCTGGTTCCATTTCTTGGTCTTTACATGATTTGTCGGAGCGGAATTCCTTATAGGAGTATCCATAGGTTGTGGTTTTCTTTTGTTTGGAAGGTGAAGTTTTGATACGAATATCATGACCTCTATTGGTACTAGGGTTAGGTTTGAAGTGATGAGTATGTTTACAGTGTATAGTACGATCTTCGTTGATAGGCACATAAATCTTAATAGCTTCAATGATCGATGGTATAGCATTCGATATTCCTTGAGGTATTATATTTTCTATTGTATTTTTATCCAAAGCATTTTCGTTACTAGCTTGAATTTCCTGATCAGATGTTATGTCCTTTGACATCTGATTTACAAACATGTTCAGATATAATTATCATAGAACTAAGCAATTATACAGGCATATTTTGTTTAGCATCATTATACTCATGGCTATTAGTATTATGCGATGATGATTAAGGTAACATATACATGTTATATCTTAACATCTTCTTTTACTATATGTCTTATCAAATTATAAGGAAAGTGTAATCTTATATGTATTGTTTCTTCCTTTGATGTAATAGCTTTTATATTGCCTAAATTTACTTATATTTCCAGGACTTATGGCTGGACAGATATTCAAAAATAAAGATAAAAGCTTTATATGAAATTTTGAGATTTTCCGTCATTGATCCATTTATCGTTTTTCAAGAGGTGGTGCTAATGCAGATATCCTTAAGGTATCCTTTGGATTAAAGCTGGGTATCAAAATAAATCTTAAGTAAACATGTAGGTTTGTTTCTTCTATTATATAAAAGCTTGTCCTTCTAAAGAAGACATTTGATTCTTATATTGTATATATTATCAAGAAAATTGTATTTTTATATATACATATGTATAAAGTTTTAAAATCTTCTTTATAATATCAACTTATAAAAATCCAGTTACATAATTAATTGTATTAGCTATCCTGTTTATTCTCATAACTTTATTTATTCCTTGATATTAACCGAATAAATTTCTATCAAATTTATTGAAGATAATATTTTAGACTAAAAAGGAAATTCATCAAAAGAAATAAATTTAATAGAGATATAATTTTCTGGATTCTTTTTAGAGCAATTTAATCTTGACAGGTTGACTCAATTTTTGTTATAACATATTTATAATTCAATTTAAATTCTTAATTTATTATATCGATGTATTTAAGATTCGTAATAGAATACAAAGTATGGTGTTTCTAAATGATTCTTAATATATTAAGAAATATTAAGAATGAAGTATTATTCTTCTATCATAATATATATATATATATATATATATATATATATATACATATGACTTATATATAATTAAGAAATGAATCGAACTTATCAAATGGTAAAAAGTGTTTCCTTTAGAAATATATGTATATATATTTTAAACAATATTGTTACACCGTACTAAATATTTTTGTACATATTTTACTTCATGGATGAAATATTATTTATAATATTGGTACAAGTCGTAAAATATACATACATTTGACTTACAAATAAGTTTTATGTTATTTCCTGTTGATACATATGTATTATGTATTAAAATCATTTATTTACACAATATCAAGTTATTGTATGTATTCTCGTTTCATAAATACCGTTTTATAAAATATTTTGCATCTTCTGTGGTATACGTATATGTGTTTAAATTTTAGAATCGTCGAACTGTAATAATTCGTGTTCATTATTAAATTTAAGGATTACGTTTTATAAAATCCTCTCTAGTGTAACTTTATTCAAGAGCCAAATATTTTATCCTTTCAAAGATATTATTACTATTATTAGTTTACTTTAAAACAGAATTGAATAATATTTTGGTTCAGTGTATTATATTAATAAGAATGATAATAACAATATCTCTTAAAGACTTTTTTATAGAGAGTGTATATATATATATATAAAGATTTTTCTAGCATGTTAATTATTATTAATATTGACCATACATATAATTTCTGAATATTACTTAATATATCAAATTTTGATGAATAATCTACGTATTTAATCTTTAATAATACGATAAAGAATTATAAGGTGATTGACAAAATATTTTAATAATTGTATTAAATAATCCTGAAACATTATATTTTAACAAAATACAATTATATGTGTCATCAAAATTTTGATAAATACATATCTCGAAATCGAGTAAAACTTTTGGATTATATCATAAAATATCTTGCTTTTATTGAATAATATTTCATATTATGATATTTCAATGATACCGTTGTTGGTGCATGCGTCTGTCGACTTCATCTTGTATCGAGTCTTGTACATAGAATGATAGATCAGAGTGAGAAGTACGAGAAAATATGAGATTTTAGGGTTTGATATAGGTGATTTCGCTTGAAGGTGTTGATTCCGCTTGAAAATGACTTGTGCAGTCTCAAGCGAAATCATATGTTGTGATGTCGCTTGAACTGGTTCTTTGGCACTCTCGAGCGAAATCTGATCTACTATAAATAGGTGTCAAGCGAATACAGTTGTAACAGTTTCCGGTTGAGCCACGAAGTGCTGCCGAAGTGTCATCTTGTTGTAAAACGTTATCAGATCAATACTACGACAGTTTAAAGTGGTATACTAGCTGAATTGATCTCAGTTTGTCTGTTTCCGCCTTTCAAACTGACCAAAACTCTTCTAATCGACTCGTTCGGGTCTGAAAACGATCCTACAAGTGGTATCAGAGCTCAGGAGGAAGAGTTCTTACCAATTCAGCTGCAAATTCTGTTTTCTACACCTTCTTTTAAAAAATTTATAACTTTTCACAGATAAAATCAGCTAAAATTTTCACAGATTGTGCGCATTAGTGTTTTAACAAAGCCTTGAAAGTTTCAGGCCTAAAATCGATCTAAATCAGATTAAAATTGAGTTTCCGCTTGAAAACATGTGCGAGATGATGACGTCGCGGTTCTTCAAGCGAAATCAGTCTCTTATTTCGCTTGAAAACCGGTTATTTCGCTTGATAGATTACATTGATTCCGCTTGAATTGTGATATTCAGCTTCAGTTGTGTGATTTCGCTTCAGTGTTTCAACTTGAATTCCTGATTTCGCTTCAATAGTGCTATTTCGCTTGAGTGTTCTCGCTTAAAACCTGTGATTTCGCTTCAACAGGGTTATTTCGTTTGAAAACTGGCATTTCGCTTGATAAGACATTTCGCTTCAGAAGAGTTTCCGCTTGAACTGTGTGTTTCAACTTGAGAAGTATTATTCCGCTTGAAAACACTGTTTGACAATTTTTGAAAAACCGAAACATGGACGAAGATTTTTACAACGCATTTGCTACCCCGATTACTCTAGCACAGAATACGATGTTGGAGAATGAAACTGGAACGATGCAAAAACCTCCAAAACTCTTGAATATCGAGGAATATAAAAGTTGGGAAGAAAAGTTCGAAAACTGGGTACAAGCCAATTACTTAGATGCTTGGGAGAACGTTGAGACGAAATACGTTAGACCAATGAATGATGACGAAGAGCTTATTTCAATTAAAGATTTGAGTGCCGATAATATAAAGAAATATAAAGATGAGAAAATGATGCTTAGTCTACTTCAACAAGCTGTGAAAGAAGATATCTTGGTTCTATTGCAACATAATGGAACTTCTTATTCGATTTGGAAAGCTTTAAAATCAAAGTTTCAAGGTAGTGAAGAAATGGTTAAAAACAAAAAGTCATTATTAAAGAAAGAGTTTGATCTGTTTCGTGGTTTGAAGAATGAGAGCACAAAGCAGATTATTGAAAGATACTGCAATTTGTTGGCAAACATGAAGAGATTGAAAATTTCTAAAGATAATGAGGAGTTGATTGAAAAACTATCTGATGCTTTACCATATGAAACTTGGGTTACATATCTCATGATGTTGAGAAACAAGAAAGGGTTTAAAATTTTAACTTTGAGCAAGTTCATTGAGAAATTAGAAGCCCAGGAGATGGAACAAAGGAAAGTCTCGAGAATGAAAGATTTCGATGGTGAACAAGACATCGGACTTTACTACAAAGGTGGTGTCAGTGATAAAACCACAAATCTTTCACCGAAGGTTCAAACTTCATTCAATATAAAGAGTTCATCTGAAAGTTCTTCTAAAGGATCAAACAGCAACATAAGCTTTTCATCATATCCGTCATTTGATCCGAATATTTTAGCAACAAAGAATGGCAAAAAGTTGCAGTGCAACATTGTTTTGAATCTGGAAAATGATGAAGATTATTCAGCAGAAATTGCTAAGAGTCATATGTCTTTGTTGGGAACTGTATTGGAATCTTATGGTAGTTTTGTTGCAGGTCGGATCGGGAATCCTATGTTGACAAAAGAAGATTACGACCAAATCGACGCTGAGGAAATGGAATTGATGGATATTAAATGGTGTTTGGCTAGTGTGTTGAGACGAGCTGAGAAATTTAAGCAGATCACAGGAAGAGATGATTTACGTGAAGCTAATATTTCTACTTTAGGTTTTGATAAATCTAAAGTCACTTGTTTTCGTTGCAGGGAAAAAGGACACTTCAAGAGAGAGTGCAAAAATCACGAAGCAAGTGGAGCTCAAAATCCGTTCAACAACAACAATGATTACTATCGGAAGGCTATCTATCATCAAGTTGCTCAACAACAACAAGAACCACAAGTGGCACATGGTAGAAAAGTGATTGAAGAATCTTCAAAGAAAGCTTGTATGGTGAATTAGGATGATCAAAAGCCAACGGAAGGTTTCAGTTGGGACAAATATATATCAGCTGATAACAAAGCATGCCTGATAAATCAAGATGATGAAAAATTGCCTGAAGGTTTTAGCTGGGCAAATTTCAATTGGGATGATTATGATCCAAACAAAGATTCAAATCACAAAGCGTATGTTGCTCGAGTTGAAGAGGATAGTGATGATGATATTGAATATTGGTCAAGGAAATTGGCAGCAGATTTGAAATTAATAGCAGAAAGTGATAGTGATGATGACAAAGCCAAAAAGAAAAAGATCGAAACACCAGTCAGCAGTGATGATGAAGATGTTCCAGTAATAAAGAAAAAGGTGAAAGATATTCCAAAGTTCAAAGTTGATGAAGAAGTTAATGCTAAAAAGGTTCCGGTGATTTGTGAGAATTGTGAGATTTTCAAGAAGAAAAACTGTGAGTTGATTAACAACATAAACCAGTTGAAGGAATCTTACGATATTTTGAACAAGGCCATGAATCAGTACAACCAAACAAGTGAAGAACAAGCAACGGCCATGAAAACACTTCAAGGAGCTTTCATGATAAAGCAGAAAGTTGTGAACAATTACATTGAGAAGTGTGCTGTGCTAGAACAGAAACTTGAAACTCAAAGAATTGAAACTGAAAGAGTTAATCATTTGTTGAAAAGTTACTCATGTACTTCTTATGTCATTGACAGGATTTATCCAACTGTTGAGGGCATGAAGGCATTTGAAGATGATGAAGTAACTGAAGAACAAAAAGTTTCTGAAGAAAAGACTCCTGTGAAGAAAGAAAAGAAGAAGGATAACAAAGAAAAGACTTCTGGTAAGAAACAAGGTTTCAGTTACAACAAGTGTCCACTCCCGCTTGAAAATGGATATTCTCCGAGAAATCCAATTTCAGAAAGAGTCGAAAAGGCAATAAATTTACAGTGGGAGTCGGAGTCTACAGTTAAATTTCCAGATAATATTGATGTTACGTTTACATCATCTGACACTGATAATGAGTCTGAGTTAATAAAGAAAGTAGTAGATCAGG
Organism: Helianthus tuberosus; assembly: GCA_030545235.1. Taxonomy (NCBI): domain Eukaryota; kingdom Viridiplantae; phylum Streptophyta; class Magnoliopsida; order Asterales; family Asteraceae; genus Helianthus; species Helianthus tuberosus. Next base: position 142,645,310 of record CM060432.1, read on the forward strand.
TGTTGGATAAAGATGAATCCGAGGAGTCAAAGTCGGAGTCTAGTTCATGTAACACCCTAAAATTTTACCCTTAAATTTAAGCAAAATATAGTTTAAATACACGTCATTCTTTAACAAAGATCATATGTAATTAAAACCTTAGTCAACTAATGTTTAAGTTAAAACGTTTCAAAAATTGTTTAACAAGAGTTTACAACCCATAGACAAGAGCTACAAAAGATTCATATAATAGCGGAAGCTTCATTTATCGTGTTCGGTTCTTGACACTGCTTGACCACCATCCGTAAGATCCATCTAGCCACCTAGGGTCAAAACCATTAGAACATTAGTTTTGACTTTGGGCAAATAAGGTTAAACATATGTTACACATTAGTTTAAATAAATAAAAAAAATATAAAATTTCCTGTCTCCACCGTAAATTACGGTATTACCGTAATTTACGGTAACATCTGAAAATTCCTGGTTCCACCGTAAACCAGTAGATCCTCACCGTAAACTTTCTGGCATCTACCGTAAATTACGGTAACACCGTAATTTACGGTATCACCTGGGAATTTCCTGTTTTGTTTGTTTATTCATTACATCAAGATTTCAACTCTCGAATTTCGATTCATCTATGATACCGAAACTTTAAAACCTCATATTACTTAAATGTTATATAATAACCAATCATCAAAGATCTTTCAATCATAATTCAAAGATTTAATCATGCCTTGTTAGATTGTTCGACCCGTTTAGACACCAAGAGTTAATCATCAAACCATGTAATTCAAACCTCAAATTCAAACAATTGTTTTGACCCGTCTCACTAGATTAAGACGAATAGTCACTTCCGTAATGTATTGATTCATCTTGTTTACCATGTTTTCAAACTACAACGTAAATCTATCAAATAATACATAATGTAACGAAACGACAATTTCGTACCTTTAGAGCACGCCTTTCCCCCGTGAATTCCCTTCGGCTTGTCCGCTTGATGATCCGGACTCTTTGCCTAGAAAATTCAGTTTTACAACTTGTTTAGAACTCTTTCCATGACCATATTCATATCATTGTGAAACATGATCAAATCTGCGTTCTCATCAAATTTAACATCAAAAATCCTCACTTAGGCATTTCTACAAACACCTAACGGGTCAGATTTTCCTGCCATCATTTCCAAGTTCATGACTTGAACTTTAAACCTCAATTTTCACTTTAATTAGTAACCTTGCACATATTTTAACATCAATATCACAGGAATTACCTCCTATGATGAAATTTATGCTAGAATTATCATTCAAATCCTAGTGTTCATCATCATCTTATAAAACCCATAACCTAGCTTCCATGGATTCATAGAATTCTCTGAATTTGGGCATGATTTCTCAAATAGTTAACTAGGTTGTACTTCTAAACACCTATTCAACTTCAATCTAACCAAGTAACAAACATGCAAGCATCTAATTTCAGATTTCCAAAATCATGAGAATTTCAAACAAGGATTTAACACGAATTTTTACATACCTTATGATCCTCTTGTGATGAGGATCGATAATCTAAACTCGGATTTCGTTTTGGATCAGAATTTCATCTTCAATTTAAGAGATTTGTGTGATTAGGGTTCTTGGGTTGGGGGTGTCGCCCCCTGCTTCTCTCTGATCGACCAACACCCTGGTTTGGGGTGTTTGGTTTATTTTTATTTGATAAACTTTAATTAAGTTTTAGAGTTTACAACTTTGGTCCCTCTATTTTGTTCAACATATGGTTTGATAGCTTTTTAATCACTCTATAGGCTATTTCTAGACTAGTTAACTAACTAGGTTAAAATTTCTAGTTAGTAAACTCCCATTTATTTAGGCTTTATAATTCTGATATAGTGTTTTATATTTTCGGGATGTTACAAGTCCATCCCCCTTAAAAGGGTTTCGTCCCCGAAACCAAAGTACGTACCAAATAATGTAGGGTGAAGACGTCGCATCTCCTCTTCGGACTCCCATGTAGTGTCCGAACCTTTCCTATGCTCCCATTTGACTTTGACTTGGTCAATTTGTTTATTTCGTAAACGTTTGACCTTTCTGTCTAAAATTTCAACCGGTCTCACCACATAATTTAGACTATTATCCACTTCGATATCGTCGTAATGGATATATGTCGTTTCGTCTGCTAGGCACTTTCTTAATTGCGATACATGAAACGTGCCATGGATCCCACTCAGCTCCTCCGGTAGTTCAAGACGGTAAGCTACCTTGCCAACTCTTCCGATGATTTTAAATGGCCCGATAAACCTTGGGCTTAACTTCCCCTTCTTTCTAAATCTAATAACACCTTTCCATGGGGACACTTTTAGCATGACCATGTCACCGACTTGAAATTCAATTGGCCTTTTCCTTTTGTCAACATACGCCTTTTGCCTGTCTTGAGCCGCTTTCAAGTGTGCCCGAACTTTATCGATCTTTTCGTTCGTGGCTCGTACTATGTCTTGGTGGGCAAGTTCACGTGGACCCACTTCACCCCAACAAACCGGGGTTCGACACTTCCTACCGTAAAGCAGTTCGTATGGTGCCATTTTAATACTAGATTGGTAACTGTTGTTGTACGAAAACTCGACTAACGGTAGGTGAACATCCCAACTGCCTCCAAAGTCAATTATACACGCCCGTAGCATATCTCCCAATATTTGTATCGTTCTTTCACTTTGTCCATCCGTTTGGGGATGGTACGCAGTGCTAATGTACAACTTGGTCCCCATTTGTTCTTGGAAATCACGCCAGAAATTCGAAGTAAACCGGGTATCCCTATCAGACACAATGGACACCGGCACTCCATGACGTGCTATGATTTCATTGGTATAGACTTCTGACATCTTTTCTGACGTATAAGTCTCACGAATCGGAATGAAGTGAGCACTTTTCGTCAATCTATCCACCACTACCCATATTGCATCAAAACCACGATTCGTTTTAGGCAACTTGGTTAACAGGTCCATTGTAATATGTTCCCATTTCCAAACCGGAATTTCTAACGGTTGGAGTTTGCCATAGGGTTTCTGATGCTCCGCCTTGACTTGTAAGCATGTCAAGCATTTTTCCAGATACTTCGCCACATCCCTTTTCATTCCGGGCCACCAATAATTTTGTTTCAAATCATTGTACATCTTGGTCGCACCCGGATGAATTGAATAACGGGATTTATGAGCTTCATCAAGTAGAAGCGCCTTTACTCCACAGGTATGTGGGACCCATATCCTTCCGGATCGAGTCTTCAACCCATGATTCCCATCCGTCAAATCTTTCAATTGTCCAATTATTCTTTCTTTCTTCCAATTTTCTTCTTTCACTGCTTCTAACTGCGCTTCTCGAATTCGTTCAAGTATACCCGAGGTCACCACGAGTTGCATTGACCTCACTCGTATTGGGACATAGTCCGCTTTTCGACTTAGAGCGTCCGCTACCACGTTTGCTTTTCCGGGGTGATAATGTATCTCACAGTCGTAGTCCTTCATCGTCTCTAGCCATCGCCTTTGCCGCATGTTCAACTCCTTCTGATCGAAGAAGTATTTCAAACTTTTGTGATCGGTGAATATAGTGCACTTTACCCCATACAAGTAATGTCTCCATATTTTTAATGCAAACACTACCGCTGCCAATTCGAGATCGTGCGTGGGGTATTTCTTCTCGTGCATCTTCAATTGTCTCGAGGCATAGGCTATTACCTTGCCCCGTTGCATCAACACGCAACCGAGCCCCGATAACGAAGCATCCGAATAGACCACCATGTCTTCGACTCCGTCCGGCAATGTCAGTACCGGAGCTTGAGTTAGTCTTTCTTTTAGCGTCCGAAACGCTTTTTCTTGATCGACTCCCCAAACAAACTTTGCTTTCTTTTGGGTTAACTTTGTTAGCGGCGATGCTATTTTGGAGAAATCTTGAATGAATCTCCTATAATATCCAGCAAGCCCCAAAAAGCTTCTAATTTCAGAAGGGTTCCTCGGGGGATTCCATTTCGACACCGCCTCTATCTTTGACGGATCCACCAAAACTCCATCGGCACTTATGACATGACCGAGAAATTGTACCTCTCGTAACCAAAAGGCACATTTAGAAAATTTTGCATAAAGCTTCTCTCGTCTAAGTGTCTCTAACACTTCTTGTAAGTGGCGTGCGTGTTCAGCTTCACTTTTCGAATACACCAAGATATCATCGATAAACACGATGACCGACTTATCCAACATTGGCTTGCAAACCCGGTTCATGAGGTCCATGAATGCCGCGGGCGCATTTGTCAGCCCAAATGACATCACGAGAAATTCGTAATGTCCGTATCTTGTGCGAAAAGCCGTCTTCGGCACATCTTCTTCTTTGACCTTTAGTTGGTGATACCCCGACCTAAGGTCAATTTTTGAAAACCAATTCGCGCCTTGTAGTTGGTCAAATAAGTCGTCTATCCTCGGAAGCGGGTATCGGTTCTTTACCGTGAGTTTGTTTAACTCCCGATAATCGATACACATGCGCATGCTTCCGTCCTTCTTTCTCACAAACAACACCGGTGCGCCCCAAGGAGACACACTCGGCCTTATGAACCCCTTGTCTAGCAAATCTTGAATTTGGGACATCAACTCTTGTAGTTCCGACGGTGCAAGTCGGTATGGGGATTTTGCTACAGGTTTCGCGCCCGGAATCAATTCGATCCCGAACTCTACTTCCCGTTCAGGCGGTATCCCCGGCAATTCTTCCGGAAAAACATCTTCATAATCTCGTACTACCGGTACATCTTCAATCTTCCGTGATTCTTTCTCGGCCTCATTTGCATAAATCATGAATGCCTTGCATCCTCGCTTCATGAGCTTGTGAGCTTTCAACATCGAACATACTATGGGGTTGCCTCGTTTTTCGCCGTAAATGGTGACGTGTTTTCCGCTCGGAGATGTTAGTTTTATCTCTTTGCGAAAACACACGACCTTTGCATGGTATTGAGATAGCCAATCCATCCCCACGACTACTTGAAATTCTCCCATCGACATCGGGATTAGATTTATCAAATATTCTTCATCATCGATGCTCAGTTTACAATTTTCACATACATCACAAACAATAAAGCTTTTGTTATTACCTATCTCTACTTCTAAAGGCACAGGTAATTTCGTTAAAATAAATGAAGGATGTCGAATAAACCCATATGAAACAAAGGATTTATTCGCACCCGTATCAAATAACACGTGTGCGGGAATTGAATTTACAGCAAATATACCTGAGACCACGTCAGGTTCAATTTTCGCTTCTGCAGCAGTTAGTTGGAAAGATCTTGCCTTTGCTTTCGAGGCTTCACCTTTCGGTTCTTGCCCATCCTTCTTTCCAACCAGTTCCGGGCACTCCGACTTCTTGTGACCCGTTCGATAACAGTTGTAACAAACCGTCACTTTCTCCGGGCATGACATAGCCATATGTCCCTTTTTCTTGCATATGGGACATGGCTTATCTTTGTAACGACATTCGCCCTTATGATTCTTCCCACAAATTTTGCAACCTGATGTACTACCTCTAGCGTCGGATTTCTTTGCGGATTCACTCGTTCTTGCTTTCTTGGCAGGGCTTGGATTCGCATCTTGTGCCCTTCGTTCGCCCCGTTCTATACTCTTCTTCAATTCAATCTCCCTTTCCCGAGCAGCGTTAACAATCTCGGTAAGGGTCTCGTACTTTGAAGGGGTTATGAACTCTCTATATTCCGCACTTAGCATATTATGATAATAATAGACCTTTTGCTCTTCGTTCGTTATCAAATCATCACAGAACTTCATTTTGTCCATAAACATTCCAGTGATCTTGTCTATGGATTCACCTCTGTGTCTGAGTTGCATGAACTCTTCCTTGATCTTGTTTATGACCGCTTTGGGGCTATGGTGTTTAAGAAACGGCGTCTTAAACTCCTCCCAAGACATGGCCTTAGCCGCTTCACTTCCAATCTCCTTCTTTTTGTTGTCCCACCAATCTTTCGCTTGATTCCTTAGTTGACCCGTACCAAAGGCTACGTAGTCTTCTTCGTCACAATGGGTTCTCTCGAATACCCCTTCTATGTCACTTAGCCATCGTTGGCACACTATTGGGTCAACCTCCCCATTATATGTTGGTGGCTTACAAGCCATGAATTCCTTGTATGAACAAGGCTTTCGTCCTCCACGCTTTTCCTTTACTACATTTGAATCATCTTCCAGTTTCTTGATTCTATCTTCTACTATTGATAAAACCGTGTCTTGGATTTTATCAATAAAGTCCGACAAACTGTTTTCGATCGCCTTTCCAACCTCTTCGGCAATCACTTCCCTCACTTGTTCGGTGACTCTTGGCACCGCATTATCATTGTCTCCATCAGCCATCTCGATTTCTGAAATGTTTACATAGATTGTTAAACATTCTATTTATAACACATGCTTTACTTGTTTTGATTTAATCAAGTTCGTAACTTGATTTAATCATTCTTGTTTTAACTCAATCAAGTTCGTAACTTGATTTAATAATTCTTGTTTCTATCCAATCAAGTCCATAACTTGATTTGATCATTCATGTTTCTATTTAATCAAGTCCATAACTTGATTTGATCATTCATGTTTCTATTTAATCAAGTCCATAACTTGATTTGATCATTCATGTTTCTATTTAATCAAGTCCATAACTTGATTTGATAGTTCATGTTTCATGCATTTCTTGCTTTTTGAGTGAGCTTACACACTCTTTTCATGCATATTGTCCATTTCTCATTTTATACGTAGTACATAATTTATTAACAAAACAAGTTAATTCTTACCGGACGATCGATCAAGCTTGAACCGAACACTTATTGACAACCATGAGCTCTGATTACCAACTTGTAACACCCTAAAATTTTACCCTTAAATTTAAGCAAAATATAGTTTAAATACACGTCATTCTTTAACAAAGATCATATGTAATTAAAACCTTAGTCAACTAATGTTTAAGTTAAAACGTTTCAAAAATTGTTTAACAAGAGTTTACAACCCATAGACAAGAGCTACAAAAGATTCATATAATAGCGGAAGCTTCATTTATCGTGTTCGGTTCTTGACACTGCTTGACCACCATCCGTAAGATCCATCTAGCCACCTAGGGTCAAAACCATTAGAACATTAGTTTTGACTTTGGGCAAATAAGGTTAAACATATGTTACACATTAGTTTAAATAAATAAAAAAAATATAAAATTTCCTGTCTCCACCGTAAATTACGGTATTACCGTAATTTACGGTAACATCTGAAAATTCCTGGTTCCACCGTAAACCAGTAGATCCTCACCGTAAACTTTCTGGCATCTACCGTAAATTACGGTAACACCGTAATTTACGGTATCACCTGGGAATTTCCTGTTTTGTTTGTTTATTCATTACATCAAGATTTCAACTCTCGAATTTCGATTCATCTATGATACCGAAACTTTAAAACCTCATATTACTTAAATGTTATATAATAACCAATCATCAAAGATCTTTCAATCATAATTCAAAGATTTAATCATGCCTTGTTAGATTGTTCGACCCGTTTAGACACCAAGAGTTAATCATCAAACCATGTAATTCAAACCTCAAATTCAAACAATTGTTTTGACCCGTCTCACTAGATTAAGACGAATAGTCACTTCCGTAATGTATTGATTCATCTTGTTTACCATGTTTTCAAACTACAACGTAAATCTATCAAATAATACATAATGTAACGAAACGACAATTTCGTACCTTTAGAGCACGCCTTTCCCCCGTGAATTCCCTTCGGCTTGTCCGCTTGATGATCCGGACTCTTTGCCTAGAAAATTCAGTTTTACAACTTGTTTAGAACTCTTTCCATGACCATATTCATATCATTGTGAAACATGATCAAATCTGCGTTCTCATCAAATTTAACATCAAAAATCCTCACTTAGGCATTTCTACAAACACCTAACGGGTCAGATTTTCCTGCCATCATTTCCAAGTTCATGACTTGAACTTTAAACCTCAATTTTCACTTTAATTAGTAACCTTGCACATATTTTAACATCAATATCACAGGAATTACCTCCTATGATGAAATTTATGCTAGAATTATCATTCAAATCCTAGTGTTCATCATCATCTTATAAAACCCATAACCTAGCTTCCATGGATTCATAGAATTCTCTGAATTTGGGCATGATTTCTCAAATAGTTAACTAGGTTGTACTTCTAAACACCTATTCAACTTCAATCTAACCAGGTAACAAACATGCAAGCATCTAATTTCAGATTTCCAAAATCATGAGAATTTCAAACAAGGATTTAACACGAATTTTTACATACCTTATGATCCTCTTGTGATGAGGATCGATAATCTAAACTCGGATTTCGTTTTGGATCAGAATTTCATCTTCAATTTAAGAGATTTGTGTGATTAGGGTTCTTGGGTTGGGGGTGTCGCCCCCTGCTTCTCTCTGATCGACCAACACCCTGGTTTGGGGTGTTTGGTTTATTTTTATTTGATAAACTTTAATTAAGTTTTAGAGTTTACAACTTTGGTCCCTCTATTTTGTTCAACATATGGTTTGATAGCTTTTTAATCACTCTATAGGCTATTTCTAGACTAGTTAACTAACTAGGTTAAAATTTCTAGTTAGTAAACTCCCATTTATTTAGGCTTTATAATTCTGATATAGTGTTTTATATTTTCGGGATGTTACAGTTCAGAGTCAAAGTCTGAGTCCAGCATTCCTAGTCAAACCGACAAACAGGGCAAAAGGGTTTACAATAAAGAATTCCTGTTATCAAAATCTAATTTGGACGACGAAATGTTTAAAGTTGCATATACTTTGAATGATTTCGACAAATTATATTTTGATGAGGAATTTCCAATAAGAGGTGTTAAAACTGAAATGATTAAAAAGGTTTTCAAACTAACAGAAATTAATATTTCTGAAATAAAAGATATAAATCTTTCTGAAAAACCGAGACCTTACACCTCAAGAGTTCAACAACGTTTAAACAAGAAAAAGGGTTACAGTTCTGGTTCTGGTTTTCAAAAGAAACCAAACCATAACGGTAATTTCAAAAAGAAGGGTTTGGGTTCTATTCCACCGAAAAATTATAAAAATGAGAAAACTTATAAAACTAAAACTGTGTTTGTTTCAGGAACAAGTGTTGACGAGGAACAAAAGAGTTCATTCTGGAAGCAATCTAACAAAGAGTTCCTTGCGAAGAAACAAGAAGAGATGAAGACAGCTGATCAGATGAAAGAAACGAGAACTTGTTTCAAATGCAACACTGTTGGACATATTGCCAAAGATTGTTCCAAGGCAATTAAATCAAAACAGGGAGTTTCTCGTAAACTGAAAGATAAAGAGATTGTGTTTAAACCACCAATTGATAGAACAAAACTATTCAAAAATTCGATTTTTGAGATTGGTGAATGTTCAAACAGGTTTTATAAGAAGAAGGGAAATCTTGACAACCAAAAATGGGTTGTTAAGAAGTCTGATGGTAGTTCTAGCAATGATTCTGATTCATCAAAATCAGAGGAGCTATCTTCTGGCGATGAATCTGATTCCACAAAGTCAGAGGAGCCACATGTTGAGATAAAAAGTGATAAATCAGTGCCGATTGTGGATGATGTTAATTTTCCACCACTTCGGGCTGAAAATTTTAAAAAGAAAGTTGGAAAAGTTGAAATTTCAAATCAATTCTTTTCTGAAAAGGAAGAATTTGATATTGAAAAAGCTTTTAACTCCAAAGTCCATAACATTTTTGGAAAAATGGTTGACAGGAAGGTCAAAGGAGTAAAGGAGTTTTACGAGAAGAAGACGAAGAAAGATAAAGTTGAACCATCCCTGGTTTGTAACTGGGATGGTACATACTACGAACAGTAAGTCTCTGGACTTGCCGGAGCTCCCAGGTTGGTAATTGTGGAGCATGAATTGGCATTATTCTGGTAAAGTTGTTTGTGAAAAAGTGTGACTTACCGGAACTCCCAGGTTGGTAAGTGAGGAGTAGGAATCGGCATTCTGAGAATTCAACCTACAAATGGTATTGGTTGGTAAGCCATGAGGTTGAAAAAGAGGTTGTGATTTTATAAATAGGTTAATCAAGGTCATTAGGTTGAACTTGATTGAACTATTTTTACAAGTGGTATAATTGAAAGAACAAGATGATGAACCCCTAATCTACAAGTTTTAATACCTACAAATGGTGAAATCAATCAACAAAACTTATTTTCCGGAAAAACCATTTAATTAAAACAAACTTAAGTGTTTTGAAATCAATGGGAAAATAGTTTGTTGTGAGGGGGAGTTCTGATTGTTTATGCCAAGCGAATGGCGATTTGAAGTAATTTGATATCAGTTGTCACGTTATTGTACAGTTTGTTTTCAAATTTCCTAAAATGTGTTTGCATTTTAGGGGGAGTAAGAAATTTTAGAAAATCCAAAAACATTTGAAAATTTGAAAAAGACAAAAACATGATAAAAGCAAAAATGAGTTTTGTTGTATAAAAGAGGAAATTATAGTACATCAGTGGACGATCACAGCATGCTAAAGAAATGGAAAGTTAAAATGTGATAAACGGTCTCACTGATGATGTGTCAGTAGGTTTTTGCACATTTAGTAGATTGTGACGAGATATAAACCTAAATTCAAACTTGCTTATATCATGGGGAAACATCTCTAGGATATATGGGTAACCCCCGAAATCTTGTTTGAAAGGTCCCTCTTTCTGAGATACTAGGTCTTTATACTCAGTGATATCTAGGGTATTATCCCGGGACTTCTGATTTTGCAGAAGCAATGGCCTAGTCCCCGGAGAATACTTTCCGCTTGCTTGAAATATAGCGCCGCCCTCAGCAAAATGATGAAACAATAAAATCGATAATCATTGTTGTTGTAACAAAAGATCCTCTAAAGGGGACCTACCCAAGTCGAGCCGTCATCTCTCTGCTGAACGGAAGTTCTGACCTGAGCTCTCACGGTTTCGTACTGTTTCATAATTTATTCCCTTACAGATATCATCTGTGGTATACTCACCTGTAAGACTGAATACTGGGATCTGGATACGGGAGTATATTCTGAGGTGGGACACGCGATTGAGTTTAAGTGCTTAAGACATTAACATCATATCTCAAATCAGTTGAACTTTGTGTGAAAATTTAAGTGGACAAGTATACTGACAATCTAAGTGAATCGTTTAGAGATTAAAATGTATAAAGCTTAACGGTGTTGGTGATTAGTCTCATAAACTGATATGATCTTCTTACACAAACTCACAAAAATATTGTATGTAAATATTTCTTTACTGTATTTCATTTCATTACAAAATTCAAAAACATTTTCGGTGTGTTTTAGCATAAATTTTGAAAAATACAAAAAGATTTTCGACAACTGGTATTGGAGAACTAATTTTCAAAATTCCAAGTGCTAAACATGATGAATAAATGGTTTTGATAAAATTTGTTTGAAATGTTTTTTTGAAATGAAATGAGAAAAGTTTTTGAAAAGAAAAAAACTTTATTACTGCATTTGGTTCATCAGAGGCTAATATTGTTAAATCATAGTCTTAATTTCTTATCAACAAGTGGTCATCAGAAAATTTATTTTTGGGTAGAGAATGTGCAGGATATATGAGTGATAGAGAGCCAGGTTCCGATACCTGAGAACTCTGTGATTTTAACAAGCCATGCTGTGATTCCAGCTTATTGAAAGGGGGAGTCTAAAGATTGTTAGAGTCAAGTTTCGATTCTGAAATTCATGCAATCTGCTGATGCTGATGAACTTAAGGAATCAAGAGATTTGATAAAGATAAGAGAGAAGATTTGAGGACGCTTTACAGTGTCAGATACTTCAAAGAGTTCGAGAGGACTGATAAAGATTGAAGATGCGAAGACTCGACACTGAAGACTCGTCAACATTCGAGGGGGAGTCTGTTGGTGCATGCGTCTGTCGACTTCGTCTTGTATCGAGTCTTGTACATAGAATGATAGATCAGAGTGAGATGTACGAGAAAATATGAGATTTTAGGGTTTGATATAGGTGATTTCGCTTGAAGGTGTTGATTCCGCTTGAAAATGACTTGTACAGTCTCAAGCGAAATCATATGTTGTGATGTCGCTTGAACTGGTTCTTTGGCACTCTCAAGCGAAATCTAATCTACTATAAATAGGTGTCAAGCGAATTCAGTTGTAATAGTTTCCGGTTGAGCCACGAAGTGCTGCCGAAGTGTCATCTTGTTGTAAAACGTTATCAGATCAATACTACGACAGTTTAAAGTGATATACTAGCTGAATTGATCTCAGTTTGTCTGTTTCCGCCTTTCAAACTGACCAAAACTCTTCTGATCGACTCGTTCGGGTCTGAAAACGATCCTACAACCGTACCTAAAAGTGTTATTTTACATCTTTGGTTAAAATATTAATATCAATATATAACTTATTATGAATTATATTCACATAAATATGTGGATACATAACTGATTATTTTATGAATATATTCCCTTTTTATTTTCATAGCCTAGCATAATAGAAGTTACATATTTTGAGAATTTAAATGATATAAAAATCATTTTGATATAATACATATTATTTAAGTATTTATTTTATAATATTCAAAGTATTATATCTGAATTGCACTTATTTTATAATAATTTTAAAATATTAATATTAACATTCTATTATTATTATAAAATTTATATTGCATTATGTTCCCACATATACATATGCACATGATAGATATATAAGATATCACGAAATTTACTAAGACATGATATTGTTAATATATATACCTTTTATATATATATATATTATAGCATAAGTGTAAGATACAGATATGGGTAACACATATTGGGAATTCAAAATTCGTTAAATGGCATAAAAATCATAATAAACACATTATGATTTTATATGAATAGGATAACACATAAGATATTAATTTCCTAACACGAATGGTTAAGGGTTTAGGTATTAGAAGAACACCTAAAGGGCTTAAACCAGTGGCATAGCTCTGATACCACCTTCTGTCACAACCCCCATCCCCTAATAACCCAAGAACGGGCGGCCGTGGCCAGTTTCAGTGGTATCGGTGTTTATCAATTTGGCAGCGGGAAATTTCATCAGGACTGTAGTTAGGAAATATGCTATCAGAGTTAAACACCAAAATATTTATATTAAAGAAATGGGATAAAACCCAAATTTTTCTGATAATATATTTATAAGTGGGACAAAACCCGATTTTTCATTTTGATACATTTATAGGGAATAATCCCAATTATTGAAAACAATTCTTCTTTTTAATTAGGTAACTTTTATTGCCACTTTTCTAAGCCTTCAGTGCTCTCCAGCTGGCTTTTATTGGTTTCACACTAAGTTACCTGAAACACGTGTTTAAAACATTTTATCAGCAGGAAATACTAGTGAGTGAATCCCAGTTTAATCAAGTTTAATGAAAACCATTGTACAGTATTGAGGGCGGTCTCGCAATTACATTTGTTTCCAAGTCATACCAATTACCACCCACGGTACTGTCAGACCCGACTTGTGGAAATGTTACCCATCGCAAGGCAGTAACAAATTTTGTATACAAAACCCCAACATACCGACGATAATTGTATCCTTACAAATACTCAATAACTGTTTAATATATAATTAATTGTGTGAGGTTTTGTAAAAAACAGTTAACAAAAAGGAAATTACTCACATTGCTATTTTAGGTCTTTCCTTTGTGACTTCCTGGTTATAATCTAATTAAATAAACAATGCACACATGTTAGTATAATAACCCAATATTTACATTAGTAATACCCTCCCCGAGACGACATTCCAACGACTACGTCGGGCAGAACCTCGATAGCCGTTACGAAACCCTGGATCAATCGGGCAGCGTATCTAATACGTAACCGGGGTTATGATACTTATAATGAGGCAGAGCTTCGCTTATTAGGGGGTATAATTCCCGGGTATAGGGCCTACACTGCAGAAATTGAGAGAGAAAATTGATTTTGAACGATTTCCAATTGAATCCGATCGACCAAATTTAAAGGGCTGCTCAATGAGTCCCTCGCGCCCCGCGACGGAAATCAAAGGGGTCGTCGCGCCCCGCCAGGGCTAAAAAGGCGGCGGCGGTATTGCTGAGTCACCGGGTTGCTTGACACGTGTCCTGACACGCGTCGGCTCCGCGTTCTGCCACTAACCTCTTCGCTCGCGGCCCGCGATGGAGAAGGTGTAGTCTGTCGCGCCCCGCGACAGACTTAAAATATTGTTTTTATTTTTATTTTATTAATTTAAATATAGTTCGGCCTATTTTTCACATACGAGGTGTATTTAGGAACGTATAGGGACATTTTAAAATATATTATGGGTGTCGGAAATATTTTTGGAGGGTTGATATATCTTGGTATTACTCTTGTATTATTTAATAAAATATATAATGTACTCATATTAAGTATAGTAACCCAATTCAACTTTATCCCTACATCACGAGACAGAACCCCAACGAATTTAGGCAGAGCCTTGAAATACGTTACGGGGCCCTAGATCAATCGGACAGGGTATCAGTGACCAGGGGTTAAAACACTTAAAACGGTGCAGGGCTTTTGGAGTATAACTAGTGATATACTTAAAGAAATATGGATGTAGAAGATATAGCGAGAGAAGGAACGACAGGCAAACAAGTGAATGCAACATCTTATTTATATCCAATGTTACTTGGAGTTCACGAAACCTCTTGATTCCTTTTGATCCATAATTACTTCATACATACACGTTGACATATATCCTTAAATGTTAGTGTTGATTATTTTATTAATTTATTATTATAATTAATTCAACTGCTTCACTTATTTGGCGCTTATAACTTCTAAAATATAACGTTTTATAAAACAATGAATATGCCTTTAGAATGAGAATATTTGTATCTACATTTTGAACCAAGTTTCATTAAAAACGGAGTAGGTTCAAATATAATGTATTTTTATTAACCGGTTCCTAGGCCCCGTCTTGGTACTTCATGTTTCTAACATCTAACTTACCCGTAATCCACTCATTTAATAACTTTATTTTAAATTTGAAATTTTGGGAATGTTACAATAAACTGTCTAAACTGTTTCTAAAATCACATAACACCACAAAACCAAATAAACATACACCTTGATTCAATGCATCGTATCGAATTAATAAGATAAGTGTGTACGTATCGAATTAATTAATCTATATTTCGTTTGCTTATCAATTAGGTATACTATCCCCTCATAAAACAAAAGGTCTTAATTTCGATCTAACTAGTCCTAAATCATTATCACGAGGTATACCAATTTGTGAAAGGATACGTTTTACCAATTCAAATGTGTGTAAATGTAAACTTAAACACCATTAAATTTATGAGACAAATATAAGAAATAATGTCACAATAAATCAAATTTTGGCTATTGGCTGTGTAGATATGAAAGCATAGTGTTGGTGGCAGCCCTAAACATACATCTCTTCTAAAACCCTAATCCCCTGTTTTATGTATAAGCACATCATTTTCTAACTACAATGTGTAAAATAGCTTTCTGTTCTTATCTTCAACCACCACAACACAAACAAAGAACACAAAAGTTCAAAATTTTATCAACACCCAGTTAACACATCAATTTTCTCCAAAAAAAGGGACCAAAATCAAATCAAGAAATCAAACCCACAACTTAAAGATCAAGAAAAACAAAAAAGAACCCATTTTTATTAAACCAAGATGGCTGCGAAAAGAGCCGGAGCAAAAAACTTACTTGTTTGTTGAACCCCATATGGCTGTGAAGGAGAGCTGGAGCAGGTGCGACAGGCCGTCTTCGAGCCGGAGCAAGTGCGACGTGGTGGAGGAGGCCGGGGGAGGAAGGAGGTGGAGATGGAGATGGAGGCGTCGATAGAGGCGTGATGTGTGAACACAGGTTTCTTTTTTTTAGGGCAAAGGGTATATTTGAGAGAACTTTCATTCAGCGACTAATATTATCTGAATGAATCAGATCTGAATAGAACCATTCAGAGATGGGCTTTTTACCGAACCAAACACGTATGCCTCTGACCGGTTCAGAGGTTTCCTCTAAATGGAACCATTCAGTGGTAAACGAACAACCCCTAAGCTAGAAATATAGACGTGTTAATTATGTCTTTCAATTACTCAAGTATTTGTCACTCGGTGGCAGTTCTGATGTGACTGTGGTCATATCACTCATTGGCTACCCATAGTGAAGATTATCAATTATTGTATACAAAACCACACATACCAACAATAATTCAAAATACAAAAACTTAATCACTGTAAATACAACTTGGAAAACATTTAGGGTTTTGAAAGCATTTGATAAAAGAGAATGACTCACTTTGTAGATTTAGGGTTTTGATTATTATAGCCTCCTGGTATTAAGCTTGGGTTTCTAATAAACACACAATGCAATACGTATTAGTGTATTAACCCAATTCAAACTTTGACGATAATTCACGAGATCAAAACCCCAACGTAGTTAACAAAGTATAGCCTTATTTAGGCAGCACTTTGACATCCGTTGATGGGTTTCAGATTGATCGAACAAGGTATCGTACCAGTGATCAGGGTTAAAACACCGCTTATGGAGCAGACTTTTAGGGCTTTGGGGTATTGGGTATAACAACAGAGTAGTATTACGAGAGAGTAAAAGATAGAAATGAAAGTTTTAAGCAACTTTTGAATGCAGATTCACGTCCAATTTATAGCCGTAAACTAACCACGTCGCGTCACGCGACCAAATTTGGGCCCTCACCGTCGCGTACCGCGACCAGGTGAACTAGGGCTTAGTGGTGTAACAACCCGACTTTTGAAAGTCAAAGTCAAAGGAAGAAAAGATTGCTAATTGTGATATGTCACTCCTTGCTTAATTACTGATTGTACTTCCCGACTTGTAATCGATACTCTAATTTAAATTGCTTTAGTTGTATTATGTGGAGTACATGTTAATAAATCGCAGTTTAATCGCTAATCGACTTATCGCTAATCGCATCGCAACTTGAGTTATAGGTTATGGATATTGTTTTACATGTGTGTGCTATTATGTGTTACTTGTGCATGTTATATTTATGTTGAGGTGATTAATCGCAAACGCAATCGCAACTATACCGCAACGCACTCTGTAACACCCATACTAATTTAATATTAATATATATAATTAAAGTAAGCATTTTATAAGAAAATGCCACTTATTAAAATGTTTTACATTACAAGTGTTTAAACATGTTTACAACATCCAAAACATAGTTAAAAGTGTTTACATAATTCACTTATAACAAAACAAATCAAGATTTGACACGGAAGCTTCATTTAACGTGTGTTCGGTTCTTGCTCGTCGCTTGATCTTCATCCGGGACTCTCGACATTCACCTATGATAAAAACCAACCTAAAAGTTAGTTTTGATAGTTAAATAACAAGCACAACAAGGTAAATGGGCCAAACAAACAAAATAAACAAAAATTACAGATTTTTACCCCGTCGCCGCACGCGACGGTATTTGCTTGGGCGTCGCGCGACGCCACGCTCCCATTTCGACAGAATGTTCCTTAGCTGGTGCTGCACATTCCCAGCTATACTTTTTCAACTTGTTATGCACAAAAACGTGCATAACTAGCAATTTACAAATCCGTTTTACACGATTCTTTTTCCTACGCGTCAGTAATTTAATTCTCCATCACATGGAGTTAAAATCCGACATCCGGATTATAAATTTTCTAGATTTTAAGCCCTCGGCCTTATTTTAACTATTAAACTTTTAGCAAATCTTTTGACCCGTTTGTATTAAAACCACCAACTTGTTTCTTAAACAACCAAAATATATACATCAAAGTAATTAACTCAAAATCCTGAGCTCGGGTTCGTAATTTTTTTATGAATTGTACGACTAGTACACGAACTATACACATAATCTGTTTTGACCCCTTTAGTCGATTTAAGTAAATTTTAGTCTAAAACTAGCTCTTTTCTTTTCATACATCGTAATTCCATATTTATACTGTTTGCTTATATTCCACCACAACTAATTTTATGGTGGATCTAGCATATCTAACCTATTAACCCAAATTTACCCTTCGGTTGGTCATTTCACGCAAATGACCATTTTTATACATTTAACCCATGAATGTGCATGTCAATAACTTTTATTCATATCTATTGATTCCAAAACCATAATGCAAGGTCCTAAACGACCCCTACGGGTCGTTTGCCCATTTTACCCACCAAGGGCGTTTTGGTCAACTCTAGTCCTTTATTTTACGACGAAGGACTTTCGCTGAATATTTGACCAACAATCGTATGTATAACTAAAAGCTTAAATATGCGTACCTGGCTCGAGTCAACATATAGACTCGTTTTATACCTCGCTTTAATTAACTGATATTCTATGGCATCGCAATTATCTAAATTGCTATTCACTCCTGTTAACATATGACTTGGCAACAATCATTAGTCGATATTGTCAAATGGTGTTATCACCACCATTTGACCCGTTTGGACTATATGACTAGACATTTACTTAGATTAAAAACATGGTTTTTAATTTCCAATTCACACATCTGACCGATTTTGGATTTTACCACGAGATCCATTTTTCTCATAAATTATTTTCTTACACGTTCAACCCATTTCGGCTTACGCCATCGTTATCCTTTTAAGTTCAATTTACATTAGTCGACACTTGACTAGATTTTCATTTTTATCCTTTTTCTCATTATTAGTTACACTGAAAAGTAATCTTATCGAAAACACATAATTTCTTAGTCATTACATGACTAAATTACCGTTTCACCTCTTTTTACCATAAAGCATGGTTTTATCGTTTATATTTGTTTCGACCCGTATCATTACGCGTCGGAAACCATATTTCGAATATTATCTCTATCGTAATTATAACTTATAGAATATATACTTATTCTACAAAGAAGTGTAAGTTTCACTTACCTCGCATCCCAGCCATGCTTTTCTTTTCGTGCTTGATCCGTTTGACCCGCTTCCTCCACAAGCTTCCACCTAGCTTGTCTAGCATTAAACTATTATCGTAATCCGTAAGACGATTAGACTAGTCATCATTTCTTATGACTATTTCATTTTACGGATTTCATGCCGAAACTACTACTCGACTTCATCATTGGTTAGTCTGACTTTTAGAAGTCAACTACCTTTAATCACACAATAGGCACAATTAAGTTAAATCAACATTATGATTAGAACCCATTTTAACTCATATTTCACGTAATTAGTCAAATTAGCCAATTACGCATTTCTTTCATAATTTCTTCTTATCAATTTTCATTCGGGCATTTTAACAAACATCTTGTAGGCGAGATTTTATACGCATATTTTATCTAATTATGGTCATCGTTTTAACCAAGTTTTAATATCAAAATCATGCCTCTATGTCTAGTGTACATGAACTACACCTAGAACTAGCCTCACAACATCAATGTTCATCCATTTAACACCCTAATTCAAGTGTTTATCTTTTTATCATAAGACCCACTTAGCACACATATGGGTAATCATCAAATCCCTAGTTTTTAACACTAATTCATCAAGTTTTCAACTAGGGTTTGTTTCTAAACATGAATTTCATCACAACAACGCTCATAGATTCATCATTCATACCAGAATTTCGATTATGATTGTTCATCATAATTTCAAAGTATCACCAAATAACAAAATTCAACATACCTTGTGATCTCTATGACTAGGTGATCATTTTTATGTGTTCATGCGTTGATTTGGGTCTTGATTTGAGCTTTAATTTGATGAATTGGGGTGAGCTAGGGTTTGAGCTCTTGCTCCTGATCGATTACACGCACACACCTAGTGTGTGTGTGTGGCGTTTTAATTTTAATAAAATTAAGTTTCTAATCTTCCCCTTTTGGCCCCTCTAGTTTGTAACTTTAATCATAAAAGGCTATAACTTGTTGTTTCAATATCATTTCCTTTAATTAGTTAGGTTAAACATCCCTAATTAACTTTAGTGGATTCGGGGAAATTACAACTAAGTTATTTTAAGTCCCCTTAACCCGGGCCTCTTATAAACTTTATTTCCTCAAAAGCATTCGTTCACGTTTTATTTAATATTAGCTTTATTTACTTAATCCTAATATTCACCGGGTTAATTTTTACCACTAACGGTATTTTACCCGTTCATACATATTAACGTGGTTTGATTAGCAACCCGTTTTCGGGGTGTTACACAATCTCATCGCAAACTCGAGATTCAAGGATTTTATTTATGGTATTTAGTAGTTAGGTTATTTGTGTAACTAGTGGGTAATACTATCGCATCGCTTACTCGTAACGCATCGCAACGCTCAACGCACAAAACGAAACGTCGGAAACCAACTCACACCGCCATCCGATTGAATGACCATTCGATTGAATGGTCATCCGTCTGGATGACCATCCGATCGGATGAACCGCACTTCGCCCCACCTCACCTGCACCGACTTTCCTCTTTTGGCAATCTATAAATAGCCCTGTCACATCACTGTTCATGATGTGACAGCTCTCTCATCCGACCAGCGCGTTCCAGCCCTCTTTTATCTCGATTTCTCGCGATTCCTGTAAGTTTTCAACCCAAATCTTGTACATCTTTGATCTTCACACACTTCTTCATCTTTTTCACCAACAAATCTTCACTTTTAACCATGAAATCGGCTGATTTGGGGTGTTCTAGGATGATGTCATCATGGGGTTCTTTTGAACTTCAAGATTTGACCTCATTTCACCAAGAACAACTCGGATCTAAGAGATTTCAACATGAATAAACACTGATTTCACATAAATCTAAACATTTTTTAGATTAAAATGATTGAAAGAAGTTTTCATAACTTTCTTTCAACTCTTTTACACTCATGCACTCAAAACCGATAGAATCGGAGCTCATTCAGGCCTTCAACTTATTCACCAGTGATGTGTCGGTCTGAGATCTGATTTCCTATCAACAAGATGACCGACTCGGCGGGTTGAACATGAACAATCGTCTAGAATAGTTAACTGGTCAGAATGGGGTGATTCCCGTCCGATCGGATAACTTGGATTTGAGGGAATTTCCCGTTGTTTAACACATCGTCAAACCGTCTCGATCAAACCGCAAACTTTCAAACTTAACAAATTTCAAAACGAACAAGTCACCAAACGGACTGCCGTTCGATCGGATTGCCATTCGATCGAACAAAAATCCGATCGGATGACATGTGGTCTTCAACACTTGAACTTTTCACAAGTTTCCAAAGATTATCAAAACTAGCGAATGGCCATCCGATCGGATGACCATCCGGTCGAATGACCATTCTGCTGAGAACTTCTTCTTCATGAAATGTCTCACTTGGACGGATCGCCATCCGACCATACGACCGGACGATCGTTCGATCGAACGACCTGAAGGGTAGAGAACTTCTCTGTTTTCAAAATGCTACAACGAAAACTTCAAAGCCATCATACATAAACACATCCATCCCAAGCGAATGGAAAACCGACCGAATGGCCATCCTAGCGGATGACCATCCGTTCGGATGTCCCTTCGTTACTCAGTCACTTCGCACCGTTTTACGCACTGTTCTTCGCTTATGCTATCGTTCTGTAATCAGGCTAACTCTCCAGCGCTCCCTTCAATCCAAGACGGTGTTTATTTATTAAGCACTTTCTATGAGTATACTCGATCCCTTTTTGCTTTAAGCACTTTTGGGTGTTACATACGTTACTTATGCTAAATCACATCAATCACACAACGCAAACACTTTTATACGTTAACCGTTACTGCTTGTTATACGTGTTATTCGATGAATGCTTGTATGTTATGTTTACACAATGATTGTTGCCTGACACCTTAGCAACGATAGTACTATAGTTTGGACTCAGCACCTGTCCTGGACAGGGGTTGTTAAGGGTTTTTCTCACATGTCACAGTGGTGATATGTGTTGCGCATTCTACAACTCGCAGTCACGTCTGTGCATATTTCATTGTCGATAACCTACTTGCTTCACATTATACATGTTACATGCTGGTTAGGCATAAATTCGCTTTCGCTACTATTATACTATTAAACTTGTATGCTCGCCTTTACACTATGTGTATTGACCTCTATTTTAACGTATGTGACAGGTATTTAGGATGCTTTGCTTGTTACTCATTGGAATCAAGCTAGGATGGAGTCTAGAAACAAATCTAATAAAAATCTGAGTGGTCGGAACAGTTTGCTTGTTTTTGAGACAATTATCTGTAATAACTATTGTTACTTTATATGTTAGTAGTATGGTATATTAACATTAAAGATTCGGTAAGCTAATAGTTGTTGTGGATTCTCTTGAACAATCTGTTTCGCTCAGTGCCGCGCCCCGATGTTTCCGCCATCGGTTGGGGTGTGACAAGTGGCCTGAGTCAATACTGTAGATCTGCCACGTGGCTGCCATGTGTCCTCTGTTGAATATTGAGGTGTTGCGTGACGCGACAAGAACTTACTAACATCGTCGCGTAGCGCGATGAGGTCAAAACCTGGGTTTCCTTGTTTCTCGTGCTGGTTCCCGTTGCACGAGTTTGGAGTCTCGATCATGATTTGTTATTTCCTTTTCGAGGGTTGTTACATATTGACTTAAAGGCAAATGTCACGGATAGGATGTGTATCAACGAAAATTGTTTTTATCCCATGAAATTGATATCAACAATGCGTGTATGCATAATTATAAGCTACAAACCCTACCACAAACAATCCGAATTCCCAAATCATCTACATATAGTTTATTTTTGATAATTTGATCAGTGGCGGACCCAGGAATTTTTCCATGGGGGTGCGGAACATTTTTAAAATTTTTAGGCCCCTAGGTATATAAGTAAAAAAATCGGTTTGTATCGGGTCGTTTCGGGTCGGGTCATGTAAAACAAAATAAATCGCTCCATAACGTCCCTACTCATGGTTCCTATCACAAACAAATTGATCCGTAAGTTCATCGCTCCATAACATAATGTTTCAATTTTAATTTTCAACCCTAGAAATCGTATGTAATCACCCTAAAAATCATCTAAACAACATAATCACCCTAAAAATCATCTAAACAACAATAAACAACGTCAAAACACATGAAATTTCAAACCTATTTAAGAATTTTGTTACCCTTTGGTGTCGGACAGCGGTGGTTCGCGGCTGGTGATGACGTGTTGTTGTGTTCGATGATCGCTGGCAGAAGACGACCCAAGAGAGGGAGGTCGGGAGGAATTCTAAGGGACTATTGGGCGTATTTTAATTATTATAGTTTGAACTTAGGTTGAGTTTGGTTAATAGGCTAGTAATTAGTGGGCTAAACATGTTTAATGAAATAGTGGGTTAAGGTATTGGGTATTTGGGTTAAGTTGGGTACTATAAGTTTGTATAATTTAGGTAGTTTTTTTAATTAGATTTTACTAAAAATATTTAAAATATAAATCGATAACATTTTTTACCTAAGGTGTGTAGACGAAAAATTCCAAGGGGTGCGGACGAAAGAATCCAAGGTGCGGACGGGATTTTCAACGGAAAATAGCATTAAAATTTGTTTTTTCCTGGGGGTGCGCCCGCCCACCTTGGGCTAGGGGTAAGTCCGCCCCTGAATTTGATGCCTAAGAGAAGTGGGGGCCAAAGCCCTTGATTCATTTCACTTCCTACCTATTGAACCACTCCATTTTATGTATATAGGTTTAGAATAACTCATTTGATTATCATGTATGAATACTTGAAAAGAAACTTGGATGCTTAGACCATGTGTAGTGGTTTAGCCAAATAATGCCCCCACCATGGGGCATTATTCGACACGTGGCAGTCCAGTCAGCATGGGACGTTATTGCAAAAGTGGCGTAGTGGGAATAATACCCAAATAATGCCCCTTCCAATCATTAAAAAGGAATTAAAAAAAGAAACTTACACTTGGACCACTAATGCCCCTTCCCATTGGTCAGTCAAACATGTCATACTTGGACCACTTGTTTGTTGAGCGTTTTATTTAAAACGCTGCTCAACTTTGTTTTCAAAAAAATTGCATAATAACGCCCTATGTAATGGGGGGAGGCGTTTTTTTTTTTTTTTAATTTAAAAAAAAACGCCCCACTACACATGGTCTTAGGGTAGCAAACAATTATGTGCTTGGATCTACATAGTTGTGTCTTTGTTAAAACTGAAAAATAAGAATTTTAAACACAAGTCACAAAACTATTTAAATTTAAGCAGACAATGTATTTTAAGGCAAGATTTTGATCAAGTGACACTTTCATTTCACTAAGTATATATGAGAAAATAGTGAAATTAAAGTGTTATGGGCCTTAAATTTTTATGCGACAAGTCTTACATATTGGTGTGCTAATGTTGACCATGAAAATTAATTTTTCAAATTTACACTACTATGTACTTGAAATCATATAGTTGCGTGTTTCAAGCTAGTCTAGAACATTGTTTGCTTTCACCTACAATGTATTCATTTTGTTTTTATGTTATAGTGTATACTTTCAAGTAAAGCACTAAACGAGATTAACAATAATTGAGCATTAAGATAAATTGAATAACATACGGTGGATCTAAATGTACCCCGTTTAACTAATTATACCTCATTGTAAGAGAAAAGTTGCGGGTCTCACATGGGCCCCGCCCGTAACTATGTGAGAGGAGGATATGTATTTAGTAAGACCATGCGTAGTGGGCAAGATTCACCATTGGGCGTTTTGCGCCATGTGGCAGCCCAGTCAGCAATGAGGTATTATGGGACGTTTTCTAAAATGGGTGTAGTGGGGATGTGGGGATTGTGGGGCATTATGTTTGTAATAAAATAAAATAAAAATAAAAACATTTAAAAATCTTATTGGCCAAAAAATAGAAGCTCAAATGTGATTGGACAAGATCTCCCCGCACTGGCGTGATTTATAAAACGCCCCAACAAAAAAAATGCCAAACACGCCCATGCGTAATGGCTATGGGGCGAGATTGGGCGTGATTGAGCATGAAAAACGCCCATTTGGGCAACCACTACGGGTGATATAATTAGGGCAGTTTATATTTACTTATTTAGTAGCACTCGCAAATGTTATTTTTAGCATCGAGTTTTGAACAAAACAGGTACGATATACTATTTTCAAGTATATACAAAGGTAACTAAATAACGTAACTGGTGTATAGAAAACTTTACAAAAAGAAATAAAATATAACTTTTTAGTGTTGATGGATTTTGAAAAAAAGAAGAAATAAAAAGAGATATTGTTAGGATGACGTAACAATAGAAGTTAAAAATAGAAAGAATAAAGAGGAGTAGGTGGAATACAGGCTGGCTACAAACACTAAACCAGTTAAATTGATTCGTTCTCCGATTCAGCGACCAGATTTGTCTTTATTCACTCCACCTTTTGTAAAAACTTAATTTTGCAGAATAATAACAAACTACTTTAAAGGTTGTATTAAAATAACAAAGTTCTAGTAGTTCCTTGTAACATTTTTATATAAGTGCTTTAAAAATACAAGGAACAATTCGCAGGTAAAATATATAACCATACTTTTTTTATAATTCAAAATATAGAAGTTTCCTTATCAATAATTTTCAGAAAAAAAATGGTTTTAATGTCGATAACGACTTCTGTTGTCGGTAAAGACTTCACCAATGTATTCTTTAGATCGACTTCTTTTATTTGTTGAATGTTTCTAACAAACCTATATATTTGACGAATCACTATTGAAATTTGCCTGCATAATAAAGGCTTCTAACGACCCTATATATTCTAGCAACGTCACAAACTATACTTTAGATTTGCTCATTTTGTCGTTTTACTCGTTAACTGAACAAGACTTTTCTTTTATGTCTCATGAATTCATGTAGTTTATTTCTAGTTTCAACTTATTTATGGCCTTTATTATATATTAAAAAAGTCGCAACATAGACTTGTGTTTTGGCACCGATTATTCAAATATGTATGTTTGGTTAATTCAAAATTTAAAATCACAAATTCTTTGTAAAATCAAAGTTGAAAACCATAGATCTTTCTTCTTTATCTCATAATTTTTTTCTTTCCTCATAAATTTTCAGCTAACATTTGATTTTTTTCCTATTTACTTCTTATATATAGAACTATATATATTTCAGTATAAATTTGTGAAAATAAAATAAATTATGATAATATAAGATCAAAGAGTACCTTATTGCACATAATACTCAATTTTCAGTAAAAGTTACACTAAAATTAGACAAACAAATTTGAACAAAACATATTATTTTTTTTTACTAAATATCAAATATTAAAAATTATTAGATAAAAAAATTAGTTACATGTTAAATGAAAGTTGCATTTTTTTTTTTTACTTTATAAGATTTAAGAAAAAAAAAATATAGAATCTCATACACCCCCATTCACTAGAAATACAACTATACAAGTTATAAAAGCCCATCAATTTTTACAAATAATTTTTCATAAGAAAAAAAAAACTATCTAGAAAAAGGAATTCCAACAAGTAAATTATAATCGCAGTTAAAGCATCACGTGATTTTCATGATACGATTTTAAGTTACTGGAAACACTAATTCCTCAGCCCATATTGATTTGTTTTGATGTTGGAGGTGGTTTGGTTTGCCTGTTTCACACGTAGAAAACCGATTACCTAAACCTTTTGTCCTTCTAACGTCTGACCGTATTGAATTTGGAGTCACTAAATCAACCCCCCACACGATTCCCCAAATTCAGACCCTTGCATTGGACTTTCCTCGCACCTTCATCCAACCCCCCACAATTTTTGTTTTAAATTTTCTTGATAAACAATTTTAAAATAATATTAATAATTAATAAATAAATAGAATAATATGAGCAGTTATGGTTGACTGGGCCTAACTTAAACAGTAAGATGGCTATGTGTGGTGAGATGGCGTCCTCTGCCACCTGAGCGTATCAGGTGTTAAACACCCTGTCGCAGGGCTTCTCGGGGCGCCATAAGGAGGTGGGGGCATGAGTGTGGTAACAAGCGTTATAATAGTCACGACAAGTCATATAACCGGATACACGACTTGTTCAAGGGTTGACATTACGGACAATTAACACCCACAAAACAAGATAGACATACAATGATTATAATTATTTACAACTTATATATATTCATATTAAATGATAACATTATAAGATAAAGCTCTTTTTTTATATAAGATAATAACCAATTAACATTTTGTTAAATTTTAATGAATTCGGACTATTATTTAAGTAACTCGGTACTGATGGCCTAGGGTCAAGCCATAAAATTATTCTTTTATTTATTCAAGCATTATTTTGTACTAATTCAGAGCGGGAATATAAGAAATCTTGAAGAATAACATTACAAATAAATTAATATTTTATTTCTATGCTATTTGGTTTTTGTCTAACTTTTGTTGTCAAGCATATTGTTTGGTCTTTAACCAACTATATTCGTGGATAAATAATACTGCCCAACTCTATAGATGAAGTGCAAAATGGGCCATATATTATAGTGCCAAACTAACTACCCACAAACTAACATTACCACTATTATATATATTGATTTCGATGAATAGTAACTTTATTTTATAATAATATATAGTTTTTTATTATTTTATTATTTAATATGATAATGGTTTATTATTATATTTACTTTTAATAATATATTTTCCTTTTTTTTAAATATATATTTCCTTTACCTTTTTTTAATAATTTTTTTCTTTTTTTTAAATATATTAATTTATCAATTAATTTGATGCTTCTTTAATAAGTTACGTTTATAACTTTTTTCTAAAAACCTAAGTACGTAGTTGTGCTTGATTTTTTCCCTGACATTCCGTTATAAGTTTTGTTAAAACGAGGTTATACACTTATACTCAATATAAAGTATTTATTTTGTATCATAAAACGGTACGATGATAAACTAAATCGTTCTAATGGTTTGACTTTTTAAACAACATGCTTTATTTTCAAATCACGTTTGTTTTACATTATCATTTGCTCGGTTTCGCCGCAACGCGCGATATAAAAAAACTAGTTTTCTTTATTTAACTAGTTATATTCATATTTTCTTTTACTTTCCCAATTTTCTCATTTTTATTAACAAAACACGAATTCACATTTGCTTGAGTACGATCTTATTTAACTAGTTATATTCATCTTTTCTTTTACTTTCCCAATTTTCTCATTTTTATTTACAAAACACGAATTCACGTTTGCTTGAGTACGATCTTAAAGACGTCTGATAAGATTTACGTGGTACGATCAAGACGACTCGCCTTTGACTATTAACAACAAACACCTAGAATTGCATGTATATTAGTAGGTATGGGTTAAAAAAGAATTACAAAATATTAAATCAATTAACAAAACTATATGAATTATAGATATTTACATGTGAATCTACTATGAAATATATATATGTATTCACGTGTTACTTTTTTTGTTCTTTTGGTTCTTTATGTTAGGTTGACATTTTTGAACTCCCCCACCTTCTAGTCGGTGGTTTGCTAGAACGGATAGAATATCTTATTAAGATCAAATTATATAGTTAATACAATAATTGGATACCATGAGAAGGATATTATTCCCACACGCTTTTGCCTATTACTTAATTACCCCCTCACACTTCCCCAATTATCATACTTTGTATCTTTGTTTTTTTTTATTATTTTTTTCGATCCATACGATATGTTTAAATTTTTTTCAATTTTTTTTTCGATCCATACGAATTACGATATGTTTAAATATTTTCAAGATAATATAGTCCTTAAAAGCTATGAACTTAAAAAACCAAGAAGCCAAAGATTGAACATTTTGCATGAGTGGACAAGGATAAATCAAACCAAAAAAAAACCAACCTAGTTAATAACTAAAAGATATGAAAAATCATTTTTTTTTTCATCTAAGATCTATATGTTTCGTAATCCTTTTAATGTTTTTCTATGGCTCACATCAATATATTTTTGCTCCGTTTTCATCGGTTTGGGTTATAAAAGGGTCCTAATATTAACACATGGGAAAACTTATTTACACATGGTGTATACGGGCCGTATAACAGTATACGGCCCGTATACACCATGTGTAAATAAGTTTGCCTGGTCGTATACAATGTATACGAACGTGTATACGGGCCGTATACTCTTATACGGCCCGTATGGAACGAAAATTTGATTTTTCAAGTATTTAAGGGATTTAAGGTGTAAATCACACTAGATATTTTACAGTCGTGAGGTGCTCAAACCTTTCTAAAAGTAGAAAAAAATAAAACATTAACAAGTAACAAAGATTAAAGAACAAGAAAACGTGTCGTATGACTGTAATAAAACGGAAGCTATCAACGCGGGATTACGGGCATGGTGTTATTCTTTATTTAATATTTATGGAATAAAAGGAAGGGTGAGACATTTGATGAGAGTTGCAAGGAGTCTGAATAAAACGGAAGCTATCAACGCGGGATTACGGACATGCGTTTAATTCCCAACATACTTGTTTTGTCACGTACATTTCGTAAGAAACTTTTCGTGCACTGAACCTTCACCTCCAATCATTTCCTGGTCAAATTACACACTATAAAGTTTAAACTTATCGTGTGTTGCAGTTTGGAAAGATGACCGAATAGAGATCTGAATAACAAACTGTGGAGAACTTGTTTGCGTTATCCACCAACAATCCGTTCATTATCTGTTGTTGTCTAAAACAATATCAATTAACGTTCAGTTGTGTACACAAACTCATCACCTGTTTCTACAGCACAAGCACATACACAGGAAGAATGTTCTCGAAATTGAAGGAAAAGAAAAAATGGTTGCTGGTGTTTTTCACTATCAGGATTTTGTTGGTTTGTTTGAGAACCTGATTCCAATGTCCTACTACTTCAATCCTTCCTACATTATTGAAAATTATTATATCACCCGCCATTCTCTTGCACCTGTATACATTGATTGTGGATTTTCTTGAGTCATCGGGAAAATTTTTCCTCAGGGGAGGGTGAGTAGTATAAGTCTGAGTCCATTGTGGTTCGTGAATGTTTCGAATCATCATAGAAGACGTGTCGGGTTCTGCCATCCTTACGGTTACAAATGAAGCGTTGGGATTTAAGGGTTTATGAGTAAAAGATGTTAGTTTCTTGACAGTATGGTTTCTCGACAAATGAAGTATTATCTGTCCTTGCTGCCTCTTCGGTTGGTAAAAGACATAGGATGGTTTCTAATACAGGCTCTTTGTCAGTTGTGGTTGATTTATAGGAGGAGGTTATGAAACGAATATATGTTTATGCGAACCTCCTTATTTTGTCACGTACATGCGTTTAATTCCCAACATCCTTATTGTATCAGACTCTCTCCCCTCCTGATGCAATTTTCACAGTGGTACCAATGTCCTACTACTACAATCCTTCCAACGCCTAATTCCGATACGACCCTTGATGTTGAAACCGGTTTTACCTCATGAAAAGGAAAGAAAGAAATTTTTTACCATATGTATACGGGCCGTATACCGGTTATACGGCCGTATACTCTCGGTAAAAAACAAATTTACCGATCGTATACAATGTATACGATGATTGTATACGGGCCGTATATTCTGATACGGCTCGTATACTATGGGTAAAAAATGGTAAAAAATGGTTTATTCTCTCTAATCTATTAGAACGATCCTTGTCTTAAGAACCTGATTCTGATTTAAACAATGGAATTTGTGGATCAACAGAAATAACTGAAAATAACTCGCCATTCTCTTGCACCTGTATATGTTGATTGTGGATTTAACTTGCAAGAATTGTGTCCGTCGCATGATAGAAGACGTGTCGGGTTCTGCTAGAAGACTATCAGGATTTGTTGGTTTGTTTCCAGGTAGGGTTTAGAATGTTTGAAGTATTCTTGGTTCAATACAAACTCTTCTGAAAGACAAGAATACAACGTTCATGTATCACAAGGAATGACCGATCTAAGGCAGAGAACCTGATTTAGATACACAAATTCATCACCGGTTTCTACAGCACAAGCACATACGCAATGAAGTATTAAAAGATGTTAGTTTCTTGACAGTATGGTTTCTCGATAAATGAAGTACTATCTGACATCATCTGTTCATCATTGTTCTTGAAGATGAAGATGAAGAAACGAGAGTTAACATTCAGATTCAGGAAGCAGATGATTTTGTAGTGTTTGTTTGAGAAATTAACAAGGTAAACCTGAATTTTCAGATTTTTAGACACTTACTTGAACAGTTAGTAAAGCTAGATGTCATTTTCGCTGAACCACTACCTATTACAACACTGTATGAACCTGTGTTTTGAAAATATGCTTTGTTCTTCGTTTATTGGATCGTTCTAATAGATTAAAGAGGTTTTTACCATTTTTTACCATATGTATACGGGCCGTATACCGTTTATACGGCCGTATACTCTCGGTAAAAAACAAATTTACCGATCGTATACAATGTATACGATGCTTGTATATGGGCCGTATATTCTGATACGACTCGTATACTATGGGTAAAAAATGGTTTATTCTCTTTAATCTATTAGAACGATCCTTGTCTTGAGAACCTGATTCTCATTTAAACAATGGAATTTGTGGATCAACAGAAATAACTGAAAATAACTCGCCATTCTCTTGCACCTGTATACGTTGATTGTGGATTTAACTTGCAAGAATTGTGTCCGTCGCATGATAGAATATACATATCGTCCGTTCAAGTTGAGCTTCCCGATCTTACAATTTGTTGAAAATTGTTGATTTCTGTTGGTTCAGATCTCGGAAGTACTAGCAGAAGAACCCGACACGTCTTCTGTGATAATTCGAAACATTCCGAATAACTAGCAGAAGAACCCGACACATCTTCTGTGATGATTCAAAATATTCCGAATAACTAGCAGAAGAACCCGACACGTATTCTTCATAGCCATATTCCCAGTCACAAGTTGTTGATACATATCGTCCGTTCAAGTTGAGCTTCAGTTGTGTACCCTTCAATCTTCTTGAGTATTTTTCTAACTTTATGCTTGCATCCACCACAGTGAATATTAACTTTGAGTGAAAGAGTTTGGAAACCGGACGGAATCTACGAAGAAACTGTTGGAATTTGTGGATTTCGGTTGGTTCAGAAACTTAACAAGAGAAGCAACTAAAAAAATACAATTGATTACTCGGTCGAATAATGGTCAATAATCCATTTATAATCATCGACGACGTCACTGGGGTTTTTTCTCTTCCAGTTACCAGGCCTATCATCTCCGTCTATGTTTGGTTTCCTCAACGAAGAACCATCAGCCATTTTTCCTTTGGTTTCTGGTTGATTTTGAGGGTGAGGGTTTTGAATTGATTCATGCGCTCAAGTTTCAACTGGAGTGAAATATTTGTTGGAATTTGTGGATCAACAGAAATAATGGGTAAAATTTGGTAAAAAAATGGTTTATTCTCTTTAATCTATTAGAACGATCCTTGTAACCATCACGAAAGTACTGAACAACCGAGATAACAGCTCCGGTATTTATCACCAACTCATCTTTAGAAGTGTTTGTTTGAGAACCTGATTCAGATACATAACGGTCTCTTTGCTTCATCCACTAGAACTATTTGTGTATGCATTCTTTTGGTAGTTAACAACGATCCTTGTCTTTCGTTTTTTGGATCGGCCCTCACCCTCACAAAGTTGTCATTTTCAAGTGTGAGATTAGCCAAACGAGGATAAAAGATACTCAAACCATCTGATCCCGTTGTTGCAAACTCCTTTAATGTGAGATTCTTCAATTTTGCACATTTTGAGAAAATACCAATGTGTTTGTCAGCTTTGTCAACACACAAAGTGACAGAATGAAGATCCAATGTTGTTAATGTTGGAAAGATGACCGAACAGATATCTGAATCAAGATTTACGTCTGATGTCCAAGTTTGATGACAAAGTTACTTTGTTCTTCGTTTTTGGATCGTTGTAATAGATTAAAGATACATATCGTCCGTTCAAGTTGATATAGGAGAGTTGATGCAATTTTCCAAGCATTTTATCGTGTGTTGTAATTTTAATGAAGCAATTAAGATTGAATATGCAAACCGCATCCGTCTTCTGTTATGATTCGAAACATTCCGAATAACTAGCAGAACCCGACACGTCTTCTGTGATGATTCGAAACATTCCGAATAACGCTGAGAATCCACAACGCTTATGGCCAGATTCTTTCCTTCAATCTTGGCAAAATCAATGCCTGCTTGTTTTATTATCACGATTGTACTGAACAACCGAGATAACAGCTCTGGTATTTATCACCAACTCATCTTTAGTTGTGTTTGTTTGAGAACCTGATTCAGATACACAACGGTCTCTTTGCTTCGTCCACTAGAACTATGTGTGTATGCATTCTTTTGTTAGTTAACAACGCTAATTAGAAAAAAATCTGTCAAGACTGTTTGTCGGGTTTCTAATGCTCACACAGGGTGATAAACAACGCTGATACACGTAACATCTAGTTATATTCAGATTTAAACAAAGCCCGCCTCAACTGAGATAACGGACATCCATCAAGCTCAAAAAGAAAACTTGTGTTTCCCATAGTCACAAAAGATTGCGGTTTGTATTTCGCATAGCCACCGTTTCCGTAGTAAAAAACGGTTGGGTTTGCACATTCAATCTTCAATACTTCATTAAAATACCAGTACAAGAACCCGACACGTCTTCTTGTAACGGAGAATGTTTTAGAAATTGAAGGAAAAGGAAAAAAATTGTTGAAATCGAATTTGACAACTATGACAGCTTATTAAAATTAGCAATTATCTCCAATCATTTCCTGGTCAAATCACACAATATAAAGTTTAAAGTTATCGTGTGTTGTAGTTTGGAAAAATGACCGAATAGAGATCTGAATAACAAACTGTGGAGAACTTGTTTGTGTCGGGTTCTTCTGATATTTATTCGGAATCGATAAATAACCAACACGAAGATCTCTGCAATCGCTAAGGTTTCCATCAACGGACTGATCGGTAACGTTACTCTACCTGTGCTCCGATTTAAGCGGCATGTTCCGATCAACGTTTATCGACATTGTTAAAGGTGATGAAAAGTTTAGGAACCCTAGAATGATTGTGTTTTTACGGGAAAAAATCGTGATATTTGAAAAAACGCCATTATATACGGCCCGTATATAGTTATACGGCCCGTATAAATGTGTTAACATCAAAAACCCACAAAAATAAATCTATTGAGCCGTATACGTTTTACAAATCATATACACATGTATACGACTCGTATAACTATATACGGGCCGTATATAATAAAATAAAATAAAACATTCCCTGCGCATTTACCTATTCAAAAACATTCCATACGGGTCGTATAATTGTATACGGCCCGTATACAATAGGGGTGTGAAAATAAGATATAGGGTATGTGGGAATAAGGGGAGCCTATTTTTATCATCTTGTCATGAATTGACTGCCCACATTTTTTTACTTCTTTATTAGGGTACTACTCTTTCAATCTATGATCTTTAGTGTATGTATATAGTTATACGGCCCGTATAAATGTGTTAACATCAAAAACCCACAAAAATAAATCCATTGAGCCGTATACGTTTTACAAATCATATACACATGTATACGACTCGTATAACTATATACGGGCCGTATATAATAAAATAAAATAAAACATTCCCTGCGCATTTACCTATTCAAAAACATTCCATACGGGTCGTATAATTGTATACGGCCCGTATACAATAGGGGTGTGAAAATAAGATATAGGGTATGTGGGAATAAGGGGAGCCTATTTTTATCATCTTGTCATGAATTGACTGCCCACATTTTTTTACTTCTTTATTAGGGTACTACTCTTTCAATCTATGATCTTTAGTGTATCTTATGTACTTATTTCCACTATATCTTGAAAGAATATTATGGGTCTTTGTATGGTCTTTAGTGTATCTTATATCTTGAAAGAATATTATGGATCTTTGTATGGTCTTTAGTGTATCTTCTGTACGTTCTAAATTTGCTAGAGAAATTGAATTGTAACTCAATAAACTTGTCAATCATTCCAATTAACAAACTATCAAACCATACTCAAGATGATCGTTGTTCTACCTCTACTGGCCCATGTAATACAGATTTGATCGCCATGGACTCAGGACCTATTGTAACATCTGAATTTTGAAACATTAAAATAACAATGATGATGATATGTGTTACAGATAAGAAGTATAAAATTATTTAAGTACATATTGCAATCTATTAAAATTAATGTGTGTGATGCTACCGTTGGTCCAAGTCATGTTTATGTCAACCCATTGGGCCAGACCAGTTCTGCGGTCCTGGGTTCAGGCCAAGGCCCAGTGCACATCGAGTGGGAGTAGCAGGTCGAAGAAGGCCCATGCTAGAGGAGGGCGGCTGAAGACTTGCAGAACAAGCTGGAACCTTTATTTAATTTTAGTCTTTATTTGTTTTCAATTTATCCCAGATTATGTTTCCTTTTATATGGTTATAGGGTTTCCTTTAAATACTCTGGTTCTTCTCATTGTAAACCAGACAACTTTCTTTGAGTTTGAATACTATTAAATTTCAGTTTTTATTCGTCTGTTCTTGTTCCAACTTGATTGCGTGTGAAACTGCACCAATTGGTATCAGAGCCATGGATGCATAAGGTGACCGTTTTCAAAGATATCCCCATAGAAACGTCAACTGAGGCAACGAGGACTATGGGCGGGACCCTCGTGATGTAGAAGATATCGCTAGGCTGCAACAACAGATCTGAGATTTGAAGTGGCAGTATGAAGATCGCTTCGAGGAGACTGAAACCAACTATGTTTTCTGGGATGACAGGGCCTGGGACCAGAACCCTTTCGGGCGGCCAGAGCGGAGGAATCCATTTGATCGAAGGGAGCGTCCGCGTGAAGTGGACAGGTCTGATCCCCTGCGAACTCTTGGGGTGAAGATTGAGATACCATAATTTGAAGGAATGGCTTAACCGGACGAGTTCATTAATGGGTTGCACACCGTTGAACGAGTGTTTGATTTACGTGACATCCCTGACAGAAGCAAGGTAAAACTCGTCGCCATTAAATTACGAAAATATGCATCATTGTGGTGGGAGCACGTTAAAAAGAAACGTGCTCAAGAGGGGCGGTCAAAGGTTGAAACATGGAACAAGATGCGGAAGTTGCTCCGTGATAAGTTTTTACCACCTAATTATCGCCAAGAAACATTCTTGGATTATTATAACCTTTCCCTACGAACTTCTACCGTTGAGGAATTAATTGCTGGATTGAAAGGTTACGTATGCGTTGTGGAGCCGATGAAGAGGAAGGACAAGTGATTGCTCGGTTTCTAGGGGTGTTATGGCCTGATATTGCCAGTGTGGTTCAACTACAACCATACTGATAATACGTTGTGGCTTCGTAACAATATTTTTAGAACTAAATGCACATCGAAAGGCAAATTTGCACCATTATTATTGATGGGGAAGTTGTAAAAACATGGTGGCTACTAGTATGGTGGAGAAGTTGGGATTACCCGTTGTACCCCATCCCGATCCTTACAGACTGACATGGTTAAAAAGGGTAATGTGGTGAAAGTCAATCAACGATGTCTTGTTCAATTTACTATGGGGATCGGTATTTTATGACGTTTGGTGTGAAGTTATCCCTATGGACGCCTGTCATTAGGGATGGGATTTTTCCCAAATACCAGTACTCGTACCCGTACCCGTACCGATTTTATGTAACACCCCGAAAATGGGTTTGGTAATCAAACCACGTTAATACAAAAAGACGGGTAAAGTACCGTTGGTGGTAAGATTAACCCGGTATATATTAGGATTTAAACAAATAAACCTGATATTAAATAAAAGTTGAACGAAAGCTTTTGAGGAAATACGGTTTATAAAAGACCCAAGTTAACGGGACTTAAAATAAAACGAGTTGTAACCTCCCCGAACCCACTAAGTTAACTAGGAATGTTTAACCTAGTTAATAAGAGGGAATATTGTTAGAAATAAGTAGGTTGTATCCTACTTAATAACTAACCAAACAAGAGAGGCCAAATTTGGATAACTTGAAAGTTAAGTTATAAAAATAAAACTAAAACAAAACACACACTTAGTGTGTGTTCTGTTTGACCTCAGGTAGCTCTCATGGAGCTCAAACCCTAATTCTATTAAAACCATCAAATTGAAGGGCCAAACTTAGCTCAAATTCACAATTAAACGTGAATTAATGATCACCCAAGCTAGGGATCATAAGGTATGTAAAATTTTGATGATTTGTGAAGTTGTGAAATTTGATGAATGTCATAATCCGCGAATTATGGATGAATTATTGAAGCTATGGCTAAACTGTGATGTATACTTGCATAGGAACAAAACCCTAAGTGAAAATTATACATATATTGCCATGAATTGAATGCTTAGATGAATTACCACACTAGAATAAGTGAGTTTTAATCAAAAGATGAAATTGATGATATAATTGTGTTTAGAATCATCATACATAATAGTAATAAGGAATATACTTGAACAAATTGTATGTTTGAGTACATGATCATACTTGCTATGAAATGGGTTTTGTATGATAAAATGAAAATGATGATATATTCATGTTAAAATGATGTTTGATATCATCATGTGTTAATTGAATGAATTACGATTACAAGAACTTGGTTAAAAGTGGTTAAAACGGTAGCATAAGAATGATGCTTACCGGATAATTGACCAAGTAATTAAACGAGTAGTTGAGCTACATTGTGTAATTTCTTACGTTAATAGGGGCAGTTGACTTTAAAAAGTCAAACTGACCATTGATATGATCGAATGATCATTTCAACATAAAAATCGTAGGATGGAATAGTCGTGATTGATTATGACTAATTTAATCATCTTACAAATTACAATGATAGTTTGACGCTTAACAAGCTAGGTGGAAGCTTGGGAAGGAAGCGAGTCAAACAAATCGAGTATGAAGGAAAAAGCATAATTTGGATGCAAGGTAAGTAAAGCTTACACCTTTTATTGAATACCTAATTGTTTTATAGGTTATAAATAAGATAAAGTCATGTTTGAATTATGATGTTCCAACGCGACATGATACGGTCGGAACAAGAGACAATAATAATAAACCATGTTTAATGGTTAAAAATGAATAATACGATTATTCAGTCATGAAATGACTAATAGACAATGAGTTTTGAATGATTACCTTATAGGGTAAACCAAAATAAATTATAAGGGTAAAACGGTAATTCGGTCACACATTGAAGATAACCGTTAGTGTTTGAAAAACACCTTATGGCATGAGCCATGATGGGTCAAAAAGAAACTAAGAAATAAATTATAAGAAATATGAACGTACGGTATAAACCGGAGCGAGTCACGTAGATGAGATGGTAATAAATATCATCTCGCAAAAATAAATGGTCATTTAGACCAAACGGGTCAAAAGGTGAAAATATCACCCTTTGACAAATATCGACTAATGACTATTTGTCGAGTTATATGCTTACAGGAGTAAATATCGAATGGATATTTGCATCACTATTAATTAGCGGTTATTAAAGCAAAGTATTAAAATGGATCTATACTTGAATCCGAGCCAGGTATGTGTAATTAAGATTATAGCAAAGATGTGTGATTTTGGTCAAGTATGTTGTTGAAAGTCCTTTGTCGTAAAAGAATGGCTAAAGTTGACCAAAACACCATTGATAGATAAATTAAGCAAACGAACCTTACGGGTTGTTTAGAAATAAGCATTTCGATCAAGTAAATCATTAGGATAAGTATAAAAGCGAAAGGCATGATCCTTGTGAGCCAAATGCCTTGAAATGAGTACTTTCCATAAAAAGATAAATCAAGAGGTAGAACTAGGAATAATTAGTTTACCACATTAAATCCACCATAATTATAGTTGTGGTGGAAGACCATTTGATAAAAAATGTGGAAATATGATGCTAGAAAGGAATGAGCGTAATTTTATGCTTAGAAGTGCTTAAATACCTTTAACGGGTCAAAATAAGCATATAAACAAAAACAGGTTACATAAAATCCCATGATTTAAACCTTGTATGACAGGAAACATTTAAAATATGATGTTCATGAGAATTTAGATGTAACAAACATGTTTGTTTGATAAAATCATGAACGGGTCAAAAGCTTTGTCAAAAAGTTTAATAATTTAATTTAAGCCGAGGGATTAAAACCTAGAAAGTTGTTAATCCGGACGTCGGATTTTAGCTCCATGTGATGGAGAATCAATTTACGATCACGTAGGAAGAAACGGATCGTAAAACGGATCAATATTGAGCGAGTTATGTTAGTTTTCGTAAAAACTAGTATTGCTGGAAAAATGCAGGTTTTTAATCAAACATGCTGGAAAAAGAGGGTCCTCGCGCCACGCGACGGAGGAGCCCTTTGTTCTCGCGACACGCGACAGGTTTGGTGATCTCCGGCGAGACACGCGACGGGTACAAAATCCAGCAAAAGTTGCTACTTTGTTGTTTTTGCGCTACGGATTCGTTTTAATACGTTTTAACTCCAATAACTGATGTTTGTGACCACTTTGGTTATATAGACCAAGCAACCGTCGCTGCATGCGACGGGTTAAAAATCTGGCAATGGTGATAATTTATTCGTTTTGACTTACGGATTTTTTTAAATACTTATAAATTCCGTGTAACTAAAACATTTCATGTTTTTATGAAATGTAGGTATAATGTAAAGTACCGGAGGACAATCAAGCTCAATGAAGAACCGAACACAATCAAGAATTCAAGCTTCCGCGTTAGGTTTCGTTGTCATGTTTTAAACGGCGAATATATATACAAGATGCTGAAATGTTTTATTTCTTAAAATGTTTTAAAAAAACTCGTATTTTCAAGTGTATGTATAATCGTAAATACACTATTATAATCAAAATCTATATGAAAATCAAATAAATTAAGTAAGGGTCTTACATTTTAGGAGTTTGGTACATGTATCGGTACCCAGTTTTATTGATTTTGGTATTCGGTACTTTCGGTATTGGTACGGGTAAGGGTAAAAACGGGTACTGATACCGAATTTTAGGTAGACCTTTAAATTTTTTTTTTATATTGTGTTTTATTTCGTATTATGGTATTTATAGTACTCGTATTCATTTTACCTATATGGTACCCGTATCGTATTGGTACTCGTACTATATTGGTACTCATGTCAATTTTACCTATTTAGTAC
Organism: Helianthus tuberosus; assembly: GCA_030545235.1. Classification (NCBI taxonomy): domain Eukaryota; kingdom Viridiplantae; phylum Streptophyta; class Magnoliopsida; order Asterales; family Asteraceae; genus Helianthus; species Helianthus tuberosus. The sequence goes on from CM060432.1 coordinate 142,685,443, forward strand.
TCGTACAAGTGCTCAAAAACTAAATAAAAACAAAATGGTAACAAAGCGGATATCATGCCGAAAATACACGTACTCGTACCCGTACCGTACATATATATTTGGTACGGTATCTGGTACCCTGTTTTGTTCAAATTCGGTACCGGTATTTTCGGTATCAGTACGGGTATGGGTACGGGTACTGTACCAATCTCATCCCTACTTGTTATATTCTGTTAGGAAGGTAGTGGCAATATGATAGGAAAACGCGGCATAACTATGACAAACGGCAACTTAACAGGTATATTCGTACAACTTAATCACTTATTAACTATACAATTACATGCATATAGACTTGATTTATATTAATTAAGTCCACTAAGTTTAGCAATATCCATGGAATGCATTTACATTTGCATATTACATAATCGTATTCATCGCGTCGCGATACGATGAAAACAATTTCGACGAACATTGGTAGATTATTCGGTCAAATAATTCATGTCAGGACGGGTCCGGTACGCCTGAAACGTTATACAAAAGACAATAATATTTCATGTCCGATAAAGATCATGAATAAAACCCTAAATGGGAACAAGTATATGTATTCTTATTTTCCAGAAAAATACACACGTATTAAATTTCCGATCCGAGCTATGAAACTTATAATTTCCAATAACTGGTTACTAGCATGATTAATAGGAACAATATATGATCATTAGATAATGTTAATTATCATAAAAGTGCTATCAAAGGTATTATATACATCGTAAGTGTATCTAAACACTAATTACCAAGTAACATTGAATAATTGATGGTGGTGGAAAATGAGTAGAGAGTACTCCTCACTCTAGTTGCTCTTCAAATGTTCATCCTTCTTCAAGTATTCTTCATGTATAAAACAATATAATTTTCTTGTAGTAACAAAAAGAAGCACATAGCCTACTAATTGTACAAGAGTTAAGGATTAATGAAAGGTTTCACTTAATTAGAGACTTAAAAACTATAATAAAACTAAGGGTTAATGGATTTAAACACCCCCAACTATGGCCATTTGGCCGATGGCACTCTCAACTTTCACTTTGGCTCAGAACACTCCCAACTTAACACATCGATTGTCATGGCACCCCTTCGTTAAATATTCACTAACCAGGTTACTAAAACTTGCCTATGTGGCAATTTAATCTGATGTGGCATTCCTATGTGTCATACATTAACTGATGTGGATAATCCCTCATTCGTGAAGTTTATAATCCCCAAAACACACCATCACTTCACTCAAACCAAGATAAGAACATATCAGAAGCTCTCAAGTTCATCAATGGCGATCAAACCCTAATCGATCAGAGGTACGTTTTCTCTCAATATATTGGTATTGTTCACTGATTACACTGATGAAGATTATCGATGTGATGCTATGGTATGGTGGAACATTGGATTTTAGTTTTGATCAACCTCAATATAGTGGAGGTGAATCAAAGTTGATACGTATGGATGTTGATCACATTGCATACTTTGAGTTGTTAGAGCATGCAATGGATTCTGGGTGTTATGAAAGTAGGGATTTTTACATGTATGGATTAAATGCTGATACTGGTGAATTTAAGTGGTTTGGGGATGATAATGATGTTTTGGAGATTGCATTAAAGGCTCTAACATGGTCTGAACCATTCATGGAGGTCTTTATTCAAGTCGCTCCAATTAGCCATGAACAAGAAGTCCAATTCATGTCCCAGCCCAGTAAACCCAAAGCTCCAATTAGCCATGAACAAGAAGTCCAATATATTGGGCTTTGGGTTTACTGGGCTGGGACATGAATTGGACTTCTTGTTCATGGCTAATTGGAGCGACTTGAATAAAGACCTCCATGAATGGTTCAGACCATGTTAGAGCCTTTAATGCAATCTCCAAAACATCATTATCATCCCCAAACCACTTGAATTCACCAGTATCAGCATTTAATCCATACATGTAAAAATCCCTACTTTCATAACACCCAGAATCCATTGCATACTCTAACAACTCAAAGTATGCAATGTGATCAACGTCCATACGTATCAACTTTGATTCACCTCCAATATATTGAGGTTGATCAAAACTAAAATCCAATGTTCCACCATACCATAGCATCACATCGATAATCTCCATCAGTGCAATCAGTGAACAATACCAATATATTGAGAGAAAACGTACCTCTGATCGATTAGGGTTTGATCGCCATTGATGAACTTGAGAGCTTCTGATATGTTCTTATCTTGGTTTGAGTGAAGTGATGGTGTGTTTTGGGGATTATAAACTTCACAAATGAGGGATTATCCACATCAGTTAATGTATGACACATAGGAATGCCACATCAGATTAAATTGCCACATAGGCAAGTTTTAGTAACCTGGTTAGTGAATATTTAACGAAGGGGTGCCATGACAATCGATGTGTTAAGTTGGGAGTGTTCTGAGCCAAAGTGAAAGTTGAGAGTGCCATCGGCTAAATGGCCATAGTTGGGGGTGTTTAAATCCATTAACCCTAAAACTAATTAAATGTTATCAAGAAGCTCCACTCAAGAGTTTCTCTTTTATTCACCACATGAACATTCTAATTAATATTTATAATTTCATTAAATTAAATATATACTAAATATCCATTACCAAATTTCCAACAATTACCAAATGATTTGTAGCTTAGTAGCTAGGCATGTTGGAAAATTTTATGTTCTAATGAGATTGAGGGTTCGAGTTTTGTGATACAAAAAAAAAATGAAAATGTAGGGAGTAAATTAGTGAATGTAAGAATCGATTGTTCTAAAACATTAAAAAGGAAAAATTGGTAATAATAATAATAATGATTATAATAAATACTAAAATAAGTACAAGTTAATAATATTTAGCTAAGCCGCACAGACCAATCAGGTTGCGCGCAAGACCATACTCCTACTACATCAATCTGACAAACCAACAGACCCCGTGCCAACTAAATAGGTAAAACCTAGGTCGTGCGCGAGGCTCAAGCAAGGTTAAAGCTCAGATTCTACACTTAGCATCCTGGGTGAAAACCCTCACTTCCTGGACCTTGCGCCGGCTACATGGATGCGCTCCAGAGGCCGCGCGAGGGCAGGAGCGCAGATTCATCTAACACGAAAGGTACGAGTGGCAGAGAAATACGCCAATCAGCGTCCAACAATCTGTATCCTATCGTGCTCCACGATCAACAATCGTACAGGAGACAAGAAGGTACACAAGGACGCCTACGTGGCACCAATCAGAGGGCGGTGACACCTGCCCCATGATCTCCACTCATCTGCTGATGTCAAGGAGACAACAAGGACGACAACCAGGACACGTGGCTCCACTCGGGGTGCGCCAACTCCATAAACCTTCTAGAAACACTAACGGTCGTGACAGAAGGGAAAATAAGGATATTCCTTGTTGTCGACTCCAGACCCAAGGCCCATCAACCCATCTCCTTCTACACTACTCCAGCTATAAATAGGGACCTTCATGTACAGGTTGATTCTATTATGTTCTCTGCTCTCTCACTAATAAACACACACTTATTCTCTCAAAACATATACTTATTCTCATGCCCGAGAGTGGTTAAGAGGAAAACCACCATATTCCTCTCTTAACGAGCTTAACGGGGTATTTAGTATTTTGCAGGGAGATCAAGGCGTTAGATCTGGAAGGATTAAGAAATTTAACCTCTATTGTCGAAACATAAACCAAACTAATCACCTAAAATTAGTTCCGTGTTTCTTCATGGACCTAGTAATTACTAGGGATTTCTGAAACAGTTAAAACCAATCGAACTGTTCAAATGCAAACAAATCGGATGGTTTAGAAGTAATACGGTTTGGTTTACGATTTGAAGACTGGGTTTTACAGCATAAAAGATATCGGGTCCACAACTCTGTCTATAATTTGGTTAACTAGTTTGGTCGGTCCAGTGAATCTGACCAGTTCATATTAGCTTTTCAAAAATCGTAGTTACCGATTTAGCGTTGAAATGTTAAAACCGATTGTACCGAACTACAAACAAACCTTCTCATTACACTTGTAATCATATGAAGATGATACGATTGTACCGAACTACAAACAAACCTTCTCATTACAACTCTGTTTATATATACTATGTTTGGTCCGGGCTTACCCGGGCTTTTTTTTAGTGCCCGTGTCTTTCGGCCCTGACACGTTCAACAGGCAAGATCCGCCACTGTTGGCATCTTAATCGGTCCGGTTATATAAACATGGGTTAAAAATTAGAAAACGTAATATTAGTGGTGGAAATCTAAAAACAAAAAGTAGTGGCCACAAAATAGAAAAAAAAACAAACAGATTGAAAATCAAAAAGAGAATCTTACACGTGGTGTTTTGTTAAGAAGTTACGTCACCGTTGGTAAACGAATCATTGTACAGTACTATCTATATACTTCACAGCTGTCAGCCGTTATTTAACAGCCAAGGTTAACACTTTCTTATCGTTTTCTGTTTTTTCTTTATTTAACAGCCAAGGTTAATACTTTTTATTTAAAAGTAGGAGATTTAAATCTATAACTTTATAGCTTAGTGGCATCTTGAGAGGAATAAGGCTTTGAAATCAATAGGTTCAGAGTTCGATTCCTACAAGGGAGGTTTTACCATATTTATTGGTGTTTAGCATTATGTCTAGTGGATATAGATATGATCGGGTGATTCCGCTAGTAACACAATGATACTCTAATGTTTCGTTAGTGATTCAAATTTGTCGTTAAAAAAAGTAGGAGATTTAACAACTAAAGTTATGATTAAAAAATAAACAATTATTTATAATATTTTAATTACAGAAAGGGGATACATAAAGAATATTTTTACGACAAACGAGACATTTAAATTTTATTCGCACATTTTTTTTCATTTGTAGCTCAAAAAAACACTTTTGTTCGTATTAGACTAAAGGGTATGGGGGCCGCTTAGGACCGGCCTGGCCCGGCGCCGGTCCCCCACACTGCCCCTCTCATGCCCGGCGCGTCGTCTTCGTCCTCCCCAAGTCGGATTCGACGGGCCTCATTCCTCTCTCCTCACACACACACATCTATACATACACACACACACACATATATATATATAGGAAGGTTCATTGGGAAACACTAAAAAAGTGGGGAACAGCGGGGAACCGGCTCAAACGAACTCCGATTGGACTCATTCCAGCGGCGTTGGAACCGGCTCGTCGAACCCTAACTAAGATCTCTTAACCCTAAACCCTAAATCCTAACTCCTAAACTCTAAACCCTAAAGTTAAAAAATAAGGCTAAAACCTAAGCTAAACCGTAAAATCTAAACTATAAACCCTAAAAGCTAAACCCTAAAGGCTAAACCTAAAGCTAAACTCTATAGCTAAACCCTAAAGGTAAACTCTAAACCCTAAGGCTAAACCCTAAAGCGAAACCCTAATATATTTAGGGTTTAGGGGTTATGATTTAGGGTTTAGGGTTAAAAGATCCTAGTTAGGGTTCGACGAGACTGTTCCAACGCCGCTGGAATGAGTCCAATCGGAGTTCGTTTGAATCGGTTCCCCACTGTTCCCCACTTTTTTAGTGTTCCCCAATGAACCTCACAATATATATATATAAGGGTTCATCCCCCATCCCCCTAGGTCCATCCCTTTCAAGCCCCGCTAACGTGGCGGTGATGTGGCGGCCCATCCCCTTGGGAATGAGGCTCTCCATACCCTCCAGCCTTAGGTGAACACTAAAATTTTACTCTCAAATCATATTTCACATATCCTTTAGTATGGACTAACAAAAATGTATTTTTAGGGTAAGAAGCATAAAAATAAGAGTGAATTGACAAAATTGTCCTTGAGGTTTGGACATATTTGTCAATTTCATTCAAAACAAAAATTTTTTCTACCATATTACCCTTCACTTTTCTTTTAGGATTTTTTTTGTCATTTTTATCCAAACGTCTAACTTTTTTGCCAAAATCGTCCCTGAGATTTGAGATTTTTTGCCATTTTCATCAAATATTTGACATAAAAATTAAAGCAAATTAGACTTTTGGATGAAAATGACAAAAAAATTTCAAAAGTGAAGGACTATTTAGTACAAAAAAGTTATTTTTGATGAAACTGATAAACATACCCAAACCTCAGGGACAATTTTGGCAATTTACTCTAAAATTAAATATCCAAATCTGATTTGCACATCATATATCTCTTGTAAGATCATTTTTTTTCTTAAATTTTTTCTTCACTACGAAAAGAATGATGTTTAATTGTAAAAAAAAAGTGATTTTACAGTAGTAGAGTAAAATACATGCTTAACAAGATGGGGAAAATTCGGGAAAAAAAATCCATCTTTCGCTTTTTGTTTTGTTTTTGAAAGGTGTGAATTATTCGCGAATGTCGAGAGGTCTAGCATACGTTGTCTTAACGGGGTCCGCGTTAGAGAGCCATCTCGCACAATAGATCCCCAATTTAAACCCCTATCACCCAGACTCGAACATGAGACCTAGAGGGGGAAACTCATCCGGGCCCACTATAGGTGGAACTTAAATACCTGTAGTCACCACCAGAGCACTAGTGGTGGTAATCTTTCGCTTCTTACTTTAAAGGTATTTTGTATGTTAAAACTCATTTATACAGTAACTTAACCTTGTATCTCTTATATGATTTTTATTGCACCGGATAACTTTGTAACGCAAGTTTACACACTAGTAATACCTGATATTTTTATTTACGATTACATTATTATATTAACTAGAATTTAGCCTGCCGCGCGTTGCGCCGGCGGTACAAAGTGTTTGGTAAGTTCGTATAACTCCGATATCAATAATGTTTTTTGCTCATGGATGATATTAAACCTAAACATTCGAGACGACAAATGTTTCCCCACAAAATAACCATACACGTAGGCTTTAGAATTGTCCTTAGCCACTTAATAACTTTAGTTTGCAACATTTGTATTAAAACAACCATGGCAACATCGACTCATTTGGCCGCACTTATAAGACGCCACTATACTTATCATACAACAAATAAAAACATAAAAATGAAATCGAACCAAATCAAACAGAGATTGTAATTACTTTCGCTTCTTTTTCTTGGGGTCAAAGGTGCAGCATGCTTCCCCGACCTAGTAGCTGCTGCAGCACCTGTTGCTGCTTTTTTCGCAGTTGTATTCCTGGTGGAAAAGAAAAAAAGACAACACAAAGATGAGAGATCTTATTGATCTCGCATTGATCAAAAAAGGGTTATAAGCATACTTGGATGGTTGCTTTGAACTTGGATTCTTGGCCTTTGCACTTTCATCTTAGTCTTTAAACCCACTGGTTCAAGTTATCACACGTACCTAAATTATTAGCAGCCCCAAAATCACAATCAGCCTTCTTAAAAAATGAAAAGTAAACACTAAATAGTTTAAATGAGGTGCACTTACATACTTACATTAAAATCTTGATGTCCGTTGGATGGGTTACATACAGTAGGTATCCAATTGCGACATAGGATATCAACATGGCAAATACTCGAACGCAACATCTTAATCCTAACTTCTGACAGTTTTGGGGGTCCGCCTTTATCTCCTCCAGTGTGATTGCTCCACCCGCCTTCCTTACCACAGCGCTTGCACCCGAAGACCAATCTTTTGATCATTGTAACTCGAACCTGTATCTTCTATTATATAACAGTAAAGGAAATCAGTTTTGTAAACAGTCTAGGAAAAATAAGTGGAAACTTACCAGAAGCAAAGTTGCACAGCCCTTTCTCACAATACGTCCACTTTTATGTGTATATTCTTCTAAAACTGGCAAAAAACCTAAACCCATGAAGGTAATGCATAATTCGATAACTATAAACAAGTGGCTTGTTAGCGAGGGCTTGTTAGTGTGATAGAATTTCAAGGTCACGGAAAGCTTTCTTTCATACCCGTTGTATGTCATCACCCAACTTGTTGAAACAACTATAATGAAGCTGGTATTTGGATTCTCGCCTTTTTTTTGTTGCAAAGAGCGATTGGACAATGGCTTGTTTACCTGCATATTTGGTAACAAAAACAATAAGTCGAAACATGTCAAAATGGGTCGGTTCTCACCCGAGATTGTATCTTTTATTAATGTTAATTATGAAAAACTTCCTCTTTTGGTACCTTTGACACCAGTTGTATGTCATCATCCAGTGTGTCAAAACAACTCTAGTAAAGCTGGTACCAAAAAATGCGAAATGGAGCAGACCAAACCTAATCATCTAATAACTTGTTTTTGTAAGAGAGAAGTATCGTAGGATGTGTGCTAAAAGAGAACTTACCAGGTTTTTTACTGTTGCATATTTGTGTTAAATGCCATTCTTCAACATATCATCCTCTGTAGCATTTATTTTTTCAAAAGCTTTTGTGCACGTACTAAAGCATTTTCATGGGTTTGATTACTCAAGTGGCATTATTTCTGACCTGTTCATTAAACGTCACGTGTTAGAATGTATGTTGCTAGCAGTATATTTTTAACAAAAGCTATAAATAACAAAAAAACGTCCGAAGTGAATGGTGAAACATTAAAAGGTAAAATCAAGATTCAAGGTAAAATCATCTATAATTGTCATGAATGATAATATTAACAAAAGTACTATAGTGATATTGAGTTGTATAGTAACCTCACTGTTGTTGACTTCATTCATGAAATCAGAGAAAACTATATTTTTGGTTTGGTCTGTTCGGCCATCTTCAGTGGGCGCGATGAGGACCTTTAGCGAGTCAGGTGAGGTTGCTCGTGAAAGGGCGACATACAGTTGACCGTGTGTAAAAACAGGTTCTGGTAGATAGACTCCAATTTTTTTTAAAGATTGTCCTTGGCTTTTATTTATGGTCATTGCATAGCATGTTTTTACTGGAAATTGACGTCTTGTAAACACAAAAGGTAAGTCTTTGCTATTATGAACAAAATTAATTGTAGGTATATATACACGATGACCAACGGTTGTTCCGGTGATTACGTGTGCTTCAATTATTCTTGGCAACAGTTGGGATATCAAAAGTCTGGTACCATTACATAAGCCAGAAGTTTGATTTATATTACGTAGTAGAATAACTGGAGTATTTACCTTTAGATTAAGCTTATGTGGTGGAAGTCCGTTGAAATTTAGCTGATTTAAATATTCCTGAGGATACAAAATGTCTATGTCACCTCTATTTTGTGCATGTGGGATCATTGAGTCAACACTAATATATGATGTACATTCTCCGGGTGTCAGTTTAAGTACCAATTCATTGATTTGTTCAGCTGTGTCATTCCTTTGACAAACGATTGCTCTGTCAGATAGGTTTTCCGCTGATGGGTTGGTAAGAACGGTGTCGTTATAGATGAAGCGAATTAAAGAATCAAGCCCATTGTGTTCTGGATGTATTAGAAATTTTGGCGGAATTTGAATGATGTGTGCGTTGCAAGGGTCATCGACATCTGGTTGACCGACCACACCATCTCCCACACTTAGCAACCATGAGGCAAAATGAGAAATAGCTTGTGTGTCTTGTGAATTTTGTGTACTTGTCGCTACTCGCATGTTCTCGTTCAGCATGCAAACTGTAAAGTTGTTCCATAAATATGATCTAGGCAACGTAGAGTCTATAATCTCGGAACGCGATGCTTTTGGTTTCACCGGAAGTGTTTGTCTGAAATCTCCACCAAGTAGTATAGATTTGCCTCCAAATAGCTTCATTGTTTCCCCTAGAACATCTCTCAGTGTCCTGTCTAAAGATTCAAAACATTTGCGGTCACTCATTGGTGCTTCATCCCAAATTATCAAAGATGTTTCCTTGAGAAGTTCACATAGCTGAGTGTTTTTTTTTATATCACAAACTGATTGATCTGTCAGTTCTATTGGTATCTTGAAGCGTGAGTGAGCAGTTCTACCAGATGGTAATAGAAGTGAAGCAATTCCTGATGCCGCAACCGCTAAAACGATTCTCCCTACAGATCTAAACGCTGAAATTATTGTTTTCCATAAGAATGTTTTTCCTGTACCACCATGACCATAGACAAACAATAATGTCTGAGACTTTCTTTCATATGAATTCATGACAATATCATAAACTTGGAGCTGATCAGCATTTAACAATGAGTGCAATTGAGAATGTTGTGCATTCAAGGCATCCCTGTCATAACATTTCTCTTCCATTAACAAACGGTTTCTCATCGAAGCAAGGAGAGCAGTACACGGCATAGGAAGGCCATAATTTGAAAGAGACGCAGATGGTGTGCTCGAATTAAGCAATTGCTCAATTTCGAACAAAACATATTGTTGCAAGTCGAAGTCATTGATACATCTATTGAGTTGATTTGTGCTTCTATTCAGATTTAGGAGTATATCATCTGACATTTTTCGCCAATGCCCTTCCCATAGAACTACAGGTCTTGCTATGTCACAAAAAAGAAGCATATGTCTGAATAGAGATCTCATTTCAGCAGATGTTGCCCAATTTGACGCCTCTACGAATGCCATTTCCCATTACCTATCATCACCTACAAGACCCATGCTTTCACACGCTGCGCGGTAAGTCATGTGTGTCACACCAGAAACAGTACGTATTTCAGCAAAAGACCTGCAACCCCTTTGATGACATAATAACATCCTTAGATAAAACAGTTCGCCACATGTTGGATGTATATATATGAGTCTACCTATCGCTGGCGTCTTACTTGATAATCTGCGAATCCAAGCTTTAGCTGATAAATGCCACCAATATCTTGAAACATAATCAATATAACGAAGATCACGGCCGTCGGAGTCTGTCTGGTTATTACGTAACCATTATGTTAAGGTTGTTTTCCCAAATGCAGGGTTGCTTACAATGGTATGTAAGCGCATGGTTTCTCTAAATGTAACATTTTGCATGTCTTCTAGGTGCACGGCCAGAATTTGCACGGATGGATTTCTGCTATGTATAGGAAACCTAAGTATTCTCCAAGCCGCCTCATGTGGGCATATAAAGCGGGCATCAACAAAATTTTTTATTTCATTTACCGGAGGATTTGGTTGGATTGGGGTGTTAGTTGGTTGGTCGTCAGCCTTGGTAACTGCAAACTTAACACGATCAGCACCTTTAGATATATACTTGAAAAGATACTTAATCATCATGTTCCAACCACAGTACTCAACATTTATGTGGGCATTGAAGCGCTTGCACAGAGTTTTATTGTAGGGCACAACATAGCCGTTATCAAGGGGTACACCATTTTTAAGAATACGTTGTCCAATGGCCAACCTTTTGTAGTGTACATATCCATCTTTATCAAATCGGGTGTTGTTTTCATATGGTTTAGGAAATGATTTGGAACACTTGCCATCACACATGCACGGAGCATTTGCATTTGGGAGACCGCATGGGCCGTGCATCATGCACTCAGTGACAATTTTATGAAGAGTGGGTTCAATTGAAGGATCCGGTATTTCAGCAGTAATGTATTTGTCCACATCTGTTGGCTCGTGTATCTTGTAGGGTGATGTCACCCATAGTAACGTATGACAATGCGGCAGACCTCTTTTCTGGAACTCAATTGTATACAAATCTACAAAGATAGTAAAAAAGAAATATTAAAATACTATTATAGACGTAGAAAGTTATGAATCGTGAATTGAGTAAGAGACTAACCAGCTGCCACCGATCCGAATGTTTTGTTTGACCTTAAGAATTTAATGAACTCTTCTACCTTCATTTGAAACACCCGTGCAATTATATCTGGTCGATCTTGTACATGCGTGCAGCCAAATTTATGAAGATGTCGTTTGATTTCTGGCCATTTGGTATTGCATGTAAATGTTATAAAGTATTGGGGGTTACCATGGACCCTACAAATAGCTAGGGCATCTTGATAATGCTTATACATGTACCTTGGGCCACCTGTAAACGACGAAGGCAAAATGGTACGCCTTCCAACATCTTGACCCTCAGTGTCACCCCTTGAAAGTGCATCATGGATACCACGCAAGTACTCACAACAGAAGATATTTTGATTAGCGCTTATGTATTCCAATCTGCACTGTTCTATGCATATGTATGCATCGACCAAATATTGTTGGAAAAGGCCGCCCCCGTTTAGCAACAATGTGTAAATGCCATGACGATCGTGAATCTGGTAGCTATAGTACCTGTCCATTGTTAGCTTCTTTCCTTCAGATTCCACATTTGAACGCAAACGTAGGTCGGGTGACCATCCCTGCTCAGCATACGGAAAAAGCAACGGGTACTGCAGGGGCATATATGACGAATGCAACTTGCTAACCCTTTGTGCTGTGCCATCCTTGTTGTGGATAACAATATCATAGGTTGTTGCATCGAGGTTATTGTCACGTATGATACCGCCAAGTGTTCCAGGAGCAGGCGGCTCATATTTTCGCTGATTACCACCGTTGTATAGTCGAACAACAAAATTATAAGCATTGGATCCGGTGCATAAATCTATCGCACTCTTGAAAAGTTTAACATATCTGTTACATGATGTAAGCGTTTGGGAAATAGTAGTGACAATATCAGATGAAAGTTGGGAAGCGGCTGAGAAGAACCGCAACCGATTCGAGACCTCATTTTCTGTGTCATATATATACATTTGTAGAAACCGCGGCTTCTCATTGTCTGGTGGACATAAGGAACCTAACCAATGCGAAAGTTGACCAGAAACTTTGAAAACATATGGGCCACGACCGTCGTTAACAGTGTCATCAATATCAGCACCAAAAGATGTCATCGAAACATATTGTTGTACGCCCGTATATTTTCCATGAACCGAGCATCAGTAAACAACTCTTTAATGGCAGCAGGTGGTTTAAGTGGAAAGGGAAGGAGAATAGCTCCACCTTGACAACATACATTGTATTTGGGCCTTTGATTTCTAGGTGTAGACAAAAGTCTTTCCGCAAACCAAAATAAAGCACCACAATACTCACACACGTATTCGCAATCACCCCCATCAAGGTATTCTGATGGCGGTGTTGCTTCATCGCCAGTTGACTGAGAAGTACTTGTTGACTGTGAAGATAATGTACCTGCATTAGAGGTTTCACCTGCAACACTCGCTAAAAGACGCGACAACCTACGTGAATTATGGCCAACTGAGGGTTCACCAACATGGCCATCAGTATTGATTGGGCTTTGCTTAGAAGGACCACTTGTTGACTGTGACTACGATGTACCTACATTAAACGTTTCACCTGTGACACTTGCTAAAAGACGTGATAGTCTACGTGAATGATGGCCAACTGATGGTTCACCAACATGACCATCGGTATTGATTGGCCTTTTCTTAGAAGGATCACTTGTTGACTGTGAAGATGATGTACCTGCATTAGACGTTCCACCTGCAACACTTGCTAAAAGGCGCGGCAGCCTACGTGAATGATGGGCAACTGATGGTTCACCATCATCACCATCAATACTGATTGGCCTTCGCTTAGAAGGTGTACGTCTAGGTAGCATTATATTAGACCATGAAAGAAAATAAGTCGGAAAAAAGGTTAGGAAAGATGATGCCAAAGTAACAAAAAAGATAGCCAATGAAATAATGAATAACCAAAAGCGTAAAAGTAAAAAGCAAACGAAAGGGAAATCAAGAGCTCAAAAAGTAAGGATAGGTATATCGAGGGTGATGAACATAAAAGACGTCTTTATAGAGTGAGGTAGATCTATATCCAGTAGTGCATCAACTGCGGCTTCATTGTCACCTGAAAACGCAAAATCAGATTCAATTTTAGCGTCTGCTACCAGCAACTGAGGAGTTTTCACCTCTGTAGAGTTTTCACCTCTGTAACCAAGCGGTTTTCACTTCATAACCAAACCTGTACAACATATTATAAAATATGATTATCAGTCATTAATATAATACAGGATAGAGTTATCCATCAGACGCCACCTATGACTGCATTCCCATATTTTCAAAATAGCTCACAGTTTCGAATTACTTCGTAGCTTGATTATGGAAAAACTTTATCCTCTAGTAACCAAGTTTTTAGACGAACGTGAAAGGGGGAATTGCTATTTACACAAATGGCCTTACTGTAGCACTGTAGCAGTGCTACAGTGATCTTAACTTATTCTTCACACTTATCCGTTCAAGCACTACATCTTCCTACCTTCTATATTCGACTAATCCAAATCTATCCTAATCATTCAAACATCTCCCACATTTTTTTTAATAACAATTTCAGCCCAATATCAAATTAAATTTATGTTTTCAACTACTCTCGATTCAACATCAAACTTTCTCGCAATTGCATCTGACTACCCTTGTTCAACAAAATAACATCACCCCAAATGTTAACATAGTTTGGACTAAACCCAACCTAAATCGATATGCCTGACCTATCTCTGTATTCACACAAAATCTCTTCACTAACCAACTTCAATAACCACTTAACCCCACCAAATAATTTCCACAATTTCAAGATATATAATGAATATTCATAAAAATAAAGAAAGAGAGAGCTTTCATACCTGGATTCCTTTCAAACTGAAAACAGAGGAATTATGAATTTTTAAAAGGTCTGGTCGTTGCTCGAAGGTCGACAATTGTGACGGTGGTGGTCGATGACCGTTCGCCGACCGTTAATGGCGTTCTCCGATGAGTAATCGGAGATGGTAGGTGTTCGTCGTTCGCCGGTGATGAATGGTGGTGGGTACAACGGCGAGGGGGGCACCAGTGAGGTAACAGGTCAGCGGTGACTGGTGATGATGGGTGTCGGCTGTGATCGGAAAAGGTCGGGGGTGAAGAAGGTGGTGATTCTCGGTGGTCGATTGGTGGTCGGCCGATGGGTGGAAGATGGTTGCCGTGGTGGAGGAAATCGGAGGTCGCAGGCTGTTGTTCGGAGAAGAAGTCCTCTTTCATCGCTCTCTCTCTCTAGAGACTTGTTTTTATGAATTAGAAAGACTTAGAAGTTGGTAAAGTTTGGTGGCAAAACAAAAAAAAACTCAAACAATACTGGTGTACTGTAGCAGTGCTACAGTACTTTCGAGTTTTATTTTAATATATATAATAATTTATTCTATCTACTTTTTATTTTCATATCTTTCTCTAAAATCTCTTCCTTTTGAACAAACCCCAAAAACGCAACTTTTTTCCTCATGTTTATACGGTATACTACGTTGTTAAAACAATCTTAAAATTACAGAAAGAAAATTCACAAAATATAAATAAGAGTAAACTTTCGTTTTACTCTCTGTGATTCGGTCGTTTTAACGGTTTTGTCTCAATCCTTTAAAAATAGTCATTTTACTCCCTGATCTATGAAGCTTATTTCTATTTTACTTCCCGCCCCTAACGCCATCCAAAATGTTTGTTAAAAATAAGGGCAATTTGGTAATTTTACATATAATGAAAAGGGTGTTTTAGTAACTTTACAAAAAGAATTTAATTGTTTATAATTATAATCATTAAAAAAAATTCCTCACTTCATCACCCTCCTCTCACTCATATATCTCTCATATATCTCTCTCTTTCTCTCTTTTATAATAACCACCAGTCATCACCAGCACCATCAGATACCACTACCACCACCTAACCATAATCAAACTGACCCTTATCCGAGGTCGAGTCCGTGCGACTAGAAACTGAATCATAATCAAACTAACCACTACTAATTTATTTCATCATCGAACTTTAACAAGGTGCCAACAATATCAATCTATGAGAAAATTAAAACATTCCTAAAGCATTTTTTGCTTTCTTATTAATATGTAACACATATAGTTGTTGCGTCATTCAACATTAGTTTCAGATCTCCCTTCAAACTTGCCCCTTATCCGAGGTTGAGTCCTTGCAAATTCGATTGTTGTTCTTGCGTCATCACCTACCTCCTTCGCAGCCCCAAATCCGACTGCTCCCACCATCATCACCTACCTCGTTACATCCAACACCCTTCCCCCTCGCCTGCTTTGTATCCTAACCCACCAATTTCAGATTTAATTGCTACTAAACCCTAACAAATCTAAGAATTTCCATTTTCAAGTTTAACTGCAAAGGGAACCCTTCTAAAACCCACCATCGTCGCAATCCTAACCCTTGTAGCCAAAACAGATCCGAGCAACACTCAACCAATACACTCAACTTAGATTTGGGCTGAGTAGATCGACCTAGAGAGAAGATAACCGACTTAGAGAGAGGGGCACAGTGGGAAATGGTACAAATCTGATGGTGTTTATGGCGGTGGTCTAACGGCTATGGCGTTAGTGACGACCAGCGGGTGGTGACAGCAGCCGACAGTGGCAACGGTGGTGCTTGTTGTAGAGAATGTATAGGGGGATAGGGGTATAACAACCCTCCTAAAATATTTCCGACACTCCTAAAATTATTTATAACACCCTATAGGCCCTTAAATATACCCCGTATACGAAAAGTGGACCCTAAATACTTTAATTTTATAAAAATAAAATAAAAACAAAAATTAATGGTCGCTCGCGGGGCGCGACAGCTAGGCCACAAGGCTGCCCCCGGAGCCGCCACGTGTCCCCACTCGTGTCAAACCTACCCGCAGATTAGTCAAGGCTAGAGCCTACCTAGTCTAGCTCGCGGGCCGCGAAGGCCGTAGTTAACTCTCTCGCGGGGTGTGAGAGAGTGTCTGATCAGTCCTATAAATAGATGGGATCAGCCTCAGTTCACAAATCGCTCAACACTCGAATTCTCTTTCTAATTTCTGAATAGTAGGCATAATATTCGGGCATAATGCCCCCCTAATTAGCAAAGCTCTGCCTCGTTGTAAGTATTTTAACCCCCGGTTACGTATTAAATACGCTGTCCGATTGACCTAGTGCTCCGTAACGGCTGTCGAGGCTCTGCCCGACGTAGTCATTGGAGTTCTGTCTCGGGGAGGGTATAACTAATGTAAATTGGGTTATTATACTAACACGTGTGCATTGTTTAATTAATAGATTATAACCAGGAAGTCATAAGGAAAAATATCTAAATTAGCAATGTGAGTTTATCCTCTTTTTGTAAATGTTTTCCATAAACTGTTTTTACAAAACCTCAATTGTTTTACATTATGATTAACAGTGATTGAGTATTTGTAATTCTACAATTATCGTCGGTATGTTGGGATTTTGTATACAAAATTTGTTACTACACTGTGAGTAGTAACATGACCACAAGTCGGGTTGACAGTGCCGTAGGTGGTAATTAAAGTAAGAATTGGAAACAAATGTAATTCCGCGATCGCCCTCAATACTGTAAATGATAAAACCTATTTTGATTAAATTGGGATTCACTCACCGGTATTTCCCACTGACAAATGTTTTTAAAACGCGTTTCAGGTAACAAAAAGTGAAAGCCAAATAGAAGCCAGTTGGAGAGCACTGAAGACTTGGAAAATGTGGCTATAAAAGTTAAATAAAAGGATGTTTTATTTCAATAAAATAGGGTTTATCCCTATAAACAATGTTGTAATATAAACTTGGGTTTTACCCATGTGTTTATTAGTATAAAAATGTGGTATTTTACTTGATAAAATATTTCCTAACTACGGTCCAGATGTAAATTCCGTTGCCAAAATGATAAACACAGATACCACTGAATCTAAGCTCGCGGCCCCCCGTTCCCAGGAGACAGGGGCCGGGGGTTGCGACAGAGAGTGGTATCAGAGCCATAGCCACTAATTTGAGCCACAGAAGTGTTCTGCCGACAATGAAATTGTCAATTCTGTTAGGAAATAATTTATGTGAATACATGCATACTTTTGTATTATTGTTTTGTTATTTGACAATCTGTTAGTTTACAGTATGAGTGATCAAGGACCATCGGACGCCTATCGTCAATTGTATAGTTCTCCTATAGATGAAGGAACTTCTTCCCAGCCTACCCCCTCAGGATATTCAGCTGACACAGAGGAAGGTATCTTTATATTCAAAGCGCATTCAGAGGAGTCATTCCCTACCAAAAAGAGAGGATGGTTCAGTCGGGGAGCTCACGAGCGTAGGAAAAGAAAGAGAAAGTTACAGCAACAGCAAGCTTTAGCAGCTGCTAATAGAGAGATGAACACCCAAACTCAAGATATACTCAATAGGAGACTAGCCAACTTTCATATCTTAGCAACCACTGCTACGGACCCGAATTTAGAACAAATTATAGCACCACAACCACTACCTTTGTTCCCAACACAACCCATGGAAATAGAACAAAACCTAGGAGACCAGATTCCACTACCTGCCTTCGACCCAGCCGAAATCCCTAGAATCTCAGCACCCCATCCTCCAAATTATGACCCATGGTTTGATGACCACAGGGATTACCCAGAATTCTAACCACATGAGGAGCCCATACCAAACCCAGTAGCACCATATCCAAACCTTGACCCTCTAGATCCATACTGGGATAATGACCAGTATATTCGGGAAATCCTAGAAAACTCGTATCCATACGAAGAACCGATGCCACAATGCCCTGACCCGATACCAGCACCCGCACCACCCATGAGTACTGAGAACGTGCAGGAACTCCGCACTTTCGGTGAGGAGTTGCTAGATGAAAGTGAAAAGATAAGACAAATAGGAGAGGCTTTGGAAATACGACGAGCGTAACATGCAGTATTGGATGGACCCCCCA
This sequence comes from Helianthus tuberosus, assembly GCA_030545235.1. NCBI lineage: Eukaryota > Viridiplantae > Streptophyta > Magnoliopsida > Asterales > Asteraceae > Helianthus > Helianthus tuberosus. The sequence continues at coordinate 142,703,964 of CM060432.1, forward strand.
CTAGTAATAATAAAAAATAATAATAGAATATATATATGTGTGTGTGTGTGTAACTTGAAAAATATATATATATCCACTAAGATAGATAATCCAATAACTACTGATGCCTACTAGTATTGTATTTTAAATTTAAGTTATGGTTTGTATTAGATGCATAATATATAAAATAGAGTAAAAGTCGCAATGCACGACGATTTTGATCGATATGCTTGTTGTGTGATTATTCACATTAAACATTGCTCTGTGATATTAATACTTGGAAATTATTTATAATCCAGATGGACAACGCAGCAAATCAGGAAAACCAGAATAACGATAATAATGGCAACCAGATAAATAATAGTGCTATCCAACATATTGTAGCACAAGGAATTATAGATGTTATGCCATATATCATTAAGAGTGTTAAGGAAGCAGAAAATAAATCTGCAAATGGAAGTAAACGTTAACACACTGAACCAAGTCATAGTGTTAATGATAATAACAGACCGTTACTTCAATTGCCTATTCGAAAAAAAAGAACCATGTCTTATGGTTGTTCTTACAAAGAATTCTGGTCCTGTAAACCAATAGAATTCTCGGGCAATGAAAGAGCCATTGCAGCTCTACGCTGGTTAGAAAAGACTGAGGCTGTCTAAAAAATAAGCAAATGTGCAGAGGAAGACAAAATCATGTTTGCTTCCAATCTGTTTAAGAATGCTGCTTTGGAATGGTGGAATACTATTCTCCAGTCTAGGGGAATTGATAGAGTCTACAACATGGAATGGAATGAGTTTAAGAATATGGTTGAAAGAAAATTATGTCCTCCCAATGAGAAAGAACAGATAGCTAATAAATTCTTAAATCTTAGAAAGACTGGAGTAGACTGTAAGGGTTATACTACCATATTCTTCGAATATGCTAGAATAGTGCCAACCCTAGCTTCACCAGAACCAGTATTAATCTCCCGTTACATCTTGGGATTAATCAGTGAGATTAGACATGTAGTCAAGGCAGCTAGACCACAAACTATAGAAGAAGCTGTAGAACTAGCAAATACCTTGACTGATGAACTAGTGATTACACAAGAAGAGAACCAGAGGAAGAACCTAGCTCAGAAACTTACCCATGAATTTTGCTACGGAAATTCTAACCGTGGGAAGAATGTAGGTCCTACTTCTGCACCTTATTGTAAGGCTTGCAAGAAGAAGCATTCAGGAAGATGCTCCACCTACTGCAACTTCTGCAAAATACCAGGACAAAAGGAAGAAGACTGTAGGAAGAAACCCAGTAATGGAGTATGCTTCTATTGTGGAGAAAAGGGACATATCAAGCCGAACTTTCCGAAAGTAGCTCTAGCCATGAACAACAAGACTGCTAGGGCATTTGTTTTGACAGCCGAAGAAGCAAAGATGATTCCGGATGTGATTGCTGGTGCGTTTTTAGTTAATGATGTTTTTGCTAAAGTATTATTAGATTCTGGTGCGAACCAAAGTTTTATTAATACTTCATTTTGAAAAATTCTCAACCAACCATTAACTAAACTCTAACAAGAATGTCTAGTAGAGACAGCAAATGGAGAAACCATTAAGATAACTGAAATCTTGCAGGGAGCAAGAATAGAAATTCTAAACCAAGATTTTATTGCTAATCTTTACCCAATGAATTTGGCTGGATTTGATATTGTGTTAGGAATGGATTGGTTAGTAGCCAATAAAGCCAGTATTCTATGTGATCAAAAGTCAATTCAAATAAGTTCACCAAAGGGTGAAAAGATCACAATTAAAGGAAGTAGGCCATCTAGATCCGCGAAATTCATCTCTGTGATGAAAACTGCAAGTTGTGCAAGGAAAGGATCACTAGTGTATATGATTTCCATAACCATTAACACTAAAGAAAAAGAATTGAAAGATATTCCCGTAGTATCTCAATTATCAGACGTATTTCCAGAAGAGCTACCAGGACTACCACCGGACAAAGAAGTCGAATTCAGAATTCATCTGCTATCAGGGACAACACCAATTGCCAAGGCACCTTAACGTTTGGCACCTGCAGAGATACAAGAACTGAAAAAACAGTTGGACGAACTTCTGGAGAAAGGATTCATACAACCAAGTTCATCACCTTGGGTATCACCGATCTTGTTTGTCAAAAAGAAAGACGGGTCAATCCGTATGTGCATTGATTACCGAGAATTGAACAAAGTCACGATTAAAAATAGGTACCCATTACCGAGAATCGATGATCTGTTTGATCAATTACAAGGAGCTCGATTCTTTTCAAAGATCGATTTACGCTCATGATATCATCAATTAAAGGTACAAGAAGAGGACATTCCTAAGACCGCCTTCACAACAAGGTATGGCCATTATGAATTTACTGTCATGCCATTTGGTTTAACCAATGCCCCAGCTGTATTTATGGACATGATGAACCGAATATGTAAGCCATATTTGGATAAATTCATAATTGTCTTTATAGATGATATTCTCATTTACTCTAAGAGTAAAGAGGAACATGTAGCGCATCTGCATACACTTTTAAATTTGCTGAGAAAATAAAAGTTTTATGCTAAAATTTCGAAATGCGAATTTTGGTTAGAAGAAGTACAATTTCTTGGACATTTAGTCAGTCATGAAGGGATTCATGTGGATTCCACAAAGATTGAGTCAATTACTAAATGGAAAGCCCCTGAATCGCCAACGGAAGTGAGAAGTTTTCTAGGACTAGCCGGTTACTATAGACGGTTTATCCGAGATTTTTCTAGAATAGCCATTCCCTTAACCAAATTGACCTGTAAGTATGTTAAATTTGAATGGGGACCAAAACAGGAAGAAGCCTTTAGAATTCTTAAGCAAAGATTAACCAACGTACCCATATTAGCATTACCAGAAGGAACTGAAGACTTTGAAGTTTATTGTGACGCTTCTAAGTTAGGTTATGGATGTGTGTTGATGCAACGTCAAAAGGTTATAGTCTATGCCTCTAGACAACTTAATAATCATGAAGAAAATTACTCAACCCATGATTTAGAATTAGGAGCCATAATTTTTGCCCTTAAGATTTAGAGACACTATTTATATGGAAATAAATTTGCTGTCTTCACTGATCATAAGAGTTTAAGGTACATTTTTGGGCAAAAAGAATTAAATACGAGACAGAGACGCTGGATAGAATTTCTTAGTGATTATGATTGCAATATCCAGTATCATGCAGGAAAAGCTAATGTAGTAGCTGATGCTTTAAGTCGAAAGTATCATGAAATGCCAAGAAAAGTACGTTCTCTTAAATTAAATCTGCAGATAGATTTAAATGAACAAATTAGAGCCGTACAAGAATCAGTAATCAAGGACGATACTGAAAAATTAAAAGGAATGATTAAGAAATTAGAACAAGGAACAGATGGAATTTGGAGATTCCATAAGAAAAGGATGTGGATACCTAAACTTGGAAACCTACGTCACCGAATATTAGAAGAAGCCCATAAGTCTAAATATACGATACATCCTATAAGTGATAAGATGTATCAAGATCTAAGAAAGAATTTCTGGTGGATAGGAATAAAAAAGGATATAGCAGCTTATGTTGCTAAATGTTTAACCTGTTCACAGGTTAAAGCTGAACATCAGAACCCCCCAGGTTTATTGCAGCAATTGGAAATGCCTGTATGGAAATGGGAATTGATAACAATGGACTTTGTTACCAAATTACCCAAGACAAGAAAGGGTAATGATACAATCTGGGTGATTGTAGATAGGTTAACCAAATCTGCTCATTTCTTACCGATAAAGGAAACTTTCAGTATGGAACAATTAGCCAAGCTGTATGTAAATGAAATAGTTTCATTACATGGTATTCCTTTATCTATTGTGTCAGATAGAGATAGCCGTTTTACTTCTCATTTTTGGACAAGTTTCCAAAAAGCAATGGGAACCAAGTTAAATCTAAGCACCGCTTATCATCCGCAAATGGATGGACAAAGCGAAAGGACCATTCAGACATTGGAAGATATGCTTAGAGCCTGTATAATTGATTTCGGAGGAAATTGGGACGATCATTTACCGTTGATAGAATTTTCTTACAATAACAGCTTTCATACCAGTATCAATGCTGCACCATTTGAAGCACTTTATGGACGAAAGTGCCGAACTCTAGTTTGTTGGGAAGAAATTGGAGAAAAGCAATTGTCTGGACCAGAGATAGTGCAGGAAACAACAGACAAGATCATTCAAGTCAATGAAAGACTAAAAGCATCACGCAATCGCCGAAAGAGTTATGCTGATAACAGGCGAAAGCCATTGGAATTTCAAGCAGGAGACAAGGTATTATTAAAAGTTTCTCCTTGGAAAGGAGTAGTCAGATTCATCAAGAGGGGAAAGCTAAGCCCCGGGTATGCTGGACCTTTTTAGATTATTAGAAGAATAGGACCTGTAGCTTATCAGCTACAACTGCCAGAGGAAATGGCAGGAATGCATGATGTATTTCATGTATGTAATCTCAAAAAGTGCTTAACCGATGAATCATTAGTAGTACCTCTTAAGGACAAAGAGGTAAATGAAAAACTTAAGTTTATAGAAAAGCCTCTACAAATTGAAGACATGAAAGTCAAGAATCTCAAACACAAGAGATTAGTTCTAGTCAAAGTGAAATGGGATTCCAAGAGAGGACCAGAATACACGTGGGAGCTTGAATCAGAGATGCAGAGGATATACCCACACCTGTTCCAGTAGACCTAGAGGACGAGTTCTAAAACAAGGTGGGGAGGATATAACAATCCTCCTAAAATATTTCCGACACTCCTAAAATTATTTATAACACCCTATACGCCCTTAAATATACCCCAGATACGAAAAGTGGGCCCTAAAGACTTTAATTTTATAAAAATAAAATAAAAAAGAAAATTAATGGGCACTCGCGGGACGCGACATAGCCAAGGAAGGCTGTCGCGGGGCGCGACAGCTAGGCCACAAGGCTGCCCCCGGAGCCGCCACGTGTCCCCACTCGTGTCAAACCTACCCGATGATTGGTCAAGGCTAGAGCCTACCTAGTCTAGCTCGCGGGCCGCGAAGGCCGTAGTTAACTCTCTCGCGGGGTGCGAGAGAGTGTCTGATCAGCCCTATAAATAGATTGGATCGGCCTCAGTTCACAAATCGCTCAACACTCGAATTCTCTCTCTAATTTCTGAATATTATGCATAATATTCGGACATAATACCCCCTAATTATCGAAGCTCTGCCTCGTTGTAAGTATTTTAACCCCGGTTACGTATTAGATACGCTGCCTGGTTGATCTAGTGCTCCGCAACGGCTGTCGAGGCTCTGCCCGACGTAGTCGTTGGAGTTCTGTCTCGGGGAGGGTATAACTAATGTAAATTGGGTTATTATACTAACGCGTGTGCATTGTTTAATTAATAGATTATAACAAGGAAGTCACAAGGAAAAATATCTAAATTAGCAATGTGAGTTTATCCTCTTTTTGTAAATGCTTTTCATAAACTGTTTTTACAAAACCTCAATTGTTTTACATTAAGATTAAGAGTGATTGAGTATTTGTAATTCTACAATTGTCGTCGGTATGTTGGGGTTTTGTATACAAAATTTGTTACTACACTGTGAGTAGTAACATGACCACAAGTCGGGTTGACAGTGCCGTGGGTGGTAATTAAAGTAAGAATTGGAAACAAATGCAATTGCGCGATCGCCGTCAATGCTGTAAAATGATAAAACCTGTTTTGATTAAACTGGGATTCACTCACCAGTATTTCCCACTGAAAAATGTTTTTAGAATGCGTTTCAGGTAACAAAATGTGAAAGCCAAATAGAAGCCAGCTGGAGAGCACTGAAGGCTTGGAAAATGTGGCTATAAAAGTTACCTAAATAAAAAGGATGTTTTATTTCAATAAAATAGGGTTTATCCCTATAAACAATGTTGTAATATAAACTTGGGTTTTACCCATGTGTTTATTAGTATAAAAATGTGGTATTTTACTCTGATAAAATATTTCATAAATACGGTCCTGATGTAAATTCGCTGCCAAAATGATAAACACGGATACCACTGAATCTGAGCTCGCAGCCGCCCGTTCCCAGGAGATAGGGGCCAGGGGTTGCGACAAGGGGGATGTGGTGAGTTAGAGAGAGATGAGTTTTTTTTTATTTTATATATATAAATAAATCTTTATTTTAATATCAATAAAAAACATAAAAATTGATTTTAGAAATTAATAATAAATTATTAAAATACTTATATATAAAATTACAAACATACCCTTACTTGTAACACACATTTTAGACGGGGTTAATGGCGGGGAACAAAATGGTGATAAGTTAGAAAGATCAGGGAGTAAAATGGTTATTTTTAAAGGATTTGGTCAAAACAGTTAAAACGACCAAACCACAGGGAGCAAAACGGAAGTTTACTCTATAAATAATTATTACATCTTCTTATACTAAGGGGAGTGGGGGTGGTCACAAGTGATAAAATTCCACCACTCACAAACATCCAATCATGTTCCACCATGTCAGAAACCACTATTATATCACTCACAAGCATTTTTTAGTGGCGGTGGTCATCACTAGTGATGGAATTGCATCACTCACAACCTTTTTTATTTTTTATTTTTAAATTATTTTTTATAAAAAAAAGTTATAAAAGTAATAAATAAAAGTTATAAAAAAAGATTTACAAAGTTTATAAGTTTTAACAAGGGACTAAAACTGCCTTTTTACTAAATATAAACACAAAGGAATACAATGTTTTAAAACTATTTAAAACATAATCAAAGTGGAGCGGATGTTTGTGTGCAAAAAACAAAAACTTTTAAGAATATAACCAGCACCCTTCACCTTCCTCAAAACCTCCATGTTTTCCAGCATCTCTCCGGCGAACTCGGAGCACCTTATCTACACGATTTCCGGCATATCTCCATGCAATAAACAGCGATCAACAAGCAAACGGTCAAAATCATCAACAATCAACAACCAAATTGAGCAAATTACAACGCGTTATATTCTCCACGAGTTTTTTTTTCACGAGTGATGAAGTTGGTGGCGGCGGTGTGCTAAACCTGGCCACGCGTGATGGTGTGTCCATCACGGACCACCCCCACTCCCCTAATAAAAGAAAATCTTTTTTGGACAAATGTCACTTTCTGGTTTTTCTCACCTTATTTTCCTATTTATCTCTCATATTAACTAATAATAATAATTTTAAACAAAAACTAGATAAGAATAAATATTTGTTTTTCTATAAATAATTTAAAAAACATAGATAAGGATAAATTTTTTTTTATATATAATCATAAATTTATATCCTGAGTATTAAGAGTAGATATATATATACTTTGGAGTTTGGTGATTGAAACTATGGTAAATTAGGAAGCAAAGGTTCCCGTTTGATATATACTTAATAATTGTATTATAGTTTTTTTTTTCACTAGAATAAATAATTATTCTAAGTCACTGGCATATGCTTCTATCAAATTATACGTGTTTTTAGATGCATCGCTATAACGGTTTGAACTCACCATTATAGTCGCACAATTCTTTCAAATGTCAAATTTAGACAACGTAATTTCATCTTTGTAATGTTAGGCGTACTCTTATAATTGATTTAAACCCATCATTTATCGCACATTGCACCAACATTTAGGTGATGTTTGTTGTTTCATAAAACCACTGCGCAGGCTCTTCTGTCTGCGCGGCGCAGATCACGCGCAAACTGTTTGTTTTTCCGAAGACATTTCATTAAAAAAGGTTTGCGCGAGGTCTTCTTGGTGAAGACTTGGTCCAGCCACTTCTAATATCTTCTAAGGTCCGCAGAGGGTTAAACTCCACCACCCACCACCACCGACCACCACCCACCGTCCATCACCACCACCACCACCACCATCCACCACCGAACACCATTCATCACCACCACTATCCAGCACCCACCATTGTCCATCACCACCACCACCCACCACCTTTCATCACCACCACCATCCACCACCCACCACTGTCCATCACCACCACCACTGGCCACCACCCATCAACGTCCACCACCCACCACTATCCTCCAACACCCACCACCGTCCACCACCACCGTCCACCACCGTCCATCTCCACCACCCATCAACGTCCACCACCCACCACTGTCCTCCAACGCCCACCACCGTCCACCACCCACCACCGTCCATCTCCACCACCACCACCCATCACCACCGTCCGTACACCACTAGCAATTTATTTTAGAAGCCTGTAGAAGTTAAAAAAAACAAACAGTTTTCTTCTTGCAAACTGCAAACATTAGGTCCACCTCTTCTGCTACAGATGTTTGCAGATGTGGTCCGCAGACTGCAGACATTTTACCTCTTAAAAAACAAACAGTGAAAGAACACTATTTTTAAATATAACAATGTTATACTCCATTCAAAGAGAAGTTAATTTATCGATTTTATAGTATAACTCATAAATGTGATGAAATATATAAAAATGTGGGGATCGATTTCCACCTTTTTGTACCGTAAACTCTCTTGAATACAAATTTGAGACGAATTTTTTATAAATGAAATAAACAAATAAGCATGAAGTATCATAAAACTAACTAAAATAATTGTACCTCATAATTTGAATGTATTATAAAAACGAGATTCAACATCATGTAATACATGTGTTTTTTTACCTGCTACTAAATAAAAAAACAAACTAAAATGTTATAATAAGTAAATAGTATATCAAAGTTCATTTTTAAAAGATAAATTGTATGTGTTAACATATGACATTGTATTTTTATTCAACACGTGCAATACACGAGTTTTTTTTAAAGATATATCTTCTTATTATTTATTATATAAAATTATATTTATGCAACCCGGCGAGGTTCAAACCTAGTACAACATTATATTAAAATGCCAAAATAACAAATTACAAACAAGTGGCTGGTAAATGGGCAACAAGCTGCATCGCAACCCCGTTTTGAATTGCAAAACCGATCCTACTAAAGACGAAACGACCCTTAAGGGTTGAGAGATTATTATTCACAACCCGTTGGACCCTATTTAGGAATTCCATGACAATTGGGGCTAGGGAACCAAATGTATCAAAAGCAAGTGGATAAACACATGTTGATTCTCTAAACAAGTCTTCTCATGTTTAGCGACCTTGCCTGATTATGCCTTCAACGTTGTTTGCCCAGCAACAAACCCATTATCCCTGAGCCCAACAAGAGGGAACACTCCTGTAAGGTCCACACAAGCGTGTTTTCCCCTGTCCCACCCAAACACAAGAATATCAGCAGGCCGAAGAGTAGACCTCCCATCAAGCGGATCCGTCAAAAAGTTCACCGAAGCCTCTTTTTTTGCCGAAATCCATGCCCGCTTTAGAACATCAAGCAGAATATCTCTTACCAAATCATGCATGTATTTAAAATTAGGTAACTCTTTACAATGGACCGCATGCTCACCAAGAGAATCTTGACAAACCTTGCGGCAAACTGGGCATGACACATCAACCGAAAACAGAGAGATCACATTTAAATATAAATTACATTTAAATATAATTTTAGAGAGAGTGAATGGCAATTTTTATCCTTTATATATATATATATATATCAAATTTCAGGCGGTGTCTTTTATCTTTAAAATTGATGAGTTCCGTACTTAATGTTTTATAATGCTACACGTTTTGTCCTTTGTCCCTAACTTAGTTAACTTTTTTGGTTAAATCAGATCATGTGCTTTGCACATGAGGGTATTTTTGTCATCTTACCTTTTGCAAGGACTGAATGTTTCAATAACTTAAATACCCAACTAGTTCTGAATAATAAAACTACTCTCTCTCATTCTCTCTATATATATATATATATCTCTCTCATCTAACACTTACCACCACCATCCTCCCCACACCACCCCACCTGTTATCACCGACGCTTTCAACCACCATTCAAACTGTTCTAAGTAAATTCTAACCGTTGCGCCTACTAATCCAGTCCACTAATTTATAATAGTGTACACAAAATTTTTTTTACTGGTAAATAAAAAAGAAATGGAAGTCTGTAGAAAGAAAAAGTAGGCTGGTGTTGTTTGCATATTTATAAACAAAATATGATCCTTCAAGCATCAGTGAAGACAAATCAAACTACACTCTCATCTACCTAATAAATCTCAAGATCTTTAAGAAAACTTTCAACTATTTTTTTTTAATTTAAAAGCACATCAACTTACTGGATCCATATACTTGAAGTCATCAGCAAGATAGTTTTTATAATCATATGCAATATATATCAACTCAACAGCCAAAAATACTAAATAATCTGAACAACCAAAAAATTCCCAAATCCCCCAAATCAACTCAACAGCCAAAAACCTTCAAAATTCCCCACGTCTCTTCTAGTTCTCATATGGCGAAAAGTGAAAATGATTCCCGCCATTGAGTCTCCAGCCACCGCCACCACTGTGACGGTGGTATATCTAGCGTTTTTGAAAAGAGATGGCGGCTAATAATCGATGAGGTGAGTAGATCGGGAATTGGATCGGAATATTTACTAGTATTTGAATCGATTTCAGATCATACGGGTTAGATCATTGGGATTACGTGAGGTTTAGGGGAGATGGAGGTGGATATGGGGCGGAGAGGATGGCGACAGTGGCGGTTGTGGTTGGGGGTGGAGAAAACAGGTTGTGGTGACGTTGATGGTAGTTGGTGGTGGCTGTGGGGGCGGTGTAGTGTAGAGGAGGTTGTGGTGGTGGTAAGAAAGATGGAATAGAGAGAGAAAGAGTATTTAGTAGTTTCTTTAGAGAGAGAAAAGATGAGTGTGTATATATAATATTTTAGTTTTTTTTAAGATGTTTTTAACTAATAGGATAAAAAGAGAATTATACCCTCATGTGTCACACCCTCAAATTCCACATGCGGAGTATTACCGCGAGGCGTGTGAGTAACCAGGATCATGCCACTAATCATATTGAACAATTAATTAAAAATAAATAAAACCCATCACCATCAATACGATTGGTGATCAAGTGTTCAAAACAAAGTCTAAGTTAACAGTGGAAGCATAAAGTTTGAAAACCCAAATAATAATTTAAAGTTCATAAATGTTTTATGGCAATCCAACAATGTTTCTCCGCCTCAACGACACTCCCACCGTGCAAGCTCCTGTAATGTACCTAAGGACCTGCAAAGCATGCAGTAGTGCATCAACATAAAGTTGGCGAGTTCATAGATTATCAATAATGTTTCAAAAATGTAGGTTGTTAAGTTACTCTGTTTTGTAAAACATGTCAAGGGGAGCTACCCCATCTTTAAGCTACTAAACTCGTGCCATACCGAAACTAACGGTAAATGTTGTTGGTGCCCCAAGTAAATGTCTATCATCATTGACCAGTTTCCTAGGCATAAAAGTTCACTCCCGCCCTCTACGACACAGTGTGAGGTTTGTCAAACCTAATAGCGCTACTAACTAGTATCCCGTTTGCCAGGCCCCGACGATTAATCGGTATAAAATGTGTGGGGACTTTCAGATAGAGTTTCGTTTAGTCCGCTAAATACACGCAGTATAAATAGTAAATTAACAGTATTCAAAACCAGGAATACTAGGCAATCCCAAACCAGGGAAAATGTTGTTCGTTCCCAACCACCGGGAATACATGCTTTTTGTAAAATGTGTTAACTCACCTTAGATTAGCTCGGCAGATTAAGTTATGCGAGCTAGTATGGTCAACCACGTCCTATTATGGTTGCCAAGAACATTAGGGGTCATTTATGTAATTCTTGCAAATCTAACACACATCCAACAATTAACATGCATACAAGTTGTCACAACTACGCTACCGAGTAGTTTTAGGCACATGTTCCTAGGATACACTACAACGCGCGATACACCATTTATAAAATCATCAAGCATGTACGAGTACCAAATCTAGCAGATTCGACACTTTATAAACTTACAAACATGCATAACTCAATTCACTGAAAATAAGCTGTTTTGGGGTGTCCATTTACCACACTTACGTGATTTCAAAAATTACGATCTTTTCATGTAACGTGCCCTTCGGAGGGGTTGGTCTTGTGTTAAATTTTTAAAGTCTATCACTTTACCAAAGATTTATAAAAAATCATTTACTAAGCTGCAATCAGATTTGTCACTTTCTGACTGTAGCTCACGGAACAATTCAATGAAAAATCCTTGTTTATCCGATTGACGAAATCCCAGTTGGAGGTTTGCACGGACACTTAATAGCATCTACCGTATAAATTTCATGGTCTAACTCTAAGTATTCATCAAGTTATGACTCGAAACATAACATATAAAGTCTGCAGAAAAAACGCAGCTTTAATTGCTGAAACAAAATAATTTATTTAAAATAGCAAACAATGTCCAAAAATCATGATTCCAGTGCCATTTGAAGCGTATGTAGAAATATCATATTATAGACTCAAGAAAACCAAGTTTTCCTTAAGATATGACCAGGTTACAGTCGATTAAAGTCGGCTGTAACTGTCGGACAGCTTGCTGTTTTTGTTTCCCGAACCCGCAACCGAATAACTAACGCACCCAACAACCCATAATGTTTAATTACAGCAGATTATAATCTCCCTACTTCATCTATGCCATTAAATCAGTAAGGTTTAACCCAGAACCCTTCAAGATCCATCCCGCCTAAACCCTAGCAACTAACCGAGTGCAACACTAACCAAAACAACACCTAATTCACGCAACTCATCTGACCATCATATTCTCACATCATCAAGCGTAATAAAAATCGTAGAAACGGAGCCATGAATTGGCAGAATTTAAATCAAAACAACGTGACAAACTAAATGAAAACGCGCAAGAATTCTCATATACGATTTTCATGATTTCTAGTCTACCAATTAACATCATAACATTAAGTTCATCAACAACAAATACCCACGCAGCCATGTATCAACTGAACTTAAAACTCAAACAACATAAAATACTAATCGTACGAGGAAGAGAGATGTAAAAGAGGGAGCTAGAGTGCGGAAGAGAGAGCACCGAGAGAAGATAGATCGCGATAGGGGTGTGTGTGTCTTCCTGTTGCCGTAAGTTACCAAGGGGAGGAGAGGGTAGGGTTTTGTGTTGAAGTGTTATAATTGAACATGCACACATACGTAACCTAAAGGGGTGGTGGTTTGGGATTTTTTTGGAGCTGGGCTACAAACCACCAAGGTGGCTTATGGACTTGCAAGTTGGGCTGAGATTTAAGGAGAAAAGGGAACGGTGTTGGGCCACAAGGTAGGGTGGGTTCGGTTTGCGTTTTGTTTTTTTAACAATATAATTAATAAACCAACTAACTATAAACATGTAATTAATCAATCGACTGATGTAATGTGTAATAATTAATTTATAGTTCGGGCCTCAAAAGTTTCGGCTTACACGACTTAAGACACGGTCTAAACGGTTCGAGTTATGCCATAAATTAGATACGTATAACAAATTCACCACACAACTTTATGCATTTATATAAGTAAGATAAGATAATTATAGCGGCGCTAACCTCGTAAGCGTGAGTTGTCACATCATCCCCAAGTTTAAATAAATTTCGTTCCGAAATTTAGCACACAGTCGCTGAAGAAGCTAGTGCGTTAGAGCGTTTTCGTTGGGTGTCACGTCATCCCTAAGTTGATTTGAAATTTCGTCCCAAAATTCAGTAGTAGCTTCAGCACTGGATGCATAATCTTTGAAAAACTAAGGATATTTGCGCATCATTTGATCTTCCCACTCCCAGGTAAATTCTGGACCACGACGTGGGTTCCAACGAACTCGAACTATAGGTATTTTGTTGCACTTGAGGGTTTTGATTTCCCGGTCCATGATCTCAACCGGTTCCTCGACGAAACGAAGCTGATCATCGATCGTGAATTCCTTGAAAGGAACTATGAGACTCGCGTCTGACAGACATTTCTTCAGATTTGACACATGAGAAACATTGTGTACACTTCTGAGCTCTTCTGGAAAATTCAGTCTATACGCCACTGTGCCGATTTTCTCAGTGATTTCAAAGGGCCGACAAAACATGGATTAAGCTTGCCCTGTTTGCTGAAACAAACCACACCTTTCCAAGGTGAGACTCTTAGCAAAACTCGGTCTCCAAAAAGGTCCTCTCAATACTCTTACGCCCACACCGGATATGGGCCCAACTGTCTCACGATGTTCTGAACCTAGCTCACGTACCGCTTTAATGGGCGAACATCCCAACCCTTGGAAAATACTACAGCCCCAGGTGGCGAAGAGCCAACATCAAGGTGCCAAACCTTCCCGTCGATGTGAGCTCCTGGGGAAGATCAGCCTGTTATCCCTAGAGTAACTTTTATCCGTTGAGCGATGGCCCTTCCACTCGGCACCGTCGGATCACTAAGGCTGACTTTCGACCCTGCTCGACGGGTGGGTCTTGCAGTCAAGCTCCCTTCTGCCTTTTCTCTCGAGAGGCAATCTCCGTCCGGCCCGAGGAAACCTTTGCATGCCTCCGTTACCTTTTGGGAGGCCTACGCCCCATAGAAACTGTCTATCTGAGACTGTCCCTTGGCCCGTACGTCCTGACTCAAGGTTTGAATTCTAGCTCTTCCAGAGTGGTATCTCACTGGTGGCTCGGACAACCCGGAAGGAGGACTTCTTCTCCTTCCACCTAAGCTACGCTGGAAAGGCCCAAAGCCAATCCCAGGGAACAGTGAAGCTTCATAGGGTCTTTCTGTCCAGGTGCATATAGTTCACATCTTCACAGACATGTCTATTTCACCAAACCTCTCTGTGAGACAGTGCCCAGATTGTTACACCTTTCGTGTGGGTCGGAACTTACCCGACAAGGAATTTCACTACCTTAGGACCGTTATAGTTACGGCCGCCGTTCACCGGGGCTTCGGTCGCTGGCTCCCCTGTCATCAGGCCACTAACTTCCTTGACCTTCCGGCACTGGGCAGGCGTCAACCCCCATACATGGTCTTACGACTTTGCGGAGACCTGTGTTTTTGGTAAACAGTCGCACGGGCCTGGTCACTGCGACCCCCTTTGTGAGGAGAATCTGGAATGCCAATGGTTTTCTACGCTTATCAGTGTAGCTTTTCTAACAGTCGCGAGCTGCCGCCATTCGTTTTCTGATTCTAGGCAATCTTTTCTGTTGTGTCAAGTACGAGTTCATGGCCAGTGATTTGGCTATCGCCAACTTCAGCCCAACAAAAGGGTGATCGGCAGTTCCATCCATACAATGCCTTGAATGGAGCAGCCTGAATGCTGGTGTGGTAACTGTTGTTGTAAGAAAATTCTACCAAAGGTAAGTGTCTTTCCCAGCTGTTACCAAAGTCAATAACACATGCTTGTAGCATATCTTCAAGAGTTTGGATGGTACGTTCCGTTTGACCATCCGTTTGCGGATGATAAGAAGTGCTCATGTCTAGACGCGAGCCAAAGGATTTATGCATTGATTGCCATAAGTCAGATGCAAAAAGCGGGTCACGATCAGAGATGATGGAGGTTGACACTCTGTGCCTAGCAACTACTTCCTTCAAATAGATGCTTGCAAGTGTCGAAAACGTGTCGGTTTCTTTGATCGCAAGGAAGTGCGCAGATTTGGTTAGGCAATCTACGATCACCCAGATTGTGTCATTCCCTCTTAGGGTTTGGGTAAGCCGGTGATAAAATCCATGGAAAGTTGTTCCCATTTCCACATTGGTATCTCCAGTTGTTGCAGTAACCCTGACGGTTTCTGATATTCGATCTTGACTCTAGCACAGGTCAAGTATTTGTTAAAGTACTTTGAGATGATCGCTTTCATGTTAGGCCACTAGTATAATGTCACGGGCCCCGACCCGGTTTGACCCGTTTCAGGAGCCGCGGGACAGAAATCCCGTGGTATTTAATTAATTGAGTTTAACAGCGGAAGTTTATTATCAGGATCTTTTTATAACTGAAATATTTCCCGATTATTTTATTTCACAACGCGGGATAAAACCCCGGTAATTTACAATCATTTGTTTTCACGAAGAAATCTTTTATTTTACAAAACATGTTTCTTTATTTTATCCTGAGCCACTTTCTCAAGCTTGTAGTGCTTCACGACACTTTTCCTGGATCATAACAGATCACCTGAAACATGTTTGAAAAAGGTTTTGTCAGCGGGAAATACTTAGTGAATCATTCTATTTATATAAAATGATGCATAGTTATTAATTACAGCATAAGAGCGATTACAATGGCTTCTATCTTATTTTTATCTGGCGCCGTGTCACAATGGTGACATGTCACAATGGTGACGATGGTCATACCACTATTAGGTCAATGAACCTAAATAGTGATGATTATCCCTAGTAGGTCAATGAACCTAACTGGGAGAAATTAGTAATGTGCACAATACCCCACTACCAGTGATTCATGATATCCACGACTTAGTCCCTGTAATTATAACTTTTGAAAATAATTTGAGGTATTGTAAAATAGTTGATAAAAAGAGAATGACTCACATTGCAGATTTAATTTGAGCAGAGCCTAGCCTACTGATTAGCCTTTTTAACCTAAATTTAATAACAGGCACATAATTCTGGGTTAGTAATCAATACAGCATTTACGATAACTCACGAGATCAAACCCTCACAACGAATGACAAAGTGCGATACTTAAACATCCATCGAATTAACGACGAATGACAAAGCATAAACCCTAATGTGGGCAGCACTTAAACATCCATTGGATATTTTGATCAATCGGACATTGAATCGTAGCAGCGATCGATTTATTACCCTGATTGCGGCGTCGATTAGTGATCCGTGTGCGTTAATTGTGGTAAACAGACTATAACTCGGCGTATATTTGAAATTTGTTCATCGTTGCAGTTCCAGAATGCAAGTCCCAATGTCCACTATTTATACACGAATTTGGATAAGCTTACGAACCGTAAGACGCAACCCTTACGGTCCGTAAGGGTCGTAAATTCGTTATAGGGTAGCCACGTGTGGGACTAGGCCTGCTGAGTTGACAGATTCGAAAATTTCAATTTTGACAACGAGAGTTAAAGATAATCGTTAACTAGGGTTTACCCCCCCTGAGTTTTAGGGGCCCTGATCCTGATTCTGATTGTTCCGAAAATTTTAGGGTTTGCGCAGAATCACTTGGGTGTCTTAATTAGGCTTTCCTATTGGACAAATTAATTTAATAACTATGACTTTTGATGAGAGTTGTTACATTCTCCCCACCTTAATAAAATCTCGTCCTCGAGATTTACTGGAATAATTGAGGATACTTTCGCTTCTTTTCTGATTCCAGTTCCCAAGTGTATTAGGGTCCTATCTTTGAATCCCACTTTACTTGAACTAACACTAATCGTTTGTGTTTTTTAAGAAATTTGATCTTTCTATCTTCTATCTGAAGAAGTTTCTCTACAAATTTTAATTTTTCGTTTACCTTTATATCTTGGAGAGGTACTACCAAAGATTCGTCTGATAGACATTTCTTGAGATTGGATACATGAAATACATCATATACTCCAGCTAACTCTCCTAGTAGTTGTAAACGATAAACAACTGGTCCTATACGTTGGATCACTGGAAATGGTCCTATACGTTGGATCACTGGAAATGGTCCTACGTACCTTGGACTTAGCTTTCCTTTCTTACCGAATCTAACAACTCCTTTCCAATGAGATACTTTCAATAGCATTTTGTCTCCAACTTGAAACTCCAACGACTTTCGTCTATTATCTATATAACTCTTCTGGCGATCTCTAGCCGTCTTCAACCTTTCCTTCGTGATACTGAATATCACAGTCGTAGTCACTTAGGATTTTCATCCATCTCCTTTGCCTCATGTTTAATTCTTTTTGCCCAAATATATATCTTAAATTCTTATGATCCGTATAGACAGTAAACTTACTTCCATACAGATAATGTCTCCAAATCTTAAGGGCAAAAATTATGGCTCCTAATTCTAAGTCATGAGTGGTATAGTTTTCTTCGTGCTTTTTCAATTGCCTTGATGCATACGCAATTACCTTTTTACGTTGCATTACCATATACTATAAAATCTTCTGTTCCTTCTGGTAAGGCTAGGATTGGGGCATTTGTTAATTTCTGTTGCAATATTCTAAAGGCTTCTTCTTGCTTAGGTCCCTATTCAAACTTAATGGCTTTACAGGTTAGCTTAGTTAATGATATAGCTATCTTGGAAAAATCCTTAATAAATCGTCTATAGTATCCGGCTAAACCTACAAAACTCCTAATTTCCATTGCGGATTGCGGAATCTTCCATTTGGTAATTGCTGCTATCTTATCAGGATCTACGTGAATACCTTCATGATTCACCATATGACCTAGAAATTGCACTTCTGGCAGCCAAAATTCACACTTCGAGAATTTGGCGTAAAGCTTCTCTTTTCTTAACAAAGTTAAGAGTGCATGCAAGTGCTGACAATGTTCTTCCTGACTTTTGGAATAAATGAGTATATTGTTGATGAAGACAATTACAAATTTATCCAAATATGGTTTACAGATCCTATTCATCATGTCCATGAATGCTGCAGGTGCATTCGTTAATCCGAAGGGCATGATTGTAAACTCGTAATGACCATACCTAGTCCTGAAAGCATTTTTAGGTATGTCTTCCTCTTGTACTTTCAATTGATGATATCCGGAATGTAAGTTGATCTTAGAAAAATATCTATCTCCCTGGAATTGATCGAATAGATCATCAATTCTAGGTAATGGGTATCGATTCTTAATTGTAACTTTATTCAATTCTCTATAATCAATACACATTCTCATCGAACCATCCTTTTTCTTAACAAACAACACTGGTGCTCCCCAAGGGGATGAACTAGGTTGTATGAAACCTTTACTTAGTAATTCATCTAATTGCTTTTTCAGTTTTAATATTTTTGTGGGTGCTAACCGATAAGGTGGCTTGGCTATCGGTATAGTTCCTGGAATTAGATGAATCCTAAATTCTACCTCCCTATCTGGTGGTAACCCTGGTAACTCTTCTGGGAATACATCTGGGTATTCTGAAACTACAGAAATTTCCTTAAGTTCTTTATCTTTAGTATTAATGATTACTGAAATCATATATACTATTCCTTGCTTTCGTTCATAATTAGCAACTTTCATTACTGATATGAACTTTATGGTTTTACATGGCTTATCTCCTGTAATCATTATTACTTCTCCAGTGGGTGCACAAATTTCTATGGAATTCTTATCACAGATAATTCGAGCATGGTTGTTTACTAACCAATCCATTCCTAACACAACATCGAATTCAACTAATTTCATAGATAATAGGGTTGCAGAAAATTTATGACTTAAAAATTCTATTTCTACGTTTTGCAGAACCTTATTTATTTTAACTGAATTCCCATCTGCCGTTTCTACTGTAGAAATTTGCCTAATGCTGGTTAAAGGTAAGTTAAGAGTTTGGCAAAATGAAGTATTTATAAAACTTTGGTTTGCACCAGAGTCAAATAATACTCTTGTGTAAACGTTGTGAACTAAGAACGTACCGGCTATCACATCTGGAATGAGCTCTGCTTCCTTAGCAGTCAGTTGGAAGGCTCTTACATTCCTTTTTGCTCCTTCTGCAGGTTTCGCTTTATTGTCAGATGGTTTGTTCAGTTTTGGACAATCTGGCCTAAGATGTCCAGCTTCTCCACAGTTGTAGCAGACTGAAAATTTCTTCCTCCTGCAGTCTTCTTCTTGATGCCCCGGAATTTTGCAAAAATTGCAATATCCTTTGCATCTTCCAAAATGCTTCCTTTTGCAAGAATTGCAAAATGGGCTAGTGGAAGATTACCCATTCCCTCATTTCTTGAAATTATTGGTTACCCGGACGGAATCCTTGGGTAATCTTTTGGGCTACTTCCTTCCTTCTATTTTCTTCTCTTGTCCGTACTAGTTCGTCAGTCAGAGTATTGGCTAAATCTACCGCATCATCAATCGTGCGAGGTTTCGCAGCCTTGACGATATTACAGATTTCGGCAATCAATCCCCAAATATAACGAGAAATAAGTACCGGCTCTGGCGAAGCCAGGGTTGGTACCACTCGAGCATACTCGAAGAATGTCGAAGTATATCCTCGACAATCTACATCCACCATCCGGTGGGTTAGAAACTTATTTGTCATTTGTTCCTTTTCATACTCGGGACAGAATTTTCTTTCTACAAAGCTCTTAAATTCTTCCCAGTTCATAGCATACGCCATC
Organism: Helianthus tuberosus; assembly: GCA_030545235.1. Lineage (NCBI taxonomy): Eukaryota > Viridiplantae > Streptophyta > Magnoliopsida > Asterales > Asteraceae > Helianthus > Helianthus tuberosus. Next base: position 142,724,125 of record CM060432.1, read on the forward strand.
ATTCTTCCTTTTGCTTGTAACACCGTATTCCACCATTCTAGCGCCCCTTCTTTGAAAAGGTTTGACGCGTACATGACCTGATCATCCTGAGCACATTTACTTATGGCAATTACTGCCTCGGTTTTCTCTAACTAACGCAGTGCCGCAGTCGCTCCTTCATTACCTGCAAACTCAGTGGGTTTACAAGCAAGAAATTCTTTGTAAGTGCAACCAGGCGTTGCAGCTTTCATTTTCTTAGGGGGAGGAGCTTGTCGTGGTTCATTCTTCTGATTAGTATGATTATTGCCTCCGTTTATGCTATTACTGAAGTTATCTTCAGAAATACGTTTGCTAGGAACGATTTGTTGCGGTTCGATTGGATTTTTAACAGCAACAACGATTGCTGGAATAGCGTTGGCTATCCCTTGAGCAACTATTGCTGGAATAGCGTTGGCTATCCCTTGAGCAACGATATTTTCTATATCCTGTCTAGTCATATATTGATCCCCCGGTTGTTGCTCAGATTGATTAACCTCATTAACTGGTTCATTATTAGCGTTTTCCATCTGATAATTCATATATATATAATTTATTAGTATCAAATAAATAATAATTACACAAAACAATTATACAGAGTTCATAACACCAATATAGCCAAAACTATCGATTTCTCGATTTCCATTTATATTTAATAGTATGCATCAATACACACCATTATCTTACAAAGTTTTATTTGTGGTTATTTTACAGACTGATTTTTTACTATTACTATTACACAACCACAGTTTCATAAATCCCCTATCCTTTCGATGATATTCTACTAATGGCGTTCCCTCTCATCGTATTTCCAGGAGATCTGTCCCCCAATCTCTTGGATCCTATTCCCAGCATCCATTAGTTCTTCGCCAAAATGGCGGAGTTCAGCCATATTCTCGTTACTCATTGGTGGATTTGGTAAAGGTTCTGGATTGAACTGAGGAAAAAGCTTATAGGGATGGTTTTGGAATTGTATTTCATTAGTCAACCATTCGTCTATTTGCGAGTGGATTGAAGGGTTTGGACTAGCTGGTTCTAAGTTCATTGGTAGTTGTGTTTCAAGAGAGTGAATAAAAACATTTTCATTAACAGGCTTAATAGTATTATAGCTTGTCAATATAAAATCTAGCTCTTCCTGAGATGGTAACCCCTCAATTTGCCTAGAGCTTTCCCCAATTTCCATTTTCTTAGGCTTGGGTTTCTCGAGAGGTAAAGCGTTGAATTCTATAGGTTCTTCTATGTCTGGTATATACCTATTGAAATCTCTAGGAACCTCTATTCTTACTGGATAGAGATTTAAATTCTGAAGGGCGTCAGACAAGTCACTCATGCTGTTTAGCAAAATACACACAATTACTAAGTTAAAAATCATAACAAAATTTTATAGAAAAACTTTTAAATATTATTTCATACTGGGTAACTACCAAAAACAACTGAAAATACAATCACACTAAGTTTTATTTGTAAATTTATTTATTTACTGAATCAGGTTTCTGGCTTATATTTAATAAGAGTGATAAAACTTGAATCAAATATTTAAAGATTTGTATTTACTGCTACAGTGGCTAGCATATAAAGATCTGCCCATACTGTACAAAATTAGTCAGATAATAAAACACATAATCACAAAATAGCAATAATAAAAATTAAGTATTTTCAAAATACTTAATTGGCTTAAATCAGTGGCTCTGATACCACCTTTTTCTGTCACGGCCCCCAACCCGGTTTAACCCGTTTCAGGAGCCGCGGGACAGAAATCCCGTGGTATTTAATTAATTGAGTTTAACAGTGGAAGTTTATTATCAGGATCTTTTTATAACTGAAATATTTCCCGATTATTTTATTTCACAACGCGAGATAAAACCCCGGTAATTTACAATCATTTGATTTCACGAAGAAATCTTTTATTTTACAAAACATGTTTCTTAATTTTATCCTGAGCCACTTTCTCAAGCTTGTAGTGCTTCACGGCACTTTTCCTGGATCATAACAGATCACCTGAAACATGTTTGAAAAAGGTTTTGTCAGCGGGAAATACTGAGTGAATCATTCTATTTATATAAAATGATGCATAGTTATTAATTACAGCATAAGAGCGATTACAATGGCTTCTATCTTATTTTTATCTGGCGCCGTGTCACAATGGTGACGATGGTCATACCACTATTAGGTCAATGAACCTAAATAGTGATGATTATCCCTAGTAGGTCAATGAACCTAACTGGGAGAAATTAGTAATGTGCACAATACCCCACTACCAGTGATTCAAGATATCCACGACTTAGTCCCTGTAATTATAACTTTTGAAAATAATTTGAGGTATTGTAAAATAGTTGATAAAAAGAGAATGACTCACATTGCAGATTTAATTTGAGCAGAGCCTAGCCTACTGATTAGCCTTTTTAACCTAAATTTAATAACAGGCACACAATTCCGGGTTAGTAATCAATACAGCATTTACGATAACTCACGAGATCAAACCCTCACACCGAATGACAAAGTGTGATAATTAAACATCCATCGAATTATAGACGAATGACAAAGCATAAACCCTAATGTGGGCAGCACTTAAACATCCATTGGATATTTTGATCAATCGGACATTGAATCGTAGCAGCGATCGAGTTATTACCCTGATTGCGGCGTCGATTAGTGATCCGTGTGTGTTAATTGTGGTAAACAGACTATAACTCGGCGTATATTTGAAATTTGTTCGTCGTTTCAGTTCCAGAATGCAAGTCCCAATGTCCACTATTTATACACGAATTTGGACAAGCTTACAGACCGTAAGACTCAACCCTTACGGTCCGTAAGGGTCGAAAATTCGTTAGAGGGTAGCCACGTGTGGGACTAGGCCTGTTGAGTTGACAGATTCAAAATTTTCAATTTTGACAACGAGATTTAAATATAATCGTTAACTAGGGTTTACCCCCCCGGAGTTTTAGGGGCCCTGATCCTGATTCTGATTGTTCCGGAAATTTTAGGGTTTGCGCAGAATCACTTGGGTGTCTTAATTAGGGTTTCCTATTGGACAAATTAATTTAATAACTATGACTTTTGATGAGAGTTGTTACATATAAGGCCTTGAGGTCGTGATACATCTTATCGGAACCCGGATGTACCGAGTAGTGACACTTGTGTGCTTCGTCCATCACAAGCTCTCGTAGGTTCCCATATAATGGAACCCAGATACGTTCCATGAAGAAGTGGATGTCGTCATCTTTGAGTTTGAGCTGCTTCTCCATGCCCCACATGGATTCAGCGAAAATATTTTCTTCCTTCAGGGCCTCAACTTGAGCATTTTGGATTTGCTCAGGAAGGTTCGAATGAATGGTAAGTTGTAACGCTCGAACACGTTTAGGTTTAGTTTCCTTTCGGCTGAGGGTGTCAACTACAACGTTTGCCTTGCCCGGGTGGTATTTGATCGCGCACTCATAATCATTTATGAGTTCGACCCATCGGCGTTGCCGCATGTTCAACTCCTTCTACTCGAGTATGTGCTGGAGACTCTTGTGATCGGTGTAAATCGTGCACTTGGTACCGTACAAGCAGTGTCTCCATATTTTGAGTGCGAAAACTACAACTCCCAGTTCCATATCGTGGGTAGTGTAATTCTTTTCATTAACTTTGAGTTGGTGTGACGCATAAGCAATGACTTTCTCATGTTGCATTAACACACAACCGAGTCCTTGGATGGACGCGTCACAGTAGATGACGAAGTCGCCCGTACCTTCCGGTAACGAAAGAATAGGTGCACTACAAAGCTTCACCTTCAACTGCTGAAACGTGAACTCTTGAGCATCACCCTACCTGTAGGTGACACCCTTCTGAGTTAAAGTGGTAAGGGGTTGCGCGATCTTCGAGAAACCTTCAATGAATCTACGATAGTAACCCGCCAAACCCAAAAATTGACGGATTTCAGTTAGAGTTCGGGGTGCAGACCAGTTCTTGATAGAGTCAATCTTAGTTGGATCGACATGAATCCCAGCTTCATTGACCACATGGCCAAGGAAATGGACTTCACGAATCCAAAAGTCGCATTTCGAGAACTTGGCATAGAGTTGTTCGTTTAGTAGAAGCTCTAGAATATGAAGCAGGTGTTGTTCGTGTTCCCCCCGACTCTTAGAGTAGATCAGAATGTCGTCGATAAAAATGATGATGAACTTGTCAAGGTAAGGTTTGCACACTCGGTTCAGGAGGTCCATGAAAACCGCAGGTGCATTTGTCAATCCAAATAGTATAACAAGGAACGCGTAGTGTCCGTGTCGTGTCCTGAATGCGGTTTTAGAGATGTCTTCACCTCAGATTCTCAACCGATGATAGCCTGATCTCATATCAATCTTGGAATAGAAAGTTGACCCTTGCAACTAGTCGAATAGATCATCGATGAGTGGGAGTGGGTAACAGTTCTTCACAGTCACTTTGTTGAGCTCACGGTAGTCTATGCACATTCGGAAAGTGCCATCCTTTTTCTTGACAAATAGTACGGTGGCTCCCCAGGGTGATGAGCTAGGACGAATAAAACACTTATCCAGTAGCTCCTGAAATTGTGTGGACAACTCTTCCAGTTCGGTTGGGGCTAGTCTATACGGTATACGAGCTATAGGTTTTGCTCCAGGAGTTAGCTCGATTTGGAATTCGACTTGACGATGAGGTAGAAGGCCAGGTAATTGCTCAGGAATACCTCAGGAAAGTCACGAATGACAGGGATATCCTCAATCTTCTTCTCTTTGGTTTGGGTATCGGTGACGAGGGCTAGAATGGTTGTATGACCCTTTCGCAAACACTTTTGGGCCTTTAAGAATGAGATGATGCCTACGACAGTACCACCTTTCTCACCTTGAATAGTAAGGGGTTCACCGCTAGAACGAGGGATGCGGACAATCTTCTCTTTACAAAGTTCTTTAACTCGGTGCCGGGATAACCAGTCCATCCCGATAACAACGTCGAAACTTCCAAAAACAATGGGGATGAGATCGATGACATAAGTCTGACTGGATAACACAAGTTTACAACCGCTAATAATGTGAGTGGCCTCGACGCTTTTACCATTAGCTAATTCGACAATGTGTTTGGAGTTTAGAGGAGTTGGAGTAGGCTTAAGCATTTTACTAACCCTTAAGGACACATAACTAGTATCGGCTCCAGAATCAAACAGTACAGAAAAAAAGTAGTTGTCCAGTAGGAACTTACCCGTCTCAACGTTAGGGTTACTCCTTGATTCTCCACAATTGGTCACAAAAGCTCGCCCTTTTGCACTGTTATCTTCGTTGTCGTTCATGTTGTTGTTTCCATTACCCTGGTTGTTGTTGTTGTTGCGGTTTTGATTCAACTGGGGGCAGTTCCTCCTGAGATGCCCTTCAGCTCTGCACTAGTATCATCCCCTATTGTTACCCTGTTGCTGCTGATTATGTTGGGTTGATTGTTGTTGCTGCTGATTCTGCTTCACGGGATACGGGCTCCTACAATCTTTAGTTGCATGCCCTGGTTTATTAAACCACTGAAAGCGGTTCCTTTCACATGGCCCATTGTGGTACAGGTTACACCGATTTCACTTTGGTCGATTTCCCTGATATCCGCCCTGGTTTTGATTGGTCGAAGCTTGCTGATTGGGACCTTGTTGTCTTCAACCTTTCTCTGCTGTGATTGGGGTTGTGAGGAGCTAGAACCCTTGCCTGAGTTTCCATCCCACTTGCGTTTGTTGTCGTTCGGTGTATTTGCAGTAGCACTAATCCGTTTGGGCAGCTTGTTTTGTTCGACTGCTTGGCCGGTAAGACGGTGTGCCAATCGAATAACACATTGTATCGTGGGAAGGTTAGCTGAAGTTACCATGCTATGAATATCAGGTACTAAGCCTTTGAGATAGAGCTTGATGCGCTTGTAAGCAGGTTCAGACATATTGGGGCATAGTGCAGCCAAGTCGTTGGATCTCTTCGTGTACGCTTCTATTTCAGATCCAACCATCTTCAGATTGTAATACTCCACCTCGAGCTTCTGAATATCATCTATATGATAGTATTCTTCCTTGTTCAAATCTTTGAATTCATTCCAGGGAGTGGCATTGGAAGCCGCCAATCCGAGCATTTGAACCTGTGCGTTCCACCAGGAAAGCGCGTTCCCTTCAAGAGTGCATGATGCGTACTTCACTCGATTATTAACAGAGCATTCGCACATTTCAAAAACCGACTCAACCTTCTCGATCCAATGTAGAAGCCTACTACCCCTTCAGTGTCGTTAAAGGAGTTAGGCTTGCAATCCATGAATGTCTTGAAAGTGCATACTCGAGGGTGAACGGGAGCAGGTTAACCTGTCGCGTAGAAAGAGTTAAGTAAGGTTAAGGATGACAGAGTGACATAAGAACATGATCTAGACATCCTAGGATGGTTCAGAACAGTAGGTTTACCTTCTGGTTGGGCTACCAAAGCCTCCGCAACACGAGTGCAGTTTTCATTTTCTTAGGTAATGGAGCTTGATGTGGTTCCCCATTATGGTTAACATGATCATTGCCTCCGTTTACACTATTGCTGAAGTTATCTTCAGAAATACGTTTACTAGGAACGATTTGTTGCGGTTCGATTGGATTCTTTACAGCAGCAACGATGGCTGGAATAGCATTGGCTATCCCTTGAGCAACAATATTTTCAATATCTTGCCTAGTCATATATTGATCTCCTGGATGTTGCTCAGACTGATTAACCTCATTTACTGGTTCATTACCATTGTTTGCCATCTGATAATTAATTTTATATAAATAATTAGTATAATTATAAATATAATAAAATAGTTTGCACATAATCACATTAACATGTATAACCAAAAATTATCGATTTCACAGGTTTCATTTCTATATATTATATTATGCCTCGTACACACGATTATCATACAACGTTTTATTGTTAAGTTATTACACATACTGGTTATTATGATTATTTATTAACACATATTCCTGCAAACTCTCATTATCTGGTCAGCTAATTTCTTAAAAACGACGCTCCCTTTCGTCATACTTCCAAGTAACTCTTTCTCCAATATCCCTAATCCTATTTCCTGCATCAATTAACTCTTCGCCCCAAAGACGAAGTTCAGTTAGATTCTCCGGGCTCATAGTTGGGTATAGTGGAGGTTCTGGGTCAACTTGTGGGAAAAATGTATCAGGGTTGTTTAAAAGATTTTGGTATTGCCAATCAGTTGTCCACCATTCATCTAATTCTACTGGTAGTGGTTGAGGTTGGACAATAGGATCTGGAATAGCAGGTTCCAGATTGATTGGGATTGGAGCTTCTAGTGGGTAGCTGAAAAGATCTTCTTCAGTAAAGATAAGGTTTGGATTGGCTGGTTCAAGGTTTCCATCGCCAGGTCCGATGAGGTCACTCATTACTAATTTATGATCTAAAACTTCCCAGGGAGTCATTTTCTGTTTCTGTCTAGAACTTTCTCCGACTTCTCTTTCTGTTTGCTTAAAACTCTTCTCAGCTTCTATCTCTACTTGATTAATATTTTCCTCAATTTCTACCCCTTTTCCTTTGTCTTTTGGTTCTTCAGTTGTAGTAACCTTTCTTGTTGCTGGCTTTTTCCTTCGTACACGCCTCCAGCCCACAAATCTGCTTCTTTTCTTGGGTTTAGGTTTTACCAGTGGTTTGGATTGAAATTCCATGGGTTCTTCTTTATCAGCGAAGTAACCGGTGAATTCCTTGGAAACTTTTATCTTAACGGGATAGAGGTTAAGATTTTCTAAACCTTCTGATATCTCATTCATGCTGTTTAGCATATATGCAAAATACATACCAAATGTTAAAATAACAAAATTTTACAGATAACCCATAAATATTATTGCATACATAAAACAACTGACAAGTAAATTATACTACGATTTACTGTAACTTATTTATTTACTAAATAAGGTTTTTGGAAAATAAAAGTGCTAAAACTTTTGAGTATTTAAAGATTTGCATTTTCTGCTACTGTGGCTAGCATATAAAGATTTGCCCATTTCTCATCTAATTTGTCCTCCCAAGGTGATTTATTGATTAAGTCCTGGGTTTCTTGTTTAACTTTCTTCTCTCGGTTTTTCCTTATTTCCTCCTGACTTTTCCTAATAATCAAACTTCTTTTATTAGGAGAAAGTGGTTCTTCATAATGTGCCTTACGGACAAATATTCCTTCTTCAGGAATTACATAAGGTTTTGTTTGGGATGAACTTCCCTTCTCGTTGGATGACCTATCTAGTTTAAGATAGATGTTTGACAGCTTTTGTTTACCCATACTGTAATTAACAAATAATCAGTTAATAAAACACATAATCACATAATTGGCAATCAGTAAAATTAAGTATTTCTAAATACTTAATAGGCTTAAATCAGTGGCTCTGATACCACCTTATTTCTGTCATGGCCCCCGACCCGGTTTGACCCGTTTCAGGAGCCGCGGGACAGAAATCCCGTGGTATTTAATTAACAGCGGAAGTTTCTTCAAGATCTTTTTAAAACTGAAATATTTCCCGATTATTTTATTTCACAATTCGGGATAAAATCCGATAATTTACAATATTAAGATTTCACAAAGAAATCTTTTATTTTACAAAACATGTTTCTTTATTTTATACTGAGCCACTTCCTTAAGCTGATAGTGCTTCACGGCACTTTTCCTAGATCACAACAGATCACCTGAAACATGTTTGAAAAAGGTTTTGTCAGCGGGAAATACTGAGTGAATCATTCTAATTTCTAAAACGACTCGTTTGTTATAATTTACAGTATTAAGAGCGATTACAATGTTTCTGATATCAAACCAACTACCCACGGTATTTGTCACTCGACCGGATCTGTGACTATGGTCATATCCCCCATTGGCTGCCCCAATGGTGACGATTATCAAGTAATGTATACAAAACCCCACATACCGGCTGTAATTTGGTGATTACAAAGACTTAATCCCCGTAATTATAACTTTTAAATAAACATGCTTTTGTAAATAGATTTAATAAAAAGAGAATGACTCACATTGCAGATTTAACAGAGCTTATCCTACTGATTAGCCTTGATAACCTAGTTTAAATAATCAGGCACACAACCTAGGTTAGTAACTTAATACAGCATTTACGATAACTCACGAGATTACAACCTTCACAACGAATGACAAAGTGCGATACTTAAACATCCATCGATTTAACGACGAATGACAAAGCATAAACCCTAATGTGGGCAGCACTTAGACATCCATTGGATAGTTTAATCGATCGGACATTGAATCGTAGCAGCGATCGAGTTATTACCCTGAATTGTGGCAGCACTTCGTGATCAGTGTGTGTTTTTGTAGTAAACAGTGTCTAACTTTGTGTACGTAAAGAGTTTTAACGTCGAACTGAAGCCAGAAATCAAGTCCCAAGCCCCTGTATTTATACCTGAAATTGACATCTCCCGCGTGTCGCGGAAGATGTCCCGGTTTCTGTCTCGACTCGCCTGGGGTACCCATCTACCCTAGGGTAGCCTTGTGTCCTAGTAGGCTTGCTGAGTTGGTTTCGTATTATTTCGAATTTTCGACAGCAAACTATTAAGATATTACCGAATAGGGTTTACCCCCCCCCCCCCCCTTAGTTTTAGGGGCCCTAATCCTGATTCCAAATGTTCTGAAAATTTTAGCGATTATACAAAATCACTTGGGTTTCTCAATTAGGGTTTCCTATTGGACAATTTGATTAAATAAATATAACTTTTTATGAGAGTTGTTACATCAAGCATGTACGAGTACCAAATCTAGCAGATTTGACACTTTATAAACTTACAAACATGCATAACTCAATTCACTAAAAATGAGCTGTTTTGGGGTGTCCATTTACCGCACTTACGAGATTTCAAAATTTACGATGTTTTTATGTTTCGTGCCCCTCGGAGGGGTTGGTCTTATGTTAAATTTTTAGAGTCGCTCTTTACCAAAGATTTATAAAAAAATCATTTACTAAGCTGCAATCAAATTCGTCACTTTCTGACTGTAGCTCACGAAAAAATTCATTGAAAAATCCTTGGAAATCCGATTGACGAAATTCCAGTTGGGGATTTGCACGGACACTTAAGGGCATCTACAATATAAATTTCATGGTCTAACTCTAAATATTCATCAAGTTATGACTCAAAACATAACACGTAAAGTCTGTAGAAAAAACGAAGCTTTAATTGCTGAAACAAAATAATTTATTTAAAATAGCTAACAACGTCCAAAAATCATGATTCCAGCGCCATTTGAAGCATGTTTCGAAATATCACATTATAGACTTAAGAAAACCCAGTTTTCGTTAAGATATGACCTGGTTACAGCCTATTAAAGTCGGTTGTAACTGTCGGACAGCTTGTTGTTTTCGTTTCCCGAACCCGCAACCGAATAACTAATGCACCCAATAACCCATAATGTTTAATTACAGCAGATTATAATCGCCCTACGTCATCTACGCCATTAAATCAGTAAGGTTTAACCCAGAACCCTTCAAGATCCATCCCGCCTAAACCCTAGCAACTAACTGAGTGCAACACTAACCAAAACAACACCTAATTCACGCAACTCATCTGAGCATCATATTCTCACATCATCATGCGTAATAAAAATCGCAGAAACGAGGCCATGAATTGGCATAATTTAAATCAAAACAACGTAACAAAGTAACCGAAAACGCGCATGAATTCTCATATACGATTTTCATGATCTCTAGTCTACCAATTAACATCATAACATCAAGTTCATCAACAACAAATACCAACGCAGCCATGTATCAACTGAACTTAAAACTCAAACAATATAAAATACTAACCTTACGAGGAAGAAAGATGCAAACGAGGGAGCTAGAGTGCGGAAGAGAGAGCACCGATAGAAGATAGATCGCGACAGGGGTGTGTGTGTCTTCCTGTTGCCATAAGTTGCTAAGGGGAGGAGAGGGTAGGGTTTTGTGTTGAAGTGTTATAATTGAACATGCATACATACGTAACTTAAAGAGGTGGCGGTTTGGGATTTTTTTGGAGCTGGGCCACAAACCACCAAGGTGGCTTATGGACTTGCAAGTTGGGCCGAGATTTAAGGAGAAAAAGGAAAGGTGTTGGGCCGCAAGGTACGATGGGTTCGGTTTGGGTTTTTTTAACAATATAATTAATAAACCAACTAACTATAAACATGTAATTAATCAATCAACTGATGTAATTAGAGATGGGCATAATACCCGGTTCCAAACCCGAACCCTTAGAACCGACCCGAAACCGGTTCCAGTTCCTACCCGATACATAGGAGAACCGGGTCCATGTTTAAAAAACCCGGAGGTTCCTACCCGGTTCCATTTTTTCGCATAATAAATGGGTAGTACCCGGTTCTTAACCCTACCCGGTTAATACCCGTACCCGGTTCCTCTTCTGTACCCGGTTCTGGATAACCGGTTACTGGAAGTTGGTTTATTAATTTGAGTTTTTTTTAACCCGTTACTAAAGCTAAAACACACCGTTTATTTATTTCAAAGCAAGCGATTACATAACAAACCTAACTTAACTAAACATTACCAAACCTAACTTACTAAACATAACAAACCTAACTTAACTAAACATTACACAACAACAACCTAAACATTAGAAGAACCGGATCCTTCACCCTTCTCGTTTTTCGCCTTCGTCACGGGGCAATGGCGTTCGTTGTGTTTCTTTAGAGTGGAGTTGGCGGTCGCTTTCATAAACTTTCCACAACCCTTGCACCTAGCCATTTCATGGTTGTCGGTCATCAAACACAAGTCGAAGTGCTTCCAAATAGTCGGGTTTCGTTTGGTTTCCAAAACCATCACAACTTCTTCGTTGCATGCCATTCTCTCTTCGTTTGATGAATTTTTGGAGTAGTAAACTAGTAATTGAAGGTGTAATGAAGAACTTGGGGTAATAATTTGAGTGAAGGGTGAAAATTTGGGGTTTTATAGGAAAAAACATTTTTTTAATATAAAATCGGTTTCCAACGGTTATATATCCGTTGGAACCGGTTCCAAACAGTGTTCTGCAGCTTTTGGTTTGAAAGTACCCGACAGAACCGGTTTCTGTCAGTACCCGACGTACCCGGTTCCAAACTATACCCGAACCCGGTTCGACAATACCCGTAACCGGTTACATCGGTTCCGTTTTTTTTTTACTTCTACCCGGGTTCAACCCGGACCCGGTTCCTCAGTGTACCCGGTTCCACTAAGTGATATCAGAACCCAGGTACGGGTAGTACCCGGTTCCGGGTATTCAAAATACCCGATTATGCCCATCTCTAGATGTAATGTGTAATAATTAATTTATGGTTTGGGCCTCAAAAGTTTCGGGTTACACGAGTTAAGCCACGGTTCAAACGGTTAGAGTAATGCCATAAATTAGATACGTATAACTAAATCACCACACAAATTTAGGCATTTATATAAGTAAGATAAGATAATTATAACGACGCTAACCTCGTAAGCGCGAGTTGCCATATCATGTGCCTTGTATATGATCATATATAATTGAAAAATTAACTAAGTTAGACCTAAAGGATATAATATGCAGGATTTTAAAAATACGGAATCAAACTTATCAATTTTAAACATAAAAGAAAGCAGTGAAGGGTATAAAGATAAAAAGAATACTTGCAATTCACTCAGAGAGATAAAAACGAATAGTTTTACGCGTGGAACCGTTAACGGGGCATGTGGGAAGAGAACATGATCACGTGCGGGTATGACACACGTGCGGCTGCGTGGCAGTCAAAATTAACTGTCAACTTAAATCTAAACAAACCCCTGTTTAACCCTTATCTAGTTCAAGGACAATAAAGTAATTTTACGGAAGGAATCCAAAGAACTATCCTCCAAATAAGCGCCACGTAGGCAAAGGAGAAAGACCCTCCCTTTGGAGACTATCCAAGGGTGTGGGGATGCTCCTCCTCCATTTATTATTATTATTTATTTTTTGCCATATTAATTAAAACAAAGTAAATAAAATTAAAAAAAGTTACATTTAAATAAAAACTTAAAATTACATTTAAAATAAAAATCCTAAAGCTACATTAAAAAAAAACCTAAACTTAAATTAAAAAAAAAAGCCTAAAGTTACAAATAAATAAAAAATTTATGGCTTCCATGGTGTCCGTCGAACCCGATGAAGAAGAAGATGACATGGTGTATTTTTTAGAGAAGATTATGTGGGTATTTTGTATAAAAATGTGGGAGTTGTTTGGAGAAAGTGGGTGAATTTTGGTATAAAAGTGGATAGATATGTGAGTATTTATAAAGGTTTTAAATTAATTTGAATATATTTTTTTTTAAATTGCCAACGGATATATTGAATGGACCCCACCACAAATGCCCCGTCTCCGCCGTCGGATTTCCGACGTCTTTGCCGCGACGGCCCCAAAGGGGCGGTGTTGGACGGTCCTAATGGGGGACGGGCCTGGAGCCGAAGCCCATACCCATTAGCCTTATACGGTTGTCTCGTACGGTGGGATCTAACACCTACTTGCACGTGGTATGCACCACCCTCACGGTTTCCTTTCTTCTTTATTACATTCCTTTTTTTTATTTTTTTTTATTATTTTTTTTACATTTGTCTTTACTACTGATGAGGATACGTGCTAGATCAAACCGAACGATCGACCTAGAGGATCTTCATTTACTAACTCGGGGCCCACAACTCTAACTGCCTGAGAGTGACTGATTCGGCCATTACCACCTTGCTACGTCAACATACCCAAAAGGTATAAATACCCCCCTAAGGCCTCTCACAAGGGATAATCGCTATTTTATCTCTCTAACTTCTCCCTCTCTCCCTGACGTACTCCATATTCTCTAATACTTATTCTCACGTCCGAGCTTGGTCACAGAGAGGCCCCCTCCCTGTGACGAGGCTAATGATATGTTTTCTCTCTTGTTGTGATCTTTCAGGTTGTAGTTAAGATTTTCTGAGGCTCTGATCCAGTTAGCTTGGACTGACTGGTAAGTGAGTCTTCAACTACAAAAGAAAATCTTCCAACTTCCATTATTCTTTATAACGGTTATTATAGATTCATCAAATATATATAGGTCGGGTAACGGGTTAGAATTAGGGATGATTATTAATGAACCCTAACATTAACTATGTGTTTATTCGTGTTAAAGACTAGCTTACACATTTAAAATAGTGTTGACCCTAACTCAATTCTCTTAAAAAATTAAACAGGTTAATCAGTTGTAAAAAGAGATTAACGAGTTATAATAAATGGGTTAAATATGTAAATAGGCTTGACATGCCGCCAACTTGTCTAATTAAATTGATTAAACGGGGTTCAACATGGTCTGTTTAAAATTTAAATAAAGGGGTGAAGCAAGAATAAATGTTCGTGAAACATACATGCTTATTAATATTATGAAACATTTTAGTGTTATATTATTATTTTTTATAATAGAAATAACCATGGTTGTAAAACAAGGTCTTCAAGGCTCCCTGAATAGTCCCTACAAGGTAGGTTGTCGAGGCGATTTTCTTCAACTACACCTAATTACTCGAAATCGATCAAACGCAGTCAACATCGGCCAAAATCGGATCTAGTAGGTCAACTATGGCCGAGTTTGACTTAAAATAAAAATAAAACATAATTTCTACACCTATCATATTAAAGAATAAATATCATTTTTACGTATTTTGTTATAAATATTAGTAAATTTATATTACTTGACATATATTTAATTTCCAAAAACTATTTTTTTTTTAATTTAACATGTCTGATTACTTTTCGAGTACTCTCCGCCTAGGCCGAGTACTCTCAACTACCCGGTCGACCGACTAAGGAGCGACTAAAGACTTTTGTAACCATAACAACCCAAAATCCTTAATTTTGTACCGGATTTAACCGGGTCCTTCAAAGTTCGAAAAGGCTTTTTTGGTGGTGGTCCAAAAACCCAATAAACATAGCAGGAAGTTACAGAGACTAAAGCCCAATTACAATCTTTGATAAACAAAAGAGCCTGGTGACGATTTGAACTTCGGGGATGGGGAGCATTGGGCCTGGTGATGAAAATCTATAATACCTGCTTATATTTTACAAAACCACCAAGCCCAATTACCGTCTTGGATTAAGAAAGGGCATGACAGTTATTTGAAGTTGGGCCTAAGGGGAGGAGGGGTGGTTCACTAGTGATAGTTTCTATCACTCCCATTGTCCAATCACATCATGCCATGTCATCAACCAAATTTCTATCACTAGTGATAGAAATGTAGGCGGGGTGGTATCACTAGTGATGGAATTCTACCACTCCCAAAATATTTACTCACAAACAACACGTGTCCAGAGCATGTCACTCCACTAATTTGTTGTCAACATGCAACAGCATGTCAGGCTCAACATGCAACAACACGTGTCCAAGTGCAACAGGATATCTTGTCAAACTTCAACGCGTGACCAACTTAACGCGTTGTGAATTCCACGCGTGATGAAACCACCGGCGGCGGTGTAGCGTGACCATTTCACGCGTTGTACAATGCCATCACGGGACCGCCCCGTGTGGCCTAAGCATAATTTGCGAGTCAAGTTTTAATTAAGAGTGACTCAATCTCATTTTACCATATTAGACAATCGAAACATCAATAATAAATGGATTGATGTTATAGTTTTGTCACTATTAAATTCACTAAAGTTGAGCTACACCAGATTGTATAGACTTAGAGAGTTAGAGGTGTACAAACCAAGTATTTTTAATAATCGGTTCCGGTTTTTTTTATTCAAGCGTTGGAACCGGTTACTGTTATAATCGGTTCAGTACGGTTATTGGAGCAAAAACCATACTCTATGTATCCGGGTCCAGGTCGGGTTCGGCTCCAGTTCTTAAAAAACCAACATACCCTATTTTCGGGTTTTTTAATACGTTATTATCAGGTTTTCGAATACCCTGTTTTCAAGTTTTTTTTTTTTTTGTTTTAATATTATTAAATATACATTGTACAATGTAAAAAAATTGAACAAAATCTAAAAAAACAAGTTTAGCTTAGGGTGTATAATGATTGTTTACAAAGAAGTAACAAGGTCAGAAAATCAAGGCATTCAAGCTGATAAGACTGTGGGGAGTGAGTGTTTTATAGGGCGGGGGATGCCAGGTAACACTGGCTAACCCACACTGTGCCAGCGTTGCCCCGCTAGCGTGGCTTTGAAGCCTGGCGTGTGGCGGGGGGAGAGCTGACTTGGCTGGTGGTATATGACCGTTGGGCTAGCCGTTGGCCGACGGCTATTTAAAAAAAATCATTTATTTATAATCTATATATATCAAACAATACTTACCATTTTTACTATCAAAAAATTCAAAAATCACTACCAACCTCCAAAAAAGTATATACAATGGATTCTTCAGGTTCAAGCGCTTCGTATGATACATTTGTTTGTCATCCTCATCCGACAACGGAGTGAAAATATTATTATCAACAGTGGCGACTGGTGAAGCCCACAAATGTCACGTGTCGAGCAATGCCACCAACCCAACCCCCACCCACACACACACCCCATAGTCTAACATGTAACGTGAGTTTAGACTCATAATATGTATTGTATCAAGTATTAAAAAAACCCAAGTCAGGTATTAAAGAAACCAGTTCTGGATATCAAACGGGTATAAATCGGTTATGGTTCCGGATATTGAGATCAAATGCATACCCTATCTATATCCTACGGGTAAGGTCGGCTCCGGTTTCAGGTATAGAATAACCGGTTCCAGTTTTTTTTACTGGGTCCAGTTCCGGATACGGCTTTTTTGCGCACCTATAGTCCCACTAGGGATAGATTTTGAAGCATACTCTTTAAAGTATCCACCTTTAAAGAATACATACAAAAGATGTTCTCAAGTTCTAATTTGGTATCAAAGACACATTAGTTTTGCGTAATGCTTGAAGGTTTTACATATGTTCGACCATGTTCTACTCTACGGACACGAATCAAACACAAGATCAATTAACCTTTTGAGCAAGACAGGTAAAACCTAAAATCAGAAGAAAAAAGACTTTTTAACAGCAGAAGAAAAAAGTGTGTGTAACATCACCAATTAGTAGAAACAAAATCTTACAAGATGTGTATTCAATTCAAACTGGTTTTAGCAAATGTAAATGCTAATAAATACTAAACGCAAAAGGAATGATTTGATGTGACAAGTGTATTTGTACGGCCCCATGTATCCTTAAAGATCTGCTCTTCCTGGATACCTTGGAAAAGGGATTACATCCCTGATATTGTCTATCCCTGTTGCGAAAAGAATCATCCTCTCGAACCCTAGACCAAACCCACTATGTTTCACGGTCCCGTAGCGACGCAGGTCAAGGTACCACTCATATGGCTCTAGTGGCAACCCCATCTCAAGAATCCTGCATACCAATCAAACAGGCTAACAAATGTCAGTTCTTAGTATTAGATAGGGCTGCAAACGAACCGAACGAACACGACTTTGTTCGTGTTCGTTTGTTAAGGAAATATGTGTGTTCACGAACTGTTCATGAACACTTACCGAACGAGAATTTATGTTCGCGTCCGTTGGTTAAGAAAATGGACGTGTTCGTGTTCGTTTGTTAACTTTAGGCAACGAAAGTTTATCAACACAACCTATTAGTTCATGAACACAAATGGAAATAAACAAGCATCCATCAACCCAATATATAATATACTGGTACTTATTAAATATTTTATTTGTCGTAATTTTGAAGGATCTAAATAAAATATAAAAACTAAAAACACTAATAAACTATTAAACACGAACGAACACGTTACCGAACGTTCACGAACATAAATGAACGAACGCAACCTTTTTTCAAGCTCGTTCATTTAACAAAAAAAATTCGTATTCGTGTTCGTTCATTTAATAAAATAATGAATACAAACGAACTTCCTGCTGAACGGTTACCGAACTATTTGCTGAACGTTCAGTCCGTTTGCAGCACTAGAATTCGATAGGTGGTGTTTGCTTCTCATACCTTTCTTTGATGACCTCATAGTTTTCTTCTCTTTGGCTTCCTCCAATTAGTTCACCAACCTAATTAAAAAAAAACAAAAACATTGGGTAACATACACAATATTACAAAATTTTCATAGTTGTCTAAATGATTCGTCAAAAACAAACACAGTTGCAAAAAGCACCCAAGAATGCATTGAGAATGAATACCGTACCTTTGGCACAAGAACATCCATGGCAGCTACTGTTTTCTTGTCAGGGTTGACTTTCATGTAAAACGCTTTAATCCCTTTAGGATAGTTATACACAATCACAGGTGACTCAAATTTTGTCTCAGTCAAGTATCTGCACAATGAAAAATTGAAAATCATGACATAAGTGAACAAGTGGTACAACCGTGTTAAAACTTAAAAGTAACAAAACCAGTACTTCTCATGTTCAGATGCCAAATCAATTCCCCATTCTACTTTATTCTCAAACTTGTGGCCTTTAGAAACAGCTTCCTCGAGAATTGTAACTGCTTCTGTGTATGAAAGGCGTACAAAGTTGGTCGACGCAACCATTTTTAGCCTCTCAATAGCCTTTTTGTCAAACTTCTCAACCATAAATTCCATGTCATCAAGACAGTTGTCAAGTAGCCATTGGCAAAGAAACCTAACGTACGCCTCTGCACACTTCATATCATCCTGCATAAAGTGTTTGTTTGAATATGTATTACAGATCATCTCTGAAGTCTGAACTATAAACAAAAAAAGTGCATTATGTAAGCATGCATACCTCAATATCAGCAAATGCTATTTCGGGCTCAACCATCCAAAACTCAGCAAGATGTCGTGATGTATGAGAATGCTCAGCTCGAAACGTCGGCCCGAAAGTGTACACACTACTAAGTGCACAAGCAAACGTCTCAACTTGAAGCTGACCCGAAACGGTTAAAAACGCCTGACGAGCAAAGAAATCTTGAACATAGTCAACCTTCCCATCCTTCTTTGGAATACCAGGTTTCAGTTTAGATCTCTCTTCAACCTTTGACAGATTCTCTTTCGCTTTCGTAAGTTCAGCAACTGCAGCTGTTATCTCGGGTTTACCAGCTTTATCGGACTTCAATTTGGCAACTATCTCACCTTTTTCCTTCACAACACTTCTGGCCAAATCCACATCTTCTTGTGAAGGAGGAGGATTATGGATTAGCTCTTTTTCCACCTTTTCAGCATCGTTTATAAGCGTCGTGACCTGAAACATCTCTCCTGCACCTTCACAATCACTAGTGGTGATGATTGGAGTATGCACATAAAGAAACCCGTGCTTCTGGAAGAACGTGTGAGTTGCATAAGCCAGCGCATTACGGATGCGAGCAATAGCTGAAATCTGAAACGGTAACAACAAAGGTTATGATCGGTGATGCCTTAAATGATATAATAATCTGCCAATATAAACATCAGAGACTCCTCATATATTTCAAACCTAGCCAAATAAGATAAGAACTGCAACTAGAAAGTAAAAAGATTAAACACTATATGAATATAAACATTTCTGGTACTGTTTTACAAAGGCTTGTAAATGAACCGAACCGTTCGACAGAGAGTACGTTTATATTGATTTATTTAATAAATGAATGAATACAAACAAAGTTTTTTGTTCATTTAATTAAGCGAACGAAAACACATGTTTCGTTTGTTCATTTGAGTCTGTGAATATCCATTTATGTTCGTTTAAATATTGATACAAAAGCGCTCTCTCTCTCTCTCTACACACACACACACGTGTATGTGTGTGTGTATGTTATATTTATTTAATACAAAAGTTCATTTATATTTGTTCATTTGTATTCGTTTGTCTTCATGAATTATTCGTTTAGAATGTTAACGAATGAACACAAACATGTTCATTTTCCTAACAAGCAAACATAAACAAGAATATCCGTCCGATTAATTGTTTTTTGGGTAAAGGGTTACCCCGGTGATTTATATATTCACAACCATAAAAAACAAGTAGTGAGGTGAATCCTCACTAGTTCAATCATGAGACATGCCCCATGAAAGTAAACCAAACAAACCCCAAAAAACCAAACAAACCATGCGCCTAGACTACAATCTAGAACAAAACACAATTACACGATAAACTCAGCCAATTCCGTCCGATTAATTGTTCGTGTTTGATTAAAGTTAAATGAACGAACATGAACATGAACATGAACATGAGCATGCCCTCATTCGTGTTCGTTCAATTCGTTTACATACCTACTTTTACTTTTACATCAACTACCACTAAACAAGAGACCTAATTCCAACCTGCAACATTTCTCTGCTAACTAAATGCAAGCATAACAGCAATGCATACAACCAACACATTTCTAAATTTAATCAAACACATTAACCAAATATAAAAACAATAAGATCCAGTGATCCAGAACTTACAGTATTAGTTCTCGGACGAAGATGAACATAATCCCTAAGAAACTCAAGCGTCAACCGCGTCTTCGGCAACGGATACTTCGCCGGATCCACAGCTCCAACATCTATCACCTTCGTAACCTTCAACTCAATCGACTGCTTCCCCTGTTTATCTTCAGGAGGCATCTGAAGCACACCTTCAACATGCAAACACGTACCAGTGGGAGTAAACTGACCTAACGGCGCAACATCGGCGTAAATAATAAGCTGCAGGTTCGCCGGACAAGAACCGTCGTTGAGTTCAAGGAACGCGAATGAACCTTTGCCTTGTTCCCGCCCTTTCTTCACCCAACCCCCGACCTTGACGGTTTGACCAGCGAGACCGGCGCCGGCGTCGGGACGGCAGAGGATTGAGCGGATCAGGACGCGCTGGGAGAACTCGGCTTCGGTGACGGTGTCGGAGATTGTTAAGTTGTTGAATGGTGGAAGTGAAGGTGCAGGTTCTGCCATTGTTGGTGGAAGTGAGGAGGATGACGGTTACTTGTGTCTAAACCCTAATATTGGTGGTGTGAATTTGGGTGAAACGCATATAGATACAGCCCACTGATATTTCGTTGTGATACACTGGCCCCTCGAATTTTGTTTACCATGTTAAAGCATTCCACTAAGGGTGAAGGGAGTGGTTAAACAGGTGAAAGTGGCAAACTTCAAAATGGACCAATCAGAGTGTGCCATGTCAGTAAGTGTGAAGAGTTTAAACTTTGGTGAAAAGTGTTGGCATTGGTTAAACACTTGAAAGTGGTAAACTTTTTTTTTTCATTTAAAAAAAATATATATAAAGTCAACATTACACACATCACCTTTGTCCCCCCCAAGTTTGTCGATCGACATGAGGTTACCGATTTCCATGTTTTACCGCGCGGCAAAGGTGGCCGGCGGCGGTGTTGCCGCTCGGCAAACACCTTTGCCGATGAGAATGCCGATCCACTCCCTTCACCCTAAAAAACAACTCCTATATCAATATATTTTCACTAAAAACAAATACTTTTTCTCTCTCCTTTCAATTAAATAATATTATCATTACATTTTTCTCTCACTTCCACTCACAACCACTTTCAAAATATATTAAAAAATTATAACGGGTGAACAGTGTCCCCCCAAATATACAGATGAACAATAACATTTTCTCTCTCCTCTACTCACAACCACTTTTTATACCCTTTATAATATAAAAACCCCTCCTCACATAATTTGATGGTTAGGATGTGAATGCTCAGAAACGTATATAATTAAGTTTAGAGTAAACTGCCATTTTGGTCCCTGTGGTTTGGCCAGTTTTGCCACCTTAGTCCAAATCTCAAACTTATTACATCTGGGTCCCTGTGGTTTGCATTTTGTTGTCATTTTAGTCCAAAACTCAAAATGTCTGATTTTTGACTGATTTACTGACCCTTTTTTGTCTTGTTGTGGATGGGTAGTTTGGGCATTAAATTTTCATTAATTAAAAAAAACCACATAATGATGATGTATTGTCTGAAATAATAAGATAATAAGTGGTTTTTTATTATTATGTGGTTTTTTTAATTAATGAAATACATTAATGAAAATTTAATGCCCAAACTACCCCTCCACAACAGGACAAAAAAGGGTCAGTAAATTAGTCAAAAATCAGACATTTTGAGTTTTGGACTAAAATGGCAACAAAATGCAAACCACAGGGACCCAGATGTAATAAGTTTGAGATTTGGACTAAAGTGGCAAAACTGGCCAAACCACAGGGACCAAAATGGCAGTTTACTCTTAAGTTTAATAAGGAAAATGTTATATAATTACTTAATTAGTAATGAAAATTTTGTATTTGTGAAAATGATATTTTGAGATATTTTTTTACGGTAAATGTAATAAGATATTATAGGAATTTTTATGTAAATGTAATAAAAGGGGGGTGTTTGGGTTAGCTTATTTTGGAGCAACTTATGACTTATTGACTTATAAAAGTTTAATAAGTTGTTTTTTGAGTGTTTGGGTTAGCTTATTTTAGAGTGTTTTGTGTATATGAGAAGTCATTTCTGATTTCTAACTTCTCACTTATAACTTATATAAGTTAATAAGTCATTTTGAGAAGGAATCCCAAACACCCCAAGATATGATAGAAATTATGGCAAGAGAGGAATCATTTACTTATTAGCTACTGATTACTTCACGTAAAGTTTTGATTTGTCTGGTTTTATTATAAATTTTATGTCAAATGACTCAGATTAAGTTTTGATGTGTCTGGTTTTATTATAAATTTTATGTTAAATGACTCAGATTATAGTGCTAGAAAATGATAAACCAAATTGTTTGGTTTCAAGGGTTTTACGGTTAACAAGTTTATCTTGTAAACTACTAAAGCGTAATTTTTTTTTTTAATGATAAGGATGTTACATGAATATAAGGGTACACGGTATCGCTTCGGTGAAACCTTCGGGGACTTGTTTTCACCGATCGGTGATTGGCTACCGGTAATAAGTCGGTGAGCGGGGATGGGTTATTTCGGTGTATACTCACCGATGATAGTTGATGAAACAGGGAAAGTTTTTTTGACCGTTGGATTTTTTTATTTAACCCACATATTTTAATAATTTTTAACACACCACTCTTTCTAAACATCTCTTTTTCTACACCCACAAACACCCTAGATAAATAAAACAAAGGTGAACCCAAGAAAAAAGGTTCCGCTAGCCGAGGATCGGATTCAAGAAAAATGGCTTCGCAAACGAGACAAGGTGATTCTAGAGGTCCGAGTGCACCGGTTCAAACCTCCTACGGATATTCACCAACCTCTCAACCTCAAATTTTTTACCCCCAACCTTCGCAACCGACTTTTTATAGCACCCAACCTAATTTTCCACCACAAATATTTTCACACCCAAGCTTCACAACCGACTTCGATCCATTTGCATTTAGGAGCCCGCCAATTCAATCACCAAGAGAGAATGTCGAGCGCCCACTTCCTATCTATGTTGAAGACCAAGATGTAGAGGTTGTCCCCGAAACACAACCTTTGGATGTAGATAGTGGCGAGGACGAAGAAGATTATGATGATGAAGACGATGAAATTGGTGAAGCAAGTGAGCCGAAAGAAAAGGGAGTTAAGGCGGAGCGTCAAAGTTGGACGAAAAAACAAGAAGAGGCCTTAGCCAAGGCATGGGTTCATTGTTCTTTAAACAAGAAAAAATGCAACCAACAAAAATGGGACGATTTTTGGAAAAAAGTTCTCGAGCATTACAACGAAACGGTCGGCGGAACTTCTCGAACAGTTCATCAAGTACGTTCAAAACGGATCCCTATGTTGACTAAGATAAACTACTTCAACGGCCTTTGGCAACAAGTGGTAACATTTTTTTTGAACATTTAATAAATATTTTCCATAACATTGTTTTTGTTTTTTTTATTTTTTACTTTATATTTGTTATATATGTAGGATCGTATTCGTGTTAATGGTTGTGGAGACGTCGAGGTCATGAATAGGGCTTTACAAGATTTCAAATCAAAATATCCGAGTGGTTTTCATCATATTGAGGCATGGGAGGTTGTTAGTAAACATGACAAATGGGCACCGGTACCATTGTTGGGTGAAGATAGTGGAAGTTCGGGCCAAAAAAGAAAGTCGTCCGATTGGGGTAACTACAATACGGGTACACCGGGAACTGAGTTCACTAGCGATATACCGGACATAAACGTAGACCCCTCACCAACAAGACCAAAAAAGAAATAAAAGAGGCCCTCAACATCACCAACCGATAGCAAAACGACTTTGACCGAGAAGCTCGCGCAATACACTCTTATGAAAGAAGGAAAAAAAAGCACAGGCGATAGAGTTGTCGAATATAAAAAAGGAACACGAGGAAGACACCATAGCGTTAGTGGCGGAACAACTCGAGGCGGTGAAACAACTTTTGTATGATCGGGGTTTGGAGACATTTACTAAGCCACACGACCATGCTTCACCCGAGATGTTGCCGTTTATTCTAGCGCGGAAACGGGATATCGCAAAAAAATATAATTGGCCATTCAATTTCTAAATTTTAGGTTTATTATGGTTTAATTTTCTAGTTTTAAGTATGTAATGTGTTTTTTTAATTAAAAGTACTATTATTTAGTTTAAAATATGTTTTATTTATTTTATGCATAATTTATAATTTCTAGAAATAAAAAAATATATAACCCAAACTGTAGGTCCCTCGGAGGTTGAGGTTAAACCTTATCCTTGTTATGTTTAACACACTAGCAAGTGCGGAATCCAAGCTAGAATGCAAACCGGTAGTTTATATGAGAACACAAGCTACAAAGAGAAAGGTAGACACACGAGATATCAAAGTTTTCTCTTGTATTTCAGTGGACACGGTTACAGACCTTGACCAAACTGAAAATACGCTCTCTACAAGACTAAGTTCACTCACATTCTGAAGTGAACACATTACATGAGTATATATATCCATCACAGGTCGTCTGGTCGAAGGATCAGATAGTCAGATCGAAAGATCATCTATCGAACTGAAAACTATCGAAGGATCCACATGTACCTCGAAGGATGATATCCTTCGAGGTCCATCTATATCCATCGAAGGTTTATCCTTCGAGCTCATCGAAGGATATAAACAATCCTTCGATGACTCATCCTTCGACCCAGACAACTTACAACCATGTTCTAACTGTTTGGTCAAAGTCAAACCAGGAGGATGGTTGACTTGGTCAAACTTACATCAAAACACCTATTAACAAACATAAGACGTATACACGACTAACAAAAGACATCGTTTTATATCATAACAAAATACAGACAAAGTACAGACACAAGTGCACCAACAAACTCCCCCTTGGCTGTAGCTTTGTCTCGATCTTCGTGTCTTCAAGTCTCTGACGTCCTTTCAACCGTTAAGTGATGCGTTGACCATACACTTCCCGCATTCACAAGTAGGTTGAAGCAATACAAGGCCATCTTCTGAAACTTCATTGCTTGTGCACGATCTCTAACCAAGTAGTTGATCTCGTGATCCTTAAGAATAATAATATCCGACCTGGACATGTTAGTAATCCACATTGGATCTATCATTCGAAAGTTCTCCTGACTGTCTTTGAATAAGATCACCGCTTCTCCAGTATCTGCATCATAAACCCAGCAACGAAAGTTACCCAGAAAATCTGTCTTCATTTTCAACAACGGTATTTTATTCATCAACTTCGGAGGATCATAAACCAATCGATAACGAGCAGTATTTGTCTCTGGATCAAGCGTGAACCTGATCTGCTCGTATCGAGGAAACTGTGGCTTGTATAGCGGATCCTTCCAACCTCTTCTTCGTTCCAACCTGATCTTCTTGGCGAACAAATCCACCATCTTGTCTTCGACTCGATTAATAACCTTCAGCTGAGCCAAAACCGCAACATCATAATAAGGAAGTGAAAGAATGCTGAGAAGAGTCCTGAAGTACTGAAGGCCGCATTCTCGCTTCACAACCATGCAGTGAAGCTCCTTGATGAACATCCAGCTGATAATACGGCCCCTAGCCTGATTCCTTTCTAGAATCATGTAGTTGGCCTGATCCAACGGAGGGAGCGGAGGAGGATTCCTAGCTAGGAAATCCGCTCGCCATTCGTTCACGGTCTTCTCACGGCTTTCTTTCACTGTAGGAGAATCTGAAGAAGGATTAGTAAATTCTGTTGTCTTTGCCGCCACAAACTCATCATCAAGCGTATTAAACTCCACATT
The DNA here is from genome assembly GCA_030545235.1 of Helianthus tuberosus. Taxonomy (NCBI): domain Eukaryota; kingdom Viridiplantae; phylum Streptophyta; class Magnoliopsida; order Asterales; family Asteraceae; genus Helianthus; species Helianthus tuberosus. The sequence continues at coordinate 142,750,214 of CM060432.1, forward strand.
ATCTTGACCAACATAAACAGGACGTTCCAGATCCGAACCGATGAAGATTTCTTCAATCGTAGAGAAATCGGTTTCGTCCGGAACTAACGGAGTAGCATCGATCGTTGTCAAATCAACTTCATCCAGTTCCTTCAGAGCTAATATACGTTCATCAGACATCTCTGTAACGTGTTCTCCCTCTTCTAATAGATCACCCGTGAGTGGATGATACTGTTGAACAATTGAGGATTCAGGGAGATCGGTAAACGCTTCCGGTTCAAGACTAATATGTTCAAATCCTGCCGAAGCTTCCAATGTTTCAGCCTGCTCAGATGGACCAGCAGTAGCTGTTGGAGGAGCAGTAGGAGCATCTTGAGACGTACTAGACCCACCTGCAGCACCGGATGCAGTTGCACCGGAACCTGTGGCAGCTGGTTGATCAGGATTTGCTGCATCATCGTCCTTGTCATCGCCACGCTTTGAGGAAACGATGCCCAATGCTTTGCACCTTTCATTCCAAAGCGTAACTACTTTGTGATCAAATTTCTTGAAGTTTGCTTGAACAGGCTTGAAGGCTTCCATTAATCGATCATCACGATTTTTATAGCGATCCGACAGCTCTTCATGCTTCTGCTTTAACGCTTTTGCCTCACGCTCTAACACAGTGCTATGCCCCTTCATTATCTCAACTTCTCTATCGCGAGCCCTGTTTGCTTCTTTCAGTCTTTCAATCTCTTGAGCTTGTTCTTTTATCTTAAGGTTCTGTGCACTAACAATTGAGACTAGCTTGTTGTGTGCCTCCGCATCCTGTGTTCGCTGTATACGATACTCTTCAATCTTTCTAGTATGCCGACCGACTAAATTACCCAATTCACTGACTTGTTCGATCAGGAAGTGAATTTTCTCAGCTTCAGACAACCCAGACAATGTTTCTGCTAGAGTCGGCCGTGAAGGCTCAGGTCCTGAGAAACCAGACTGACCAGATGGACCGGAAGTACCTGTTGGACCAGTAATAACAAGAGGAGGACGTGAGTGTGTACCTGAGACAGGAGTTGCAGGCGGCTGTTGATCAACAGTTGCCGTGCGTGTCCCAGAAGACGTCTGCGGAGATGAGACCAGCTCCAGCATCTCTGATGTAGTTAATTGATCACTGACAGGTGGTAGCTGATGCTCTGGAGGCGTTGAATGCTGGATCGAATCAGGTATAGTGACATCACCAGCAGTTTCACCTATTGACCCTGATCCGTCCTTTGATTTCTTTGAAGTACGAGTACCCTCTCTTCTTGCTTGCCTCTTCTTTCTAAGTAAACCAGGAGCAGCAGGAATATAATCATCATCTTTGTCAGATTCTGCGGCACTAACCGGTTTCTCAATACGTTCAAAACCTCGAAAATTCCCGCGCTGATCATAAGCCTTTCGCATCCCTGGTGGAGGAGGATTATCATCCTCTGAAGACGAATCATCATTACCAGAAACTCCTTCAGCATCAGAAGACGAACTGCTTTCATCCCCCAACCTCCTTGGCTCGTCCACCTTACTTTTACCTTTGTCTGTCGCATCATCGCCTGACCGACTTGCAGGACCACCAACATTACCACGGACATCTGATTCGATGAACACTCCTTGAACTTCTTCTGCATCAACATTCACATCAACTTCAACATGTGTTGCAGCACCGGAAATGCCAGCAGACTTCCTGCTCGATGCTTTAATTCCGTGCTTAGCCCCGAGTTGTGTGTTGGCCAACGCGATTAACTTGGGCTCTTCGTCATCAGAATCACTTGCATCTCGACGCCACTTGTGATTCTGTGGAGCCTCGTAGGCCAGATCATCGAGGTGACCAATAAGCTTTCTGACTGGATCGGATTCCTTATACTTAGACATAGACTTGAAGATCAGCAATGTACGCTCGTTCATCGGATTGACTGGAAGAACATCTGCTTCAACCTTGGGAAGGTTCGGAATCTGATCATCTATCATCATTTGCAAGAATCTTGGATATAACCAAAACTTGGTTGACGTCCGTTGATTTGTTGACGGAAGTGGCCTGCGGGCATTCTCTTTCAGATTGTCAAAGATGTAACGTGATATGTTGAACGGCTTGTTCAGAATTAAAGCCGTAAACAATCCCGTCAATTCAATAGGCGACAAATCGTATCCAGACCGTTTGTTGCTCAGACAGTGAATAAGAATATGCAATAAAAACTTGTATCGTAACGGCATGAACCCCTTGCTTATCTGATTTGCTAGCACATTATCGCTGTAACGTAGCCTCATTAATAAACCACGCTGACACTGTAAATCAATAGAAGTCGAATCTTCTGGTTGATCTCCCAATTGCAAACGCGCTCTGATGGTGTTCTCGGTGATCACCACGGGTTTCTCAGTAACGAATCCTCTAATCACTTCTTGGTTATTCACTGTATCAACCACAGCAGAATTCCAGAATTCCTTGATCTGGGACTGGTAAGCGGTGTGTTGTGTAGTAATGGCATAGTTGATTCGTGTCCGGTGAAGATACTGCATTATCCCATTGAATTCCGGACTAACTTTGTCTTCCGGTTGCAGATACGCGGCCATGTTGTGTCTTGGTTCCGACATAGATTCAACCTCAGACTTTTCTTTCTTAGTTGGTTTTGCCCGTTCTTTCTTTTCTTTCGGTGCCATTTCTGTTCATGAAAACAGGAACACGTAATGAGAAAACAGTCATAACAGTCAACAAGGATTTCACACTTAGAAAGATTTCAGTTTCTTGAAAAATTTCTAAGTGTTGTTTCCTCGAAGTATTCCATTCAGACATCGAAGGATTGACACTTGATCGAAAGATGTTATTTTCCTCGAAAGATGAAAGGCCTTATCGAAAGATCAACTTACGAAAGATCATAAATTATGAAAGATATTTTGATCAATCGAAAGATCTGATCAACCGAAGGATGATCCTTCGAAAGACTTAGTATCCTTCGAGTCTCAGTTCGAAGGATATTTTGAAGTCCATCCTTCGAGGTTAAGAAACATCATCTTTCGAGATCGAAGGATGTTTTCCGGTGACACTGTTCATCGGCGTTTTTCCGGTGACTGTTTTAAGTGAGTTTCAAATCATTTAAAGCATAAATATTATACCACTCAAAAACATCAACATCAAAACCATTAAAGAACATCCACATCAAAACCAAACCCGGACACTAATCCTAACCCGAATACTAATCCATACACATGAACCGATCAACCCAAGAATACCCAAGACCCTTTAAGACCATTAAAAACCCACACAAACTCTGTAATACAAACATCAGACAAGATAAAACTTATGATCATCAAAACCTACCACTAACATACATACAACAAATTCACATTACATAAAATCACATGATCAGATAAGGTGTTCATGTTGTTGTTTGTTAAGTGAATGAGGATTATCCTACCGAGATTGTTGTTGAAATCCTGATAGCCTAAATTTTTGTTTCAATTTTGGCAGAGTTTCGGTAGGATCAGAGGTTTTTGAAATAGTGAAGTTTGAACTGTTATGTTGAAATGAACAAGAAGACCCCTTTTATACCCTGACCTCGAAATACGAACCGCCTCGAAGGATCGTTAAGGTGCTTCGAAAGATGGGACTTTGGGTCGAAGGATCCAGATCTGGATCGAAAGATACCAGATATTTGTGGAACCCTCAACAACCTCGAAAGACGATCCTCGAAGGATATCTTTTGACCTGATCCATCTTTCGAAAAGTCTGATCAGCTCGAAGGATCCAATTGGTCAAATCTTTCGTTGACCAATTCATCTTTCGAGCATCAAGATTGACTTTCATTGACCATCTGATCTTTCGAGAGCCAATGCTTCCTCGAAGGATCAGATTTTCACCAACACTTTGGATTTTGGGAATTTGCAATTCAAACCCTTCAAATTCTTAAAAGTTTTCAGAAACGACCGTTTTGAAAAATTGTCCGTTATGAAGTTCTGCAAAGGTCAGTTTTATGAAGTATCTCGGCTTGCCAGGTATCTGATCGAGTACCAACATCGGTTAATCAAAAATAAGATTAAATCGAAAATGTTTTTGGATTCTGATAAAATAAAAGACAACAATTTTAATATCCTTTGAATGTTATCAAACGACATCACCGCTAATGTCGTGCTGATATGCACCAAACGACAAAAACTGTTTAAAAAGACAATAAAAGTTAAGCAGTAAATAAATATGTACACACACAACAATATTTTTGCGAGTTTCTGGCGAAGAGAATCATATCAGTTTGCGGTCTTTTGTCAAAACACATTTTCTTTTAATATTCTTTTACAGAAGTGGATAAGTATTCTACCACAATTACCGATATTGTTATCCACTTAAACTCAGCGATCAAGTGTAATCATAATACATTGAGATACATTTAAGGTATGATTTATACTTACCGACCGGTGTTCATCCTCTCACGACACATTCCCGTATCAAGGTATGCACGAGAGTTCATCTTACTGGGGAGTATACCATTTATCATCCGTTTTTAACGTATATAAAATGTGAACAAGTCACTTATTTGAATTGAAAAACAAGCCCTATGTGATAGAATCACTTATTGATGAGGAACTTGATTTTCATATGCATGAGGGCACAGGAGCAAGTCCGTGAACAGGTCAGTACTTCCGTACAGCAGAGAGACGAACTTGACTCCCGGATGAATGTGATATTTTATCACTTATTTGTTTGGACATGTGATTGTTTATCACTTATTAAGGTCGAATGCAGTATGTACACGTATGTATAGTATCATGGAAGATCTAGACTTACGTCCTTTATTGAAACAACCATGATACCCAGATGATAAACAGCATAAACCCCGAATATCTCAGAACCTCGGCAATCTATCAAACGAAATTTCGGTACCAAGACCATATGCCAATGAGCGGTTCCCACGCGGTTTTCAGTTCGTTATGTTTATATCTCCTGCATACTTTAAAATGATCGTGAGTCTACCGGTACATCATTAGTAGAGCTACTTATCTTTTTCTTTTCTTTTGATTTCTAGAAACATGTTTCGACCGACCTCTGATGTAATATCATTTTCTCTTATATTACCAAGAAACTCATTTTTGTTTTTCTATTGTTTTTGTGTTTTTCTGAATTTTCTCCCCCTTAAATGCAGAAAGTAAATAAAGTAAAGACATATTTTTGTATTTTTGCGGTTTTTCAATGTTTTTGTATTTTCCTTGAAACTTTCTCCCCCTAAAATTCAAAAATAAAATAAAGTAAAAACATATTTTTTTTTTTGGATATTTTTTTTTTTTTTTAAGAAAAATATTTACAAAAACGATTTTCCGATGTCGGTTACTCTTGCTTCACCTTTATGCCGTTTACCAAAAGTAAATAATCGAATCTTGATTTATCAAATGCTTTGGTAAAAAGGTCGGCACGTTGGTGATCGGTATGAATGTGAACCACATCGATAAGTCTCTTTTCAAAGCAATCACGTATGAAGTGATATTTAATATCGATGTGCTTCGTTTTTGAGTGCTGTACAGGATTTCTAGTGATCTGTAGAGCAGCTTCATTATCAACATAAATAGGAGTAGTTAGGAATTCAAAACCGTAGTCCCGCATCTGTTGTTGGATCCATAGAACCTGGGAGCAGCAACTAGACGCAGCAATGTATTCCGCTTCACATGTAGACGTAGCCACACATGTCTGCTTCTTGCACTGCCAAGTGACTAGGCGATTGCCTAAGAACTGACATCCTGCTGTAGTTGATTTGCCATCTTTCTTGCAGCCGCCGAAATCAGAATCACTGTAGGCCTTGAGATCGAAGTTATCATCCTTAGGGTACCATAACCCGGTGTCAGGGCAACCCTTCAGATAACGAAAAATCCTTTTGACAGCAGCATAGTGAGAGACCTTCGGATTCGCTTGGTATCTGGCGAGAAGGCACGTTGGATACATAATGTCGGGTCTAGATGCGGTGAGATACATTAAAGATCCAATCATAGCACGATAAAGTGAAGAGTCCACAGCTTCCCCTTTTTCATCCGGAGTAATCCCGTGATTCTGCGGAAGAGGAGTAGAAATTGGCTTCGAATCGGACATCTGGAACCGGCTCAAGATGTCTCCGACGTACTTGGTTTGATGGATAAAAATTCCAGATTCGGACTGATTAACTTGCAAACCCAAAAAGAACGTCATTTCACCCATCGCACTCATCTCGAATCGATCTTGCATCACCTTCTCAAATTCCTTGCATAAATTATCATCGGTAGAACCAAAGATAATGTCATCGACGTATACCTGTACCAACAGAAGATCTTCACCTTTTTCTTTGATGAAGAGGGTACAATCGATCAAACCCTGTCTAAAACCGTTGTTCAGCAGGTAGGTAGACAGTGTCTCATACCAGGCTCGAGGTGCTTGATGAAGACCATATAACGCTTTGTTAAGTAGTAAAACTCTGTCAGGATGTAATGGATCTTCAAACCCCGGTGGTTGCTCGACATATACTTCCTCTTCGACTACTCCGTGAAGAAATGCACTTTTAACATCCATCTGGTACACCTTGAATTTCTTGAAGGATGCGTAGGCTAGAAAGATTCTAATAGCCTCCAGACGTGCAACAGGTGCATACACTTCATTGTAGTCAATACCTTCTATCTGACTGAAGCCTTGAACAACTAACCTTGCTTTGTTTCGGACAACAATCCCACGGTCGTCCTTCTTGCACTTAAACACCCAACGAGTTCCGATCTTCTTGTAGTGATCGGGCCGATCAACCAATTTCCATACGCCCAACTTCTCGAACTGCTGAAGTTCTTCTTGCATGGCTTCCACCCAGGAATCATCTTTCAATGCCTCCTTCCAAGATCTAGGCTCTTCTTGGCTAACATAGCAGGCGAAAGACCAATCATTTTGTTGTCCCGATTCTCGTATCTCAGCATACAAGCCAACATTTTCGTTATTTCTGATTTGATTCCTTGTCCTTACACCACTGAGAACATCACCTATAATATTCTGCTGAGGATGAATGTTATGAATTCGGGTTTCAGGAACTAGAGGAATTTCAACATTGGTCCTCAAGTTATTGAAATTTAAATTCCCGAAATCATTCTGAAGTTGTTGAGTTGTAGAAGATGATGCATTTTCTTCTTGGACAATTGGCGCAGACACTGGATCCGTTGCTTCTGAAGTACCTTGAACCGGACCCCGTGCTTCACCATCATTTGCATCAACATACTCCTCATCTTCCGATGACAAATTGTAGTCGACATCATCATTGAACACCTCATTTGAAACGAGATTGTTGACAGAAGAAGATGCTTGTGAGTCAACAATGATTGGGCGAGCTAACTGAGAGCCAGTCGCATTCTCGCTTTCAGACAACATTTGAGCAATTGCATTGTCATCATCAAATGTCGGCAGATTGAATGAGTCGAAAAGACCATCATAATCGAACATCCATGGATCTCCAGAAGGCTTCGGTGGATTAGAATATCTTTGAACTCTTACTTCACCCCACTCTTCAATCTTCTTGGTAGTCAGGTTCCATACTCGCAGATTAGGAGTAGCATACCCAAGGAAGTAACCTTCGATAGCTTTGGCACCAAACTTCCCGTCAGGCTCAATCATGGTACATGGTGCACCAAAAGGTTCTAGATATTCTAAGTCAGGAGTCTTCTTGTGTAGAAGTTCGAAGCACGTTTTGCCATGTCTTTTCACTGTGAGAACCCTGTTTAACGTGTAGCAAGCCGAGGCAACAGCTTCAGTCCAGAATCGAACTGGAAGCTGAGACTCAACCAACATGGTTCTTGCAGTCTCAATTAAGGTTCTGTTCTTTCTTTCAGCGACTCCGTTTTGTTGTGGCGTGTACCGAGAGCTGTATTCATGAAGGATTCCTTTTGCAGTGCAAAATTCTTCCATAACCCTGTTTTTGAACTCGGTTCCGTTGTCGCTTCGAATTCGCCTCACCTTTAGATTATAAAGATTTTCCAACAAGGTGATCAAATTCTTTAGAATTTCTGGAGTCTCGCTCTTGTGGACCATGAAATCAACCCATGAAAATCTTGAATAGTCATCAGTGACTACCAAGCAGAAAACTTCCCCGTGCACACTCTTGTGTTTGACTGGGCCGAAAAGGTCCATATGCAGACGTTCGAGTGGCATGTTTACAGTGTTAACCTTCTTCAATGGATGTGATTTCTTGATCTGCTTCCCTTTCTGACACGGCACACAGACATCTTGAAGTTGAAAATTCTTCACATTGACACCTCTCACCAGATTGTTTTTGACAAGGTGATTCATTTTTATGAGGTGAATATGACCCATCCGTCTGTGCCAAGAGATCGTCTCCTTTTCAGTGGCTTTTGAAATAAAGCAAGTAACTTGTTTGGACTTGGTTATTGCTTGGCTCATATCGAGGACATACAAATCATTAACTCTTGGTGCTGATAAGAGAATCCATTCTTCGGGAATCTTGAATCCTGGCTTCAGCACATAACAACCGGCATCATCAAAATGCACGGTGAACTTCTTGTCGCAGATCTGAGAAACACTCAGGAGATTGTGATCCAACTGTTGCACATAATTGATTTTGTCGAAACTCACAACTCCATTTGAGATCATTCCCTCGCCGGTGATATACCCTCCTTTGTCTCCAGCAAATGCAACATATCCTCCTCTTATACTTCGCACATCAAAAAGAAGATGATAGTCGCCCGTCATGTGCCTGGAAGCCCCACTATCAACAATCCAATGACTATTAATAGTTCCTCCTGGAGCCGCCTGCACATGCAATTAACTTATCAGTTTGAGAGGGGGACCCAAGCCTTTGTGGACTTGGGTCGTCCTTGATCATCAAGGAAAGTGATTTCAATAACTTGATGATTAGGAAAAAGAACCTGTGGTGCTCCCCCTGATTGAATTACCTGCTTTTGCTTCCAAGCTGTTTGTCCTTTACCAGTATTTGAATTTATTGTTTTAGCATTTACTGGTTTTACAGTTTCAGATTTTGCTTGTACAGGTTTTTCTTCTTTGACCTCTGATTTTAAGGCCTTTTCAATTACCTTTTGATTCTTTTGCTTTAACTTCTTTTCCCTTTCTTTCAAGACACGTGGGTCTTGTTTCGGGGAAACTGATTGTTTTCGGTAATCGATTTCTTGGGGAGCACTCGTTTTTGACTTCAGCTTTTGCACGTGTGGGCAATATCTTACAATATGCCCAACTGTCCCACATTCAAAACATGTTCTCCGCTCTACAAACTTCGGAGAAACATGTTGATGACCAGACGGAGAACCAGACAATGAACTTTGTGATCTAGACGTGCTTGGACCTAAATCACATGCGTTGGTGTGTTGGGTGTAATTATTCTGATCATTTCGTTTTAAAATTCTAAATTGTTTTATAAACTCAACGTTAGATTTATCCTGAAATGTTTCAAGTTTGTCTGAACCCGTGGATCCAACAAAGTTCATTTTCGGTCCTCGTTTCTTAACAGGAGCTCTTTTGTTTTGCACCTTTTGTTGTTGAACCTTAGGTTGCTCAACCTTTGATTGTTGAATTTTAGGTTGTGCAGCCTTAGGTTGAGTAGCCTTAGACTGTTCAACTTTAGGTTGTTGAACCTTTGGTTGTTCAGTCTTAGGCTGCTGAACTTTAGGTGCTTGAACATTCTTGTTCTGAGCCTTCTTTCCCTGTACCTTACCCTTTCCGGAGTTGACTTGTTGTTTTCGCTCAATTGGTAGTTTTTGGTTTCCGTATTGTTTTCTAATTTGTTCACACGGAATTGGATCACATTGAGCGACGGTAACTTTGCCACTTTTGTTCCCCAAAAACTTATCAGTGCATCCTTCAAAAATTTGCTCAATTAAATCTTGATTTACATTTTTAAGTGGAAAATCTTTGTTAGAGTAGATTTTGCTATCTCCTTTGAGCGTGTACAACAAGTTATTCTCTTCACGGCTAGATACAAGGGACTCCATTGCTTTTGACATTTCAGTCTTACTCGGTTTCACTGGTGGATCACACAGGATGTGATTCTCGATTGGAATATCTGTTGTAACCGAGTTAGACTGTTGTTTCACAATTTCTTCAGATTCATCATCCGAAGAATCAGCATCCTCAACAATGGGAGGACTCTGTTCCTTAACACACGATGAATCTGTCACACTCTCAGATTCTGATTGACCCGAGGATGATGTACCAGTTGTGAACCCGAGGCCTGCTGCAAAGTCATCTAGATCGAGTGGCACAGTAGGTTCAAAACAGGGCATATCCTCGTCATCAGGCAATTTGGAGTAATTGTGATTCATTGGGGGAGGACATGATTTGAATCCAATACATATTTTATCCCCCTTTTTCTTTTGAACGTCAATGATGTGATCCAATACATAGCGGGAATTGGAATAGCTTTCCAGTTTCTGCTTAATTGTCTCACATTCACATCGAGCCGTTGCCAACTCTACCATTTGCTTTTCAATTGTGTCAATAAGATTATTGTTAGCATGTTGTTTTCGCAAAACAGCCTTTTGTAATTCTGAAACATCATGTCTTAATGACGCAATTGTTGCTTTAAATTCCTTTTCATTTCTGGTTAAAAACAAGTTAGCTTCAGTTGCTTTAGAAAGATCTACAATCAATTCTTGATTGTGTTTGTATGTGATTTCAAACTGACTTTCCTTTTCAGCATATTTAACATTTAAGTTATCACAATTTTCACAACTAACTACAGTGGGTTCATCGACACATACCTGACTTGATGAACTGTCGACATTAGCCATAAAGGCTGAATGGAAAGAAAAAGATCCATCTTTAGAGAAGAACTGAGCAAGCTTCTCGGAAGTTCCAGCAGATTTCTGGCAAAGAATAGATCTCCTCTTGCATAATGCTTCAGCTTCAGCCAAAAGCTCATCAACTTCCAAATCTAAAGCATCACTTGATAAATCACCAGCATCAAGTGATTCCCCATCCATGCTCCCACTATAACCCGAACTATCTTCATCTTCTGAAGATTCACCAGCAGACACGGGTTCTACTACCTTCTCAATCACTTTAGCATAACATGCTGTTCCACCATTTCCTCCTTCTCCAAGCTGAAGGTTCCAATTGCAGATTTCATCAGCTTGAACAACCAATCCTCTGTGGGGATTAGTGTTTGTGGATCCAGATGCATTTCCTCCAACGGGAACTATTGATCTGTCAGAATTGTTGTTCGGTTGCTGTTGTGGCAGTCCTTGATTCCTGAAGGGATTCTGATTTCCTTGCTTAGGTGGCTTCTGACACTCCCGCTTGAAGTGACCCTTTTCACCACAATTGAAGCAAGTGACAGCATTCTTATCAAAACCATACTTGGTGTTGTTGTTGCTATTCAAGTTGGTTCTCCCCGTCCTTTCCATAAACTCCTTTGCTCTTCGAATTGCACTAGCAAGAGCCCATTTGATATCCATCATTTCAAACTCTTCTCTATCCACTTGCTGATAATCTTCATTGGTTAGATTGATATTCCCAATCTGACCTGCGACCAATCCACAATAAGCACTAACCAAGGTGTTCAACATCTCCATATGCTCCTTGGCTATTTCGACACTGACTTTGGAAAAGTTGGAAGTGTCTAATCTGACTGTGTTCGGATTGGAAGTGGCTTGAAAGTTTGAAGAGCTTCCATAAAACCCTTGCTGTTGCGGTTGTTGCTGCTGAGCTCTGTTTGGGTCTAAGAAAGGCGGTGGTGTGAATTGCTGAGCTGTCGGTTGCACATCCTGTCGTAGAGAAGAAGAATCTGGTCTTGAATACATCGTGTATGCTGATGGATCAAACTGATTTGTTGTGGAAGGTCCGGTGTTTGAGATGAAGGCTGTTTGAAGCTTCGCATGTTGAGAGGCTGGTTTTTCTCCACTGATACCTCCTGCAATCCCATAGTACATCTCTGGATTTTGAGGAGTTAATGTTCTTTTTGCCTTAAGCTTTTCTTCTACATCCTTGTTCTCCAATTTTTGAATTAACTCATAAACGGTGATTGTGTCTAGAACACCATTTTCTTTGAGAATTTCAAGATAACTGCTCCACTTTGCTGGTAAGCTATCAGCGAATCTCTTCACCATTTCTTGTGGAGTGGCAGTGACTCTAAAAGCAAACATCTCACTCAACAAGTGATGGAACCTTGTAGATAACTCTGCCAAAGTCTCATTCTCCATACACGTGAATCCTTCAAACTCTTTCTTCAGTAATTCTTGCTTGATCTTTCTAGATTGAGCATTTCCTTCACATCGTAACGTGAGCATATCCCACAAGCTTTTAGTAGTCGTGCAGTAAACAAACTGGTGGTAAATGTCTCTGTGAAGAGCTTGTGTGAGAATCATGAATGCTTTCTTTTCTAACTCAAATTTCTTCTTATCATCTTCAGACATAGTGCTGTAAGTTTGTGGATTAGATCCTGCAACTTCCAAATCATTGTCAAATGCGGTGAAGAAGCACATCCATAGATCTTGACCTTGCCCCTGAACATAAGTTCTCAGCCTCTCTTTCCACCATCCCCAATCATTGATGTGATTTAGCTTTGGCGGTTTTGTGCTTGTACCAGTTTCACTGTCGTTCTGCATCATAGCTTGAATGCTGCTGCTTTGATTTGTGACCAATGCCCATTGATTTGCAGTTATCATTGCAGCTTGAGGTGGGGCAATAGCCTGCATCCATGCAGTTTTGTTGAAATCTGACGTAGATTGCGTAGCTGATGATTGCGTAGCTGATGATTGTGGAGTCAAAGTTGTTTGAGTCCACGCAGTTGGATCCCACTGACCGTTTGTTCCCATTTTGTAAAGAAAATTAATATATTAAGTGAAAATTGATTTAAAATTTGAAAACAAGTTTTTCCTTTTTTAAAATTTAATTTTCACAAACTATCTTAATATCTCGAATGATAACAACCAGTCGAAGGATCCTTGATCGAAAGACCTGAAAAATACAAACTTGTTAAACTTAAACAGACTAGGATCGAAGGAACAGAACTTGTTCGAAGGATCAACAGTGTTCGAAAGATCACTGTTGAGTTTCGAACAATGATTTCGAAAGACTCTCCAATCGAAGGATCCTTGTCTTTCGAATAAGACCTGTAGATCGACAGATATATCCTTCGAAAAGATTCCTTGGATCGAAAGATAAGTCACAGACTTCGAAGGATGTTCGAAGGATGATTATCTATCGAACCTCCTTTGATCGAAAGATGATCTTTCGACTTCGAAGGATATCCTTCGATCTGCACTGACACAGTTGACAAAAGTTGACAGGTTGGTGAAAAGGTGATTGGTTGGTAAGAACTTTCGGCAGAAGGTATGTTCAGACCATACTTTCTGCCAACCCAGATTTGACCAATAAAATATTGCCTAAAAAGAAGGTTCTTATCCAGAAACCGGTCACCGGAGTAAGCCGGAATTTGGCCGGAAATTACCAAACTTCTTAAAAACAAGTTTTTAAGTTACCCAACCCGTCCTTTAACACACCCGGTTAGTTTAGAACACGTTTTTTACGTCTAGAAATGTGAGAAAAACACTAAAAACAGATGCTAAACCATGTGAGTTTTTGTCCAAACACTCCAAAGTCTTGTATAAACTCGGTTTTTAACAAGGAAAAGAGCCACGGCTCTGATACCACTTGTAGGTCCCTCGGAGGTTGAGGTTAAACCTTATCCTTGTTATGTTTAACACACTAGCAAGTGCGGAATCCAAGCTAGAATGCAAATCGGTAGTTTATATGAGAACACAAGCTACAAAGAGAAAGGTAGACACACGAGATATCAAAGTTTTCTCTTGTATTTCAGTGGACACGGTTACAGACCTTGACCAAACTGAAAATACGCTCTCTACAAGACTAAGTTCACTCACATTCTGAAGTGAACACATTACATGAGTATATATATCCATCACAGGTCGTCTGGTCGAAGGATCAGATAGTCAGATCGAAAGATCATCTATCGAACTGAAAACTATCGAAGGATCCACATGTACCTCGAAGGATGATATCCTTCGAGGTCCATCTATATCCATCGAAGGTTTATCCTTCGAGCTCATCGAAGGATATAAACAATCCTTCGATGACTCATCCTTCGACCCAGACAACTTACAACCATGTTCTAACTGTTTGGTCAAAGTCAAACCAGGAGGATGGTTGACTTGGTCAAACTTACATCAAAACACCTATTAACAAACATAAGACGTATACACGACTAACAAAAGACATCGTTTTATATCATAACAAAATACAGACAAAGTACAGACACAAGTGCACCAACACAAACACCCTAATAGTGATTGAGCCATTGCTAGTGATTGAGTGCAAAATGAGGAGTTGAGTGAGGACTTGACATGACATGATATTATTGGCTAGAGAATAATTCAAACACCCTAAAGTGATTGAACGACTCCCTCCACCCTAGGGTTGTAAACGAGCCGAGCCGAGTCGAGCCGAGCTAGACCCAGCTCGAGCTCGGCTCGAACTCGATTCGAGCTGGCTCGGCTCGAGCTCGAATTTCAAATCGAGCTGAGATTTGAGGCTCGAGCTCGACTCGATTAGAATTCGAGCTAGCTCGGCTCGGCTCGATCTAGCTCGAACTAACAAAAAACGGTAAAATTTACTACTTAAAAAGCCCTTAAAAATGAATTTCTTCATAGACTAAGGGCCATAATTGCCATTTAATTTAACCATATGGCTAAATATGCAAGTATAAAAAGTTAATTCACTTTGTACATTGTCTTTACCTTCTTTTATAGGGGAAATACTCCCTTAGTTTTTTGTTTTCTAAGCGATGTGGGACAAAAAATGAAGGATGTAAACCTTATCGAGCCAGCTCACGAGCCGAGCCAGACAAAGCTCGAGCTCGACTCGTTTACAAACCGAGCCGAGCCGAGCTGGCTCGTTAACAACCGACCAATTTCGAGCCGAGCTTTCTTCGAGCTTTTTTCGAGCGAGCTGCGAGCCACGAGTTTTTTGAACACCCCTACTCCACCCTAAGGGGAGTGGGGGTGGTCCGTGATGGCCACCCCATCACGCGTGAAACAACAATAGCACACCGCCGC
This sequence comes from Helianthus tuberosus, assembly GCA_030545235.1. Lineage (NCBI taxonomy): Eukaryota > Viridiplantae > Streptophyta > Magnoliopsida > Asterales > Asteraceae > Helianthus > Helianthus tuberosus. The sequence continues at coordinate 142,765,226 of CM060432.1, forward strand.
CGCCACCTTTTTAACGCGTGGTAATATAAACGCGTTGAAGGAATAACGCTTTGAACTTTGGAAAATTTGAACGTTGTTTGATGCTTTTTTTACCGTTATTCAACGGTAACTATATTAAAAAAAAGTTCCTTTAAACCTTTTATCTATATATATCTCCGTTTTTAACCATTTCACACACACCAAAACATAAACACATTTCACACAATCTACATCTTTCTCAAATGGAGTTCCCTACGGATTCGACGTTTCCGATGTCTAGCGATAGCGATACCGAGTCGTCTTCCGACAATGAGACGCTAAAATATTTTGTGTCGGTGTATAACGAACTTGATACTAGTTCGTCCCGCCCAAAGAAGAAGATGGTAGATCGTGATCGTATACGTGCCAACGAAGTGTTAATGAGCGATTATTTTGTGAAGAATCCGCTCTACAATGCCGAAACGTTTAGAGATCGGTTTCGTTTACCAAAAGAATTATTTTTAAAGATTGTTGGAGACATCGAAGCAAGCGAGGAATGGTTTCAAGAAGGTTATGATGCGAGGGGCAAACCAAGTTTCACGGCGATACAAAAATGCACGTCCGCCATTCGCCAACTAGCGACAGGTAACCCTCCCGATCAATATAATGAATACCTAGCTATGGCGTCCAGAACTTCCCGTGAATGTCTGCAATTTTTTTGCAACACGGTCATTAAGTTGTATGGTAAAGAGTTTTTACGTAAACCGACGAGCCATGACATCTTACGTATTTACGCCGCACATGAGGCAAGATGGCATTTTCCAGGGATGCTCGGTAGCATCGATTGTACACATATCGAGTGGAAAAATTGTCCAAGAGAGTTGCGAGGGGCGTATGTTAGGGGTGACATCAAAAGACCAACCATCATACTAGAAGCGGTGGCGTCGAATGATTTATGGATTTGGCATTCATATTTCGGTGTTCCAGGTTCAAACAACGACATCAATGTGTTACACACGTCGCCGTTGTTTCAAACCGTAACGGATGGTACCGCACCTTCCTCTCCTTTCTATGTTAACGGACGATATTACAGACGAGGCTTTTTTCTTGTGGATGGTATCTACCCGTCATGGTCTGTTTTTGTGAAAGCTCCCTCATTTCCTGTCGAGACTAAAGAAATCGTGTTCAAAAAATTGCAAGAATCGGCAAGAAAAGATGTTGAGAGGGCTTTTGGTGTTTTAAAGGGTAGATGGGGTATACTACACCGAGCGGTTCGTGCGATGAACAAAAGCAATACATAGCATAGTATATGCATGTATCATATTGCACAATATGCTAATCAAAGAAGACGGACGTGCAATATCTCCGGATTGGGTGTCGGATCCTCCTACACAAATTCAAGTTCCACAAAATATCCAACAAGAATTGCGTAATGAAGAAACTTACTTTCGGTTGAGATACTATTTAATCGAACTAGTAGGTTCTTTAGGTTTGGAGTTTCATGAGTCGGACGAGAAGTAGAGTTTTTTTAGTATTTTTTTTTTTTTAGTTTGTAGCCTAAAATATTTCTAGTATGTTAAATTGAACTAGTATGTTTTAATTTTAATGAAATTTATAAATTTAGTGTTTTATTGTTAATTTCTAATTTAAAAAAAATTAAAAAAATTTATGAGTGATGAAATTCTATCACTAGTGACCACCTGCACTACAAAATGCTTGTGAGTGATAGAATAGTGGTTGATGACATGGCAGGAGTTGATTGGATACTTGTGAGTGATGGAATTCTATCACTAGTGACCACCCCCACTCCCCTAATAGATAAAAATGAAAATTAAATAACTGTGAAATGATAATAACACTGGTTTGGTTTACATGACATGAGGGGTAACTTCTAGACTTGTATAATTACATCGGAATAAGTCGCACCCTGAACAACCAGATGCATAAAGGATAAGAACGCTCAACATTACACAAGAAGAAATCCACTTAGATGGTCAACGCCTGACCAAGGGTCGGACGTCCGACATCCTGTAGTTAAGGGGTAAAGACGGGTAAACAAATAGAACCAGACCAGACCTTATTCACTTGTTAGACCTAAACGAGTAGCCCGGATCTTACATATAGGCGCACCAAGACCCAATGGTAACCCGCTGCCATGCATCAAGTCCAGTGAGATACTTTGTGCAATATAAGATTGATGGATAAAACCATTTCCCAGCAAATAAAGCTAGCTTGTGGGCACTACTGCACTAGATAAAGACCTGACTAATTGTCCTACTATGCCTGCAGCAGCAAAGTCTCATGATGAAAAATGTTCTCTAAGCCACACTCTACAAGAGGTATTTAAATCTATTTTCAGTGAGAAGAAGGCATTCAGTTCTTTCAACTACTTACTCTCTTAGCATCAGTCACATATGTCCTGCCCCGATCATATTCTCATGGCAGAGACTAATCACAATGAGTGCTCATTATGACGTGACTAAGGGTGTCTTGTGTCACGAGTGAAAGCTAAATCTAAAAACGTAAATCACTCGTTTTGGAGTTACTACGACACCCAGTTTACCTGCGCGGATCTTGGTGGCAACACGGCCGGTTCCAAGTGCTAAACCACAAACGGAACGGCATACATTTTAAACAAACCGAGTTGTTTTGATTTTGGACGGTTTGTTTTTGTTTTTTGCTCCAATATAGAACTTTTTGATTTCTTCGTGTAATATCTTGAGTTAATTACAGGAAGGATTCACATTACAGGTTTGTTTATTCCTTATTAAAGTACATATATGTTTCTCTTTATGTACCAATCTTTTGAACTTTTCCTAAACAGACGTTAAAAATTCATATGTAAAATGAATATTATACCCCTTCACTTACATATAAAAGTTTGAACCAAAATGTTGATGTGTGAACTTTTAAGCAAGTCCATACCGATCAAGAGGGAATGGGGGGAATGGCGGCATATGTTGGCAGGAGATTCGCCGAAAAAGGAGAGGTTTTGGTGAGAGCTTGATGTTTGTTTGTTTTACTCGACTAGTCTGGTCCGGTCCACTCATATCGATACTCGTCGATAACAATGATAAGATGTCAAAAGAACATGATAATTGCTCAAATAAGAAAACAAATGTCCAGTTTCAAATTATTAAAATGTATTCGCATGAAGCAACCAAAGAGGATGAATGACGCATGAACTTCAGAACAAAAATGCCAACTTTATAGTATGATAAGCAATAACCATCTGTTACATACCTAAAATTCTTGATGATTCTAAACTTGAATCAATTCTTGGCCCTGGTAGTGTTGTTTTCTTTGATTCTTGCCCGATTATCGAGCTTCACAAACCGCTTTAGGTCTTCATAAGGGAGAGTTTCTATATTTTTCCTTCTAAGCTCACTCAAAGCCGGTTTCTTGTCCAGAAGGTGCCATAGCCAATCTGGGTATTCAGAGTCAGGTAGTATTTTAGGGTCGGTTCCATCTTTAAGGATATTTGCCCCGACAACAGTTGTGGATTTGACTTCTTTGCTTAAAGTTGACTGTTTTGGAGCATCAGCAGCGGCCCCGCCCTTGCCTTTCTTGGCTTTAGCCCCAGCAGCAAATGTTCTAGAAGATCCTAATCCACCGGTAACTGGGAGATTTCTCAATGATTTGATGCAGTTCATTGCCATATCACCTTCCTGAAAAGTTAGCAACAACTTCTATGTAAATGAAATACAAAAGGTGTTAAAATGCCTTAACGGGTCAATATAACCAGTTGTGATAGATGCTAAAAACAATCCGTGTTGACCCGTTACCACATTGTTTAAGTTAGTTCATGTTGCTTGATTTAGTTCAGACAGTAAACAGAGAAGAATCATGTCATGTTTCCATTCAAAGAGAGGCAAAATTCTTATAAAAAGGTTCTGCAGTTTAGCTTAACGTGTAAGCAATTTGACTGCATATAAATGCAAACTTGGTTGTAAAAAGCGCAAGGCAAGGCCATAGTGCCCCCAAAGCCGAGGCGCAAACCGAAAGCACATGCATCACATACGTGAGGGCGTGAGGTGAAAGATAATAATATAACTTCCTTTTATGTAACATTTCCCATATGCATCTATCATTGCATAGCCAAAACTTAGATATAGACAGCTTGTATATATGATTTTATACATAAATAACATCTATGTACACCTCAAGCCTTTTGTACACCCCTTGCCTCAAGCGGTTAGAAGCACACAGCATAAGCGCTTTTGAAAACCAAGAATGCAAATGAGTTGGCCCTTTTTCCAACTTCTACATACCCTAGAACAACATTTTATAAACTACATTTCACTAATGGGCCAATAAAAATCCAAGAACCTAGTTCAGCTACATTTGCACATAAAAAAAACAGAAGATACAACATCTATTGACAGATTAAAATTTCATCTAAATCAACAAAAGCACAACCAATTGTAACAGAAATACTTAATGTTAATCCGTGATCAGCAATGAAAGTTGATAACATAAAACAAAATGTTGTATTTCATCAACTATATTAAACACGTATCGATAAAGTAAACATCAGGGTGAATTATTTTCTTCGTGAAAATTAATGACTTGGATCATGGTTAGGGAGTCCGCGAGTTGACGGTGATGAAGATGAGGAAGGGTTCAATGATTTGGACCATGAGTTTGATCTTGCAAATGGTCATGGTGGTTCTGAGGTGGGTCTTTCTTTCCGCCACAATATTGGGCGGGGTGCATATAATGGTTCGGGTTTTGCCACCCTTTCAGAGGTTCATGTCACCGCTTTATCTATAGAAGGGTATTTTTGGCATTTAATTGTGATTAGACACTTTTAAGTAAACTATCTGCCGTGTCTAAGACCTTGCGTAGTGGGGCGCGACCACCCCCCATAGCGCCGAGATGGCGCCGGCCACACCAACACGGAGGGCGCTATGCCCAAAAAAAAATTCCAAGCGCTATAATTTTCGCGGCGTGATGTGTTTGTTTGTTTGAATTTTTTTTTTCTGGTTATATATCGAAGAAGAAGAAGGAAGAGAAGGAAGAGAAGGAAGAAAAGGAAGAGAAGGAAGAATTTTTTTTTTAATGCTCTGTTTCTTCTTGCAGGTATATATCGAAGAAGAAGAAGAAGAAGAAGAAGAAGGAAGAGAAGGAAGAAAAGAATTTTAGGGTTTAGGGTGATGTTCACCATTTTTTCCGGTGAACTTGGTTGCCGGAGAAGAAGACAGGCCGGAGAAGAAGACAGCCGGAGAAGAAGGCCCTGCATTTTACAGTTTGGTCCCTGCAAATCGGAGAGGAAGCATGTTTGGTCCCTGCAAATCGGACCTGAAGACCGAGAACAAGCCGGAATTTCAGCCGGAGAAGAAGACCTGCAAATCGGACCTGAAGGCCGGAGAAGAAAATTTATTATCAGTTTTCTTAAATAATTTTCTGTTTTTATATATTTTGCAGTTTTTTTTAATTATTTTCTGTTTTTATAAAAAAATTAGAAATTAATAATTGAGTAATGATTAGACGGGGGCTTTATGACTACGGGCTTAAAATGCATAAGGCCCCATAACGCCCCACGCTGACGTGGCGCGCCACGTGTCGCATAACGCCCACAAAGGGGCGTTATGACTACGCATGGCCTAAATGTTTTTAGGTTCAATAAAGTTTTTTTTTTTTTTTTTTTTTTTTTTTTTGTTTAATCCTTTTTCATTCATACTTGCCAAGTTACATCAAAACAAAAGGTAGACGGGCAACAAGCTGCGCCGCCACCCCTTTCTGAATTGCAAACCCTAATCTGCCAAATACAAAACCTCGTCCCCCCGATGTTGAGCAATTGTTGTGGATGACCCGTTGGACCCTGTTCAGGAATTGGATAGCTTCTGGCGCTAGGGAGCCAAATGTGTCAAAGGCAAAAGGGACAAAAACATGCTGGTTCTCTGCACAAGCTTTAGCATGCTTATCAACTTTCTTCGATAAAGTGTAATTGATCTTGTCTTACTTGTTATAGGCACACTCACCTACGTATGTTAGCGTGTATATATATATTTATACCTATGCATTGAGGGTGCAATTTTTAAGAATAAATTTATTTATAATGTATGTATAGGATGGATGAGGGAAGGCAACCACTTTCAAGAAAGTTGGCAATTTCTTCAAGAAAGATAAATCCATACCAAATGGTGATACTGATTCGTATGGCGATTCTTGGTCTCTTTTTTCATTATAGAATCCTACACCCTGTTAATGACGCATACGCGTTATGGCTCATATCTGTCATTTGTGAGATATGGTTTGCGGTCTCATGGATCTTTGATCAGTTCCCAAAATGGTTCCCAATTGAGCGTGAAACCTACCTTGATCGATTGTCACTAAGGTATCCCTGTCCCTTTTAACCTTATAAAGCTTACATTATTAGTTAGGTATGCACCTGCATACTGTGTATTCTTTTTTAATAATTTTCTTTGTGATTTATGAAAAATAAAGGGCAAACTGCACTAAACATAAACAAACTGGCACTTTTTTTAGCAACCAACTTTAGAATTTAGGGGCATAATAGAAGGCAGCTTATTACCGGTATTAGCAACTAAACTCATTTTAGTTGCTGATTTGTCACTGATTGATCTGATGAATTGATGACATGCCAGCCACTACATTACATCAGATGCCACATGTGAAAAAAGAAAGAGTAAAGTACACGGATAGTCCGTGTGGTTTCTCAAAATTTTGGATTTGGACCCTAGCTTTCCAAAAGTACACGAATGGTCCTGGAGTTTTGCACTTTGTAACGCATTTACTCCCCAACTTTTGTCAAAGGTACACGGATGGTCCATGTGGTTTGCACTTTATAACACATTTAGTCCCTAATAATTTAGATGTCGCAAAGTTGTGTTTCTGTAAAGGAGCTGCTACAAAGTAGAAACGGAGCAGGACTGAGTGTGAAGAAAAGACGGGTCATACAAACAATTATGTATCAAACTATTTGGTGCTTATTAAAACAGAGGACTGCAAAGACTTCTATTGCAGAACTGGGTTGCTGTGCAGCATGGTCGAAGAGATAAAAGTGTTATTCTACGATTGGTTCCTTCATAGTTTTAATTTTCTGATGTAATGTAGATTTGGCACTAACTGTTTTGTAATGCTTGCAACAAGATGTTAATGTAGTAGTCATATGTGGAAAAAGGTTATGATAGTTTTTGTTTTAAATTCAACTGAAATTTCAAACATTTCAAATTACAGTATGTCAATGTGAATTACTCAAATGCGCATCAGCGGGCAATGACGTTTGGGAGCGTGCATCGCGGTGTTCATGGTAATTTGATATGTTGATTAAATTTTTGTAAAGTTGATTACATTTTTATATCCAATTTACATAGAAGATAGAAATGAAGTTAGGGTGTTTTAGAGTATTTAGATACAGATCAACCAAATATACTATCAAAGACCAGAACACAATCTTTTGGATATGAGCCTTGTTTGATTTCTGCCATAACCAAGTATTTTTGTTATTTATCAAACTAAATGTCAGTACAAACATTTATATTGAAGAAACGTGTTGAAAATATCAATCATCATAGAGTTTGTAGTTTATCATGACCATGTAGTTAGTAGTGAGTAACGTTTAAATATATGCAAGACACATACATGATATATTACTTTTTCCATCTAAGCTCTCATCGAAACCCAACATGGGTTGTGGTTCGTAATAGAAATCATAACACCCGCCGCAACGCGCGGGCATTCCCACTAGCATGTTAAATGACTGAGATTATAGTGCTAGAAAATGATAAACCAAATTGTTTGGTTTCAACGGTTTTACGGTTAACAAGTTTATCTTGTAAACTACTAAAACGTACATTCTTTTTTTATTTAATGATAAATATTATTTTTTAATGATAAGGATGTTACATGAATATAAGGGTATACGGTATCACTTCGGTGAACCCTTCGGGGACTTGTTATCACTGATCAGAGATCGGCTGCCGGCAATAAGTCGGTGAGCGGGGATGGGTTATTTCGGTGTATACTCACCGATGATAGTTGATAAAACAGGGAAATTTTTTTGACCGTTGCCCAATTTTTTTTGACCGTTGCACCCCATTTTGACCAATGGATTTTTTTTTTATTTAACCCACATTTTTTAATCATTTTTAACACACAACTCTTTCTAAACATCTCTCTTTCTACACTCACAAACACCATAGATAAACAAAACAAAGTTGAACCCAAGAAAAAAGATTCTGCTAGCCGAGGATCGGATTCAAGAAAAAAGGTTTCGCAAACGAGACAAGGTGATTCTAGAGGTCCGAGTACACCGGTTCAAACCTCCTACGGATATTCACCAACCTCTCAACTTCAATTTTTTTACCCCCGACCTTCACAACCGACTTTTTATAGCACCCAACCTAATTTTCCACCACAAATATTCACACCCTAGCTTCACAACCGACTTCAATCCATTTTCATTTAGGAGCCCGCCAATTCAATCACCAAGAGAGAATGTCGAGCGCCCACTTCCTATCTACGTTGAAGACCAAGATGTAGATGTTGTCCCCGAAATACAACATTTGGATGTAGATAGTGGCGAGGACGAAGAAGAATATGAGGATGAAGACGATGATATTGGTGAAGCAAGTGAGCCGAAAGAAAAGGGAGTCAAGGCGGAGCGTCAAAGTTGGACGAAAAAACAAGAAGACGCCTTAGCCAAGGCATGAGTTCATTGTTCTTTAAACAAGAAAAAAGGCAACCAACAAAAATGGGACGGTTTTTGGAAAGAAGTTCTCGAGCATTACAACGAAACGGTCGGTGGAAGTACTCGAACAGTTCATCAAGTACGTTCAAAATGGATCCCTATGTTGACTAAGATAAACTACTTCAACGGCCTTTGGCAACAAGCGGTAACATTTTTTTTTTTTGAACATTTAATAAATATTTTCCATAACATTGTTTTTATTTTTTTATTTTTTACTTTATATTTGTTATATACTAGATTGTTTCCATAAGCCGCGCGTTGCGGCGGCGACGTCTTAGTTGTCTATAGCTGACGACACGTTATGTGATGCGTTAACATTATGAAAACGCGTGTTTTGGCGTATCCGATCTAAAGAATTGTGGTTTCAAAAGAAACGGAATCGAATTTGAATTGGTTCGTTAAGTGAGTGTTCCACCTAATCACTACACCACCCCTCCCTTTGCATCAAAAGTTAGCGACGTCAAAACGTAAAACAACTCGAATTTATACCGTCGATATCATACGTATTATTTTTTACCCGACTTGTTTTCGAACACAATTAACGTCAAAACGTACGTAGACCAACCGAAAACTTAAGCAAAAATAAGAATGAAAACGTATTATATTTGAGCAGACTCGTTTTCAAAAAAAAAAAAATCCCGTAGAAGGGTGAATTTATATCGCTTACGTTGAAACGTATATTTTTACCGACATGTACATTAAAATGTCAAAACGTAGAACAACTGAAAACGTACATAAAAATAAGTATAAAAACACATTATATCTGACCCGACTCGCTTCTGAAAAAAAAATTACGTTGAAACATGAATTCATATAGACATGTACATAAAAATAACCACTTGAAAAAAAAATAGTTTTTTTAAGCTAAAGGTTGAATGAAAAAACAATGGGTAAATTTGAACGGTTAGAATCGTACGTTGAAACATTAATTCATATCGACACATACATAAATTAACTACGTAGCGACATTAATTAAAACTAAAGAAATAAAAATGAAATTTCTTTAAATATAAGTATAGTTAACAACTTTTTTTCACAAGGGTGTGAGATTTAATATCTTCGAGGTAAGATAATTTCTATGTCGTTAGTGTCATGCTATGTAGGTTTAAAGAAAGACAAAAGTCAATCAACCCATCCTTGTCGGTAGTGGCACCGACCATTGTTTTTAAGTTATAGGTAATGTAGGATCGTATTCGTGTTAGTGGGTGTGGCGACGTCGAGGTCATGAATAGGGCTTTAAAAGATTTCAAATCAAAATATCCGAGTGGTTTTCGTCATATTGAGGCATGGGAGGTTGTTAGTAAACATGACAAATGGGCACCGATACCATTGTTGGGTGAAGATAGTGGAAGTTCGGGCCAAAAAAAGAAAGTCGTCCGATTTGGGTAACTACAATACGGGTATACCGGGAACTGAGTTCACTAGTGATATACCGGACATAAACGTAGACCCCTCACCAACAAGACCAAAAAAGAAAGAAAAGAGGTCCGCAACATCACCAACCGACGGCAAAACGGCTTTGACAGAGAAGCTCGCGCAATACACTCTTATGAAAGAAGAAAAAAAAAGCACGGGCGATAGAGTTATCGAATATAAAAAAGGAACGCGAGGAAGACACCATAGCGTTAGTGGCGGAACAACGCGAGGCGGTGAAACAACTTTTGTATGATCGGGGTTTGGAGACATTTACTAAGCCACACGACCATGCTTCACCCGAGATGTTGCCGTTTATTCTAGCGCGGAAACGGGATATCGCAAAAAAAATATAATTGGCCATGCAATTTCTAAATTTTAGGTTTATTATGGTTTAATTTTCTAGTTTTAAGTATGTAATGTGTTTTTTTAATTAAAAGTACTTTTATTTAGTTTAAAATATGTTTTATTTATTTATGCATAATTTATAATTTCTAGAAATAAAAAATATATAACCCAAACACCCTAATAGTGATTGAACCATTGCTAGTGATTGAGTGCAAAATAGGGAGTGAAATGGGGACTTGACATGGCATGATATTATTGGTTACAGAATAATTCAAACACCCTAAAGTGATTGAACGACTCCCTCCACCCTAATAGATAAAAATGAAAAATAAATAACTGTGAAATGCTAATAACACTGGTTTGGTTTACATGACATGAGGGGTAACTTCTAGACTTGTATAATTACATGGGAATAAGTCGCACCCTGAACAACCAGATGCATGGTGTCAAGGATAAGTAACAAATAAGAACGCTCAACATTACACAAGAAGAAATCCACTTAGATGGTCAACGCCTGACCAAGGATCGGACGTCCGACATCCTGTAGTAAAGGGGTAAAGACGGGTAAACAAATAGAACCAGACCAGACCTTATTCACTTGTCAGACCTAAACGAGTAGCCCGGATCTTACATACAGGCGCACCAAGACCCAATGGTAACCTGCCGTCATGCATCAAGTCCAGTGAGATACTTTGTGCAATATAAGATTGATGGATAAAACCATTTCCCAACAAATAAAGCTTGTGGGCACTACTGCACTAGATGAAGGCCTGACTAGTTGACCTACTATGCCTGGAGCAGCAAGGTCTCATGATGAAAAATGTTCTCTAAGCCACACTCTACAAGAGGTATTTAAATCTATTTTCAATGAGAAGAAGGCATTCAGTTCTTTCAACTACTTACTCTCTTACCATCAATCACATATGTCCTGCCCCGATCATCTATATCTATACTACTATATTAAAGAAACTGGATTTTCTACCCTTTTGGTCATTTTACACACGTATAAATTTTATAGCATTACGTACAAGAGAGTACAAGCTGTTTTAGAGGGGGTAAACTTGCACATTGTTCAAAGATTTAAGACACTTTAGGGTCATTTTAGTGATTTTATCCATGGAATTTATCCCTCCTTTAATGTAACGCCTTTTATAGGGGCAATCTTGGTATCATACAGGGACGGATCATTTTCTCTCATTCTCTTCCAAACCTCTGGCTCCCACAGTTGAAACATCTCCCCCTTCTTCACCTTCCTTTCATTGAATTTGTATTAAAACCCTAGACAACGAATGGTTCAGTCGCTCTCTTTGAAACCACTAAAATGATGAAGAAATTACCCTTGTCGCCGGTGATTGTTCTGCTAAAATTGATGGTTTTGACAGTCTCTGGTTGATCGGCGGTAGCCGGGGGGCGATTTGAGCAGGTGATTTTGATTATTTTTTGATCGTATCTAATTGTTAACTCATTCATCAAGCATTTACATATAATCTTCAAGTTCTAATTGGATAATGTAAAATGATTTAGGGTTCACTGGACATTTCACTGCGGTTAACTCTTTCCTCCTTTACTTAAGTCTTTTTTTTTACCCATTCAACTCAATACACAACCTGATAAAATGCATCCTAATTTACATATGATCTTCATTTTTTATTTCACAAGTTCTAATTGAATAATGCTCATTGTAGGTTGCAGGAGAGCACAATGCTATTGATCCTGATCTCAATAATAAAGCATTACCGGTCGATGATGCCAAACTCGATTGAAGATAATATGTGTGTGCTCTGTTGGTATACTTATCTTTCTGTGTAATGTTATATGTGCGGATGATCACAAATTGTGTTTGATTGTATGCTGATAGAATTTCAAAACTTTCTAAACAAATTAAAGTGAGTAAAGATGGAGTGATTTATCAGGAAATCATTTTTAAAACTTGCCACTATAGGGAACACCCGTCACAAAACATTCGGGACGGGTATATTTAGGCCTTTTTAATCTGTAATGGAAAGTTTTGGTTATAGAAAACGTAAAACCGATCAGTTCGGGTAATTTTATGTTTTGGCTATTGGTACTCAGCCTTAATTTATAGGCTGAGTTTAACTGGGTCAAGTTTAATATAGTTGTTTTAGACCCGTTCAAAATCGGTTTTTTTTTTTTTTTTTGCAGTTTGACTGGAATTTGTGTTTGTTAGCCTTGATGGACGCATGGCGATATTGCTACTCTGGCCTGGGTACGAACGGAATCGATCCCCAAAAGCCTCTTCTTATGGCAATCAAAGGCCAGATCTACGATGACAAAACTGGTATTCTGTTAATTGATTTTTTAGGGTTTGATTTGAGTTTCTGGTTATCAGTTAAGCTTTATTTGTGTTACTTTTATTCATCATTATGCCTTTTGTTGGGAAAGGTAAGGTTTCGTTTTAGTTTAGTTTACTAGCTTTGTTGATTTAGATGTTAACTTATAATTGAATTAGGGTTTAAAACTTGAATTTTGATATGTATGTAGAAAATAATTCAATCAACTGTGAAATTAACTAGAGCCATACATATGTATGTTTTAGAAAGTTATGTGACGGTCTAATTGTGAATCAAATATAGATATTAATCATATTCATCTTATCGTTAATGAGATGAATGCTTGGATTTCAAAGTTTGGTTTCATTTAGTTAGCGTAACTAGATAATTTGCTTGATGAAAAGTGAGAAGGAAAAGACGTGATAGGGTAACAGAAGGATCTATTACTATTGTCCATTCCATTTCCGTGTCTTTTTCATTCTTATTATATATTTATATGTCACTGATTGAGGGGATAATGTATCTAGAGACCATGCGTTTTTTTCAAACAAATTTGTTAAGGCGACCCATATTAAGAAAAAACAACTTTATTGGCCACACAAGTTTGTATTGTATACCAATTCCGCAAAACTAATACTGGAATAATATAAAATGACAAAAACACCCCTATTTTTTTACAAACTAAGTTAGTATCGTATAATTATTGAAATCTGAAAAGCCAATTGCACCCTTCTATCATTTCTAAGAAGAGAAATATGCATTGGAATGAAGGATGTTTTAAGAGTTTTGTTAAAGTTAGAATTGTTTTTGCCATTTTATGATTTTCCAGCACAAATGTGACCTCAATTTCTATAAAGAAAACAAGTACATATTTTGCTGTCATGTAAGATTGTTATTACAAACGGGTTGCCTTAATGAAAGTTAATACTTGGTAGCCTCCACGCATATTATCCCTTGAATGAAGTATATTTGGATATTAACTGTATAAGATGCTTCAGCTGATCGTCATCTTCATCGCATTTTATCTGATTAACTACTATTATGTATGTGGAATTGTGGACTGCAGAAATGGTATTAATTTTTTAGATTTTAAATATATGTGACAACAATGATTATAGATACCTTGTGGCTGCTGTTAGGTTGCAAAGTTTATGTAACTTGTCATTAGCCATGATCAATGGTATACGCACTTTGTGTAAAAAGAAGCTTGAGGAATCCTGTACTCATTACCATGTACGCCATTGGCGACGGGGTAATACATCGTCAATCTTTTACCAAACATTTATTCTCAACTATGATAAGAAATCTAACCGTGAATTATCTTACATAATCTGGTGCAGATCACATCAACCCTTACATTTGCTGCTGCAGGTTCATGTGCCGGGATTACAGTTCTTATAAGCAACGATCTCAATAGATGCGACATAAACCATTGCAAAAAGTTCATGTCGGCAACAGCAATGGCTTTTACAAGTTGGTTTGCTATATCTCCGTCCTTTTTCCTCAACTTCTGGTCATTGGCCGCACGATGACAAAGAGAAACAGTTATCATTACTGATCCCGGTTTTTTGTTTTTGAATCTTTTAATGGAGTGTAAGCTACAAATCTCAAATTTTGTGTGGTTAACTTATTATATGGCTTTGATTTATAAATTGGTTGAATCTTTCAAAGGGTAATTACAGGAGGGGTCGCTGCAGCCAGTGAAGATCACTTAACATGATGGGTTTAACAGATATTTTAACGGGATAAAATCCGTAAATAATAAGTTATATATGTAAAGTGCATATACTACTACATACATGAACTATCTACATGTTCTTATTTATTTGTTAAAATGTAAAAACCAAAAACACACTGCATCTTATTATTTGTTAGAATGTAAAAACCAAAAAACACACTGCAGTTTGATTATTGGTAGTAATATTAAATTTATTTCTTGGTTCATAACAAAGAAAGGCTTCCGATTTGTAAATGAGTCATGTGAAGCACGGAGTCGAGGTTGAAATAATGTTAGACCATGTGTAGTGGTACACATGAATGATGCCCCTACATTTGGGCATTTTGCGACACGTGTCAGTCCAGTCAGTAAAGTGACATTATGGGCCGTTTTTTTTTTTTTTTTTTTTTTTTTTTTTTTTTTTTCTAAAATGGGTGTAGTGGGGATGTGAGCATTATGGGGCATTATGTTAAAAGGGGTGTTAAACAATTAAATAAAAAAAAAACTATCCAAAAAATGTTATTGGGCAAACAAAAACCATCCAACCATTCATTGACCAAAGAGATTGAGCATGGCGTGGAAAAAAGAACGTCAAACCAATTCTTTTGAAAAAAAAACACCCAGAGGGCGGTTTCAAGGCGTGGAGGGGCGTTTTTTTTTTGGGAAAAACCCCGCTACGGGTTCTTAGGCAAACAAATGGACCTAATACAAAATCCACACTTTTCCTAACTTTACCAAACTATTCTCGAAACCGAGGCCTGGTAATGCACTTTTCCTAACCTTATCAAACTATTTATGGATTAAAAGGGTTGTTTTTGAGTTATGATCAAGTTGTTAAAAGGTTAAATGAGTCACAAATAATTATTTTTATATGTTAGTTTCTCAAATGAGTTGTCGAGTTATAATCAAGTTCATTTACGCCCAACCAAAATATGACCCGCTTGACCTAGAAAACAAATACAGTTTAATGCGTAAAAAGTATATAATTACCCGCGGCAACGCGCGGGCATTCCCACTAGTTATTCTCATGGCAGAGACTAATCACAACGAGTGCTCATTATGTCGTGACTAAGGGTGTCTTGTGTCACGATTGAAAGCTAAATCCAAAAACGTAAATCACAAACTGAACGGTATACATTTTAAACAAACTGAGTTGTTTTGATTTGGACGGTTTGATTAGTTTGATCAGTTTATAAACCCTCCAAACAATCAGGTTGTTTAAAACACATTTATTTTTCATTCAATTAACATTTACAGTCACTGTATCTAATATGCATTTGTTTTTTTGCTCCAGTAAAGAATTTTTCTGATTTCTACGTGTAATATCTTGAGTTAATTACAGGAAGGATTCACATTATAGGTTTTGGCGAACAAGGAAACTTGGCGACTTGGTGAACAAGGAGAGGTTTTGGCGAGAGTCTAATGTTTGCTTTTTTTACTCCACTAGTCTGGTCCGCTGATACCGATACTCATCGAAAACAATGACATGATGCCAAAGAACATGATAATTGCTCAAATAAGAAAACAAATGTCCAGTTTCAAACATTATTAAAATGTATTCGCATGCACTAACCAAAGAGGATGGATAGACTCAAGAACAAAAGTACCAGTTTATAGCATGATAGGCAATAATCATCTATTACATACCTAAAATTCTTGATGATTCTAAACTTCAATCAGTTCTTGGCCCTGGTAGTGTTGTTTTCTTTGATTCTTGCCCGATTATCGAGCTTCACAAACCGCTTTAGGTCTTCATAAGGAAGAGTTTCTATATTTTTCCTTCTAAGCTCACTCAAAGCAGGTTTCTTGTCCAGAAGGTGCCATAGCCAATCCGGGTATTCAGAATCAGGTAGTATTTTAGGGTCGGTTCCATCTTTAAGAATGTTTGCCCCGACAACAGTTGTTGACTTGACTTCTTTGCTTAAAGTTGACTGTTTGGGAGCATCGGCAGCGGCCCCACCCTTGCCTTTCTTGGCTTTAGCCCCGGCAGCAAATGTTCTAGAAGCTCCTAATCCACTTGTAACAGGAAGATTTCTCAATGACTTGATGCAGTTCATTGCCATATCACCTTCCTGAAAAGTTAGCAACAAGTTCTAATTATGATGTAAATGAAATACAAAAAATGTTAAAATGCCTTAACGGGTGAACGCAACCAGTTCTGACAAATGCTAAAAACGACCCGTGTTGACCCGTTACAACATTGCTCAAGTTAGTTCACGTTGCTTAATTTAGTTCAGACAGTAAGCACGGAAGAATCATGATTCATGTCATGCATCCTTGTCATGTTTCCATTCAAAGAGAGGCACAATTCTTATGAAAGGTAATTTGTATGCAATTTGATTGCATGTAAATGCAAACTTGGTTTTAAAAATGAAAGGTGAAGTCTTTTTAACATAAATTCCCATAACAGGCATCTATCATCGCATACCCAAAACTTAGAATAGACAGCCTCTATATATGATTTGATATATAAATAACCTCTATGTACAATCTTCTACATCTCAAGCCTTTTTTACATGCGCCTTTTGTACACCCCTTGCCTCAAGCAGTTAGTAGCACACAGAATTGTGCCTCACGTTTGACGGTTTTGAAGTCAAACCGTAAACCAAACCGTTAGTAACGGTTTTTAATTATCGAAAACCGAAACCGAAACCGAACCCTTAAGATTTAACCGAACTGTTACCAACGGTTTGGTTTCACGGTTTAGGATTATTTGGACATTTATATAAAATATAAAATTAGTAATATGTAAAATAAAGATGCCAAAATCGAATATAAGTATCGCCCATGCTATCCACAATACAAGATTAAAACATAGTATCAAATATACGTAAAAATGTTGGGTGTCCAAAACAACCAGAGTGTGCTTAACATAAAGATTAAACCAAAATACATTACAGATCAAGAAAGGAAGTTTAAAAGTTGTGTAGTATCTAAAACAGAGACATAAACATAAGATAAGAGGCATCAGAATATGAGATATAACATAACAAGATGAAAAGCTTTTTTTCTACATACAGAAAGATATACAGGTGAATGTGAGTGCTAATATAAAACCATCAATTCCACTTTATAGTTCAAATATTATTCTGCCCATTTTATTGTAGTTTATTTTAACTAAACTTAATATAAAATACAAATAACCAATATATATTATATAATATGAAATATCTAAACAGCTAAAATATATTATTAAATGTTACGGTCCGGTCCGGTTTTATACGACCGCTTTTTGCTATAAACCATAAGCCAAACCGTTCGTTATGGTTTGAAAGTTTCAAAACCGACCGACCGAAAGTTAAAGGAAAAAACCGACCGAGAAACCAAACTGATGACCGGTTTGGGTGGTTTCACGGTTTAAAACCAAACCATGAACACGACGCCTCATAAGCGCTTTTTAAAACCAAGAAAGCGAGTTGGTCCTTTTTTTCAACTTCTACATACCCTAGAACAACATTTTGTAAATTGTATTTCACTACTGGGCCAACAACAGTGCAAAAACAAATACAAGAACATAGTTCAGCTCCAAATAGGCCTGGCAATGGATGGATATGGATTGGATCATGATCCGATCCATTAATGATCCAACTTAAATGGATTATGATCCGATCTATGATCCAACATAATGGATCGTGATCCGATCCATATCCAAGTAATTTTAAATGGATGGATCACTATCTAGATCGATCCATATAAAAAAAATTTAAAAATAAAAAAAAATCACAAAAAATTAAAAAATTCTAAAAATTCAAAAAAATCCACAAAAATAAAAAAAAAAATCTAAAAAATACAAAAAATCAAAAAAAATCAAAAAATTCTAAAAATTCTAAAAAAATAAAAAAAATCTAAAAACCAAAAAAATAAATAATCTAAAAAATCAAAAAAATAAAAAAAAATATATAGATTCTATAGCCATGAATTCTATATGTAAAGTTCCTATATATGCAATTGTATATGCTACTGCAGTACTGCTCACTCATCCTTTAAAACTCACTCATCCTTTCAAAATGCAGCCCTTAATAATAATGACTAGTAATCACACTTCAAACTTGTCAAGTAGCTAAGCTTAAGCCTTATTTTAGTATGTTCACCCTGTCAAATGTAAATTAGATACTGATTATCAGCAACTGATATATGAACTGGAATTGGTTTTGAACTCGAAATGAAATCAGTTTGGTGAAAGCAGTTCCGGTTTTAAACAGATTCTGTAACTATATTGTTGATAGATCTGTAACATATGGATTTGCAAAATATGGATCTGCAACATATGGATCTGTAATAGAAAAAACTATATTGTTGATAGATCTAATAAAATTAAGAAAAAACTATATTGTTGAAGTAATAATTCAAAGCACATTCAGAGTGGATATATTTATTAGATCTATGTAATTCGAATATAAGTTATAAAATTGGTAGTGGGTTGCTTTCTATATTTTGTGATGATATATTAGGAATAATGGATAAAGTTTGTGAATTTGTGACTACATAATGTAATTTTTGGATAATAGAATATGATTTTAGATTAGGCCCTGTTATTTCCACAGGTTAACTACAAAAAAAAAACTTTTTTTTTTATGCGTACAAACAGACCAGCTAGCTACGATAATCTCAGGCCAAAACGCAGTTGTCTACGAAGCAACCAAATGCTATCCAGTACGCAATATCACCCGTGGTTAGGTACATAAACGTCTGCAATTCATGTACAAGGCACTCAAAATTTTCACCCTACCAGTTTTAGGGATCAGAAGTATATAGAATGCACAAGAATCATGGGTGTGTGTTTGTGTGAATGACCACTATGGCATTAGAGCAGTTCTATGCCAGATTGCCAGTCCATCACAAACAACAAATCTTAAAATGCCGCATGAAAGTGAAGATCACTAAGGCATCAGAAGCACAGTTCTTTGCTAATCCATCACAAACAAAAATTCTTAAAATGCCAAGTAAAAACAAGTAGTAGTTAGTGAAGATTAATCCTAATGGCGTAAAAACAAAACCCATGTAAAATGATAAATTATAAGATGCACACATAAAACTTCAATATGAAGTGCCATTCATATTCTACACCATCTATCAAGAAAGGAACAATAGTGATGTCATTGCGCATTCTAGGTGAACTACTTTTAAAACATGTTAACAAGACAAGCTAAGACCAGACAGTTTACATCCAATTTTATTTTTGCTTTAAGTACCATGTAGATCAGTCCAGACTTAATTCATACACCAGGCTCAATCCACTAAAAGTCTGATCCAAATACCCAGTCCACATTAAGCGGACCAAGACACAATAAAACACTCTCATATTAAAACCTATGCAGGTTCGAATGCATCTAACTATCATTCAATTCCCAATAAGCATAGAAAGTGACCTTAAACTATGTATGGCAAACTAAGAATGGAGATGCAAAGCATATGTACTCCAAATACCCAGTCCACATTAAGCGGACCAAGACACAATAAAACACTCTCATATTAAAACCTATGCAGGTTCGAATGCATCTAACTATCATTCAATTCCCAATAAGCATAGAAAGTGACCTTAAACTATGTATGGCAAACTAAGAATGGAGATGCAAAGCATATGTACCATAGGTTCGACTGCCCCCCCCCCCCCCCCCCCCCCCCCGAATTTACAAATGAAAATAAGCAACCCAAACCTGGCTATATAGCCATAACTTCAGCTAGATAGAAAATAATATCTATATCAAATCAACAAAATACATCATAGTTTCAATCTTGAAATATCTGCTGCAGCTTACTAGCAGGTGTAACAACAATTTACAGTACAAAACCCTAATTTTCTGATTGAAACCTCAATTTCTATAAATGTAGTTACCAAACGAACAAAACTCAAATACATATGTCTTCTAACAGCAACTACTGAAGATATCTGGACAAATTAGGTCAAATTAAAGTCGATTATAACATGAAAAGGCCTGTAAACCTAATTACGAGTATGTTTTACGCAAGATCTTTAGAATATATCAAACATGAGATGTTTAAAAGTCGGTAAAGCTAATCAATATGATTTGAATTGCAAAAGTATATGAAAATACCTGTGAAATTTGAAGAAAAAGGTGATGAACGATGATGATTATGAAGATGATCGCTGAATCGTGACTGAATCACAGCTAAGATTGCGTGGTGGATTTGGACTTTTGGAGAGAAGAGGCTGGGTTGATTTCAAATTTAGGGTTTGGACTCTCAGAGGCACGTGCACACTCAAATATTACAGGAAATGGATCGATCCGGATGTATCATGGATCGATCCATATAATTAATTGAATAAATGGATCGATCCATTGGATTAATTAATGGATTAGTGGATATTTTTTATGATCCAATAAGTGATTTAAATGGATTAGATTGGATTGGATATGGATCAATATCTGATCCATTGCCAGGCCTAGCTCCAATAGCACAGTTTATTGAGTATTGACAAATGAAAATATCATCTAAATCAACAAAAGCACACCAGCTGAAATATGTAAAGACTAAAGAAGCTGACCAAATTGCAACAGCAACAAGAACATAAAAAAAAAACCCTTAGGGCTTCTTTGGCTAAGCTTATTTAACTCAAAAAGGACTTTTTGTTAAAAGAACTTGACTTATAACTTTTTGAAAAGGAGTTTTTAGAAAAGTGTTTGGATTAGCTTATGGGGTGGGAAAAGAAGTTGTTTTTTAAAAAGTGTTTGGCTTAGCTTATTCATGTAAAATGACTAAAAGGGACATTCTCTTATAAGTCAATAAGTAGTTTTTTTAAAGAGTGTTTGGCTTAGCTTATTCATGAATAATGGTATGTTGGGATGCAATGGTTCCAAATCAGTCAAGGTAGTCGAACCACTCAGAAAAACGCAGCAGCGGTAGTAACTTGGGTGATCAACAATAACATTGGTTTAGAAAAGTGTGCCTTAGGCACGCGTGAGGCACTAGAAGCAATCAGAAAAACGCTTTTTATTGGCTGAGGTGTTTGGTTATGAGAAGCCCCTTGAAGTGGCGCTCCAAGAGTAGAGCGACACGCGCTTAGAAGCGCGCTCCATGTATTCTGGTCAAAATCAGGTGTAACGGGCATGCTGAATCTGGTTCAAAACGAAGCTAACACATACATGATACGCAGAGTCTCAAGAACATACACTACCTTATGTGCTAACTGTATCAACAAAATCAATCATCATGACAGTTCCTCAGAGGCCTGCAGGAGGCCACAGGCCTCGGTTCTGATTAAACCCAAACAGAAAGTAAATTGAGGCGTATCGTGCCGCTTCCCAAAGAGTATTAGAATTTATTAGTAACATGATAATTCTATGATTAAACCCCACTTCAACACAGATTCTGTATATACAAGAATTACATACTACAAACAAATTATAATAAATAAAATGCAGTGACGATCTACCAGTGACGAAATTGAACAATCAAAAGAAATTGAACAATCAACAGAAACAGCAGTGAGGATCTACCAGTGACGAAATTTGAACAATCAACGGAAACAGCAGAAATTGAACAAATTAAACAAATCAAACAAACAAATTGAACAATCTATAACTGACCTAAGCGCCGGAACTGGGGGCCGGAAATGGGAGCCGGAGGTCGCTGTGGAGAACTTGATGTTGGCGGCTGTGGTGAAAAGAAACAGCAGGAGATATGTGTAGGGCATTATTATGTGTGTTAATTTGGTAATTTTGTTTTTGAAAAGTTATAAGCAGCTTAAAAAATTATGATATCCTGACTTGGACTTCTCAAAAGTGACTTTTTCTTCCTATTCAAGTTACAAGGAGATGTGGAAAAACTTAGCCAAACACCCCTAATGTTAATCAGCAATGGCAGGCTTTAAGCTAATAACATAAAACAAAATGAACTTTTTCATCAATCAAAAATATCAATCACATTTCGATAAAGTAAACATTTGATAATACTTCTTTTCTTCATGCTTGCGATAACTGGTAAACTCTAATATGCATATAGTAGTAAATGGAAAGGAAAATCATAACGATAAGATTACCACAAATGAGTCTCGATTGTGGATCCGAATTGAAGCTTGAATAGTCTGTCACACCAACAATACGAGCAAGGTGATCAGGAACAGGTCTCCGATATGGAAACGTAAATGGCAATAACACTTACCAGTGAGATGGGGAGATGTCGAGAGAGTGAAGCTTCTTGGCTAGGGTTTTTTTCTCGCTTAGGAGTTCGGATCAAGTGGGTCTTTTTTTCGGTAACCCGGTTTCCACCTAACTCTTATATGGTTTTACTTTTTTTTTTCAAAATCGTACATGAGGTTTGGTTGTTTTTACTACTTTAGTACAAAACTCAAACCTTTTGAATCTGGGTACAGTGGTTTCAATTTTGTTGTCATTTTCATCCAAAATCAAAATCTGGTCAGATTTTCAGTTAAGATCCAATTTTTTTGTCTTTTTTCTTCCTTTTTAATGAAGGGCAAAATTGTCTTTTAACGTTTTATTATAACAAATTAAAAAATCTGACCATTTTGCCATTCATTACAAAAAAACTGGATGTTAACTAAAAAATATGATCAGATTTTGCTTTTGGATGAAAATGACAACAAGATTGGAACCACATGGATCCAGATTCAAAAGGTTTGAGTTTTCGATTAAAGTGGCAAAAGCGACCAAACCTCACAGACCATTTTGGCAGTTTACCGTTATTTTTTAATTGTGAAGCTAAACTTTCATTTCTGAATTACTAATTCAGGGTTTTAATAGTCATCATGTTTTATAGAAATTGGAATATGTGAAAGTAACTAAAGTGAAGGGCTGGTTTTGGATTTGGGACTAAGACTGTGGGGTATGGTGGGGTAGGGGTTTGGGGCGTGGCTCAACACGTGGCTTGGGTGGGTTTCGCTGGGTTAACCCACATTGAAGACGGTATGGTGGGGCGGTGGTTTGGGGCGTGGCCAGCCCAAACCTCCATATTTATATTTTTTATAAACAAATTTAAATTCCTTGTCATTAAAATAAAGGAAATTACATAAAAAATTCCTAGTGCTTGGAATATTTTTTCTTTATCTATTCTCTCGTCTCCAACATTAGTTCCAACTCTTCACCTGATAGGTGATCGATGGACTGGGCTAGAAATTTCATATCATCTTGTCTTTATTTCAGGGCATCCCTAGCTTCTTTGCTTTTCCGAATTTCGGCCCTTTGTTGTTGGAATACGTTAAATGTATCTAACTTGCATGCAATGTCTTCCAACTGATCGTTGTATACTCCCCTACGCAAGCCCGAACTCCCAACTGAAGGCGATGGCGTACCCGATCTTGATTTTTGAGCGCACCTTTTTGCGGCATCTCTTCCGTATTCTGGCAGGTTTGGCGAATCATCCACACCGGGCTCCAACTCTTGATCTCGTGCATCCGATTGGGCTTGGGACGAGGGTGTCCTTGACCTTTTGGAAGACGTGTTAGTTTCGCTACCACTGGGGATATTCGCCCACTTGGGATGGAACTTACAAATGTCCCAACAATGCATGAAACGGAAGTCGCTCCCCACATTCCATTTGTGTGTAACCAATGCATTTGTAACAAAGTCGGCTTCGGTTTCACCACTTTTTTAGTTTTGCTTTGCCTTATGTAAATAACCACTAAATTTGGTGAGTTGCCCGCTGATGTCTGTCGTTAAGGACATGCAAAAACCGAAATAAACTAGTAGCTAGAGTAAGTCAGATATCGAACCAGATGAGGATTGTGGAAAGTGTCGTAATGAAAAGTATTAATTAACTACTACTAATTGGAAAATCGGTTTGATTGTTTATGAAAATTATCTAAATTAACGAACAAAAATTGAGATTTGAATCAATAAGAGAGAAGGTGGTTCCTCCAGATTTCAGGTTTTACAGTTAGCTTCAACTATGTGTTTAATCGTGACACCTACATAGACATAAGTGTTAAACTTGATTAACTAATTGTGATAACCAACGACTAAGTACTCCGGCCAATACATAACGGGAGGTTATCAAATGATTATCAATTACAATTACCAACCCTAATCCCATGACAAATATATCCCAATTACTAGAACTCTCGGGAACTGAATGCTTAGAAATCAAGGTTTAAATAAATGCAATCGTTTACAACCAGTAAATCAAATCAAGGTGAAAAACATCGAATCCTTATATCACCAAGTCAAAACGATTATAGCAAACACATAGTATCATCTAACTTACAAAAACTCTCCATCCGGAGGAAACCATAAAAGTTTAGTCGTTCATCTCGGTCACAAAGTCAACAAAAGCTTGAATTGATGAAGAGTTCATGATCGTAGTGGATGATTCGGTAAGAGAATTGATGGATTGGAGTGAAAAAGTCTTGAACTTAGAGCCCTTGAAGTGCTTAGGATCGTCCTTGAAGAAGAGATAATGAATGCCTCTATTCCTTAACCCTAATATACTTTAAAACGTTAATTTTCGTGTTTTTCCGTAACCCAAACCGTAAGCTACGGTTTGGGAACCGTAGCTTACGGTTCCAAAACTCTGACCAAACATCTGCACCCAACCGTAGCCTACGGTTGGTGAACCGTAGCTTACGGTCGGCAGATTCTTCCAAAATTATTTTCTTCATAACTTCTTCGTTTTAACTCCGTTTTCGCCCACGTTTTCGTAATTCAACCCTCTATCATGCCATCTTCTAATATCTTCATTTTCAATCCATTAACATTCCCCAAAACTCATCCAATCTTCGTATTTAACCTACAAAACATCATTTTCTCATAGTTATCCAATTCCACACATATAAACAACCAAATATGCATAAGATTAGACATTAAACACATATAAATCACATTCCTAAACCCATCCATCACATCCCCACACTTACCTTTGATTGTCCTCAAGCAAACCAACTTAGAACTACTCACCACAGTAACAACACTTCTAAATCCCTTAACCAATTCAACATGTTAAGTTCCCAAGTCATACCCGTCCCATAGACTAACACATTCGAGATTGACAGTCTGACAAGCAACTCATGCAGCTTATAATACTTAAGACTTGTCTATCTAAAACTAACATGTTTATAATTGAACACATGCTACACGCCCCTCACAATGTACTCTCCTCTCGAGTTAATATCTGAACTAGCGTGTAATGTGCTAGTATATAAACACTCAATAAGCAAACATGAAATCCTGCAATCATAGGCTTGTATGACAATTACACCTCCACTATATCATCTAACACGCACATATCAAAAGGACTTTCGGGTTTTGGGCTTAGGCGGAGGTAGGAAAAATTTTTGGTTTCTTTTTCTTTTCTAATTGGCTCACAAACAATAATCAAACCGTGGTAACTTATTTAAACACAGACTTTGGGTTGAATTCCACCCAAACAACTAAACCAACATTCAACACTTTTCTTTTTGTTCTTTTCTTTTTCATTTTTCCATATATTTTCTATTTTTCTCTCTTTTCTCTTTTTATTTTTTTTATTTTCATAACAATATCATCACGGTCGGTCTTTCACAATAAACAATGGGCGGACAAACGAACGGTAGTTAGGCTCAACAGGGCTACTAAGGGAAATTGGTGGATAACAACACAAGAAACATAAATGGTGTAACGGGAAATCCTAATGCCTTTATCATATACGTGCACAAGTCAAATCCACAATCTCAGCATGTATCAAATCACACAAGTTCTAACACAGAATAACACGTAGCCCGCACTCAACAAATGAATTCATCATATAATGTATCCTATCCATCTACAGGCTCAAGATCTCACCAAGAAAAGGTAAAAAGGTTGACGACATGTAGCCTATGCAATTAAAACATGTTACCCCTAGACGGACATCTCTTTTCAACTCGTTTTCTATAAAAACACTTGTCAAACCTACTCTCGTGAAACTTAAAGGGACAACCATGACAAGGGACTAGTCTAGTCTACTACCGGTAAGGAATCCATTAGTGATTGAAACTTTAGGTTTTCATATCCAATTAACATACTTAAGGCAATGAAAAATTTTAAAATTTTAAAATTTTCAATTTTTTCAATTTTCATCGATTTCAACCCTTTTAATCGCTTCAAGCTTGTCATCCCTTCCCGGGCTTCCACATCCCCACACTTGGGATACATTGTCCCCAATGTATGGTGCTTTTAAAATAAAAGCCTGGGAAAACACCCAACTACCCTCAATGGACGGCTAACTCATAACAAAACAGACAAACGCATCCCCTATACAAAACAAAGTTTAAACACCACCAAATACACGAAAACAAATAAAACACATGAAAGATAAACACATGCACCTAATCATGTGTCTATAATGATGCGGCTATTGTGCTTTAACCGGAATAAATGCATTCCATAGCTTCTTTGATATTTCACCGGGGATGTTGCAAAACATCCCCACACTTGAATTATTGTATACGTGATGATTAAATCGAAGAAACCTATCAAAACACAACATACCAAACGAACCAAACCAAAGTACAATACTCTACATCCTCGGGCTGCCTCCCGAGAGCGCTAAGTTTTAGGTCTTCAGATGGACCGTACCTGATGTTCAAGGTGGTTCAGATGCACGCTTGCCCTCCCATGTCTTTCTGTACATATCCATCTAGTTTTTAGGGAGGGTTATAACTCCACTCCGGTTGGGGTCAAGTATAATTTCATTACCCCATCCAAACCCACCATCAGGTGGTTTTCCTTCGCCAACTGGCCTTATCACACTTGACTTCTTTACCCGATGTCCACTTGCCTCTAACCTGTCCTTGGTCACGCTTGAAACATGTTCGTTAGTAGCAACTATGTGACAAACATCATTAACAAGATCGTAAGAAATAGTTTTTAGAAACACATTAAAATACAACTTACGATTCTTGTAACTCAGAGTAACCATTCCATTCTGACAATCGATCTGGGCGTTCGCGGTATATAGGAATGGGCGGCCCAAAACTACGTACGGCTACTCGTATGTGGTCGATGGTGCATAATCGACCACCATAAAATCGACCAGGTAGTAAAACTCACCGAGTTGTATGACCACATCCTTTACAACCCCCCGTGGTTGTTTTAAACTCGCATCTGCGAACATGGCCATGCTATCACACGCTTGTAGCGGACCGAAATCATACTGGTCATACAAGCTACCGGGTAATACGCTCACTCCTGCTCCATAATCCAGCAATGCCTTGTGGATTTTGAACTTTCCAACTCTGATGGGAACAACCGGTTCCCCCCAAATCAATTCCGCTTCCTTCCGCAGCCTCTTCATTTAGACCTGCAATCACATGAGAAGCAGACAAATCGTTATCATAGCCAATATTTCTAGAAACTGGATTTACCCCACTGATCAGTGTGCTCCGCGCATTCTTGGGGTTTATCTGGGCATAACTCGGCAGCTTCCCGCTACTCTGCTTCAGCTCCTTCATCTCGGTTACAAGTTGGCCCATCTGTGTAGTCAATGCTTGAATGGCCTTGTCTCGCACCTCATCCTTTTGCGCACGATTTTTCAAATCCAGTTGAATCGCCTTCAACATCTCGCTAGTCACCTGACCATTACCCTGCTGGTAGTTTCGTTGGTAACCCAAATTATTACCCCCTTGATAATTGTTTTGGTTTTGGGGCTGATAATATTGGTTGTTTCCTTGGGAACCCAAATATCTGTTCCCACTACCCTGCATCATATTCACCTAATCCTGGTAACCGATAATGTTAGGGCACTGATCAGCAATATGCCCTGTATCTCCACAATGACCGCACAACGGGTATGGTCCCCCGGTCTCAGGTAACTGGTCTGCAACTTTCACTACTGAACGCCAGGTGTTTCTTGACGATTGAGCTTTTCTCTTTGATGTGTTCGCATTCATCTCCAAATACTCCCAATCAATATGCTCATAGGTGGTACTGAATGTATCGTTTGAGATTGAGCTAAGATCCCGAGCAACTTCATCCGTTAACCCTTCGTGAAAGGCATTTAGCAATTCCCACAATTGTATACCATGATGTGGGCAGTTCTTGAGCATCATTTTAAACCGGTTGAACACTTCATGAAAATACTCACCGGATTGCTGTTGGAAGTTTTGAATGCCTTTTCTAGCATTATTGGTTCGTTGAGCCGTGTAAAATTCATCTAAGAAGAGCTGCTGCATCTCGGGCAATGTAAAAATTGAAGCAGATGGCAAAAAGTGGAACCATTGTTGTGCCTTATCCTTGAGTGTGAATTGGAAAAAGAACCAACTTCACATCGTCTGCTGTGAAACCCTGGCCCCCGATAATATTACACCGTGCATCATACGCGGCGATATGCAGATACGGCTCTTCATGTGCCAAACCGTGGTACTTGGGTGTAAGGACCTGCAAAAATGTCCATAAACGACCCGTAAGTAAAAACCCGGATCCCTGAAACCCTAATATTCATGAAAAATCAAGAAATTAAGAAATTTGGTTTCCACGCGGGCCACGTAAGCCATAAGGTAAGGCTACGCGGGCTGCGACAACTTAAAATTCTCCGGATAAGCATTCAAGCCACGTGTCGCACACGTGGCGGACCTACCTGTGACAAGCTAGCCCTACACGTAGACTAGGGGCCCTCGCGGGCCGCATAAGATCTTGTTAAGGTTTATGCGGGCCGCGTAAAACCTGAAAATCAGCTATAAATTGCCTGTGCATGGGACTTGCTTCTGTATTTGAAAATTTAGTCTCAAAACGTCCAAATTATGCTTAAAACGAATATTAAGGTGTCAAGGCGCTGCTACGAGTACAGGGTAATAACTCGATCATTGCTACGATACAATGTCCGATCGATTGAAACCAATCCGATGGATGTTTAAGTGATGGCCGTATTTTTGCTATACTTTGTCATTCATCTTGAGGGTTTTGATTTCGTGAGTTTATCGTAAATGTTGCATTAAGTTACTGACCTAGTTTCGTGTGCATTGTTATTTAACTAGGTTACAAGGCTAAATCAGCAGGCAAGGTTCTGTCCAACTAAACTTGCAATGTGAGTCATTCTCTTTTTATCAAATTGCTTTACAAAACCCTAAATGTTTTCCAGTTATATTTTGCAGTGATTAAGTCTTTGCTAATCTTTAATTACTGGCAGTATGTGGGGGTTTTGTGCACATTACTACTAACGATTTATCACTTTAGGTGGGCGAGCCTAATTAGTGATATGTCCACAGTCACGGATTCGGTCGAGTGACAGCTGAACCAGATAATTATATGATTGGGGCAAATATAAAAACCCTTAATGTTGTAAATTTATAACAATGTGTCTTTTGTGCAAATTGAATGACTCGCCAGTATTTTCCCGCTGATAAAATCTTTTTAAACATGTTTCAGGTGACTTACCGTGAATCAAGGAAAAGTGCTAGGTAGCACTAAAAAGCTTGAAGTGGTGGCTCAATAAAATAAATAAACATGTTTTGTAAAACAAGGAATTTCCTAGTGAAATTCCCTTTATTGTAAATTATGGGATTTGTCCCAAAGTTGTGAAATAAAATAATTGGGCATTTTCAAGTTTAAACGATCCTGTTAATATTTTCGCTGCCAAACTAAATACAAATACCACGGGTTTTCTGTCCCGCGGCTTCTGGACCGGGTCACACCGGGCCGGGGGTCGTGACAGAAAAATATGGTATCAGAGCCACTGACTTAAGCCAATTAAGTATTTAGAAATACTTAATTTTCCTGGTTGCCATTCTGTGATTTTGTGAAAATTTAATTTACAATAAATAAAATTTTAACTTAAAATTTGTGTGTTTCTTCATGTGTGCTAACAGCATGAATGAACTATCGGAGGCACTCCGAAACTTTACTATCCATAACACAGATATGGATACCACAGGAGATCCATCTGGCTATCAGGCTAATACTGAAGAGCCAATAGTATTCCAGGCCCAGCCACAAGAGAAACCAAAGCGGAAAAATCGGAGGAGAATTTTGGATTGGAAACGTGGGCGTAGGAAGAAACCAGCTGCACAGAAGGTTAAAAAGACCGAGGATCCAAAGGATAAGGGCAAAGGAAAAGAGATCGGGGAAAGTTCCAGGAAAGCTCAGGAAATGCCACCATGGGAGGAGCTGGATCGCAAACTGGCAAATAGCGACCTCATCGGACCCGCCGATGAAAACCTCTTCAATTACCCAGCTGAATCACAACTTCCAGTTAATTTAGAGCCTGCTATCCCAGATCCTATTGTCAACCCCCGACCTCTACAAGGAGAGCTGGAAGAATGGTGGACAACTGACTGGCAATTTCAGAATCTCTTGAATAACCCTAACACCTATTTCCCCCAGTTTGACCCTGAGCTTGCACCAAACCCACCTATGAGCACAGAAAACTTGCCTGAACTCCGTCATTATGGCGAGGAGCTGGTGGAGGCAGGAAATAGAATCCGGGAAGTAGGAGAACAAATCTTCTGGAAATACAACGAGAGGGAACGTCGTTTTTGAAAAGTCAGCTGACAATAGTGTGGTTATGTGGATGTGTGTTTGTATAATAATAATAATAATAATAAAATAATAAATAATAATAAAAATATAATCATGTAAAATAACTTAAATAAAACTCTTGTAAAATATTAGGTGTGTATCGATGCATACTAAAATATATAAAATATGAAAGTCGCAAAGTCAACAATTTTGGCTATACGTGTTGACATGATTATATGCGATTGCTTTATTGCGTTTTATTGTTATTATTTTATGCCAATAACTTATATATATTGTTAATTATCAGATGGAACATGCTGTTAATGAACCAGTTAACGAAATTAACCAATCTGAGCAAAACAATGAGGATCACTTTCTTAATAGGCAAGATATAGAAAACATCGTTGCTCAGGGAATAGCCAATGCTATCCCGACAATCGTCGCTGCTGTTAAAAGTCATGTTGAACCTTCCCAAGCCAACCCTAGTAAACGCACGCGCGACGATAATTTCAGTAACAGTGTTAACAGAGGCGGCAATAATGACAACGTGATTCAAGCCCCGATACTTAAGAAAATGAAAGTTGCAACATCTGGTTGCACCTATAAAGAATTTCTTGCCTGTAAACCTGTTGAATTTGCAGGCAATGAAGGGGCAACTGATGCACTGCATTGGTTGGAGAAAACCGAGGCAGTGATTAAAATAAGTAAATGTGCCGAGGAGGATAATGTCATGTATGCTTCTCACCTTTTTAAGGAAGAGGCATTAGAATGGTAGAACACGGTACTGAAAGCCAAGGGAAGTGACATGGCTTATGCCATGAGTTGGGAAGAATTGAAGCGTCTAGTGGAAAGGAAATTCTGCCCCGAATATGAGAAGGAACAAATGGCGAATAAGTTCCTGAGCCATCGAATGGTGGATGTTGATTGTCGAGGGTATACTTCGAAATTATTCAAATATGCCAAAATTGTACCAACTCTGGCTTCGCCAGAACCGGTACTTATTTCTCGCTATATTTGGGGTTTAATTAGCGAGATTCGTGACATCGTCAAGGCTGCGAGACCCACACAATTGACGATGCGGTGGAGTTAGCCAATACTTTGACCGATGGGCTGGTGCGTACGCAGGAAGAAAACAGAAAAAAGGAGTTAGCCCAAAAGATTACCCAAGAATTTCATGTGGGTAATAATATTAACTTCAAGAGGAAGGGAACTGGGTCCTCTTCCACCCCGCCATTTTGCGGGAATTGCAAAAAGAAACATTTTGGAAAATGTAGAGAAAATTGTAATTTCTGCAAAATTTCGGGCCATCGGGAGGAGGAATGCAAAAAGAAATCAAAGTTCTGCTACAACTGTGGAGAAGCTGGGCATTTCAGACCAGAATGCCCTAAATTGGTCAAACCAACGGATAACAAGGCCAAACCTGCTGAAGGAACTAATAAGAAGAACGCAAGAGCCTTCCAATTGACCACACAGGAAGCCGAACTGATTCCCGACGTAATAGCTGGTACGTTTCTGGTATACAACGTTTATGCGAAAGTATTATTTGACTCTGGTGCAAACCAAAGTTTTATAAATACTTCTTTCTGTCAAGCTCTTAAGCTACCCTTAACCAAACTTAGGCAGATTTATACAGTGGAGAGGATGTAAGGACCTGCAAAAATGTCCATAAACGACCCGTAAATAAAAACCCGGATCCCTGAAACCCTAATATTCATGAAAAATCAAGAAATTAAGAAATTTGGTTTCCACGTTGGTCGCGTAAGCTATTAGGTAAGGCTACACGGGCCGCAACAACTTAAAATTCTCCGGATAAGCGTTCAAGCCACGTGTCACACACGTGGCGGGCCTACCTGTGACACGCTAGCCCTACACGTAGACTAGGGGGCCCTCGCGGGCCGCGTAAGATCTTGTTAAGGTTTACGCGGGCCGCGTAAAACCTGAAAATCAGCTATAAATTGCCTGTGCATGGGACTTGCTTCTGTATTCGAAAATTTAGTTTCAAAACGTCCAAATTCTGCTTAAAACAAATATTAAGGTGTCAAGACGCTGCTACGAGTACAAGGTAATAACTCGATCACTGCTACGATACAATGTCCGATCGATTGAAACCAATCCGATGGATGTTTAAGTGTTGCCCGTATTTGGGCTATACTTTGTCATTCGTCGTGAGGGTTTTGATTTCGTGAGTTTATCGTAAATGTTGCATTAAGTTACTGACCTAGTTTCGTGTGCATTGTTATTTAACTAGGTTACAAGGCTAAATCAGTAGGCAAGGTTCTGTCCAACTAAACTTGCAATGTGAGTCATTCTCTTTTTATCAAATTGCTTTACAAAACCCTAAATGTTTTCTAGTTATATTTTGCAGTGATTAAGTCTTTGCTAATCTTTAATTACTGGCAGTATGTGGGGGTTTTGTGCACATTACTACTAACGATTTATCACTTTAGGTGGACGAGCCTAATTAGTGATATGTCCACAGTCATAGATTCGGTCGAGTGACAGCTGAACCAGATAATTATATGATAGGGGCAAATATAAAAACCCTTAATGCTGTAAATTTATAACAATGTGTCTTTTGTGCAAATTGAATGACTCGCCAGTATTTCCCCGCTGATAAAATCTTTTTAAACATGTTTCAGGTGACTTACTGTGAATAAAGGAAAAGTGCTAGGTAGCACTAAAAAGCTTGAAGAGGTGGCTCAATAAAATAAATAAACATGTTTTGTAAAACAAGGAATTTCCTAGTGAAATTCCCTTTATTGTAAATTATGGGATTTGTCCCAAAGTTGTGAAATAAAATAATTGGGCATTTTCAAGTTTAAACGATCCTGTTAATATTTCCGCTGCCAAACTAAATACAAATACCACGGGTTTTCTGTCCCGCGGCTTCTGGACCGGGTCACACCGGGCCGGGGGTCGTGACATTGGGTAAGCTGGATATCGACTGTGTGCGTAACTCAAATGATCGACCTCCTGGTAATTGAGGAATCACAACCAGTGATGGGTTGTTATCAATCGCGGGCTTGAAATGACTTTCGATACCCTGCACCGGTGGTCGGTCAACTCTTTTTGGAATGCCCTCAAAATTGTTGATCGGTGGAACCAAATTCCGCGGAAGTGGCCTCTGTTGAACCGAAATTTGTTGCACCGGTGGCGGAAATGGTATATCTAACAGCCTTCTTGGAATTGGTTTTTGATTAATGATGCGTGTGAAGTGTGTATATAAGTTTAAGTATATTTTACACTTTCTTTAGCCAAGTTTTAAATTTATAAAACACTATATTTACTAACACTAAACACACATATGGGCAAGTGCACCCATCGTGAGCGTAGTATAGTGTTGGTAAGATACCGAGGTCGTCCAAGGACACAAGAGCTTTTAGTACCGGTTTATCCTCAACGTCTAATCAAATCAAAAAGTTAGAAAAAGGTTTTAAACTAGAAAAATAAAAACTAACTAAAATGCTGAAAATAAAATAAAAGTAAAAACAGATAGACAAGATGAATCACTTGGCTCCGACTCGTGTATAGTGTAACCTTTGATTATTTCCGCACTTTTGCACTTTTTAAGAGATTATCTTAGTTATTGTAGTAGGCCCCTCTTTTGAAGGTGACGTTAACCTCAACCCAGTAGTTTGAGTCAGCAAGGATACAATCCTAAAGGGTCGGATTATTGAAAGATAATTAATTAAGTTATTAATGCGTATTATGGTAGGCCCTCTTTTGAAGGTGACGTTACCCTCGGCTAAGTAGTCTGAGTCAGCAGGGATACAATCCTAAGTAGCCGGGTTAAAGTATTAATAGTAGCTTACATATGAGGGGATCAAAGAGTTTGGACCCCCGCCATCCAATACCGTTAAGTATTGAAGGAGGTCCTATTAAATTTGACCCAGGTCCTTGCAGGATCTATACACTGAATAAGACAAGACTCTTACCAAACCGTTCCCTTAACCCCCGACCAGGTAGCCAACATACCTCCATATAGACCGTGGAGATATGAATGGTGAAAATCTTTTATTTTATATAGACAGTAAAATAATGCCAAGACACCACGGACAAACGATAAGGAAAAATCACCTTCCAACATAAGAAACTAGTTATTAAAGTCATTAATACATAATCAAGTAAAAAGTGCGAAAAGATTAAAAATAAAAAGTATTACACTAGACACTTTGTCTTCACCAAGTGATGTAAGAGACTTAGGCAAACATGGCCTTGATTGTCAAGAACTCTTACGATCAATCTTGGATCTCGAGACGACTCACACACTCTATGATGGACAATGGATGATGGTGGCGGATGATGGTGTTATGGTGGTGGTGGGTGGTGGGTGAAGTGTGAGAGAGGTGGTGTGCCAAGGGATGGTTTGAGCTTGAGCCAAGCACTCCTATTTATAGGCTGAACAGAAGCTCGGGCACGGCCCCGTGTCCATTGGGCACGGCCCCGTGTCCATCCTCTTCTCTGTCTTCATTAATTGCAGTTTGTCTGCATTAGTTGACCACGCCCCCGTGTCCGCTGGGCACGCCCCCGTGTGCAGAAGCATATCTGTACTATCAAGATTTGCCTGGATTCTGCGAATCTTATAGTTGACCATGGCCCCGTGTCCGCTGAGCACGACCCCGTGGTGGGCGATAGAAGCTTCTATAGCTTTGTCTTTTATGCTGGCACTTGGGCACGCCCCCGTGTTCACTGAGCACGAGGCGTGTTCAGCCTTCTGTTTTCTTGTTTTGCTTGGGAAGATGCTGTCGTGGGGTCGGGCATGTCTCTTTTGATCCTTTTCTTGTATTTATGTCAGATTTAGCTGTCTTTTTGCTTCTTTTGTTAATCTGAGCTCATTTAATCCTGAAAATACAAAAGGAAGACAAAAGCACACTTTTTCCAACATTAGTACTAAAAAATGGTTAGTTTTATACCACAATTGATGTAATTTATATGTTGCATTTTGCACACATCAATTAATCAGATCCGGTTGCTGAAACTGTCGTTGATACCCAACCGTATATGGGTGTTTTCTTTCTAGTACTCTCGAACCCATGTTTCCTTGGTAATTACCCAAATGCAATTCTTGCCGCTCACCTTGATTACCATAATTGTCATACTCATCGTAACCATCCCCAAACTCCCCTGAACTATTCCCCCTGCTCAAATATTGAAGGTCTGAAAGAGAACCATTGATGTTGAGCTGGTTGGTAATGGGAGGGTTGTGTCGGTAAAGAAATTGAAGTGGATGAGTTAACAGGTTGTGTTTGATTAGGTGGGGCAGTGTTATGATCATTAACAATCCTCACATATGGTGAGGAATGTTGGATGTTAGAAGTTTGGGTGAATATTGGGTATTGTGAGGATGTTGGTTGAGTTGTGAAGGGTGGCATGTTGTCTAAATTAGGGAACGATGGTGGTGGAATATGTGGAAGTGGAGAAGTAGCTTGGGTGGTTTGTGGTTGTTGTTCAGGCGGTACAAAAGTATTAGGTGATGGCTATGTAGGAGTCGGTGTGAATTGGTTTTGCGGAGGTGAATTTTCGGGTTGCTTTTCAAGGTTGCTTGAATTCTCCATTGTTTTGAGATTTAAAGTTGGTGCTTGCACTATCTTGTTTTCTCGTTGCACAACTCGGGTGTGCCTAACGGTTCTTTCGATTTCCGGATCAAATACTAGTGGTGAAGCTTTTCCAGAGTTTCTCGTATGATGCATGCACGTACAAGATCACCTGCGCAACTGAAATAACCGGAAAAAAAATCAATATGCATATATATTTTTATATGGATGTATAAATATATTATAATAAGTAGTAAAAAAATCACAATTTTCAAATATTAATAAAGTAATAAAAAAAGATTTAATAATTTTAAACACATACGTTGAGATGTATGTATTGCATATGTGGATTATAATAATATATAATTTGATAAAAAAATCATAAAACAAAATCTAATAATTTGATATATGGAAACAACAACAATAATATAATATGAAAATATGCATAAAGTAGGTGCATGCAATGACATGACCATTCCTTCTTTGACCAAGAGTTATGCAGATCATAATCATGCACCATCTTCTCCATGCTTCTTTTCTTGAAACTTGAGTAGACTTTTAGAACACCATTTCTTTAAGCATGCATGGACCTTCCCCTTTTCAATGATTACACATTTACAAGATCATTATAAAATTGACATGACCTCTCTGTGCACTTCAAAACCCACTCAACCGTCTCTATCTTCCTTAACATATCTCTCTTTCCGGCAAACGATCGTTTTGGGAGAAAAGATAGACTTATACCCGGACCATTGTATGTGGAGATCGGTGATCGGGGACGCAAAAGGTGTACGTGCTCTAGGAAAGATTAGAGACATGCTAACCTCTGGTGGATATGCAGACAGCCCGATATGCTATATCGGTGGAACTAAGATTATGGTTGTCTTTAAAGACAAGACTTCAGCAGTCGATTTTATGGAGAATAAGGCGGAGGTGTGGGAACCACTATTATCGTCGGTAGTCTTGTGGAAAGGGCAAGACTTTCCGTTCGAACGTCTAGCTTGGTTAAGGATACATGGGGTGCCGATTTACCTCCGGGAAAGTTTGGTTTTCGATAAGATTGGAGAACTATTCGGAGAACTGGTATGGAGGTCGGAGTTTACTTGGGCCTCTACGGACAACTCGACAAGTGTTTGTGGGGTTCTAACCTCATCAAAAAAAGGATTGACGAGGAGGTGACATTGAAGTGGGGTGAGAAAGAATTCAATATCTGGGTGACAGAAGAAGTTACAGATTGGGCCAAACAATTAGTGGAGGAGTTAACTTTGGCTCCCTCTACAAATGAACCAGTAACCATGGAGTCTGTTAATGGTGAGGAGGATGAAGTGGAAGAAGGTGAAATCAGGAGTCTAGAAAGGCATTCTTCGCCGGAACGTGACCGACCGGTTACCGGAGATGGGTGTGTCCCGAAGGAAGATGAAGAGCTGACGATTCCGTTTGGGTGTTCCAACGGTCACGCGCATGGGAACTCGGATACGCACGCGCCTGGGGAGGAGGAAAACTTTTTTGGGGAAACTCAAAAGCCACAGTACCATCATCATGACACGGATATCCAGGGGTTGAAGGCGGCATGGGATTACACAAATCACAACAGTAAAAGTGGGGGTGACCTGGATTTTGGAAAAAAATTAAAAACATCAAAAAGTCAAGGAAAACCCAATTCGGTTGGGTTAGGTGAAACAACAGGCCCAAGTGGTAGCAATATTTTAGGCAAAAGGTCCAGATTGGTGAGAAGTCCACCTTCCACGGGTTCTTTTCTAGGCCCACCAGAGAAGACTTTGAATGTATGTCACACCCCCAATATCCACATGCGGAATACCACCGCTTGGAGGCGTGACTGACCAGGATCCAGCCAGCAATTATACTGAGCATTGGTTAATAGTAAAAATGTTCACCAACCACAATAGCTAGTAAACATCATAGTTCGAAGTTTTAAAAGTTTAAGTTCAAATAACAGTCGAAGTAAACAGCGAAAGCATAAACCAAACAGTTTCAAAACAAGGTTCATAGTTCAAGATTATTTAAACCCAACACATGGGTTAGACGACCACTACACATTCCCAAGCTGCAAGCTCCTGAGTCACTCTTGGGAATGTGTAGTGGTCGTCTAACCCATGTGTTGGGTTTAAATAATCTTGAACTATGAACCTTGTTTTGAAACTGTTTGGTTTATGCTTCCGCTGTTTACTTGGCGAGTTCACGAGATGTCCAGTTTTAAGTTTTCGAAAAACGTAGGTTGTTTAGATAAAGCATTTACAATCACGCCATGGGGAGCTACCCCATATGAAAGCTACTAAACTGATGTTACCGAAACTGTTGATGAGAAGATTTTTGTGCCCCAGGTCAATGTCTATCGTCATTGACCAAGATGCAAGGTCTACTAGTTCACGCCCGATCTCCCCCGGTCACGGTGTGAGGTTGTCAAACCTAATAGCGCTATCAACTATTAACCCGTTCGCCCCCGGAGATTAATCGGTACTGTAAGCAGGGACTTTAAATGATAGAGATTTGTTTAGTTTTGCTAGTTGTGATTTATAAATAATATCCAAACGCATTTTCCCCCGGAAATAGTAATTTAGAAGTTACCCTTTAGTTTGTTCGTGTCCCTCCCTGGGACGCATGCTTTTAGTGTATGAACTCACCTTAGGTTGCTCGGTAGAATAGTTTACTTGGTCACGCACGCTGGTTACCACGCCCTAGCATGGTTACCGGTATAGTTAGGTTGGGTACGAGTAATCACGTATGTCCTACACGTATCTAGCACATAGCATGCATACAGTTATCTATCGGGTTACTGGGCCTATTCTAATCATCGATCAGTCATACAGTACCTAGTTCAGTCAAACAAGCAGTCCAAACCAAAACATGTTGCGGCCCAATAACTTAAGTAAACAGTCCAGTCGAGACGAGGTGGTCTCGATTCGAGACCGAGAGGTCTCGAGTCGCAACCAAGTGGTCTCGGGTTGCAGCCGGGTGGTCTCGAGTCATGCAAGTACGAGTCGCAACCTCAGAGGTCTCGAGTTCAGTCTTGAGTCAAGATCATGAGATCTCGAGTCAAGACCTTGCTGATTTCGAGTCTCTGAAGCCTATCTCGAGTTGCTGCTTGGTGGTCTCGAGTCGAGACTGGGTGTCTCAACTTGTTTGCCTGATTAAGAGATCCTTCTAGAACCTCAGATGTACTATCCAATAGAATTTCATGTGCATGAAATTGTGTACTATCCAATAAAAACACACAAACATGTTTTCTTGTCTAATACCTTAATCAAATGGATCAAACAAAGCATATTTCAAATATTTACATGATCTTAAAACGGCTCCTTCTACACATTCATCATGTTCATCATTTTGCAAGCATGTTCATTCAAGCCGGTTATGAATCAAGTTCAAAATGCAACCCAGTCAACACCAACGGCCTTATTTCTAACACATCATTTACGGTTCAACATTAGGTCTATGTATATTTATGCACTTTTCATGAGAAGGACTATGCAAAACATGTTTAAACAACAACCTACATCATCTAATTACTCTTATCCCATCAGATCATACAATCATATACAAATAATAGTTACAATGTATAACATCTTTTAATCAACATCTTTATCATACAAAATCATGCAAGTAGACATCTAAACTGAACATGTGTTTTATTCATCAAGCACACACCTTTACCAACAATTTTGCAAAGAACATGGATTAAAACATGAAACTAACCGGTTAGAGGTGTTAAGAGTGTGAAAACGAGTAGGTTTGATGAAAGGAGATCCTCGAGTGAAGAACACGAGCCGATCCGAGGGCCTTTGATGTTTTCGGTTGTATCTGAGAGGTGTGGCGTTGTTGAGGTTTAGGGTTTTTAGAGAGAAAGAGTGTAGAGGAGAGTATGTGTGAGGGTGAGTGTGATTTGTCCAAAGAAATGGCAAGGTTGGCTAGGAGCACTAGTTATATACTAGCCCTAAGTCGGTTCACCCTAGTGGGTTTTCGAGTGGGATAAGGAGAAGCATGGCCCAACTGTTATACGGTTCACTCGAAAATGAGTGGTCTCGAGTCGGCTTGATTATGGTCTTGGTTTACTATCATATATATATATATATATAATACACATACTTAATACAAGGATCACATAGCTCGTTAAGATAAATTCACGACTTTCATTTAATAATATTTACACGAAACACTGAAACAAGAAGGTTGTTCGGGGAAAATCCAGAGTGTCACATTATCCCCAAGTTTTAAGAACTTTCGTCCCGAAAGTTAAGGCAGCCACTGTCAAGCTGGTGAGAACGTTTCAACGGGGTGTCACATTATCCCCCCGTTAGTTTGGAATTTCGTCCCGAAATTCGGTTGTAGCTTCAGTGCTGGGAGTTTCATTTGGGAACAACTAGGGATACTTGCGCTTCATCTGATCTTCCCGCTCCCAGGTAAACTCTGGGCCGCGGCGCGAGTTCCAACGAACTCGTACGAGAGGTATCTGGCTACGTTTGAGGGTTTTGATCTCTCGATCCGTGATCTTAATCGGTTCCTCAGTAAAGTGTAGCTGTTCGTCAATAGTGAGTTCCTTGAAGGGAATGATGAGTGTTTCATCTGACAGACACTTCTTCAGATTAGACACGTGAAAGACGTTGTACACAGCACTCAGTTCTTCAGGCAGATTCAATCTGTAAGCAACCTTACCGATCTTTTCGGTAATTTCGAAGGGTCCGACATATCACGGATTAAGCTTGCCCCGTTTTCCAAAACGAACCACACCCTTCCAGGGTGAGACTTTAAGCAGTGCCCGGTCACCAACCTGGAATTCTAGCGGTTTCCTATCCTTATCAGCGTAACTCTTCTGACGGTCACGAGCTGCCGCCATGCGTTGTCTGATCTGGGCAATCCTTTCCGTAGTGTCTACTACAAGTTCTGGACCTGTGATTTGGCTGTCGCCAACTTCCGCCCAGCAAAGAGGCGATCAGCATTTACGACCGTACAATGCCTCAAAGGGTGCTGCCTGAATGCTGGTGTGGTAGCTGTTATTGTAGGAGAATTCCACTAATGGTAGATGCTTTTCCCAACCCTTGCCAAAATCGATCACACATGCCTTAAGCATGTCTTCAAGGGTTTGAAGGGTGCGTTCAGATTGCCCATCCGTTTATGGATGATAAGCGGTGCTCATGTCTAAACGTGAGCCAAAAGATTTGTGCATAGCTTACCAGAACTCAAAAGTAAAACGCGCGTCTCGATCGGAAATAATAGAGGTTGGCACTCCGTGTTTCGAAAACACTTCCTTTAAGTATACCTCTGCTAAGGTAGAGAACTTGTCTGTTTCTTTAATAGCCAAAAAGTGTGCAGACTTAGTTAATCGATCCACTATCACCCAAATGGTGTCATT
Organism: Helianthus tuberosus; assembly: GCA_030545235.1. Lineage (NCBI taxonomy): Eukaryota > Viridiplantae > Streptophyta > Magnoliopsida > Asterales > Asteraceae > Helianthus > Helianthus tuberosus. The sequence goes on from CM060432.1 coordinate 142,806,956, forward strand.
CCCGCGTTGAGACCTAGGCAGGCCAGTAACAAAATCCATGGAAATTTGCTCCCATTTCCATTGCGGGATATCGGGTTGTTGGAGTAGGCCCGATGGTTTTTGATACTCAGCCTTGACTCTCGCACAAGTCAAACATTTACTGACATAGGTCGCTATGTGGGCTTTCATGCTAGGCCACCAGTATGTAGTCTTTAAGTCATGGTACATCTTATTCGAACCCGGATGTACTGAGTAACGGGACTTATGGGCTTCGTCCATTACAAGTTCGCGTAAATTTCCATAGAGTGGGACCCATATACGCCCGTTTACATAGTAAGCACCATCTTCTCTTTGTTCTAGCCATTTCCTCGATCCTCACAGGGATTCAGCCCTGATGTTCTCGGCTTTTAATGCTTCAACCTGAGCGTCTCGGATTTGCTTAGGGAGGTTCGAGTGGATGGTGAGCTGTAAGGCATGAACACGCTTAGGCTTGGTTTCCTTCCTGCTGAGGGCATCTGCCACAATATTAGCCTTGCCTGGATGATATTTAATCGCGCACTCGTAGTCGTTTAGGAGCTCGACCCATCGGCGTTGCCGCATATTCAACTCCCTTTGTTCCATTATATGCTGGAGACTCTTGTGATCGGTGTAAATCGTGCACTTGGTACCGTACAAGTAGTGTCTCCAAATCTTGAGCGCGAAGACCACAGCTCCGAATTCTAAGTCATGTGTCGTGTAGTTCCGTTCGTGGATCTTGAGTTGTCGCGAAGCGTAAGCAATAACCTTCTCACTTTGCATCAACACACAACCAAGTCCTTGAATAGAAGCGTCGCAGTAAACAACAAAGTCGTCGGTACCTTCAGGTAAGGAAAGAATAGGAGCACTACAGAGGTTCTTCTTTAGTTCCTGAAAGGCAGATTCCTGAGCATCATTCCATTTGTAAGCGACACCCTTCTGAGTGAGGGTCGTAAGAGGACGAGCGATCTTTGAAAATCCCTTGATGAATCTACGATTGTATCCCGCCAATCCCAAGAATTGGCAAACTTCGGTTGGAGTCTTAGGTATAGGCCAATTCTTGATGGATTCGATCTTAGCGGGGTCGACGTGAATCCCATCCTGATTGACTATGTGCCCAAGGAAATGGACTTCTCTAAGCCAGAAATCACATTTCGAGAATTTGGCGTACAGTTGCTCATTGCGAAGGAGTTCGAGAATCAGACGCAGGTGTTGTTCATGCTCCTCATGACATTTCGAGTAAATTAGAATGTCGTCAATAAACACAATCACGAACTTGTCAAGGTAGGGTTTGCACACTCGGTTCATGAGATCCATGAAGATCGCAGGTGCGTTGGTCATTCCGAAGGGCATGACGAGGAATTCGTAGTGACGATAGCGGGTTCTGAAGGCAGTCTTAGAGACGTCCTTATCGCAGACTCTCAGCTGGTGATAGCCTGATCGCAGATCAATCTTGGAATAGTAGCTCGACCCTTGCAGCTGGTCAAACAGATCGTCGATACGGGGAAGTGGATAACGATTCTTGATGGTGACCTTGTTCAGTTCACGGTAATCAATGCACATTCGGAATGTGCCATCCTTCTTTTTGACAAAGAGTACTGGGGCTCCCCAGGGTGACGAGCTAGGACGGATAAAACCTTTGTCCAATAGTTCTTGTAGTTGAGTAGAAAGTTCCTTTAGTTCAGCGGGGGCTAGTCGATAAGGTGCACGAGCTATAGGTGCTGCTCCGGGAGCTAGTTCGATTTGAAATTCGACCTAACGGTGAGGAGGGAGTCCAGGTAGTTCCTCAGGAAATACTTCGGGGTAGTCACGTACCACTGGAAAATCTTTGATCCTCTTTTCCTTTTCCTGGGTATCGGTGACAAGGGCTAAGATAGCGGTGTGCCCCCTTTCGTAAACACTTCTGGGCTTTTAAGAATGAAATGATTCCTGTGACTTCTCCTCCTTTGTCTCCTTGAACGATAAGGGGTTTACCAGAAGGACGGGGAATGCGAACAACTTTCTCTTGGCAGAGGATTTCATCTCGATGCTTGGATAACCAATCCATACCAATGACGACGTCGAAGCTTCCGAGAATGATGGGGAAGAGATCGATACGGAAGGTCTGGCCAGACAATTCTAATTTGCAGTTACGAATAACGTGTGAGGCCTCGAGGTTCCTACCATTAGCTATTTCAACGATGTGCTTAGAGCTTAACGATGTAAGAGTGGACTTAAGCTTCTTACTAATACGTAGGGATACATAACTTGCATCTGCTCCAGAATCAAATAATATGGAAACATAACGATCATTAAGTAGGAACTTACTCGCCACCACGTTGGGGTCGTTCCTCGCTTCTCCAGCTCCAATCACAAAAGCCCTTCCTCTTGCACCATTCCCAGCATTGTTGGTGTTGTCGTTGTTCTGGTTTAACTGGGGACAATTCTTCTTAATGTGCCCCTCGGCTCCGCACTGGAAACAACCCTTGATATTCCCATGATGCTTCTGCTGCGGTTGGTTCTGTCTTGCGGGATGAGGGCTCCTACAATCCTTGGCCTCATGCCCCATCTTGTTGCATCGCTGACACTTGTTCCTCGCACAGGGCCCATTGTGGTGTCGATTACACTTGTTACATTTGGGGAGATGGCCCTGGTAGCTGCCCTGCTGCTGAGGGCCCTTGTTGTTTTCAGTTTTCCTCTGCTGGGTTGGGGCCTGAGTGGGGTTAGCATCCTTACCCTGATTTCCATCCCACTTTCGTTTGTTGTCAGAAGTTCCGGCAGTAGCATTTATCCTTTTGGGCAACTTGCCCTCCTCCACAGCCTGATCAGTGAGTTTGTGAGCAAGACGGACCACTGGCTGGATGGTATTGAGGTTGGCTGAGGTCACATGACTCCGGATTTCTGGGGCCAAACCTTTGATGTACAATTTGATCCTTCGGTACATAGGTCGGGACATGTTTGGGCAAAGTGCAGCATAGTCGTTGGACTGCTTGGTGTAGGTCTCAATCTCTGATCCAACCATCTTGAGCTCAAAGTATTCGTTTTCGAGCTTATAAATGTCATCCCTGTGACAGTATTCTTCCTTGATCATGTCCTTGAAATCTTCCCATGCAGTGGCATTAGCAGTTTCCAAACCAAGCATCTGAATATGTGCCTTCCACCATGAAAGTGCGTTTCCTTCAAGCGTACCAGTCGCAAACTTTACCCAGTTAGCAGGGGGCACTCGCAGACACCGAAGACAGCTTCGGCCTTTTCAATCCAGTGCAGAAGGCCGATGGCACCCTCAGTGCCGTTGAAAGGGAGAGGCTTGCAATCCATGAAGGTTTTGAAAGTACAAACACGTGGTTGCACCGGCGCTTGCTGACCTGCTGTGAGAAGCGAAGCGAATAGGCTTAGAGGTGAAAAGACGATGCGGGGGTAGGATCTAAACATCCTAAAGTAATGAGTTTACCTCCAGGGTGAGCTGCGAAAGCTGCAGCCACCGTGTTGAGCAAGTTAGTGAACTGAGCCTGGGTCATGTTAACGTTTCCTCTTCCGCGTCCACTCATTGTCTTCATAGACAGAAAACACAGTATGAGTGTGATGTCGTAATGTAGCGAAAATGAGGTAGAAGAGGAATAGGTATCTATCTAATTAGGCACACTAGTATGTATAGTAGAGCAACAACATAAAGTAAACAAGCAAATAAACACAAGTCCGAGCTATGAGGTCTAATACATTGAGTCTTGCCCTTGGAGTGTAGTGTCGTCACGAGTCACGGGTTATAGTCTGGTTTTTTTCAAAAAGACTTTCTTTTTAAAACCGAGTTCACTATAACCAATGGCTCTGATACCAATCTGTCACACCCCCAAAATCCACATGCGGAATACCACCGCTTGGAGGTGTGACTGACCAGGATCCAGCCAGCAATTATACTGAGCATTGGTTAATAGTAAAAATGTTCACCAACCACAATAGCTAGTAAACATCATAGTTCGAAGTTTTAAAAGTTTAAGTTCAAATAACAGTCGAAGTAAACAGCGGAAGCATAAACCAAACAATTTCAAAACAAGGTTCATAGTTCAAGATTATTTAAACCCAACACATGGGTTAGACGACCACTACACATTCCCAAGCTGCAAGCTCCTGAGTCACTGGGTACCTGCAAAGCATGCAGTAGGGTATCAACAAAAATGTTGGCGAGTTCACGAGATGTCCAGTTTTAAGTTTTCGAAAAACGTAGGTTGTTTAGACAAAGCATTTACAATCACGCCATGGGGAGCTACCCCATATGAAAGCTACTAAACTGATGTTACCGAAACTGTTGACGAGAAGATTTTTGTGCCCCAGGTCAATGTCTATCGTCATTGACCAAGATGCAAGGTCTACTAGTTCACGCCCGATCTCCCCCGGTCACGGTGTGAGGTTGTCAAACCTAATAGCGCTATCAACTAATAACCCGTTCGCCCGGGCGATTAATCGGTACTGTAAGCAGGGACTTTAAATGATAGAGATTCGTTTAGTTTTGCTAGTTGTGATTTATAAATAATATCCAAACGCATTTTCCCCCGGAAATAGTAATTTAGAAGTTACCCTTTAGTTTGTTCGTGTCCCTCCCTGGGACGTATGCTTTTAGTGTGTGAACTCACCTTAGGTTGCTCGGTAGAATAGTTTACTTGGTCACGCACGCTGGTTACCACACCCTAGCATGGTTACCGGTATAGTTAGGTTGGGTACGAGTAATCACGTATGTCCTACACGTATCTAGCACATAGCATGCATACAGTTATCTATCGGGTTACTGGGCCTATTCTAATCATCGATCAGTCATACAGTACCTAGTTCAGTCAAACAAGCAGTCCAAACCAAAACATGTTGCGGCCCAATAACTTAAGTAAACAGTCCAGTCGAGACGAGGTGGTCTCGAGTCGAGACCGAGAGGTCTCGAGTCGAGACCGAGAGGTCTCGAGTCGCAACCAAGTGGTCTCGGGTTGCAGCTGGGTGGTCTCGAGTCATGCAAGTACGAGTCGCAACCTCAGAGGTCTCGAGTTCAGTCTTGAGTCGAGATCATGAGATCTCGAGTCGAGACCTTGCTGATTTCGAGTCTCTGAAGCCTATCTCGAGTTGCTGCTTGGTGGTCTCGAGTCGAGACTGGGTGTCTCGACTTGTTTGCCTGATTAAGAGATCCTTCTAGAACCTCAGATGTACTATCCAATAGAATTTCATGTGCATGAAATTGTGTACTATCCAATAAAAACACACAAACATGTTTTCTTGTCTAATACCTTAATCAAATGGACCAAACAAAGCGTATTTCAAATATTTACATGATCTTCAAACGGCTCCTTCTACACATTCATCATGTTCATCATTTTGCAAGCATGTTCATTCAAGCCGGTTATGAATCAAGTTCAAAATGCAACTCAGTCAACATCAACGGCCTTATTTCTAACACGTCATTTACGGTTCAACATTAGGTCTATGTATATTTATGCACTTTTCATGAGAAGGACTATGCACAACATGTTTAAACAACAACCTACATCATCTAATTACTCTTATCCCATCAGATCATACAATCATATACAAATAATAGTTACAATGTATAACATCTTTTAATCAACATCTTTATCATACAAAATCATGCAAGTAGACATCTAAACTGAACATGTGTTTTATTCATCAAGCACACACCTTTACCAATAATTTTGCAAAGAACATGGATTAAAACATGAAACTAACCTGTTAGAGGTGTTAAGAGTGTGAAAACGAGTAGGTTTGATGAAAGGAGATCCTCGAGTGAAGAACACGAGCCGATCCGAGGGCCTTTGATGTTTTCGGTTGTATCCGAGAGGTGTGGAGTTGTTGAGGTTTAGGGTTTTTAGAGAGAAAGAGTGTAGAGGAGAGTATGTGTGAGGGTGAGTGTGATTTGTCCAAAGAAATGGCAAGGTTGGCTAGGAGCACTAGTTATATACTAGCCCTAAGTCGGTTCACCCTAGTGGGTTTTCGAGTGGGATAAGGAGAAGCATGGCCCAACCGGCCCAACTGTTATACGGTTCACTCGAAAATGAGTGGTCTCGAGTCGGCTTGATTATGGTCTCGGTTTACTATCATATATATATATATATATATATATATATATATATATATATATATAATACACATACTTAATACAAGGATCACATAGCTCGTTAAGATAAATTCACGACTTTCATTTAATAATATTTACACGAAACACTGAAACAAGAAGGTTGTTCGGGGAAAATCCAGAGTGTCACAATGTAGGACCTGGTTCAAACAACAACTCCATTGACTTAAACACACCTGTCATTATCCATTCTGGTAGTCAAAATTTTGGACCTGATGACTTCGAGCAGCAAGGGCAGGACCTTCATCCTAGTGCTGCGGATTCCATAGTCAACAGATCTAATACGTTGGAGGCTGAGGTAGACGCCACCTCTTTGTTCGGTGACCAAATCGGAATTAATTTGGCAGGTTTTGAAGGCGATGTTGCAAAACTCATTGTGGAGGAAGGTGAGTTAAATGTTATCAAATGAATTTTTTGACTATAAATATAAGGGGCCTAGGGGATCTGAGGAAACCCAGCTGGATTAGAGGCCTAAATACCAGCCATGGCGTGCATTTTTTGTCAATTCAAGAGGCAAAGTTATGTAACTCTGCAAGTTTTATGTTCAGTAGTTTTTGGGGTAGAACCATATATGATGCGGAATCGGTTGATGCCGTTGGTACATCTGGGGGTTTAATTTGTATGTGGAACCCCAATGTGTTTACAAAAGAAGGTGTTTTCAAACACAGAAGGTTTTTGGTGGTCTCAGGGAGATTAGTGCAGAGCGGGGTTAAGGTAAATGTCGTTAACATACACGCTCCAAATGACGCTCCAGCACGTAGAAGTCTTTGGGTTGAAATTTTAAATCTGAAGAATTCACTAGATGGAGCTTGGATAATCTTGGGGGATTTCAACGAGGTTAGGGACCCTTCGGAGAGACTTAATTCTGAGTTTATTCGTTCTGCGGCTGACACTTTCAATACTTTCATCGCCAATGCCGACCTACACGAGTACAATATGGGTGGTGCAAAATACACATACATGTCCGACAATGGCGAAAAACTGAGTAAACTGGACCGGGTGTTGGTGTGTAGTGAGTTTGTAAATTCCTGGCCAGCCGCGGCTCTGGTGGCTTTGGCCTGGGGTTACTCAGACCACCGACCACTACTCCTAACCATGGTTCAAACCGACTTTGGCCATATCCCATTCAAATTCTTTAATTCTTGGTTGGAAACCCCGGGATTCACCGAGTATATCTTGAAGTTATGTAGCAGTTTCAGTTTTGTTGGGTCGGCCGACAAAGGTTTAGCCACTAAACTGAAGTGCTTGAAAAATAAAATAAAGGTTTGGAACGTTGCACTAAAGTTGAGTTCAGACGGGGTTATTTTAGCTTCCAAAAATCAAATTCAACTCTTGGAGGAGTTTGCGGAATCTAGGGGTCTTAACCAGGAGGGAATTGAGCTCAGAGCAGGGTGCCGAAGTGTGGTAATGTAGGCGGAAAGGCTGAAACTTTTAGATGTAAGACAAAAGGCAAGAATACAGTGGGCCGTTGACGGGGACAAAAACACTAGTTTCTTCCACGGCGTCCAGAATGCTAATCTAAGTAACAACCGCATCAATGGTCTCTTTATTGATGGAGAATGGGTGGTGAATCCAACACTTATTAAAGAAAACTTCTATGAGTTTTTCTCAAACTTATTTATGGAACCGATGCCGGTACGGCCGACATTTTCATGCCCAAATCTCACGACATTAACAGGTTCAGATTCTGATTTTTTAGTTCAGCCCTTTTCACTTTCGGAAATAAAAAACGCCGTGTGGGATTGCGACGGGGATAAAGCTCCTGGGCCGGATGGCTTTAATTTTAGCTTTATTAAAAGGTGTTGGGCTGGCTTTGAAGCGGATTTTGTTAAGCTTTTTGGGGAATTCTATGAGACGGGTTCACTCAATACGACATGTAGTTCGTCATTCATAGCGTTGATTCCAAAAATCAAGGATCCGTTGAAGCCCTCAGATTTTCGGCCTATAAGTCTAATCGGATGTGTGAACAAAGTCATTTCAAAAGTGTTGGTGAATCGCCTTAAAGGGGTAATGGGGAAATTGGTCTCACCGGAACAAACGGCGTTCCTATCAGGTGGAAGTATTACTGACGGTCCGTTAATGCTAAATGAAGTGGTTGCTTGGATGCGGAAGGTGAAGAAAAAAGGCTTGTTGTTTAAAGTTGACATCCATAAAGCTTATGATTCACTGAATTGGGTTTACTTGGATTCGGTTATGACACAAATGGGGTTTCCAAGTCGGTGGCGACAGTGGGTAATGGCCATAGTCACAACCGCACGTGCGTCGGTTTTGATAAACGGCTCCCCCACTCACTAGTTCGAATGTCGGAGGGGACTTAGACAAGGTGACCCACTTTCGCCTTTTCTTTTTGTGTTAGCAATGGAAGCGTTGTCGGGCTTCATGAAGAAGGCTTGCTCAATTGGGCTCTTTCGTGGCTTAAAATGTACAAACGAGGGGCCGCTACTCTCCCATCTATTATACGCCGATGATGTGGTATTTTTGGGGGAGTGGACTTATTCAAATGGGCAAAATTTGTGTAGACTACTAAGGTGTTTTTATTTGATTTCGGGGCTAAAAATAAACCTTGCAAAATGTGGTATATTTGGGGTAGGTGTGGATAGTCATGATATCCAGACTATGGCAAACATTCTACACTGTAAGATTGGAAACTTTCCATTCAAATACCTTGGTCTACTCGTGGGGGCGAACATGAATCTCATAAAAAATTGGAAACCGGTGGTGGACCTTTTTAGGTCTCGACTATCAATTTGGAAAGCAAGGAATGTATCATATGGAGGTCGGGTGACTTTGATAAAGTCGGTTCTAAATTCCTTACCCACTTATTTCTTTTTACTCTATAAGGCGCCGGTACAAGTAATAGCCACTTTGGAGAGACTTCGAAGACTATTTTTTTGGGGTGGGACGGAGGAAAACTCAAAAACTAGTTGGATTGCATGGGAAAGCGTCATCGCACCGGTAAAATATGGGGGGTTGGGGTTCGGCTCGTTGAGGGACGCAAACCTAGCAATGCTCGCCAAGTGGTGGTGGAGGTTCAAAGTAGAAGACAAAAGTTTGTGGCGGAAAGTTGTTTGGGCAATCCATAACAACTCCAGATCATGGAATTATATTCCAGCAAAACTGACCATTCCAGGGCCATGGAAACAGGTTAGTAACATTTCGTCTGAACTACTTCGAAAAGGAGTTGTCTTGCATAAATCTATAAAAGGTAGAGTGGGTTGCGGTACATCTGTTCTTTTCTGGATTGATGTTTGGTTCGGGTCAGAAGCACTAGCTGATAAATACCCAATTTTATTTGGGCTGGAAACAAACAAATGGGCTGCAGTAGCTGAGAGGGTGGGAGCTGTGAGTTCAGGTCAACATTGGAATTGGGTTTGGAAAAGGCAGATTACTGGTCAATCAGAGATGCAAGAGCTGGGTCAGCTGGAAATGGAGTTAGCACAGGTAAGGTTGACGTCAATCCCAGATACGTGGCAGTGGGATTTGGAGGGCTCGGGTCACTTTACAGTTAAAAGCCTTAAAACAAATATGTTGTCTCATGTTAATATGACACCGAAATATAATTTTCAATGGAATAATTGGGTTCCAAAGAAAGTGGCAATTCTTGCTTGGAGAGCGTCGAGGGATAGGCTGCCAACAAAGGAACTTTTAATCCGTAGAAATATCCCTGTCAACCCAGACTCGTGTTTTTTCTGTGGAGATTCTGCTGAAACATCGGAGCATCTATTTGTTTCATGTAGCTTCACACAATGTGTTTGGCAGGTCCTTGCAACATGGTGTAACCTACCACCAATAATTGCTTTCAGCCTAAAAGACATCCTTGAGTTACATCATCACAGTCAAGGTTCAAAAAGTAAAAAGAAGGCGCTTCATGGTGTTGTGTTAACAACATTATGGTGCATTTGGAGACTAAGAAATGATGCAGTTTTTAATGGTAAGGCGCCTAATATTCAAAGAATAGTGGAGGAGATGAAAGCGTTGGGTTATCTCTGGGTGAAACACCGTTCAAAACAACACTCAATAACATGGGAACAATGCAAGCTTTAAAGGTGTTTGAATAGATTTTGGCGTGACATGTAATTGTAGCTTGGCTTTGTTTTTTTCCTTTTTGATGGTTGTAATATGCCTTCCTTGCATCTTGCTAGGTAAGGTTGTGATATATTAATAAAATTTGTTGGCCGTTCAAAAAAAATATATATCTCTCTTTCCGGCTGCCACTTTAACCTTTCCGATCAGCCCCTTTTTGAATACCAAATACAAAACCAAACCGCTTTGGTTCTACTCGAACCCCCGCAACCGTAGTCGACCGTTAGTGATGACGGGGGTAGCCCAAGACTAAATAAAATGACTAAATATATGAACGTCCAAAAGGTTAAAAGGTTCAATGGTTGAAAAGCTGAGGAGATGGAGTAAAGCAATACGAGAACAGTAAACAAGTCACATCTCCGAACAGCTCCACCAACCCACCAGCCGCAAAAGCAACGCAGGTCCGCAGAGCACATGCTATTATCCAGGGGTCAAAAGGCTTTAACCCCCAAACGGGTAAGCCCCTCACTGCAAGCAAGGTCACTAGTCAAATGTATTCTACTTCGAGAGATGTCTTCTCTTATAAATTGACACTTCATTTACCTCAAAAAACATCTCCTGGCCAGCTCTGATTCTCTAATCTCTGGTCATTCATGTTGAGTACTTGCTTACATACAAGTCACTCCTTTTCACATCCACCACACACATTCCATTTGCTGCCACTTCCGAATCTGAGTACATTTCAGAGAAGGATCTTCAGCAAATAACAACAATATACTAGTGAACCTCCTTCCACGTCTTGCAAACGTGGGGGGACCCCACGACCTGCGTTAGGCAAAGTTGAACCCTTCAACCCTTTTGCCTAACCAGCCCAACTACTACCGTTGGTCTTATATTTGTTGCATCAACAAGTTGGCGCCCACCGTGGGGCTACGCCGCTATTTCTTCTCAAAAAGACCTAGTAGTGTAGCTCTCTTCACTTAAAATCACCATGTCTGAAAGTGGATCCCCAGAGGAAGTAAATCAGATTCCAAACACTTCTACTCCGGGTAGTAGCCAAGCTCACGTGGCTATACCAACTTCTTTCTCAACTCCGGGGAGCACACCCGAGTTCCTCACCTTCAACACACCAACCCCGTCCAGATTCGGGGTTCCATCTCCCAATATCGGTGTCTCTGACGCCCCAGCACGTGTTGAACTCACCCCCGAAGGGGTTGCCAACAATTTCCTTGAGTTGAGGTCCCTTCTCAACCAACATGTAAGTAAAGAAAGAGAAAAAGGAGTGAGGATTCGTTTAGACTATGACGAACCTGAACCAACGCTGTCTCCCGGACCACCTCCCCCTCCTTTTACAACAAGAGGTGAGGCTGGTCCCAGTAATCCTTCAAACCCTCACCCTTATCTGTCCACTATGGCAAATCCTACGGTGCATCCTATCTTCTCTTCCCAACCAATTACTAGTGGTGCTCCTTTGGGATATGAGCTAACTCTTGACCAGCTCCTACAATCCCCAGCAACAAGCTTTCCAGCATCCACGACAACCACGTGGGAGCAAGCTCTGTCAGTGCTCCCTTTGGCACGAAGTGCTGTTATGAGCACTCCCCTTGGAATGAACTGCTCAGTTGCCCCAGGAAGCCTTCAAGGCTTCAACCTCATGCCCAACATGATGACCCAGATGATGGCCAACTTCCCGTGGCAACACTTTATTAATCAGGTGCTAGCCACTCAGGGAAATAATGGCAATGGCAATAATGTGGATGCAAGGGCTGAAGAAGACTTGGCTAAACCATATAAGCCAAGTAACCTTTCATGTTTTTCAAAGCAAATAGCCGATTATGATTTTCAAGCAAAGATCAAGATGCCATCCCACATCAGGACGTATGATGGGACTGAAGATCCTGAAGACCATCTTCAAATCTTCACCGGTGCAGCAAGGATAGAGAAATGGTTAAACGCTAAATGTTGCCTATTGTTCATGCAAACTCTTGTTGGATCCGCTAGAATTTGGTTCAACGACTTGCCAGCTCAAAGCGTTCGAAGCTTTGATGACCTTAGCAAGGGTTTTCTGGCCAATTTCTCCCAACAAAGGCGGTATGTTAAAGACGCAACAGTAATCTTCCAGATAAAACAGCGTGATGATGAAAGTCTACGTGCATTCATTGAACGATACAAGAAGGAAGGTCTGACTTATGTAGGGGCAGATGAAAAAATGAGAGTGGCCGGTTTCATGAATGCCATCACCTCTAAATATCTCACAAGGGATTTCAATAAGTCCTTGCCCAAGACCTTGGAAGAAGCTCTCGAAAGGGCTGAAGCCCACATTCGGGGAGAGGAGGCGGTAGACATTAAAGAGCAAAGAAAAAGGGGATCCGGCTGGCGAAGCAATAGCCCGGCTAGAAAAAGGGGAAACTTTAACTCCTATGACAGGCGGTCAAAGGGTTCAGACCTTCGAAGGTCTGAAGGTCGGAACCCTTCAAGCAGAGAGAAAGGCATAAGTTTCACTCCCCTCACAAAGACCCCTCAAGAAATCCTTGCAACGGAAGAAGTTAAGCAAAACTTTCGGCCTCCTAGGCCTCTCCCCAAAAGCAGAAAAAATGAGAACTCCACACAATACTGTAAGTTTCATGAAGAAAAAGGTCACCACACCAATGATTGCTTCCAACTCAAGAAAAGAATTGAAGACGCTGTTAAATCCGGAGAACTCGCTCATTTGGTAAAGGGAGTCCGGGATAAAATGGCTGAAGTGAAGGGCAAGGAAGTCAATATGGTGGATTTTGACGGAAAGGTTCCTCATAAAAGACAATGGTTGGAAGCTTGGGAGCTTCAGTGTGTCTGTTTCCCCCAACAGAAAAAGACCCTCTCTCTAGCCCTCTTGTGGTAGAAGCTACCGTGGGGACATTGCAAACATGCAGGGCCTACATAGACACTGGGGCAGCTACTGAAATCATGTTCGAGAAATTCTTCAACCGTTTGAGTAATGAAGAACGTTCAAGGCTTCAACCCTCTGGAACCTCCATAAAAGGTATCGCCGATATACCCCTCAAGCCTTTAGGGCAACTAACACTCAATGTTCGTTTCAGCGAAGGTTTGAAGGAAAGAACCCAACAGCTCACCTTTGTAGTTATCAACATCCCCTCAAGCTATGACGTGATCATTGGAAGACCGGGGCAATGTGCATTCTACATGGCCGTGTCTGTTGGCCATGGCACAGTCAAATTTCCTACCGAGAGGGGCATAGCAACCCTTCAACCTTCTCAAGAAGCTTACATGGTTGAGGGTGAAAGCTCAAACAACGAAGAAGACAAGCAAAGGTTGGTCATAAACCCCAAGTACCCTGAACAAAGGATAAGTGTCAATCCAAACCTTTCCCAAGAGACCCTTTCGTATCTCGAAAAACTGCTAACACATTACAGCGATGTCTTCGCTTGGTGTCCAGAAGATATGACAGGAATCCCTCGGAACATTGCTGAACACGAGTTAAGAATACCACCGGATGTCAAGCCCGTGGTCCAAAAGAAAAGAAGCCTAGCACCCGAGAGGAGTCTGGCAGCCTGCCATGAAGTTGAAAAGCTTGTGTTAGCCGGCATTCTCCGAGAAGTCAAGTACCAATCATGGGTTGGAAACCCGGTTATGGTCAAGAAACCCGACAACTCATGGAGGATGTGCATAGACTTCAAGGATCTTAACAAGGCTTGTCCTAAGGATTGCTATCCACTACCGGAAATTGATCTCAAAGTTGACTCCCTCACAGGTTACTCGTTCAAATGCTTTCTTGATGCATACAAAGGTTACCACCAAATCCTCATGAAGAAAGAGGATGAGGAAAAAACAGCCTTTCACACAGACAAATGGATCTTTTGTTACCAAAAGATGCCTTTTGGCCTCAAAAATGCCGGGGCAACCTACCAACGACTCGTTGACAAAGCCTTTGCAAGCCAAATTGGTAAAAACATGGAGGCATACGTCGACGACTTGGTGATCAAAAGCAAGACGGAGTATCAAATGCTCGATGACATTCAAGAAACTTTCAAGAACCTCAGAAAAGTCAACATGAAGCTCAACCCTGAAAAATGTTCGTTCGGATTTGAGGAAGGAAAATTCTTGGGTCACATTGTCGGGAAACAAAGCATCAAGGCTAACCCAAACAAGGTGAAAGCTGTCCTAGAAACCAAGCCACCAAAAACCAAGAAGGAGGTTGAAAGTCTAAACGGGAAGCTTGCAGCCTTGAAGCGTTTTACCTCCAAGTTGACTGAAAGATCTCTGCCCTTCTACAAAACGCTCAAGAACTGCTCAGATAAGAAGGATTTCAAATGGACTGAAGAAGCTGAAGAAGCTTTCAACCAGATGAAGCAACATCTAGCTTCCCTACCAGATATTGCGGCACCAAAAACCGGGGAGTTAATATCGGTGTACCTCTCAATTGCTGACGAGGCCATCAGTGCAGTCCTCACCATTGAGCGAGACAAGGCCCAGGTACCCGTTTTTTTTTCAGCAAAACTTTAAAATTAGCTGAAACAAAATACCCTCCCCTTGAAAAACTTGCCCTAGCCCTAGTTCAAACAGCTAGAAGGCTTCGAAGGTATTTCCAAGCACACCCCATACAATTGGTCACCGACCAACCTATTAAGAGTGTGCTTGAAAAACCTGAAAACTCGGGGCGATTAGCCAAATGGGCCATAGAACTGGGTGAACATAACATCACCTATGTCCCAAGAAAAGCTATCAAGGCACAAGTCTTGGCTGATTTCATTGTGGAAGTCCCAAACCAGGCAATCACTGAAGTAAACGCTACCACCACTGAACCTTCCAACCCTGAAGCCTGGAAGCTTTTTACCGACGGGGCTTCAAGTGTTGAAGGGTCAGGGGCTGGGCTAATTTTGATCAACCCAGAAGGGCTGGAATTCACATACGCTCTCCGTTTTGATTTTCAGACCACCAATAACGAGGCTGAATACGAGGCACTAATAGCTGGCCTAAGGCTGGCTAAAGAGATGAAGATCGAAAAGCTTAAAGTGTTCACAGATTCGTTGCCGGTCTCAAGCCAAGTGAATGATAGCAACATTGCTAAAGAGCCCAACATGAAAAAATACAGAGAAAAATCCAAGGAACTGATCACCTTCCAAGCTTGCAACATCAAACAGATCCCCCGGTCTCAAAACAAAAAGGCTGATGCCTTAAGTAAACTTGCATCTCTCACTTTTGCCCACCTTACCATGAAGGTGCTGGTAGAAGTGTTGAAGACTCCATCAATCGATGAATTGGAAGTTCAAGATGTAGTTACCGAAGAAGGTCCAAACTGGATGAATCCCATAAAAAAGTTCCTTAAAAATGGTGAATTACCCAATGATCAAGTGGAAGCTAAAAGGGTTGAAATCAAGGCAAGGCAATACATACTACAAGGAGAAACCCTTTACAAAAAGGGTTACCTTGCTCCCTTGCTAAGATGTGTCGGTCCCGAGCAAAGTAAGTATTTGATCAAGGAAATTCATGAAGGTGTATGCGGAGCTCACTTTGGAGCTAGGTCGGTAGTTGCAAAGCTCATGAACCTCGGATATTTCTGGCCCTCAATGCATCGCGATACAACCGAAGAATTGAAGAAATGTGATGCTTGTCAAATCCACGCACCAATTCCAAAAAGTCCCAAGCATGACTTAGTCCCGATAACCTCGGCATGGCCGTTCCATAAATGGGGGATGGACATTGTTGGTCCATTTCCCCCAAGCAAAGGGGGAGTGAAATTCTTACTGGTGGCAGTAGATTATTTCACCAAGTGGCCTGAGGTCAAGCCACTTGCTAAGATCACGGGAAAACAGGTCATTGACTTTGTTTGGGAAAACATCATTTGCCGTTATGGATTGCCGGGAGTACTTGTCACCGACAACGGAAGGCAATTTGCTGAGAAGCCTTTCAGCGTTTGGTGCAAAGAATACAAAATCGATCAGGTTTTTAGCTCAGTGGCTTACCCGCAATCAAACGGTCAGGTTGAAAGAACAAATAGAAGCATAGTAGAAGGCATCAAGACAAGATTGGGAAGATACGAAAGCAACTGGCTTGAAGAATTGCCTAGTGTCCTATGGGCAATTAGAACAACCGAAAAAACAAGCCATAAGAAAACACCTTATAGCCTGGTATTCAGATCCGAAGCTGTGATCCCCACTGAGATAGGAGTTGTAACCCAAAGAATTGTCAACATGGATCCCGAAACAAACCAAAAAGAGACCATGTTGAATTTACAACTCCTAGAGGAAGCAAGAGATCAAGCCGCAATTCAAGAGGCAAAATACAAGCAAGAAATGGAGGCTTACTACAACAAAAAAAGTCAAGAACGAACGTTTCAAGCCAGGGGACCTGGTCCTCAGAAACAACGAAGCCAGCAAGAAAGAAAATCAAGGAAAGCTTGGCCCAAAATGGGAGGGTCCATACACCATCCTTGAAGCACACAAGGGTGGATCTTACAAGTTGGCAGATTCAGAAGGCAAAAGGCTTCCAAGGCATTGGAACGGCAAAACCCTAAAAAGGTTCCATGTTTAAAAAAGTTTGGTTTGTATCAAAATGTATTTTGAACAACACTATGAATACCTTTTGTAAAAAGCAAGTATTGCTTGAATGAATGAAGTTGTTTTATCAAACTTGTCTTTCTATCCTAAGATCAGGTTGAGAACCTAGCAAAAAACTCCATGGCAAGGGCCATGTAAGGGGATGAGCTCCCAGGCCACATCGCTCAATAGGTTCAAGGGTTAAATGAACCTATATAAGGGGTGAGTTCCTAAGTCAATACAACTCCATGAGACTTGTTAAGAAAAATAAAATTGTCTCATAGACGGGTGTGAACAGCCTACACCAAATGTTCCCTAAGATTTAAAATATTATACACAAACAGGCTTATAAAGTCAAGAGAAAAACAATGATATGATAAAAAGGATAGGTGCTATACCTTCTTGTTGAAAATACCAAGGCTAAGTGTCTGCAGCACTGAACCCTTTAAGGTATAAAAAAACATAAGGGCAGCACAAACTCGACAAAGACAAAGTTACAAAAAGACAAAGAAAATCACTTGGACAAAAATCACAAAGATACAAACCAAGTCAGGTCACAAAACTAAGAAGCCTTCAAGGCTTCAAGCCACCCGGGTAATATCTCGAAACCTTAAAGGCTTCAACCTACTAACAGACAGCCAAAAAAGCTTGGAAGGTTAAAAGCCAAACAGACTGCCTTAACGAAATAGGCACAAATGTAAAAATATAACACACAGAAAATAGTTAAGCACCATACCATATCAAAGAAAGCCCTAAAAGACTTTCAAATACAAGTTAAGGCAAGTCCTAGCAACTTGCAAATTCAACTATTGTTCAAATGGCCATACAGGCCTTCAACACAACCAAAAGGAACCTTAAGGGTCCCTGAAAACCTAATATTGTTTAAAGGTTACAAACCATGAATTGTTTTAACAAAGTGCTAAGAAAGCTACGAATTTTAGGCATCAACAGAAGGCTTAGTAGCCCCAGAAATGCTACCTTTGGCCTTCTTAGTCTTCTTAACCTTCTTAGCCTTCGGACCTTGACCATCAACAGCTGAAACTTCCAAACTGACATCCTTCGGAACATCGGCCTCCCCAGAAAAAGTATCTTCACTATCTCCCGAAAAGGAACGTTTCCTCGAAGGGGAGCCAAGCAGTTCAGCGCATAACTTTTCATTCAAACCATCCGGCTTCAGTTCCTGTAAAGCAGAGAGAGGCTTACCATAACAAGAGGCAACTTGACTTACATACGGGTATGATAACCTCTCCATTTGCTCCACGGAACTCTTAAAGACGTTAGAGGCCTCGGGACGGTACAGAGGAGATTTCTCCAAAGGATTGCCAGACTCGTGAAGCTTATAACCCGCAATAAGACCTTGGTGTTTTCCCAGATTGAGCAGTTTAGTGTAGACATCACCAAGAGCGGAGTTAAATTCCTTAGAGTGCAAGAGATAGGTAACCACCTGATGAAAACCATGCTCAATGAGCCATTGGTTATCTCCGGAAGCTTGGGCAACCAAAGTTTTCAAACCATCCTTCTCCTTATCAAAAGCTTTCTTTTGCACAGCCAAGGTCTCCCGGTCAGCCTTCAGTTTCAATAAGTTAGCTTCAAAGCTCTTCCTAAGATCACCCATCTCAATATCGTGCCTCTTAGTTAACTCCTCAATCTTCTTGTTCCAAGCCAACTCTTTCTCAGAAAAAATTTCGATTTCCTTTTTCATAGCAGCAACTGAAGCCTTCATTTTCTCCTTCTTCTTGGAGGCCTCCTCATATTCCCGCATCCCCTTAGCAAAACGAGTGACACCTTCAGCCAAAAAGGCAGAAAGGTTGCAGGAACTGAGCATCATCCTAGAAATAAGATGATCACCCTCCATCTCAGATATGGCATCTCGAACACCGGGAGGAGCAAAATGAGCCAAGGCTTCAGCACACACAGCAGGATCCTTAAAATTGTCACCAACCTTAACCTTCCAATTGGGCACATAAATGTCCTTTGAACCCTCGAAGCTTTCAACACTTTTGGCCGACGAACCTTCAATAGCAGAAATAGTACCCCTCTTAACCAATTTTTTTCTTCTTGCTCGAAACAATCAACTCCTTTTCTTTGCCTTTACCAACATCCACAGCTTGATCCTCTGATGCCTCGATATCATCACTAACGTCAATAGGCTCTGAGCCAGAGGGCTGATCAACACCCTTCAGATGACGTTGAGAACGACGAGTGGAACCTTTGGACGCAGTAACCTTGGTGAAGCCTTTGACATTTGGAACATTGACATAACCAGAACCCTCAAACCTATAATCGGTACCCTTAACAACCGCATTCTCACCAGGGGTAGCAGCAGCATCATCAAAAACAACGTCAGAGGTATCATCGCTCTTAATAAAATCCAAGGCAGACATAACTGCAATACAAAATATAAAAACACATAAACGGACAAAGAAAAAGGAATGAAAAAACAAGAAAGGAATAAAGGCATACCCTTCCCATCTCTAATAAGCACCGGATCCCGGTTAGCATTTTCCCACAACTTACTTAAACCCAACAACACCAACAAATGCTCAGGGAAAGGGCGAAGCCTAGAAGGACACTCCCTAAGAGTTTCTAAGAAGCGAGTGTTTATCTCGGAATCAGAGGGCTCCGGCTCGTTCAGAACAGCATCTGGGTGTCTCCAAACAGGTTTAAAAGGGAGAATTTCCTCCGACACCCAGAAAAACCGATCTTTCCACACCCCAAGTGTAGAAACCATGGACGAGATTAAGCAAGTGTCAACTTGACTGGTTTCAAAGGTGAACCAATCACCATTCTTAGCAAGCCGGAAAAAGCGACGGAAGGACAACAAAGATGGATCATACCCACAAGCCCGACACAGAATCTCAAAATGCAAAACCCTAGCCATACCTAAAGGATGAACTTGACCAAAAGATACCCGATAATATTCCAATACATTCAAGACAAAGTTTGAAAACGGATAACGAAGGTTTGAAAACTCAAAATGACGGCAATACAAGGCAATCATACCAGAAGGACAGGCATTGATGGATTTATCGCAAGCCGGTGCAACCGGTTTATACTTTGTCCCTATTCCCCATTCTACACAAAATAAATCGACTTCCTCTTGGGTCAGTCGAGAGAAGGATTTTGCCATATCCTTCCGAGCACCCATGACTATGAACAATTAAAGAGAAAATGAGATAAATGGAACTGACCTGATTTTGAATGAAAAGGGGAAACTTGAGAGAAATAAAAGAACAAGTTATGTTCTTCAAAAAGAAAATGAGAAAATAAATGAGATTAGGGATAATTATGAAGAGACAAAGAATTTAAAAAACCGCCGCCTGACAAACTGCCACAAGTCTTGTCAACTGTCTTGTCAAATTCCAAAATTCAAAAACCGTTCCAACCTTCCGACCCTTGAACCTTCGAAGCCTTTAGGCAATAAAAAACACGTATAAAAGTCAGAAGTCTTTGAGCTCCTTCCTCAAAAACCCCTGACTTGGGGGGCTGATGACGGGGGTAGCCCAAGACTAAATAAAATGACTAAATATATGAACGTCCAAAAGGTTAAAAGGTTCAATGGTTGAAAAGCTGAGGAGATGGAGTAAAGCAATACGAGAACAGTAAACAAGTCACATCTCCGAACAGCTCCACCAACCCACCAGCCGCAAAAGCAGCGCAGGTCCGCAGAGCACATGCTATTATCCAGGGGTCAAAAGGCTTTAACCCCCAAACGGGTAAGCCCCTCACTGCAAGCAAGGTCACTAGTCAAATGTATTCTACTCCGAGAGATGTCTTCTCTTATAAATTGACACTTCATTTACCTCAAAAAACATCTCCTGACCAGCTCTGATTCTCTAATCTCTGGTCATTCATGTTGAGTACTTGCTTACATATAAGTCACTCCTTTTCACATCCACCACACACATTCCATTTGCTGCCACTTCCGAATCTGAGTACATTTCAGAGAAGGATCTTCAGCAAATAACAACAATATACTAGTGAACCTCCTTCCACGTCTTGCAAACGTGGGGGGACCCCACGACCTGCGTTAGGCAAAGTTGAACCCTTCAACCCTTTTGCCTAACCAGCCCAGCTACTACCGTTGGTCTTATATTTGTTGCATCAACAGTTAGAGGCATCGCAAGAACCGTCACCCGTCGTGGTAGATCTTCCCGGCCCCAACCATTGCTGAACACCACCACCACTGTAGCCGCCACCAAGCACCGACGATTCCACAGGTAGCCGCAACCCTTCCAATCTGTATAAGTTCCGTGTATCGATCAATTCTAGTTGAGTTCATTTTGATTCGTTTATGTGCTTAAATATTCAAACCATGAAAGAAACTAAACCAATGGTGGTTGTAAGGTCCTTAATTAAAACTTTAAAGATGGTGCAACTGTTATTGTCTATGCTTAATAGTTAACTAAATTTGTTTAGTAAAAGAGTAGAGCTTGACTTAATGGTAAACGTATGTGCATCTTACACCAAGGTCGCTGGTTCTTGTTGGTTGGAAAGTGACTCGTTACAGCTTGTTTTCATCTAATAAAGTTTTTGCTTATTATGGTTTTGGATTTGCTCTGTGTTCTGTTTAATTTCAACCTAGCCCAAGGGTCTAATTACTTATATCTATGTAGATATATATTATCAAAGCATTTTGTTTATATTAACTATGTAGATAAAGGCATAGCACAGAATCAACATGTCAATGTGGTGAGTGGTTCTCGTTCGTTTATGGATACGTTATTGAACAAGGAGGGTGGGGTCGGGATTCCTGAGATTGTTGTCGATGGAGACATTGGTGCTTTTGGAGAATTTTATGATAATGGATTAGTGGCAAAGGTGAAAGGGTACCCAGAGTTAATCAATTTGAGGAAACACTTGCAAGATATGTCTCAGGGGAATGTACAGATCAAATATATTGGTGGTTTTAAAGTTTTGCTGGTATTTCCCGGATCTGTGGAGTTGGAGATGTTTTTAGGAAATTCGGATGGTTGGGGGTTCCTCTTGGATAGTTGCGAGAAGTGGACTGGTCAAGTTCTGGATTATGATAGAATTGCATGGATCAAACTTCATGGTGTTCCTCTAACGTTATCGAGCCCTCAAGTATTTGATGTTATAGCTTCAAATTTCGGTAGAGTTGTTCACTCGGCAGTTTTTGAAGAGGAAGGGAGGGATTTGACTAGTGCTGTGGTAGGGATACTAGTAGAGAAAGTGGAGCGGATCAAACAAAGTTGTGTGATTAAATGGAAAGATCGTGGTTACAACATTTTAGTGGAGGAGGAGGATGCAGGCTGGATACCAGACTGTATTGTGGATTTAGAGGAGGAGACCGGTAGTGTGGCGGAGACGGATGTGCCGGCTTTAGAGAAGGAGGTTCACGATGGTGTGGAGGATGGAGAGATCGTTATGGAGGAGCAAGGTAATAAAGAAGAAGCTGTTTTTCAACAGTTGAACATGCCGGAAGTTCATAATCAACTTTTTGTCGAAGGTAGCCGATCAGCGATTTCTAAGAATAAGAGGAGGAAAGGCGTTAGGAAGAAATTATCACCAGGTAGATCTCCTCCTAATTCTGACCCGGAAAGGCCGAAGAAGCGACAACGTGATGGGAATGACCCGTTCGATATTGATAGACTTATTTTTTCGGATTGGCAAGATCCAACCAATGTTAATGAGGTGAACGAACAGACCGGGGAATTCCTTACACCTGATCTTAATAGGGAGGTTGGGTCCATTGATGTTAGGAATGGGTCTGGTGGGTCTGTTGAGGTGGAAATAGATGTGAGTGAAGTTGGAAGTGGTGTTAATGGGGAGCATGTTAATGAAGCAAAAGAAACCATTGCTTTGTCTAAAGTATTGGGTGTAGAGAATATGGAGAATTTTGAAGATTCGCTTGTCGATGAGGTCTCTAAAGAAGGGTTTCAATTGGTTGATCAATGAATGTAATTTCGGTAAATATTAGAGGACTGGGGAACGTTCGTAAAGGTGATTGGGTTCGGAATATTCGGGCTCGAAATGGTGCCGCGTTTGTCTTGTTGCAAGAGACTCAATTCTCTTGCGTGGATGGGTTGGATTTAAGTAGGTATTGGGGTAACGGTAATCATGGTTTGGAATGGGTTGAAGCTTCTGGTAGATCGGGAGGCTTGGTGTCGTTATGGGATGCTACGAAGTTTATTATGGTTTCCGTGTGTAAGCATCGTTTTTTTCTTTCTTTACGGGGGTGATTAAGGAAAGCGGGAAAGATTTGTGTATAGTAAATGTATATGCTCCTCAGAAACGGGCTGATAAGAAGTTATTATGGGAAGAGCTGAGAAGGTATCTTGGGAATATTAATGGGATGGTCATAGTTGGGGGCGACTTCAATTGTGTTCGGATTAAAGAGGAACGAAGGAATTCCAAGTTTAACCAGAATACTTCCAATGACTTTAACGAGTTTTTGGATGAAGCTGATTTACATGAATATATGTTAAGAGGTCGCAAGTTCACTTATGTTGTAGGTAATAAGTGTAGCCGAATCGACAGAATTTTTGTGTCATGGAGTGTGATGTCCGAGTGGCCAAATGCGGAATATCGGGCTTTAGCTAGAGATCGTTCGGATCATAGTCCGTTTCTTTTAAAGGTGGAAGATCGTGATTTTGGGCCTAAACCGTTCAAGTTCTTTAATTCGTGGCTTCTTAGATTAGACTTTGATGACCTTGTGAACACAACTTGTGCGAAGTTTAATGGGAGTGGGGAGCCGGATATTCGTTTTATTAATAAGCTTAAGTTCTTGAGAAAGGCAATTTTGATTTGGAAGGATAAGGTGATCAAGGGTGAAGAAGCAGAAAGTGAAAATTTAGCTCAAGAGTTGGCGGACTTGGATGAGCTCATTGAGGAACGTGACTTGACAGAAGAAGAACTGTGGGTTCATGCGGAAGCCAAAGCTAGAATTAAAGAGTTGGAAGAGATGAAAAGTAAAGATCTTAGACAAAAAGCGAGGGTGAGGTGGGCGAAGGAAGGGGATGAGAATACGCGGTTTTTTCATGGTATCATTAATAAACGGAAGGTGTCTAATTCTCTTCCGGGGTTGATGATCAATGGGGCTTGGGTGACAAAACCAAGCCTTGTCAAAAAAGAGGTATACGGTTTTTTTTTTTAAAATAAGTTTGAAGAGAAGATGGAGATTCGGCCTAAATTAGATTGTTATGGATTACGTGTTCTTTCTGATGAGTTGGCCGAGAGTTTGGTTACTCCGTTTATGGAAAGCGAGATAAAGGATGCGGTGTTTGACTGTGGTAGTGATAAAGCTCCGGGGCCAGACGGGTTTAATTTCCGATTTATAAAAAAATATTGGAGTTTGTTATCCGCTGATTTTGTGCAGATTTTCCAGGCATTCGCGTCTACGGCTACTATAAATAGGGGTGCGGGTTCGTCGTTTATTACGCTTATACCTAAAGTGTCGGATCCGGTTTCGCTTGGTGATTATAGGCCTATTAATCTTATTGGGGTGGTCACCAAGGTCATCTCTAAGGTGTTGGCGAATAGGTTGAGGAAGGTGATGGGTGATATAACACATGAAACGCAATCGGCGTTTTTAACGGGAAGATACATTTTGGATGGTCCTCTCATGATCAGTGAGATTTTAGCGTGGGCAAAGAAGAAAGGAAAAGAATTATTTTTGTTTAAAATAGACTTTGAGAAAGCATACGATAACGTTAATTGGGAGTTTTTGCTTTCAGTTCTACGTCAAATGCGATTTCCGGAGTTGTGGTGTAGATGGATTCATGGTATTACTGCATCTGCTAGATCTTTAGTTCTGGTAAATGGTTCTCCGACTTTTGAATTCGGGTGTGGTAAGGGTTTAAGACAAGGAGATCCTATCTCTCCTTTTCTATTTATTATCGTTATGGAAGCTTTTTCTGGTATTCTTAGAAAAGCTTGTGACATTGGAGCGTTTCATGGCGTTAAGGTTATGGAAGGGGGGCCGAGTATTTCGCATTTGCTCTATGCGGACGATGCCATGGTTATGGGTGAATGGTCTCATTCTAATCTTAATGTGTTAAGAAGAATGCTTCGTATCTTCCATATGTGTTCAGGGTTGCGCATTAACATTAACAAATCCACTCTTTTTGGTGTGGGTAAAAATGACGATCAAGTGAAGGTTGAAGCTGCGTTGTTAGGATGTAAGCCGGGTGTCACTCCGTTTAAGTATTTGGGCATTCTTGTGGGCGTTAATATGGGTCGAATCAATAACTGGGAGCCGGTTATTAGTGTGTTCAAAAAACGCTTATCCAAGTGGAAGGCTAGTAATATGTCGATGGGAGGTAGGGTGGTGTTAATAAAATCGGTTTTGGAAAGCCTTCCGTCTTATTACTTCTCGTTATTTAAAGCTCCCCTGGCGGTCATTAATAAGCTCGAAGGTATTATTAAGAGGTTCTTGTGGGGTGGAAGTGACGAAATACGAAAGACGCATTGGGTGGCTTGGGAGGACGTTACTAAGCCAAAGGAAGAAGGTGGGCTTGGATTGAGCAAGTTGGAGTTGATTAATAACGCTTTGGTATTGAAGTGGTTATGGAGGTATAAAGTGGAGAGAAACGCATTATGGAGAAGATTGATTGATGCAATACATGTTACTAGAAGGAAATGGGATACATATCCGGTTAATGCTAGTATTCGTGGTACGTGGTCAAAAATTGTCAATAGCGGCTATCGTGTGAAAGTTCATGGGAAGAAGCTTGTGACCATGGTTCGGGGTGTCGTTGGTAGGGGTTCGGAAATCAAGTTCTGGATTGACCCGTGGGTGGAAGATACTCCTTTAAAGACATTGTTTCCGAACTTATTTCGCTTGGAAAGGAATAAATGGTGCAGTGTTAATGAGCGGCTGGATGAAAGTGGTGAAGGTGGTCCGATTTAGTGGAGCTGGAATAAGTATCTGGTTTCGGATGTTGAAGTCCAAGAACTATTGGGTTGCCACAGATTGCTTGCTGATGTTCGTCTTAATAGAAGAATAGATGAATGGGTTTGGAACGATGAGGTGGACAAAGATTTTTCGGTAAAGGCTACTAGAAGATGGCTGCTTCAACAGACGCAGCAAACGAATGTTAATATTTATAAGTGGTGTAAGTGGCTTCCCAATAAGTGTAACCTGTTCATGTGGAGGGCGAATCTAGATAGAATTCCGACATTGGTAGCATTAGCGAGGAGAAATATTATATTTGGAGATAATGTCTGCTCGTTGTGTGGTGAATTGGACGAAAGTACGGAACACATATTCACAGCGTGTATTATCACCAACGGGGTTTGGGATGCTATTTTTCGATGGTGTAACATTCCGAAAGGGTTCTTGTTCTCTTTCCGTGACACTCTTGATATGGCGTCTACGATGGGTGGTTCCAAAGAGCGGAAACAAATAGTGTATGGGGTGATCGTGTTGACGTGTTGGTGTGTTTGGAAAGCAAGGAACCGGAAAAGATTCGACAACATTGAAGTCAACGTCACTAAGATTGTTTCGGATGTTAAAGCCTTGGGTTATCTTTGGTACAAGAACCGGGGTAAGGGGGGACGGTAGATTGGAAAGGATGGAACTCTTTATGTATTAATGTGATGTAATGTGTGGTTTTTTGCGAGTGGGTTTCTCCGTCTTGGAGATTCTTTTTCTCACTTGTGTTTTTAATGAAATTTACCTTTCAAAAAAAAAAAAAAAAAAAACTATATATCTTAGTTTAGTTTTCTTAGTATCTGATAGGAGGGTTTGAATGACAACAATAATAACTAAATAAGTAAAGAAGATGGAATTACTAAAAGTACAATTTGTGTTTCAGAAAGTCAAGGCTACAATTTAACTTAGCATTTGGTATATTGATTTAAATTTATATTTTGTTTTTATTAAACTTTATGAGTTTCAAGGTTGTTAACCTACCTTCTAAAATTTCTAGAATATGGATTTGGATAAACAATCACAACAATAAATATTAGTTTGAATATGTTAATATCATAGTATGTTGGTTTTTTTTTTTTTTTGGAAGGAGACTTTCTGTACAAGACCGATTGGTCTCCGGGGACATGTCAAAGACATTCCCCGTCAACCCCGCTTTTCCGGACGCGATGTTCGATCGGGCCCCGGCCGGCGCGCGAGCTGACTTCCGCCCGGAAACCATGCTGCCCCCACACGAGTTGCTGGGGTAACAGTTGGGTAAAACCGGGTTCCCTCAAAACCGCTCCATACCTCGGAAGGAAACGATCCATCATTGGGACGTCCCCGCACCATATGCCACAAGTTGGAGTCGAACCGGCGACCTTCCAAAGGGAAGAAGCCGGCCTAACCAATTGGGCTATGGTGGGGGATATCATAGTATGTAGGTTGACGTAGAAACTCCAATAAAACATGTAACTAAATTAATAATTCATCAAACTGGTAAAACATTTTCATATTATAAATTACTAACATCTTGGTGCTTTGTGGACTTGTACTCAAAGTAGAGGGAGTTTTTCAAAAAAAATTGACTTTTCACTTCTAGCCAATAGGTTTTCATTTTTTGTTTAATTTAATTTTTATTGTTTGTATGATCCTAATTTTCATACAATCTGGGTTTGTATATATTTTAGTCATTTTTTATTAAGGTAATTGATACAATCAGGTTTTGTATATATTTTCGTCATTTTTTATTAAGGTAATTTAGAAAAAAATTGTTGATGATTTGTATCAATTAAAATTTTAAACTGTAATACAGTTTATGTTTTAATTCAAAACTATGTTTTATAGTTATGTTATTACTGCAACTTTTAATTACATAACTATTAATTTGTAACATAGGTATGCTTAATATAATTGTACTTGATGCTTGAATGGTGTTTTATACAATTTAGAAAAAAAAAATATAACTATTAATTTGTAACATAAGTAGGCTTAATGTGATTGTACTTCATGCTTTAATTGTGTTTTGTACACTTTAGACAAAAAGGCAAAGTGAAAACATTATAAATTTATATATACGTCGAAACGTAAAACAACTTGAATTTATACTAAAACGTACATAAAAATATACACATAAAAATGGTTTCTTTAAACGAAAACGTATTAAATTTGACCTTACTCGTCTATAAATAAAGTTTACATCGGAATGTAGAACAAATCATATTTATACCTACCCGTACATAAAATATTCACGTAAAATATAATTTTTAAGTAAAGGAAGTATAGGGGTAAATCGAAACAAAATATTAATAAAAAATTTAATAGGTTAAAAACGTTTGTAAAACTGTGTCAAGTTTTACGCCCCCGCCGCAACGCGGGGGTACTTAATACTAGTTTATATTAAGATTTATAAAATAAAAGTTGATGTAGATAATATTGGAGTTACAAATCAAAGATTTATAAAATAAAAGTTGATGTAGATAATATTGGAGTTACAAATCAAAAATATTAACACAATTGTTAAGAAACAAATCATAATGATACCAATACTCAAGCCTGACACAATTTGGGTCTTTTGGATAAGCATACCCTACAAACGTTAAAATTATATATCTCATCTAGTACATATTATTGTAGGTTACTACAACCCCCTAGAAGAACGAATCTAACATCATTACTTATCATCATTCCAGGTACGGACTCTTGAACAACTTATGTGCACGAATTTAAGTTTTCACTACCTTGTAGTTGGAGATTTAGATTCGTTATTTTGTGCTTTTGTGATCTTCAAGATTATTTGTTATTATAGTTATATATATAGTTATGTTATTGGCAAATATCAAATATCAAATATGACGCACTGAACTATTGATTGTGTCGCACCGAAAGGTGACGCGCTGAAAAACTGAATGTGAGCTATTGAATGTGATTATGTGACGCACCGAATGTGAGCTGACTACGCATTGAACTACTAAATGTGACAAACTGAAGGTGACTAACTGAATGTGTTATACATATATTGTTATATTTATATATTGCTAGGAAATTGTATATTTTATTGTTGTTGTTCCACTGAGTAAACCTCGTTTACTCAGGCGTACATTTTCCTTCTGATGTACGTTAGGTTACAAGGATTATTTGGGAAGACTTGGATGGATGGCTCAAGGGATTAAAGACGCACATGGATTTTTATAAAGATTTAAAATGTTTTGTACAATATTTGACTTATTTGAAATAATATAAAGTTTTACAATTTATGGAATGATGTTCTGACCACTGATATACTGTATAAGTGACATGTCAGCCCAAGCCGGGTTGGGGTGTTACAGCAACACAAACAAAGAAAACCTCGCGTAATTCTGAACAAAACAAAACAAAATAAAATCACAATATTTTTGGATTTTTTAATCTATTTCTACTAAAGACTTAACACTAAACACTTTGCACACGCCTCCCCGGCAACGACGCCATTATGATGTATGTCGTTAAGGACATGCAAAAACCGAAATAAACTAGTAGCTAGAGTAAGTCGGATATCGAACCAGAGGAGAATTGTGGAAAGTGTCGTAATGAAAATTATTAATTAACTACTATGAATTGGAAAATCGGTTTGACTGATTATGAAAATTATCTAAATTAACGAACAAAAGTTGAGATTTCAATCAATAAGAGAGAAGATGGTTTCTCCAGATTTCAGGTTTTACAGTTAGCTTCAACTATGTGTTTAATCGTGACACCTACATAGACATAAGTGTTAAACTTGATTAACTAATTGTGATAACCAACGACTAAGTACTCCGGTCAATACATAATGGGAGGTTATCGAATGATTATCAATTACAATTACCAACCCTAATCTCATGACAAATATATCCCAATTACTAGAACTCTCGGGAACTGAATGCTTAGAAATCAAGGTTTAAATAAATGCATTCGTTTACAACCAATAAATCAAATCAAGGTGAAAAGCATCGAATGCTTAGATCACCAAGTCAAAACGATTATAGCAAACACATAGTATCATCTAACTTACAAAAACCTTCCACCCGGAGGAAACCATAAAAGTTTCGCCGCTCATCTCGGTCACAAAGTCAACAAAAACTTGAATTGATGAAGAGTTCATGATCGTAGTGGATGATTCAGTAAGAGAATTGATGGATTGGAGTGAAAAAGTCTTGAACTTAGAGCCCTTGAAGTGCCTAGGATCGTCCTTGAAGAAGATATAATGAATGCCTCTATTCCTTAACCCTAATATACTTTAAAACATTAATTTTCACGTTTTTCCGTAACCCAAACCGTAAGCTACGGTTTGGGAACCGTAGCTTACGGTTCCAAAACTCTGACCAAACATCTGCACCCAGCCGTAGCCTACGGTTGGTGAACCGTAGCTTACGGTCGGCAGATTCTTCCAAAATTGTTTTCTTCATAACTTCTTCGTTTTAACTCCGTTTTACGCACCGTTTTCACCCACGTCTTCGTAATTCAACCATCTATCATGCCATCTTCTAATATCTTCATTTTCAATCCATTAACATTCCCCAAAACTCATCCAATCTTTGTATTTAACCTACAAAACATCATTTTCTCATAGTTATCCAATTCCACACATATAAACAACCAAATATGCATAAGACTAGACATTAAACACATATAAATCACATTCCTAAACCCATCCATCACCCGCTTATCTCGGTCCACTTCGAGGATAAGCTATCATTTTCACGATAAAGGTCCCTTTCCATTTCTTCGTGGAATGCTTTACTGACCGCGTCCCACAAACGGTTTCTATGTTGAGAATTTCCTATTTTAATAAAAACAACATTTAATATATTACAAAGTTATATAATAAAAACATAAATATTAAAATAAGGGCTACAAAATTTTTTAAAATACCTAAAATTGGATGTAGAGATTTTTGAATCCAAGCCCTCACCAATGCAATTTCTTCTTTAAAGACCCATCTTTGTTGTTTTCGTTTGGCGCTTTCAAGTGATTTATCGACCTCGGTTTTTTTCGTGTGACTTCTCTTCTTGATGGGTTTGGATGCGGAAGAACCATCGATGGGGGGTTGAGTTTCGGGGGCGGTTTCGGTTTGAGAAAGGTTGATGGGTGTTTGTGGAATCGGGCTAGGTATAGAATCGTTGGTGTGAGGGAAGTTAGTATACAAACGATTCGAGATAAACGATGCGTAACCAGCCATATCGGGCATACCAGAGTGTATTAAAAAGGGAGCAATTGGACGATTGGATGATTGGCTAGGTGTTTCTTGGTATGCCCACGGATTGTTCGGGTCAAAACCACGATTATGAAGATTCATTTTTCGTATTGTGGTTGTATGAGATTTTTTTTTAAATAATATAGAGATGATTATAGAAGAGGTGGAGTAGTTGTGGTAAAAAAAAATGAATAGAAGTGTGTGTATTTATAGTGAAAAAATATTTTTTTTTAAAACACATAGCCGTTGGCCAACGACTAGCCCAAACGGCTACTTGTCTTGGCCAATGAGATCCCGCCATGTCATCTTGATAGCCCCGCCCAACGCCCGGGCTGAAACCCCCGCCCAAGGGGCCACGCCGAAACCCAAGCCCACCCGGGGTGGTGACTTGGGCGTTTGTACCCAACCCACGCCACAACCCCGCCCCATACCCCATAGTCTAAATGAATAATTATTATCGGAATGAGAGTTTGTAAAAAGAGTAATAATTTTCAATGCATAAGGTTGCCAAAAAAATCAAGTTCGATTTCTTAATTTGTTAAAGAGCTTGAAACGTGGTAGTGATGGTGTGTGAGCAAACATGTTGAGGAGACAAGGGTGGTAGCCGCGAGTAAGGACGGTGGCATTAGTATGTTGGTGGTGGTGGTGGTAGGAGCAGCGGGTGTTGTGTGACGGTGCTGAAGAATTAATCTTAATATAGGAAGGAGTAATTAAATAGTTAGAGATAATTATTAGTTTGAAGTATTATGTTTATCTAGTTACTTTATTAATTGGTTAATAAGTATTAGAGTTAGTCTTGGTTTAGGATAGCTTGTTTAGCAAGTAATTAGTTTAGTATAAATAGATGGGTTAGGTTATGTAATTACTTGGATGTTTTGCTTTGTTCTTTAATAATATATAAAAGAGTCGTGAGGAGTTC
Organism: Helianthus tuberosus; assembly: GCA_030545235.1. Taxonomy (NCBI): domain Eukaryota; kingdom Viridiplantae; phylum Streptophyta; class Magnoliopsida; order Asterales; family Asteraceae; genus Helianthus; species Helianthus tuberosus. Next base: position 142,838,621 of record CM060432.1, read on the forward strand.
TCACAAAATCGTTGTGTTGCTGCGTTTTTGATCCAGTTAATTCCAACAATTGGTATCAGAGCGTGTAACGATCAAGGGGGTAAGAAGAACTAAAGCAAACCAACCTGGTGAAGTCGAAAACCTTCGTGGATCGACAAGGAGAAAGAAGTCGAAAACCTTCGTGGATCGACAGAGAGAAAAAGACTCGAAACCTAAGTGGATCGAGCAGGGAAGTCGAAACCTAAGTGGATCGACGGGTAGAGAGACGAAGACTCGAAATCTAAGTGAATCGAGCAAAGACGAAGACTCGAAATTTAAGTAAATCGAGCAAAGTGGTCGAAATCTGAGTGAATCGACAGAGTTGTGAAGATCAGTTGCAATCTTAGTAAAGCAATCAAAGAAGAGGCAAGTATATTTTTTGAGTATGCTATTGAAGACGATAGAACAACAACCAATTCAGATTCGTAAGTCGGTCACAAATTTAAATCCAAAGTAAGGTATTATTATCTAAAACCGATGGTCAAAGTTCTAATACCAATGGACAAGACTCTAAAACCGATGGTCAAGAGAAGAATGAAGAGTCTGGTTGTAAGTGTTGTGGACGAGGATGGTCCGGCCAAAGTGATCGTGGAAGAGGTCGTGGTCGTGGTCGAGGAGGACGATACCAAATGGATAAAAGGTTTATCGTATGTTATAATTGTCAAGAAAAAGGTCATTATGCAAGTGAATGTCCTAAGAAGGAGTCAAAGGAAGAAGTAGCAAACTTGGCTGAAGAGTATGATCCGTCACTATTTTGAAGAATAACGTGTCCACATCAAGATTAAGGGGGTGAATGAAGAATTAATCTTAATATAGGAAGGAGTAATTAAATAGTTAGAGATAATTATTAGTTTAAAGTATTATGTTTATCTAGTCACTTTATTAATTGGTTAATAAGTATTAGAGTTGGTCTTGGTTTAGGATAGCTTGTTTAGCAAGTAATTAGTTTAGTATAAATAGATGGGTTAGGTTATGTAATTACTTGGATGTTTTGCTTTGTTCTTTAATAATATATAAAAGAGTCGTGAGCAGTTCTCACAAAATCGTTGTGTTGTTGCGTTTTTGATCCAGTTAATTCCAACAATGGTGCTGGGGTTGTAGAAGTTGTGGTGGCGGTAGTGGTCTCGACTTCAGGCTCATGAGCTCATCGATGGTGATTGTGGCGAAGGAGATGGCACAAGGGGGCGGGGCTATCTAAAGGGGTGACGATGAAGGGGGTAACGGTGGTCAAGATATTGACATCGGCGATAGTGGAGAAGGTGATGATGGAGGGGTATGGTCGGTGGAGGGAGATACAACAAGGGGTGGCAGTGGTCGTGGTGATGACGTTGAGAGCACAATTGCAATGGTGGCTATGGTAAGAATGAGAGATTCCAATTCTTTTGGTTGAATTGTTTCATCATTTTGTTAAGAACGAGTTGGCGCCAGCCCGCAGATTGCGACGCGATGTTGATTATGAATGTCTTTTATATGAGATGTGACAATTGTTAACTTTATTCAAAACATGTAATGCCCATAATTTGATGAATCTGGAAATAGGCTCATGCAATGATGCATTTGGAGTGTATGGCAAAGTTAAAAAAATTGTTTATACATCAAAAATGCATTTAGTGGTCATCAGATTGTAACGAAACCATTAGATTTAAGATTTTCTGTTCAAAAACCAAAAAATAGGGGCGATAAGAACATCCAAGTAGTGTGAACATAGAAAACGTAAACCCATTCGATTCAATTTTCCCGTTAATCATACACATAATCACATATCATTAGTTGAACAAAATCGGATTATTGATAAAATCACACCAGAATAACGTAATCGAAGAACATATGCCAAATGTTGTCAACATCAGTTTACCAAAGTAAAAGAATACGTCAAAATTAGAGAAGATTAAGAAAAGTTCTTCAAGAAGTTAAAATTTGTAAGGTGTGAATCGAATAAATTCAAAAGAATGAAGTAGAAAACATACATGAAAACAACGGTGGTGAAGATTGTGCAAGACAGCGTGTGAGATGGTTATGGAATGGTGTAATTGGCGGTTGTTGAAAATGGAGGACGTTCGTTTATTAAATATTATAAATTAGATTACAATGAAGGAAAACGTAAATGCGTGTAAAAAAGTTGGGTGTTGTTCTGTTGTTTTTTTATATATAAAAATATGATACGACTAATATCCATTTTTAACGGCTTAAATTACACAAAATTCGCCTTTGAGGGGACTCAAACCTTTAAGGGGACCAACACCTTAACTCCAATATAACTTTGCTAATTGGACTCGAACCCTCAATTCCATTCATTCTTCAAGGGAACATGATATATCTTGAATCTATATTCTTCTTCCAATTAATTATAAAAAAATAATAGTAATGAAATATAAATTATAATGCCACTGAATTTCATGAAATAAACAACGATTGTGTTATTTTTGTGAAAATCATAATTATTGATAGTTGTGGTTTTAATTTTGAGACACCATAATCTAATCACAACCATGTGTTGGTAGACATTTACATCACACTTTAAATAGAGTTGTTGTAGCTATCAAAACCATTAAAATTTATTTTAACTTTGTAGAAAAAAATCACGTTTACAAATTTTAAACCAAATATAATTAGATTAGTGGTATTTTGACAAAATAAATCCAGTCCAGAAGTGAGGAGCCTGCCTGTGGTTATTTTTTCTTTGTAGCCGTTAGGCCCATTAATCCCTTCTTTTCGAATTCCCAAAGCAGTATAAATCCCGCCCTCCCCTCAACTCATTTCAAAACCCACAGACCGTTATCTCTCTCTCTCTCTCTCTAGGAGCGTTGCCGCACTCTCTCTCTCTCTCTCTCTCTAGAATATTCATCAGAAAGAGATGGCGACTAACATCGGCATGATGGACGCTGCTTACTTCGTTGGCCGATCCGAGATCTTAGCCTGGATCAACTCCACTCTCCAACTCAATCTCTCTAAAGTTGAAGAGGTTTGCTCGTTTTTCCCCAATTTCAAACCCTAGATTATGTTGTTATCTGTTTTTTAATGTTTAATTATACATCAATTAGCTAGATAAGCACAATTAGCGATAGATGTATGATTTTCCCCAATTTCAAACCCTAGATTATGTTATTATCTGTTTTTGAATGTTTAATTATACATCAACTAGCTAGATAAACACAATTAGTGATAACTGTATGATTTTTCTCAATTTCAAACCCTAGATTATGTTATTGTGTGCTTTTGAATGTTTTATTATACATCTACAAGCCAGATAAACACAATTAGCGATAATTTTTTTATTTCGCCCAATTGCACACCTTAGGTTATCTTGTGTGTTTTAATTATGTTTTTGTTTCTATGAACGAGCCGAAAGAACAAAATTAGCGGTAGATTTTTGTTTTCGCTCAATTCAAACCCTTGATAATCTTATATTGTGTGTTTTTTATGTTTTTGTTTCTATCTACCAGCCGAAAAACAAAATTAGCGATATATTTTAACGTTTTCTACTAAATTTAAACCTTAGGTTAGTTTAAAGTGTGTTCTGGAGTGTTTTAGTTTGTATCGTTGATATGTTGATGCATGGATTGCTCTATGTGTAGTGAAATTACGTTATAATATGGATTTTAGAGATTTGAATGGATTGATTCGATGCAGGCGTGTTCGGGGGCAGTTCACTGTCAGCTAATGGATGCTGCACATCCTGGAATGGTGCCGATGCATAAGGTCAATTTCGATGCTAAGTCAGAGTATGATATGATCCAGAACTACAAGGTTCTTCAGGATGTTTTCAACAAACTGAAAATCACCAAGGTTTCTCCCTGATTTATAAGTAGCAACTGCAATTGTGATGCTCTGATTGTGTCTAGAAACTAAAATGTGCAATATAGAATTTAGTAGTTTATTTTTATGATGTTTGATGCTGAGTAATAAATAATTTATGTTATAGCACATTGAGGTGAGCAAGCTGGTGAAAGGAAGACCGTTAGATAATCTCGAATTCATGCAGTGGATGAAGAGATACTGTGATTCTGTTAGTGGAGGTAGTCATCACAAGTAAGTTCTTACAGATTTCAGTCCCTTAACTGTAATTATTAGTTCTTAATTAGCTTCTTCAATTTCGTGTTACAGTTACAACCCAATGGAAAGAAGAGAGGCATGCAAAGGTGGGAAAGAAGCAAGCAAGAAATCCGCACCATCGCAATCCGCTCGGGGCTCCACAGCGGCACCTAAATCTCACGCTACCCGAAGAGGCGATGCGCCTCCTGCCCACCCAACAGGTCCACCTGCCAAGACTGCTAAGCCCTCACCAACCGTAGATGTCTCCGCGTACGATAAACAGGTATAAAAATCACACAAATGGTGATCCAAATATCCCTCAAGTTATACAACAACCAGTGTCTTTAATTAATGAATTAACTTCGATTGTTATGCAGATCACTGAGTTGAAGCTAACTATGGATAGTCTTGAGAAAGAGAGAGATTTCTACTTTGCAAAACTGAGGGACATAGAAATCTTGTGCCAGACTCCTAGCATCTCAAACTTGCCCGTACGGTTTTCTCCTTGATATATTTCAAGTTATTTGTAATGTGATGTTTTTGTTTATGTGAATTTATGTATCTAATTGGTATATTTTCTCTTGTGCAGGTAGTAGATGCCATAAAGAAGATCTTGTATGCTACTGAAGAGGATGCATCTATAGTGGAAGAAAGTCAGGCTATGCTTCTTAACCAGGAGAAACCAACTGAGGATGTGGAAGAATACAAGACTCAAAAGAGGAAAAGTATTATCAATCTTGATGTTGATGTGGCTGCAAGTGACACATTGTCACCAAAGCAAAGGGTGTCTAATGCTACTGATGTACACTGCAGTGGGTCACCTCTTATGACTTACTGATGTGTCATCTTATGTTGTTTACTATGTTTCTTCATGTCTTGATAATGCAAACTATCTTTTTATCTTTTGTTCATTTGTATGCAGTGTGTTTAGTGACAACTTGTTTTTGTTGTCGACCAAACATATAATGTTGGTGCAAAATGCGAATTCATCCACATTTGACCTGTTATGAGAAATTTCAAAATGATGTGATAATGATGTAGTTGTTTTGGTATGCATATGCTGTGTTAAAGTGTGTACTGTACTCATTCAATATTGTGAGGATTTCATTCTATTACATCCTGTCAGTTATATTTTTCCCCTTTTACTTGTGAATGGGTCAACTATCTGTGACTGTGAGGGCTAACGATACACAAGCAGTCTTTAAAGGAAACTGAGTTATATGGGTTGAATAGGTTGAATGTCCCAAACTTTAAATTATTTCATTCAGTAATTAGATTATTACTGAATATAATTTTTGCAATCAATGTATTGCACGCTATCTGTGTTTAAAATTGTAAAAGTTATTGGAAAAAAGAGTCTTTCGGATCCACCAGACTCATACGAAAACGTTACTTGTTTTAATCCCTTACCCAACCTGCCCATTTTCCATCTCTAGTGATCCGTATCGGCAAGATTTTTTATAACTTCTTTTTGTCAAACCTCAGTTTCTTACTCAAATTGGGCTCAAGAGTACTTGAAGCCTGCAGAAAGTGGAACTTTAGTAGATGTTAGTTGTGGAAGCGGTATTCAAAAGTCACTTGATTTTTTTTTTCTGAAATTATGCTCCGTCAAACTTATAGTTGTATAAAACCCGATAGTACTATTTTGAGCTCGTATGTTAATCTTTCCTAGCTTTTTAACGAAGTTTTTCATCGCGCTTAACTTGCATTATTCAAAATTACAGCAATCTTGCGCTTGTTCACTTGATGCCGGTTCTTTTCTAATGCAGTCTGTTACCTTTTGACCTTTAGGAGCAAGTTTATTAGACCATGCGTAGTGGGGGGGTTTTTTGTGCGTTTTTCCCCTAAAAAACGCCTCACAATGCCCAACTCCCACCCCCTGGGCGTTTTTTCAACAAAATTTGGTTTGGCGTTGTTTTTTTTCACGCCCAAGCTCCTTGTGTGTTGACCAATCACCCTTTTTTGATGGTTTTTTGTCCAATAACATTTTTTGATATTTGTTTTATTTAATTCTATTAAACCCCTTTTAACATAATGTCCCACATCCTCACTACGCCTATTTTAGAAAACGTCCCATAATGCCCCATTGTTGACTGGGCTGCCACATGGCGCAAAATGCCCAAGGGCAGGGCATTACCACTACACATGGTCTTAACTTTTTATATTCACATATGTTTTAGACTATATGGTGTGGAATAAAGCCCCTAGAGGCTTTATCACGCCACATCAGTGCCACGTATGCGTCACACAAGCGAGAGGCTTTATCGTTAACTTGCACGGTGTGGGACAACGCCCCCTTTAAACAATATAAAAAAAGAAAGAAAAATGAAAACAAAAAAGAAAAATTCTGATTGGTTGGAATAAATGGGCCCCACATGCATACGTGGTTGGTGCTCGTTAAAGGGTTGGAGCCCCTTCCATAGCGCCTCCCCACCTTAAATCCTCTGTGCGAGGCGCCATTAAGCTGATATGGCTAGGGGCGCTAGCCCACACTACTTAGTCTTATTTACAAAATTCAACAGCAACATAATTGTTTTAGTTAGAGGTGACAATTCTTGACATGACACTAAAATAATCAGGCTTTGGGCCGTCATATATAACCTGTGAAATAAACAGGTTGTGTTCATGCTAACCTGTTTAATTAAAGGGGTAGTGTTCAGGTTGATATGAACCATTTTTTTAAATATGTCAACCCTTGAACCCATTTACGGCCCGTTTAACCCATTTATTACAATCCTCCATCCCATTTAATCTGCTTACAACTTGATTACAACCCGTCAAGGCGTGAACTCGTTTGGACCGTTTAGGTAAATGGGTTAAACTAGGTGTGTTTGGGTTACATGATTTAAGTGTTTTTGGATTAGGGCTGATGTCTTTGACACAAATAATATATGGGACGTGTTCGGATTCAATGATTCAACCCACCAACATGACACAATGCCACCAGCATTTTTACTTGCTAAAATTAACCTTCTACTGTTAAGGGGTCGCGTGTTTCCTGTTTGTTGGTACAAACATTTTTACGATCAACTATTGCTGTACTAAGGGCATTTGATCGAGTGAATGATTAGCTCTTTTACCTCTGTTGATTTTTTTCAAGCAGTATCTTCTAAAAGTATTTTTACATTTCCCATCACATTATAGTTACATCCATCTACAAAATAAAATCAGAAACACAAATAAATAAATAAATAAATAAATAAATAAATTATCAGGGTTAACTTCTTTGGCACTAGAGCCTAGAGGTGGTAGAATGGGTGGGTCGAAGGTGGCCAAACGTATAACTTTTGGGGTAGGCCTAGGTTGTATCGACCGGAAACACTTTTTTCCTGAAACTTTTAAACATTTTATAAATAATTAGCGTGTCAAATATGATTAAAAAACCATATTATTTCAACAGTAACATTGCTTGACTTTGATTTGTTTGACCTGTTCGATTCCTTTGGCCTGTTTCAATAACAGTTGGTAAAAGTAAAGGGAATTGAGTATTTATACATTTTATTTATAGTAAATTGCCAAAATCATCCCTGAGTTTTGGACATGTTTGTCAATTTCATCCAAAACAACTTATTTGTACCATATTGCCCTTCACTTTTGGATTATTGGTCATTTTCATCCAAACTTCTAATTTTGGTTATTTTTTCTAGCGGATATTTGGACGAAAATGGCAAAAAAATCCCAAACCTCGGGGACGATATTGGCAAAAAAAAGTTAGGTGTTTAGATGAAAATGACAAATTAGCCAACAGTGAAGGGTAATATGGTAAAAAAATTGTTTTGGATGAAACTAACAAACGTGCCCAGACCTTAGAGACGATTTGGCAACTTACTCTTTTATTTATTTTTAATTTTTAATAGGGTAAATTAGTCACATATTTGTTTCATGTTGACATTTATGTCATTCTATGTCTTTCATATATTTAAAGTCATCTCATAGATTTTTATTTTCAAGTGGTATTGTTGTGTGGCAGTGGATTGCTGGGAATTATAACTACTTAACAAAAGAAGAGATTGAAGGCTAGCTCAAATCCTGTGGTCTTACAAATTTTACATGCAAAGTTCAGCAAGCTTTCATCATTATGTTTTTTGCACACAAGCCTTGAAAATTTGATTAACCAAATTCTTTGTAATTAATAGTGTTAATACCATTCCACAATAAACTAAAAAGAGAGTGTAAGTATCTATGTGTTGATATGTTCTTGTTTATTTTCTTGATCATTTGTTAAAACTATGTTAATTTGTTAAGAATGCATTAATGAAAATCATATAGTTTGCAAAACCATATGAAAAGAGTTTAGGGTAGTCAACACAAGAACGTGTCGATTTATAGTTCTCAAGTTCTTCAACTTTCATATGTGTATGAGCTAACTACTAGTCATTGTAAACCTTTTGCCATCAACTTATTTTGTTTGTTTGATCTTTCGGAAATACTTGGTGATGATTTAAGAAGGTAACGATATAAATTTAAGATAATTACATATAACATTTCGTATCACATGTTTAAATGTTTATTGTAAAAATAAGGAGTATTTATAACGTGTAACAATGTATACACTAACATAAAGCGTCACCCGATATTTGTGTATATTGTCGGTATTAATTTCTTAAACTCCTCCATAGTTCTTATTGTTGTTATTGCCATGGGAAAATGGAACATAGGGGTAAAGATAATCATCGTTATGAATATCGTGACAATTATATTTAGACTTTTCACAATTTGAATCCAAAACTAATTTAGGCTTTCAAATTTTGCTACAAATTTGATCTAGACTAGATTTGTTTATGTCGCGCGTTGCGGCGAAACGGAACAAGTGATAAGGTAAAACAAACGTTATTTGAAAATGAACCATCTTGTTTAGAAAGCCAAACCGTCAGAAAACCGGTTCAGTTTATCATCGTACCGTTTTATGATACCAAATAAGTAATTTGTTTTGAATACATGTTTGTTTTTAACAAAACTTACACGGGAATGTCAAAGGAAAAATAACGAATCTAAGTTATTAAAAAAATATCTAATTAACTAAAAAAGAAAATATGATTTAGAAAAAGAAAAAATAATTATTAGGAAAAAGAAAATAAGTAACAGAGGAAATATGGTTTAAGAAAAGGAAAAAAATGAAAATATGTTAAAAAGTGAAAAACAAATATAATAATTAAGTATTACACTATTGAAATAATAAATAATTAAAAAAACTATATATTACTATAAAATTAAAATTGCTATTCATAAATCTTCGCAAAACTAAATTTTAGTTGTGACCTAAGGCTAGAGGGTATGGAGAGCCCCATCCCCATGAGGATGGGCCGCCACGTAGGCGCCACAACCATCCCATGGAGGATGGGCCTCCTTGCATTTTGAGGGGGGTGGAGGATGGGCCTACCCCACATTTTTTTAATGTTTAATTTATTTTATTTGTTTAACTTTTTTATTTGTTTAACTTTATAAAAACAATTAAAAATTTAAACTTAAAATAAGACATAAAAAAGATAATAAAATCCATTACATAACATAAATAAAAATTACATAACCTAAAAAATAATTACACTACTCGCTATTGTCTTCGTCTTCATCTTCGTCACCGTCCCCGTCGTTTGCGTTGTTCCATATATGTTCTACCAAATCCTGTTGAAGGTTTGCATGCGTGAAGTCGTTGGTTAGCAGAACGAGTTTAAATCCTGTTGCGCCGGATCTACCGGGACAGTATTCCCTTAAGATGCATTCTCATCATACTCACAAATCGCCCGACTTTCGTCTTCAATAATCATGTTATGGAGCAAAATGCAAGCGTACATACAAAGGCGCAACCTCTTCGGTGTGAACGCACATGCCGGTTGTTCAATGATGGCCCATTTTTTTTTGTAAAACACCAAAACAACGTTTGATGTCTTTTCTTGCAGCTTCTTGACGCTTGGCGAATTTTTTCCTTTTTTCGTCCTCGGGATATAGAATAGTCTTGACAATTGTAGACCAAGACGGATATATTCCGTCAGCAAGATAATACCCGCGTCTATACTCAACCCCAGAAACTGTAAAACGGGTGTCCGGACCGGTTCCATTAACGACACCGCTAAAGATCGCCGATTGGTATAGCACGTTGAGGTCGTTGAGTGAACCAGAGAGACCAAAGAAAGAATGTCAGATCCACAAATCTTGTGAGGCCACGGCCTCAAGTATTAAGGTTGGATGGCCGTGATCACCTCGCGTATATTGGCCTCGCCACGCATTCGGGCAGTTATGCCACGCCCAATGCATACAATCAATGCTACCGAGCATTCCTGGAAACCCGTGTCGTGCTTCATGAGCTTGGTACAACTGTTGAACATCATACGCGTTTGGTTTCCGCAAATATTTTTTGCTATACAGTTTCACCACATTATGGCAAAACCGATACAAACATTCTCGCGTAGTTCTTGCCGACATCTGTAAGTACTCGTCCAAAGCGTCGGCCAGTGTCCTGTACGCCAGTTGGCGAATGGCCGCAGTACACTTTTGTAACGTGCTGAACCTTTCATAATTCCGAGCATCGGGTCGTTGCGTGAAAAACGGGTCTAGCCCCGCCAAATCATCAGCAATCCGTGTGTATAACCGGCGACTCATTTGGAACCTGCGTCTGAAAATCTTGGCATTGTAAAGGGGTGCATCCGAAAAACAATCGTTGACCAATTTCCCGTGCGCTCCTGTCGTAAAAAATATATAAATACGAGGAAATAAGGAATAAGGATAATAAAATTTATTAATGATAAACCTTGGCGGTCTCTGTTAATCCGTATTCGTCTGGTAATAACGCTTTCAGACGAGACGTCTTCCTCTTCTTCTTCCTCCTCCGTAAGAATCTGCGCCGCCCTTAGCACAGCGTTTGCATAAAACATCTCCTCTTCCTCCTCCAAAGACGAGGACCACCAAGAATTACATGGCATTGTGGATGAAAAGATATTTTTTTTATAAAATAATGGTATAAAAATGAGAGTGTTTTGGGTTGAAAGTGGGGAGAAAATGGTGAAAAATGGTATAAAATGGGAGTGTTTTATAGAAAAGGGGGATTTTTTTTAATTATTATAAAACATAGACGTTACAATGGCTACTTTTTGAATTCAAGGCCCGTCCTCAGCGTCGAGTGGGAGCCGAAAAGGACTAGCCGGGCCGAGGGGGGCGGTGTGGGGGATCGGCGCCGGGCCAGGCCGGGCCTAAGCCGGCCCCCATACCGTCTGGTCTAATGGATGTATTGGATGACGATATATATTTTAAAGGTTGTCTCAAGTCTCAACAACTGGTGTGAATCATACTGGATTACATGAATTTTGGTGTTGGTTGTTGTGCTACCGAAGGAAAAAAAAAGTAAAAAAGAAGTCACATGAATTTTTAGGCTTTACACATAGATTATAAGTTTAAGGAAGGTACACACGAACTGAGCCGGCCCAATGGGCTTGTGGATCTAGACAAAGGTCTGGGGCCTCCAAATTTTAAGGGCCTCAAGATTTTGGATTCTGGGCCTCATTCTTCAATAATATTAGTTTCAAGCCCAAGTGCCTAAGTATATGGGCCTCCGTTTTTAACTTAGTCCAAGCGCTGAGATATCTAGGGCTGCTATCCTATTTTGTCTGTTATTGTCAGACATGTCAGGCACGCGCACAATATAGAAGATCGATCCCTCATCGTCTATTCTGCTCTGATTTGTTCACACAACAACTCGCTTCCAGACTTGTAATCGATGGAATCACACCTCCTTCATGGCTTTTGAGCCCTAACTCCAACTCTCGCTCTTCATATCTCAATGGTAAGCATCCAAATTTACGAGTTTAAGTAGGAGATTGAACTAGGAGATTACAATAGTAGTTATCGTGTTACAAAATTAGGTTATTATTGCACGTTTCCCCTTTTACAGTTACATAAGGTTTTTGACATTTTTTACATTCATTTTGTTGTTTTCTTCATCGATGGAACGGTTAAAGTATGTGAATATCTTTATCTTGTCAAGTGTGAACCAATTTTGTCATTACAAGTGTTTGTGTCACTTGGCATTTAGTGTGGAAACTAGGGCTACAAGTGAACCGAACGAACATGAACAAGACCTTGTCCGTGTTCGTTGTGTTAGAAATTATGATAATAGTTAGAATCTGTGATAGGAGATATTTGCTAGATTTCAATTGTTATTTGATATTTGTTAGAAACCGTGATAGTAGTTAGGCTATTTGCTATGTCAAATCGAATCCGAACTTTTGAATCCGCTTATGTAAAAAGACAAAAAAACAACTTTAAAAAAAAAATAACTACGCCAATTATAAATTGTCTGTCCCAAGTCCGGATAAAGGAGGAGGGTTTTGTTACTAAATATGTTGAAAGTGATAATTTTGCAAAAGAGTCTCCACTTCGTAGTTCGATTAGGGCCTCCGAAAATGTAGGAACGACACTGCACATGAAATAATTTTACTTCAATCAAAGTCATGTAACATGATCTTTAGGGTATGGTATAAATGACGCTTCTTGATGATACATGAGCCATACAATAGATACGGAAAATGCTATTTAACATGTACGTAGGGAGTTTCCTCATAAAGGAAGAGTTTTCTGTCACAGCCCCCGACCCCACCCTGGGAGCGGGAGCCGCGAACCAGTTAGATGGTATCGGTGTTTATTAATTTGGCAGCGGAAAGTTTCATCAGGACCGTAGTTAGGAAATATTATTATCAGAGTTAAACACCAAAATGTTTAAAATAGATAAATGGGATAAAACCCAAGTTTTGCTGATACTACATTTATAATAAACAAGTGGGACAAAACCCGATTTTTCGTTGGTAATACATTTATAGGGGAATAACCCTAATTATTGAAAACAATTCTCCTTTTTAATTAGGTAACTTTTATGGCTAATTTTCTAAGCCTTCAGTGCTCTCCAGCTGGCTTTTATTGGCTTCACACTAAGTTACCTGAAACACGTGTTTAAAAGATTTTATCAGCAAGAAATACTGGTGAGTGAATCCCAGTTTAATCAAAACAAGTTTTATCATTTTACAGCATTGAGGGCAATCCAGCAATTACATTTGTTTATATCTACTTTAATTACCACCCACGGTACTGTCAATCCTGACTAGTACCACAGTGTAGTAACAAATTTTGTATACAAAACCCCAACATACCGACGATAATTGTAGAATACAAATACTCAATCACTGTTAATTATAATTTAAAACAATTGAGGTTTTGTAAAAACACTTTGTGAAAAAAGGAATCACTCACAAACAGGTTTCACAAAAAGAGGATTACTCACAAAAAGGGTTTACAAAAAGAAGGATTACTCACATTGCTAATTTAGGTATTTCCCAGTGACTTCCTGGTTACAATCTAGTTAAATAAACAATGCACATGCGTTAGTATAATAACCCAAATTTACATTAGTTATACCTTCCCCGAGACAGAACTCCAACGACTGAGTCATGCAGGGCCTTGACATGCGTTACGGAGCACTAGATCAATCGGGCAGCGTATCTAATACATAATCGGAGGTTATGATACTTACATCGAGGCAGAGCTTCGCTATTTTAGTGGGTATAATACCCGATACCACTTCTAATATTCAGAATTTTGTGAGAGATTCGAAGTTTTTGAACGAAAATCAACTGAAGCCCATCGATCCTATTTATAGTGCCTGACAGACACTTTCTCGCGGCCCGCGAGAGCCGAAGACAAAGTCTTCGCGCCTCGCGAGAGCCATAAAGGAGGCAGTAGGGTTTGCTGAGTCACCGGTGGTCTCGACGCGTGTCATGCCACGTGGCATTACCAGGTTACGCCACTTGTTACTCGGTCGCGCCCCGCGACAGATGAAGAAGAGTCTGTCGCGCCCCGCGACAGATGAAGAAGAGTCTGTCGCGCCCCGCGATAAACTATTATTTTTGTTTTTATTTGTTACTTAATGAAATAAAGGTATTTTGGGGCCGTTTCTCGCATACAGCGTGTATCTGGGGGAGTTTAGGGTCGTTTCCGAGGGTTGTTATAGGGTGACAGCTTAGAATTTGTTAATTGTTTAAAAGTGTCCATTTCGTTAAAGTGTTTTTGTATAGTTATTATCTCACTTTCTATTTTAGTATCCCGTAAATAATTAATTCGAATCCTTATATACTGCTTTTATTCTTGGTGGCCAAATAAACTCATATGTGGTGGTAACTGAAGGAAGTACGTAGCACTTAAATTATTAGATTTGTTGGCAACTCTATTTGCCTACCTATGTTTAGCTATTTTAGAACATATATACAGGGGTGCCTTAAGAATTTTTTTAAGGAGGGTTGTTATATTTTCTAACAATCCCCCCCCCACCACATACACGCGCTTCTATAATATCTTCGAATTTTAAAAAATGGTACATGGTAATAATTATAACAATCATAACTCAATCCATAACAAATACAAATTAAACATAGAAGTGCAATTTGCTTTCCTGTGGTTTTGTGGCGGGATAAACATGAAACCTCTGTATATACTATTTTTTCGTTGTCAGAATCCTCGTGGTTCAAAATCTAACACTCTATGTCGTTGCCGTTAACTATCCGTTAAGTCACCGTTAAATGAAGTGGTGAAATTACTATTTACACCTATTCTTTCTTTCCTCTTCTTCACTCTCTCTCTCTCTAAACAACCACCAACACTACCATCACCTGCCACCACCACTACCATCACCTGCCACCATACACCACCATCATCATCATAACCACCACCATCACAACTAAATATAATAGATAAGGTTAAACCCTAATATAATTAATTATATATGTGAAGATACATATCCGAGGCCGGACATAATCCCTCAAGACGAACCAGACTCCAATGGAACGGACATCTCGGACATATCCGTTCCCTCATAACTCCGAGGACGAACCTCCATTCAAGTGCGTCTGGACGAATGACGTCATCTCAGTTGACCACTATAAATACCCCATCAAGTACAAAGCCAAGTACGATTTTCTGAACCTTCGTCTCTATTTTCTCTCTCTATCCATACTTATCCTCACGCCGGAGGGTGGTCGCAGAGGGGCCCTCCCATCTCTGCGGCGAGCCTAACGGTTTTCTGTTTTGCAGGATTGTTTTCCAAGCTTTCCTACAAGATCCAAATCCTCGATTACAGGCCTCGGCCCAAACTCGATTCTTTGGTTCTTCAATTGGCGCCATCCGATTTCACAGCTCACAGTCCTTCACTTTTGTGAATTTCTTGAGCAACGAACTGATCTATGGCGGCCTCGGGTTCTACGAATTCGGGATCCATAGCTGTTAGCACGCAAACAACAGCCCCAGCAAGCATTGTTTCTGCCATCTCAGCTCCTTTGAGCTCCGGACCAGGAACAACCTTGCCATTCATTCTAATTCCCACTTCACAAACGACAGAGTTTGATGCGGAATTTCTTTCCAAAAATGCAAGTCTTCTACGAAGATTAAAAGCACAACAGGCTAGAGATGAACAGATCCTCGGTTTACGAACCAGGCTCTTTCATGATGAAACTCCGGTAAGGACTATGGGTCCTACGATGTTCACCCCTCCTACCTTCTCCACAGTTGTTACCTCGGAAACTTATAATGGTGTCACACCCCGATTTCCACGTGTCACCGATGGGCCCGGTGGGGAGTATCGTGACGTCATGGTTGGCAACATAATAGTCAAACAACACAATATTATTAAGCACAGCGGAAGCAATTGAAAATATAATACAACCGAATTTATTATTGTAATATCAACTGTCACAATATCCGGAAGTTTATCCACAGAAGGATCGAACATAAAAGGGAAACAATAGTTCAACAGACTTTTAGGCATCTTAAGCTTGCGAGACTTCTAATGATGCTTAGGAGAATCCCAGCCTATTTCGCCTAGTACCTGCATTTAATCTTTTTGGGAAAATACGTCAGTTTACACTGGTAAATACATTCAACTGACTCATTTTATAAAATGATTGAAAATTGGTTTGGATGCACATGGCATAAACATTTTTATTAACTTGGGAGAATTATTTAATATTATAATCTTGTGAACGAATTACATGTTACTTATGCGTTCAGTAGCCCGGACGTATCCGGGTTAAAGATCAATAGACACACCACTTTAAGTGAGTTATACACGGGAGTACGCCTACACCCCGTGCTCAGGTCGTGGCTATCTCGTAAGATAATGCCGAGGATATCCGGGACATGGTCATTAACCCCCAAAGGCTGTAAAGTAAACACATCTGTTTAAAACGAGCCGATCAAATTATTCAATTAACCACTAAGCGTGGAAGATTTGATGCTCGATCAAGCGGTACGCTATGTACCGTAACCCAAGCCCGTATAGGGGAAAATAAGTTAAAAGTATTTACCTTTGCAAGTATAAATCCTTAATTGAATAAACTGCAGATAGCTTTTACTGGTTCTCCTAATCTGGAACGAAGGTTTAATATAACCTATTAGAATACTAACGGGTCTTTAATTAAGCTTAAGCTTATACCGGTTAGTTTTAACGATACGGTTCTTACGCACGATTAAGCGAAGACCGGATAGAATGTGATTTAGACCCGACAAGTTGAGGACTTGTTTAATATGGGTTTACTATTCACATTCTGGATTTTGAGATAAAAATGATATCGTTTGACCCGTTTCGGCTAGTTTATGCAAACTAGTTACATAAACCGAACCGAACGCGTATAATGCATAACGGGTAACCGAAAGGTTCGCGAACAGGTTTCCTAAGTTAATACGCTTTAATATGTTGTGATATCATTATGATATCTTCCATAATGCCCATAACGAGTTTAATCCCTAAATACGCCCCGTAGGGGTATTTCGGTCCTTCTAAGGGTTATAAAAGAGATTTATAATACTTCTGAGATACGGGTCTGATTTAATCAGTAAAATTATTAATTTCAACAGACCACAACAGTTGGTGAAGAGTCTCATTTCCCAAAATGGTTTTAAACCCAAATTATGCGTTTAATACGCGTGTGAAGCCGTTTTAAGCGACGTACGGTTTAAAATACCATTCTGAGTTTTCTGATCAGCAAAACAGGCTCAAAATACTCTATTTATTATTTTAAATCAGTGGCAATTGGATTGGTATCAAACGGATTCGTAAAACTCGTTTTATGTCCTAAAAGGGCATATTCGGTATTAACCGAATCAATGCGATAAGCCTAGCTTAAGATCAATTTAAAAATAATTAAAAATCTTCAAAAATCCCAAAATATTATTTAACATCAGTGGGTAAAAGTTTTGGTACCGAAAATCGGGTTTAGATAGGCTATGCGCTAATCGCGCCGTTTAATTAATAAAAAGCTTATTATTTACGCTAATGCGCATATCTCCTAATCTAGACCTCCGATTGACGTGAAAATTTACGTACATGTTTAATAATCAGTAACTAAGATTATTGTACTTCCACATTTTCAAAATTCTCGTTGTATGGTCATAAGGGCATTACGGTCCAATTTAAGCGATTAACGGAAACGTGTGCATGCATCGGATAATCAATGAAACAAGTACAGAGACTTATACTAACATGCAACCCTACTCTAATGAAGCACTAAGGCATCTTCGAATCAAACTAAAACGGGTCAGAACCGAAGTCAAAGCAAAAGTCAAGGTTTTGCGTCTTTCGGTTCCGAACCGGGTTTAAACAGAAATTTGTCGAGTCGGGCAAGCGTAGACAAGTTTTTATACTTATTATCATGTTATATTAAGGTTAAAACAGGTTACACACCTTTCGGATCATTAATTGTGCATTAAATCGCATTTTGTATTTCTGTTGACTTTTTCGGTCAACGTTTGACCCGACAAACGACCTAGTTAGGTCTGGAATTGGTACGCGCCCTTATAAGGGTTTAATATCCATATAATTACCTATCTAATGGTACTTCTAATTTGACATACGACTGAGCTATCGTTACTTAATCACGAAGTCAACCGTAATTTACGATATATTGACTTTTAAGCTAATTATAAAGCTAGAATTAATTTAGAAGGGTTAAGCAACTTACTAGATGATTAATGGATGATTAGGAAGGCCTTGAATCAGATTGTAAGCTCCTCCAATGCTCAGATGGCACTTGAATGATGTGTGTAGCAATTGTTGCAACTATGGTCCCTTATATAGTGCTCATGGACACCACAAAAGCTTGACAACCAAGTCTAGGACATCCCACAATCGATTAACATCTGTCTCTAGTATGTAGAGGGTGCCTAGGGGTCGTTTATAACTGATAAAAACCGAACAAACAGGTCACAATCGCGAAATAACCTGCTGCAGAAGGTTTCTGTCGCTGGGCACCCCTAGCGCACCGTTACGCTACATATGTAGCGGTGCGCTAGCCCGCTACAAGGGGCCGTTGACTTATCAGGGTAGCGCACCGTTACGCTACTCTTGTAGCGGTGCGCTAGCCCCTTCTGAGACGTAAATTGTTGTTGTTTGTTGATGTTTCGTAAAGGTAACCAATTATTTCGATCTTGGGTCCTATACCAGCACTCATGGACCTCCCAAAACGGTCTTGCACAGTATCAAACCCCACCATAATGATATGTTTGTTTTGGATTCAAAAGCAAGACCCGTATATCTCGGTTTACCATTCAATTCACTTGTGGGATCAAATCATGCTTTTCAATTCTATTATTATCAAGAATTCTCTGCATTGAGGGTAATTAAAGATGGGTACAACATTTAATCGGGTCTTGGGATTTATACTTGAGGTCGTTCAGAGGTTACAATTTAACATGACGCCACTTTAATCCTACCGAAACATCTTTATTAAATCCGGGTTTTTCAACGCGTTTTGTCTTACAGGACACGTGTCATTTTATTATTAAACCCGAAATTTTCGAGGTGTTACATCCTCACTCCCTTAAAATAAATCTCGACCCGAGATTTACTGAAACAGGTAAGGGTACTTTTCTTTCATCGTGGATTCAACCTCCCACGTGAAATCGGGACCTCTTCGGGCATCCCATTTGACCTTCACAAAAGGTATATGCTTCCTTCGAAGCTTCCTTACCTGTCGATCTTCAATCGACAAAGGTTTTTCCACAAACGTTAAGCTCTTATCTATTTGCACATTTGTATGTGGCATGACGTGTGTGTCGTCAGCGGAACACTTCTTTAAATTGCAGATGTGGAACACGTTGTGAATTCCACTGAGCTCTTCTGGTAAGTTCAGCTTATAGGCAACTGACCCGACACGTTCGATAACCTCGAAAGGTCCTATGTATCTCGGGCTTAGTTTGCCTTTCTTACCAAATCGCATCACTCCTTTCCAGGGTGATACCTTAAGCAGGACCTTGTCACCTACTTCGAAGTGAAAATCCTTACGACTTGGATCCGCGTAACTCTTCTGCCTATTCCGGGCAGCTTGGAGATTGTTACGAATCTGGACAATCTTGTCCGTCGTTTCAAACACGATCTCTGGTCCTGATAACTGGACTTCTCCAACTTCCGCCCAACAAACTGGCGATCTACACTTTCTACCGTATAATGCCTCAAAAGGCGCAGCCTTTATGCTGGTATGGTAGCTATTGTTGTAGGAGAATTCGATCAATGGTAGGTTTTTATCCCAGCTACCTTCCAATTCGATCGCACATGCACGTAGCATGTCTTCCAACGTTTGAATAGTACGCTCACTCTGACCGTCAGTCTGAGGATGGTAAGCCGTACTAAAGTTCAAACGTGTGCCCAAAGATTGCTGGAAGCTCTTCCAAAAATGTGATGTGTACCTAGTATCTCTATCAGAGATAATAGCTACAGGTATGCCGTGTAAGGCTACAATCTTATCAACGTACAACTGGGCTAACATATCGGAGCTATAAGTCTCCTTGATGGGTAAGAAATGAGCTGACTTAGTCAGTCCATCAACTATAACCCATATTGTATCATTTCCTTTTCTTGTCTTGGGTAACTTGGTAAAAAAAATCCATAGTTACCATTTCCCACTTTCACGTAGGAAGTTCAGGCTGTTGTAGCAAACCTGATGGTTTCTGATGCTCGGCTTTGACTTGCGCACTTGTCAAGCATTTAGCTACATAGGTGGCCACAGACTTCTTCAAGCCTATCCACCAATAGTTTGCCCTTAGATCCTGGGTAGCTGATGGAAATTCTTAATCGTTGCCTAATTAGGGTTGCAGCATGTATGCATAAGCAATATGAACCGTCTTTCTTATTTAATAACATAAAACCCTCGGAATGTTGCGTCAGGCTTTATGTGCCTATGTTTTAAAACCTATTTAATCAAGGTTTCGATTATTCCATAATCAATATGGAGTTTTCACAATACTCCAGCCCACAGCGGGATACAATCTTAATTCTACCTGCCTTCCCGGAGGTAAGCAGGGAAAACTTAAGAGAAGATAATCAAGATTGCAAGGAGGCTACAGAGATTTTCCATATCTCATGCTCTAGTTCATCCACCATTACTCGTGTCAAATAAGTGACACCTTTATGTTATAAGTCCACGAATTCCTTAGTCGGGAACGTTTACTAAATTTTTTTTTTTTATATTATTTTTTTTTCCATTTTTGGATATCTTCTTTGAATACTACTAGTCGACTTTAGTACAATATGACCATTGGGATATCTCAGGGGTTCCATGTATTAAACCTCCATGCTGATCAGACATGGAAATAATCTATGGGACACACTAGGATACGCCAATCCTCATATGACACTTTAATCAAACATAGTTTGGCATTCGCAGGCGATAGTAAACAATGAGAAAAATAATTAAAATAACATATGTTGTCGTACTCTATGCAAAGAAAGAGTGCTCATAGATTTTCGGAAAGGTTTTTCTTGTCGATTTCGAAGAATCGTTTACTAAGGTTTCCTTGGTAGTTATACCTTGTGGATGATAAAATTTTTTGCTAAGTTTATGGTTCATGAAGATTTATTATTGCCTGTATTAAAACAGGACCCTTAGCAGAAATTATCATTGATAAATGATAATGAAGTTTATTGTACAAGTGCTTATAATTAATCAATAATGGAAGTTTCACAAACTAGGCACCTAGCTCAGTTGGCTAGGCGCGCGAAAGGGTGCGGCCGGCCTAGACCCAGGTTCGATTCCGGGGACGGCCAGTTCCACCATTTTTTTATGTTTAATATTTATTAATCGTACGGATACGTGTAATTACGAGGGTTGTCTCATAAGGAGTCTTGATAATTAATTGCTCCTTATCACCCACAATATGGGCTTGATTTTTAAGACAACCAATCGATTTTTTTTTTTTTTCACTTTATTGAGTCCTTATATTTAACGGAACTAGGACCTCGGAAAAATTCCTTATGGATATAAAACATCCATCTAATAATGCTGAAACAGTCTCAGAGGTATACAGGCTTCTTACCGAACTTTCGTTGCTTTTTATTAAGCCTGTACTCGCTCTCTTTCTCAGATTTTCTGGGAGTTATTCTCCTTCTTTTGGTTCATCCTTCATATACGAAGTGTGAACAAGATCTCTTCTCATGAGTAATTGAACATGGTTTTTAATGAAATTCAGAGCGAGGAGCATTCGGCTCTTTAGATTATTTCATGATTTTTCCATGGTCCTTTCAACTGCTGCGTCAACCACAGCTTGAAGATTAACTCCATTAATATTGAGGTTTACGTGTGTAGTTTTATTAACTTTCGTCGCCTTATAGTATTGCGACTCTCGTCTACCTCCTCCGAGTTTTTGATACTCGAAACTTGGTACTAATCACCAAGATTTAACAATTATTGGTCATAATCCTGATGACCTGACTTAGGTTAGCCACGGCATTCATAAACCGTATAGGCTATTCTGTTCTGAACATTCATAGTGAATGTTATTTGAACGTATTTCCATTATATTTAGCCTAGGTCACAACGGGACCATCAACGGCATGCAAAGTTTGGAGCGAGTCCAATACCTGCTTGACAGGGGACCATAATGTCACAACTGTCTTTGTCACTAGGACAATTATAAATAGCTCAAAGGCTAGTCCTTACAAGACTTTTATTTTATATATATACATATATGGCATAGAAGCCTGTCTCGAGGGACGTAGAAAAATATGGCATAAAGCACAGTCATGAAGGACATAAGTAATCATATGGCGCGAAGGCCTTGTCGTGATGATGGTTCCTAAAGCAGTACGGTCTGGTAAGCTGTCGCATCTAGTAAAAGAAGTAAAAGAAGGAAAGTCTTCAGGAAATTCGGCGGATAATCCAAACAACCAACCAGCAATTTGCATGATCAAGAAAGTAGATAATCAAGGTATCAAGCAGTCCAGTCTACATATGGCCGCTTGGATGCAGCAACCGATCGCTTTCCCTCCCATTACCTCCGGAGAAATTAAAGACGGACCAATCATAGTGTCTGCGATAATAGCAGGCCATAAGGTCCGGAGGATCTATGTTGACAGCGGTAGTGCCACTGAGATCATGTACCAGCAGTGTTTTCAACAGCTAGCCCCGCAAACCAAAGCGAAACTGATACAAGTCTCTATGCCGTTGGTAAGCTTCTCCGGAGAAGTGGTGCAACCTATCGGGCAAATCACTTTACCAACAACTTTGGGAGTCGGAAGCCTGGTCCGAACAGTCAACTTAACATACCTAGTGGTGGGAGCAAGATCTGTACACAACGTCATACTAGGGAGACCAGGGATGTGCGCTTTTGGTATTATCTGTTCTACCATCCATGGATCAATAAAATTCCCCACCGAAGCAGGAATAGCAACTTTGCACTCCGAATCAACAATATGTGTAGCCGAAATACGACAAAGCGATGGTCATGTGCAACCTCCGACCCTCCTTACGGAGGAGTGGGCTATACATCCGCAGTTTCCGGAACAAAAAATTTCCGTAGGGGCCCAGCTCCCTGAACGTACCAAAAAACGGTTGTGGAAACTTCTGTCCAGTTCACTTGATGTATTTGCATGGCAAACTTCCGACACGGTCGGAGTTCCTCGATGTCTGGCCGAACATAAGTTGAAAGTATCACATTCAGTAAAACCAGTCACTCAAAGAAAAAGAAACATGGCTCCAGCCCGTAACAAAGCCATCTCCGAGGACGTACGGAAGCTGCTAAGTGCTGGTATTATCAGGGAAGTGCGGTATCAAACATGGGTCTCCAATCCGGTAATGGTAACAAAGAAAGACAAAACCTGGAGAATGTGCGTCGATTTTTCTGATCTGAATAATGCATGTCCGAAGGATTGTTACCCTTTGCCGGAGATCGATTTTAAGATTGATTCTCTTTCCAGCTTCCGTCTTAAATGCTTCTTGGACGCATATAAAGGTTACCACCAAATACAGATGGATTTGGAAGACGAGGACAAAACGGCGTTCGTAACAAATGAAGGACTTTTCTGTTATACCAAAATGCCATTCGGATTAAAGAACGCCTAAGCAACGTACCAGAGGTTGATGGATAAAGCATTCAAGGATCAGATCGGAAGGAACTTAGAGATTTATGTGGATGATCTGGTCATCAAAAGTCAAGTCGAAGACAACATGATCGACGACATACTCAAAACCTTCACTAGGCTTCGGAGTATCAATCTCAAGCTTAATCCCAAAAAATGTTCCTTCGGTCTAGAAGAAGGAAAGTTTCTGGGTGTATGGATAACGCAATCCGGAATCCAGGCACACCCAGATAAAATTAAAGCGGTGATCCCCATGCAACCTCCTAAAACGGTCAAGGAAATTCAATCACTGAATGGTAAGTTGGTAGCTCTCCATCGCTTCGTTTCAAAAGCGGCCGATCGCACTATTCCTTTCATGAATGTATTGAAAAAACAAACTGGAAAGGGTCAAATAGAATGGACACCGGAGGCTGATTCGGCATTCCAAGAGTTGAAAATTTGTCTCGGGTCTTTACCCACTCTGACCGCACCAATCACTGGAGAAACCGTCACTGTTTATCTCTCCGCTTCGCATTTCGCTATAAGTGCGGTACTTGTGGTGCACCGGGATCAAGCACAAATACCGGTTTACTACGTAAGCCGCATCCTGAAAGATTATGAAACTCGGTACCCAGTAATAGAGAAATTGGCACTTGCTTTGGTTCATGCATCCAGACGCCTCCGAATGTATTTTCAGGCTTTCAATATAGAAGTACAAACCGATCTTCAGATCCAGCAAATTCTCAGAAAGCCGGAGGTTTCCGGACGCCTCACCAAGTGGGCAATTGAGCTTAGCGCTTTCGATATTACCAACCGAACCAGAGGTCCGGTAAAAGGCCAGGCTGTGGTAGATTTCCTCACGGAGGTACCAACCGGAGAAAGCACCAAAGAAAAGTCTGCCCTCCCAAGGGTGTGGAACTTGTATACAGACGGAGCCTCCAGCAAAGAAGGGTCAGGAGCCGGTTTAATTCTGATAGATCCGAAGGGGATAGAATATACTTATGCTCTGCGTTTTGAGTTTAAAACTTCAAACAATGAAGCAGAATATGAGGTCCTTCTCGCAGGACTCCAAACCGCGGCCAAGGCCGGTGCGACCTCCGTACTAGCTCATGTTGATTCACTACTAGTCGCCAATCAGGTTAGCGGAGAGTACGAGGCACGAGAAGAAAACATGATCCGGTATCTAAGCCAAGTTAACAGTTTGATCTCCTCGTTTGATTCTTGCAAGATAGTTCACATACCACGAAGCAAGAACAAAAAGGTGGATGCTCTGAGCAAACTTGCGTCCGTAGCCTTTTATCATTTGTCCAAGGAAGTGCTAGTTGAAACTTTGCAAGCTCCGGCCATCCATCAGACGGAGTCCGTAATGTCAATCTCCGTGCAGGAAAGATCATGGATGACTCCGATCTTAGAATATTTGAAAGATGGCACACTACCGGAAGAAAAAGCTCAGGCCCGGAAGCTAAAGGTGAAAGCATTGCAGTATCAGGTTCATGATGGGCAACTTTACCGAAAGACCTTCCTAGGTCCGCTCCTAAAATGCCTAACTCCGGAGGAAGCCAGTTATGTCATAAGAGAAATTCACTGGGGGATATGCGGCATCCACTCCGGACCAAGGATGGTTGTAGCCAAGGCTATGAATGCCAGCTATTTCTGGCCGGGCATGCATCAAATCGCTGTTAATGAATTACAAGCATGTGAAGACTGCCAGCGGCACGCTCCCATCAGCCACCGAGCCAAAAACAACCTCGTCCCTGTAACTTCGGCATGGCCGTTTCAGAAATGGGGGATTGACATCGTCGGTCCTTTCCCTGTTTCCACCGGAGGAGTGAGGTTCTTACTAGTGGCCATCGATTACTTTACAAAATGGATCGAAGCCAAACCCCTCCGGACTATCACCGGAGATCAAGTGCTGAGGTTTGTTTGGGAAAATATAGTAAGTAGATACGGATTGCCGCTTTGTATAGTCAGTGACAATGGGAAGCAGTTTGCAGAAAAACCATTCAAGACTTGGTGCGAAAGAATGCACATTGAGCAAAATTTTGCCTCAGTTGCCCATCCCCAGGCCAATGGGCAGGTAGAAAGAGCCAACCGCAACATTGTGGAGGGCATAAAAAAGCGCCTGAGGAAAGAGGGCGTCTCATGGGCGGATGAATTACCGCACGTCCTGTGGGCTCACCGGACGATGCCGAAGACAAGCACTAGAGAAACTCCTTTCAGCTTGACGTATGGTACGGAAGCAGTCATTCCTGCCGAAGTAGGGATACCCACCCCTCGCATGCAACAAAGCCAAGAAGAAAACGAACAAGAACTCCGCCTGAACCTCGACCTGGTCGAAGAAAGAAGAGAACTTGCGGCTATCCGAGAAGCTAAGTATAAAAAAGAATTGGAAAAACATTACAACTCAAAAGTAAAGGAGGTTCGGTTCAGGATCAGAGATTACGTTATGCGAAGCAATGAGGCAAGCTTGGCTGAGGGCGCCGGAAAAATGGCTCCGAAGTGGGAGGGTCCTTATCAAATTAACACTGCAGGAAAGGACGGTGCTTACACGCTCAAAAAGATGGACGGAACCCTCGTCCCTCGTACTTAGAATGGAGCACACCTCAAGAGATGTTTCCTTTGAAAAATTTTCATGTTATTTTGAAAATAAATTTGTAATCCGGAGGTTACGATCTCCGTCATCTTTACTTTCCTTGTAATCCGGATGGTTTTACCCGCACAAAACAAATTTATAATTCCAAGAACCGCGGAGGGTTTTACCCGCGGATTATCTTAAATGTTTTTACCGTGTGTTAACCGGAGAAGTATAACTCCGGACAAGATAAATAGAATGAAATTTTTTTTTCTATCATTAACAAAGTTGCAACATAAAAATATCTTCGGCCGAACTAGGGATGCTAACCCTAAAAGGTAAGAATGAACTGGCCTCGTTCGTATTCTTCCCTTCATTTAAAAATTATCCTAAAAAAGTAAAACCAATCGGATCCGTACCTTAAAAAGAACGTTCTAAAAACAGAAAGAATGTAAACACAAAAAAGCATGGACGCATGCATAAAAAAGTGATTGCATCAAAATTGACCGGACTTGTATAACCGGAAATTACAAAACCATTTACATAGGATAATTATAAACACAAGTGCAGTAAGAACATCATTACATTCGTCCTGAATAAAAAAAAAAAAAAAAAAAAACGAGGTGCATATCCCAAACCGCTGGATATGTCCACCTCCTAAAAAAGATAGTTAAAAAAAAACCAATAAACTTGCCAAGGTGCATACCCCAAGAAGCCGGGCATGTCCACCTCATTCTTTCGGAGAGCCACCACTTGCAAAGAAAAGAGCCTTTTTTATTTCAGAAAGTGGTTCATTGACAAGCTTCGGAAGGTCCTCAACCACCGGAAAGGAAAGGGAGTCAAAACAAGCAACAACCGCATCTAGCTCTTCAGCGGCATTACGGTTCAGCATCGGAACCTCCGAGTAGAGAGTCCTTTTCTTTAAGGCATGAAGATAGCCGCTATGGAGACCGGAGTTGACACCTACGGAACTCATGGCATTGTTAACAGCGGCAACGGCAGCAGTCATTTCCGGACCTTTATGGATGTTCTTGGCAAGAAGCCTGGCTCCCTCCGAAAGTAACCACGTCTTGGTTGCTTGAAGGTCTTCCACCTTAGCCTGCAAAGCCTCATTCTCCGCCTTAATCTCTTCCTCGTTACTCTTCATCTCTTCGATCTGGGCCTTCAAATCGGCCTCCCCTGATTTAAGCACATCTCGCTCTAACCAGAATGTTAGTAGTAAATAGCAAAATAAAAGAATGGATGAGCCAAAGAAAACACATACCGGCCATCATATTCACATAGGCCAGACGAGCGTTCGTAAAAGATTCCTCCATTTTCACCAAAACCGCCTTATGCTCTTCGTCCTTCCGCTTCATAGATTCGGAGAAACTCTTCAACTCAGCCGATATTCTGTCACGGTCTTCAGCTGCAGAAGCCGCAGCCGCTTGGGAGGATTGGTTCTGGGTAGTTAAGGTTTTGATCTTCTCTTGTTGGGATTGAAGGTCCTGGGTAAGTTGAGCGATCTTCTTCTCCATATCCGGAGACCTCAAAACCTTCCGTTTCAAAGAACGGGTCTCCTTTTCCAAACTTTCCCTTACCGACTCTGCCTCTACCCACCTCCGATAGAGTTCCGTCACGAAAATATTCGACTGAGCCTGATTAGTCAGAACCGCGGCTCCCAGATCCTGATTTTTCATTTTTCGGCTCCAGGCATGATCCAATGGAGTGTTAATGTTGAAAAGAAGAGTCCTGGCAACCAGCTCATCCATTACCGAATCTTTATTCCGGATATCCCAATCCGGAATGAACTTCTCCTCAGCTGTTGCCGGGTCAATCTCCATGTCATCCGAGAATACATCTGCATAAAAAAAAAGGACATCAACTCAGGTCCGAACCAAGATGGAGGAAGAGAGGACATTTGGTCTTCCTCATCATCAATAAAGCGGTCCGGACCCAAAGACGAGTCCAAAATCGTACCTGAAAAATTTACCACTTTAGGCTCACCATGAGTATTGTCCTTCTCCTTGATCATAGCCTCCGGATTCTCCGTCTCCATACTTTCTACTTCGTCGGTGGGAAGGTAACCACCGGAACAAGTGGGGGTCGGATCAGATCTAGCCCGTGCGGTTTCTTCCCTTGAAAACTTGCCACCAGTAAGGTGCTCATCAAGCTCTTCCATCACATCACCACCGGAGTAAGAGGAACCTTTCTTAGTCTTCTTTATCTTTGGCATAGGAAGAGGATCAGAAGAACGGATTTGTAAAGTTTCATTTTTCCTCTTACGAACAAGAGGCTTCGGATCAGGATCAGGGATAACACCTTTACTCTTTAAGGAGACGGAAGAAGGTCGATATTGAAGGGCCTCATCCAAGCTACGCATCTCCGGGTCATCGTCCACATCATCTAAAATGGATCTCTTCCCAGCTTGAGATCCGGAAGAACCAGCCGCATCTTTTGTAGGTGTTGGGACGGAAGAAGTAGCTTCGGCGGTAGACGGCTCAGCTGCGTTCTGGGCAACCAACGGACGAATCTCCTGAGCCGAAGACGCTACCTGTTTCATCAAAGGAACTTCATCTTCGTCTTGATCCTCCAAATCAAAGTCAAGAACATTGAAATTAGGAACCTTCAGAGCATCCCTGAGAGACATTATCGCACCTACATATTCAAAATAAAAAGCAAGTTTGCTAAATAAGAAAAGAAAAGTGCCGAAGGGGAGGTAAAGGGCCGGAACTTACGATCACGCTTTCTGCGAATAACCGGCCAATCCCAATCCCCTTGGCTCCACCGAAAACACACTCGACCTAATAAGAGAAAATGCCCATGAAGGGGACGGATCGGGGACTTGTGCTCAATAAGGGCACAGGCCAGTTCTTGGTCGAAGACGAAGTCTTTGCCCAGGTCAAAGGACATTGTCTGGTCCTTAAAACGCCACCTCATGTCCTCCGGAAGGCAACGATCGTCCAACCAGAAGAAATTGTCCTTCCAGTTTTTCAAGTTGGTTCTTTCGCCGGAGGACGGAGGAGGTATACCTTTCCGATGCGCGAAGGTATACCAGTCTCCGGCAGTGATAAATTCATAAAAGTACCGAAATACATTTAGGTCCGATCTACGGTTTTGGGCCCTACAGGATATTTCAAAGTGACTCACACGACTCAAGCCGAATGGGTTCACTTGACTAATATGAACCCGAAAAAACTGGAGTACCCTTATCAAAAATTTTGAAAATGGAACCCGATAGTTTGCGAAATTACAAACTCGGGTGTAAAGGGGAAACTTCCCTTGACGAAAGGGATAAATGGTTTCATCCTTTGAAGGAAGAACCGGATTCAAGTCTAACGGAATGTTATATTCACGAATAAACTTATCCAACTGACGTTGGGTAAGCACACTCACACTATCCGATAGATTGTCTTTGCCGGGAGCCATACTGTAAAAATAACAAAGGGACGCACCTTGAAGAAGAGACTAAAGTAAAGAGGGTAACAGAGGAGAATAAGAAGACGAGAGGAAAAAAGAGTAAAAATAAAATGGTAAAAGCTGATTTTATAGGAGGATTTAAGTCGGTTAAGGGCAGTCAAGTCGAGCTGTCATTTCAACTGACGCTTGCGGTTTCCAACGCGGGGTTCCGCACCCGTCACACATAGGTGACTGACAGACAAGTTATTTGGGTCACCCACACCACGTCAGCACCATTCAGATCACGCCACGTCATTAACTCGGACCACTCCAGCGATGACACGTCATTCAAACGAAACAACTTGAATAAACATTTTGCTAAGTCCCATACGAAACTTAACAAACTGGGGGACTTGAAGATACATATCCGAGGCCGGACATAATCCCTCAGGACGAACCGGACTCCAATGGAACGGACATCTCGGACATATCCGTTCCCTCATAACTCCGAGGACGAACCTCCATTCAAGTGCGTCTGGACGAATGACGTCATCTCAGTTGACCACTATAAATACCCCATCAAGTACAAAGCCAAGTACGATTTTCTGAACCTTCGTCCCTATTTTCTCTCTCTACCCATACTTATCCTCACGCCGGAGGGTGGTCGCAGAGGGGCCCTCCCATCTCTGCGGCGAGCCTAACGGTTTTCTGTTTTGCAGGATTGTTTTCCAAGCTCTCCTACAAGATCCAAATCCTCGATTACAGGCCTCGGCCTAAACTCGATTCTTTGGTTCTTCAATATGTTACATAAACCCGATACAAGTACAAGCGATTAACATATGACTCGTGTTCACCTTTGTGTTCAAATTGTTTCTAATTTGGTCTTCGTTCAACTATTAGATCCCACCTAAACTCCAAACTCAAATCCACAACAAATCAGAGGTAAACTAAACAACCAATCACCGATCTATCATCATCCACAATCATTAAACTAAACGTTTTGTATTTGTTTCAGATGAGGGAGTTGTTGGCGGCGATGACAGCCGTACTAGTACTTTTGACGACGAACATAGGGGTCGTGTTGGGGATCGGATTTGTTAGTGATAGGGAATAATTTTTTTTCGCATAAAGAGGAGTATGGGTCCAATTTTCGATAATGATGATAGTGGTGGTGGTTTTTTAAAGAGAAGTTAAATGTCATTTTAGTCCCTGTGGTTTAGGTCATTTTGTCAGTTTAGTCCAAATGTTTCATTTTTCGTCTATGGGTCCAAAAAGGTTCACCGTTTCCATTTTAGTTCACTGGATTAACTTCATCCATTTTTTCTGTTAACGAGAAGGGCAATTCAATCATTTTATATGTAATTATGTAAACTAGAAGAGCAATTTGGTCATATAAAATGATTGAATTGCCATTCTCGTTAACAGAAAAAATGGATGAAGCTAATCAAGTGGACTAAAATGGAAACGGTGAACCTTTTTGGACCCACATGCGAAAAATAGAATTTTTAGACTAAACCTGACAAAATGGCTCAAACCACATGTACTAAAATGACATTTAACTCTTTAAGGAGAGAAGAGAAGACACAAGAGACAGAAGGGGGGGGGGGGGGGGGGTGGCCTTGGGGTAAATATGTATTTTTATAAGGCAAGTTAACAGCAAGATAACGAGAGGAATGAAAAGTGTTACACAGAAACTCAGAAAACAACGAAAAATAACCATGAAAGCTTCATGTTGATCTCCACAACAAACCTAAGGCATACAAATTACCCATTTTTCTTAAACATATTTTCCTAGATTTGATAAGAAAAGATGCAATATTCACAATTAAGAAAAAAAAACATACAGCTAATAATCTCTAGATCAAGTGGTGGAGGGCTTGCATTTCTCTTGAGAGATGCAGATTTGACTCCCACTTAGCGCAGAGTGAGGCACTGGTGGGCAATGATAGGAGACCCAGGGAAACCTGGGTTGGATCCTTGAGCCAAACGGGTTTTACCGGTAATTTCACCGTCATGCCTACGGGCGGGTGGGTTACCGGGTTTTCCCTGGAATTGGTGGTGGACTCGGGTTACTCTCGGAGTACTCCGTACGTCCAGTGGGTGCCCCGAGAATGCTCGGGATTGAGTTTGTTGGCCGTTCAAAAATAAAAAAAAACATACAATAATAATTAATAATTAATAATTATAATAATACTGAATAAAATTAGAATAACGCTTGCAAAATCATCAGAGGCATATTCCCGTTTCCTCCATCTACCCCCAAATCAGTTTCCACACACACCCTCCACGACGGTACCATGATGGATCCCGGATCCACCCCCACCCCCACCACCGCCACCACCACCGCCACTCTCACCACAGACGCTGCACCGTCGTCCGGCGCCTTACATTCAACCGATACACCCGCAGCCGCCGTCCAACGTTGGGCCTTTGTTATCTCACAACGCTACCAACACCTGCTGGACAAGTCAACTCCGTTCTTGCTCTACCGTTGGATCGTCTTCTGCGTGATCGCCATCATCTACACTGCGCGCGTGCTCTACTTGCAAGGGTTTTATGTGGTGTCGTACGCGCTTGGGATTTATATTCTTAATCTCCTCATAGGGTTTCTGTCTCCTCAGGTTGATCCCGAGTTTCAAGACCTTTCCGATGGCCCGGTTCTTCCTAATCGGAGCTCCGATGAGTTTCGCCCCTTTGTTCGTCGCCTTCCCGAGTTTAAGTTTTGGTAACTATTGCTACATATAGTTTTGTTTATTGTTTAATTAACATGTTGTTTTAATTGGAATATACGGGATTATATAATATAATTGGAAAACACTAAAATAATGCTTAGAAATTTGATGATAATATGAATTAACTGGAGATTGTTTGTTTATTATAACATAATCTAGGGTTTGTTTAGGGTATATATGTTTATGACACTGTGGTTACTGATGGATTTGTTAAAACATTGTTGATGAATTAGTATAAGTTTGTAGCAGATTATAAGGTTATAGGATTATAAAAATGTTGTTGGATCAACCAACCCTTAGCCTGTATTAGGAATGCACCCATTCTGACCCCGATTCCCTGTACAGCCGAACTGGTTTCAACCCGATACCCAACCTGATCTGCTCCCTCATTCTGCAATAACTAATTGTGGGCTTGCTGGTCTATTTTGTCATTATTATAAGAGCATCAATAGTGATAGTACCCACCCTTGTTTACAAACCGCCACGCCACCTCAGCGTGCCACATCAGATTTCAAACCAACCTTTAAAAACCTTCAATTTTCTTCCAACAACAAACTTCCACTCACCATCCACTTTTATATAAAAAATATATTGAAGAATTTTGCATGTGTGTGTGGTTCCCACATCTTCGTTTCCGGACCGGTCCTTCTCCAAGGACTATGGGGATTAGGGTTTGAGAGTTGGATCCTTCTCCACGGACCAATGCCACCTCACCCCATTGGAGGTGCTCTAAGTTTGCTTTAGTACTTTACTACAATATATACAGATGCATTCTTCTATCCTTGCAGTCACAAACTTTTCTCTCCAACTGTCTAGGAATTATGAAGAATTGCCTCTTGTTTACAACAGCTTTCTTGTTAGACTATTTCACGAGCTTTATATGATATCTTATCTCTAGTTCTCTATTAATCTATTACATTATTATGGTTTTAGGTTTTGGGATGTTCAAATGGCATCTTGGTGCCATGAAGGGCTGCAAATGATTCATGCAATTTGATGCTTTGATTTTTATAATTTTTTTTCCCATAGGTATTCTATAACAAAAGCCTTCTGCATTGCTTTCGTGTTGACATTCTTCGGTGCATTTGACGTGCCTGTTTTTTGGCCTATACTCCTTTTTTACTGGATCATATTATTCACTCTCACCATGAAGAAACAAATACTGCATATGGTCAAATACAAATATGTCCCATTTTCCTTTGGAAAACAGGTATCCGCTAGCCCCGTTTTATATAAACATTACAATTACTTTGTTATACAACTATTTATCAAGTAGTTTCTTGTACAGAGGTATGATGGAAAGAGGGCAAATCCAGCTGAGACTTCGAGTCTTCTTCCTAGAGACTGAAAGATTGAAAGTTTTCGTAAGTTTTATTTCCTGTACTACCCTCGACTCACATTATAGATTTAATGGTTTGCTGACCTGCTCGTTCTAGAAGATAATTTCGTACAGGTTTTAATTAGCCGTAAAATTTTAGACGAATGAAGCTTTGGTTTTTATATAAAGGGCTATTCAAATTCAGTATCATATCTTGTTGTGACTTTGTGTTTATCTGCTTATCTTATCTCTATTTATCGTATGCATACCTTTTATATGTGTGTATATAAAAGAAATTGATCCCTTACAAACCTTAAAGCCTGTTCCCAGTCCGCCAACACTGGTCGATTTTTAAGGAAACGGGAAGAAATCTTTGATTGAATTATGCTGATATTTTTATGCAAAAAAATGTTTTTTTTTTTTTTTTTTTTGTTGTTGGTTGAAAAACGGTAAAAAATCTGCGACACTTTTTTGCAAGCCCCATGGCGGTTATACCCGATTTATGTGACAAACTTAAAGCATCAAACCTGGCCTTTTCTCTCCGTGCAGTCAAGAATATCATGAAGCTGGCCTCCGGCCTGTAAAACCTATAAACACAATAAAGGTACCTCTTGACACAACCGGTTAAACAGATTAGCCATATCAGCATCACTCTCTAACCAGTGTCAAAACTCCCATAGAATGGCATTAGCTAAAATGTAATTTCATTCCCACAATCTAAATGTGACTGTGCGAATTAAACTTAATATCCCAAAATGATTGGTTTTTGTTTCCTTAAGCCTGTATCCTGCTTCTTTAAGCTCGGGTACATGGTATATAAGCTGTAGTCAGTGTGTCAGCGATGCTGCTACTATGTGCCCATCTTTTTTGTCCATCTTGGTTTTGGAACCGAATCGAACCGATTCTTTCCCACCTGATGACCTAAAAATCGATTTTAAATCAAACCAGGTCCAACCAAAACTGGGTTTGACCATGTTTGACCCGAACTGGTTTGGGAAACTAACCAGACTCGTGCACTTCTCTTTCTGACATAACACTTAGGATGTGTAAAACTCAAGACAATTCGCTAAAAATGAGATGCGGAGCCCAATATTGGCACTGACATACTTAATACGTCTACAGAAAAAAATGGTTGTTAGTATTGGTTGTCAGGTTCAAACTGATCTAACCGATACTAGCCAGAAGTTTGGGTTCAAAACACTAGCTAAAAGTATCATTTGGGTTCCTGGTTTGGCGTTTAGGATGGGTATCGTACCAATCCAAAACCATTTTCATTACTCTATTTCTTAAATTTTCAATACAAGTATAAATCAGTTTGACAAACAGTCAAACACACATTGTTACTTATCCAGTGCTTGGTGCTTCTGTCTCCTGATTTAAACCTAAGTAAGACAACTCGATCTTGAGTTCAAACGATTAATAACAGTTACTAGCACAATTGTCGCTTGCATGTATGAAAGCTATGTAGACGATCTTTTGTCATTATAGATGTTATGTAAGCTTTTTCGACGATTTGAAACAGTACCTAGTGAGTTTCTGATAGCTATAATTACAAATTTAAACTATATTATATGATCACCAAAAGTTATCCACATTAGCATTTTCACACACGAAACACCGCCTAATTTTGATGAGTTTAAGAACTTAGAAGTCAATTTTTTTGCACAAATACGAATATCTTAAACAAGATTATCTGATACCTTAACGGACCGGATTTTTCATGCAAATGCAAAATGATAAAGCATGCTTGTTCT
Source organism: Helianthus tuberosus (assembly GCA_030545235.1). NCBI lineage: Eukaryota > Viridiplantae > Streptophyta > Magnoliopsida > Asterales > Asteraceae > Helianthus > Helianthus tuberosus. The sequence goes on from CM060432.1 coordinate 142,873,782, forward strand.
TTTTAAACACAGATAGTAATGACACATACAAACAAATTATATCAAATTCAATTGAATAGAAATTCTGTAAAAGAGCTTGTTCACTTGCGATCATGAATATTCTGTAATCTGCATCAAATCATAACTATGTATCTCAACAAATCTCCTTAAAAACCTCAACTTAATTCACACTTGATTCTCCAAGATTACACTTACATCTGTGTTTCTTCCCCCATGTTTTCTGTTACCTAGTCTTGATATTGTTGTTTGAGTTTTTGTTCGGACTTTTCTCACATTTTCTTGGATGTTGGTGGTGATCTCTTTCTCGGTATTAGATGGGAGTTCAGTAGGTGCTTCAGGCCATGGTGTTCGCTTCGCTGCCACCGTCACCTCTAACTGAGGGTCGATTATCCATCTGAACCGAAACAAGAGTCATCAAAGAGTTAACAAACATGATCTAAGAATTAGTAATCTTGATTTGTAACTAGAGTAACAAAATTAACCCGGAAGGAAATGTGCTATCTGCAAGAGCCTCAGCACGAAGCCACCACAACATCACCTTCTTCCCACAACTGCCTAGCGGCTCCACCATAGAAGCGTCTTCAAGAAACGAAAGAGGGCTTTCAATTTCACCAACTTCGTCACCAGCAACCACCGTGGCCAAATCCTTGATCCACTCGGGTCTAAACTCGGATTCTTCCCATACCAACTTCGAGTTCATCACAAACCCACACCACTCAAGCTTTTGAGGCAACACTAATGCCATATCACCTATGTAATTCGCACTCTTTTGTTCGTATACAGCAGAATCAAAAGTGTGCCACCCGATTAACTGATCAGACGAGTTACAAGCTGGACCTTGGACCGACAATGCTGGTTTCTTCTCATCTACCACATCCAAATTCTTCAGAATCTCAAAAGAATCTTGATCAGACTGACTCGAATGAACAAGAAACCCAACTGAAACAGCACCGATCCATTCGACCTTTTGGATTTCATCAAACAGTTCTAAAGTATGCATATTACTATCATCAGCAAACATCACAATCCCATCAAGCTTCTCCTCTCTCACAACTCTGAATCATTAACAATTACAATTTATAAGTTTATAATCAATTCATGTAACAGTTTGGATTAAAGTTTACCTCAAGGCCTGCAATCGCATTTCGGATTCCACTTTATGCCGATCATTCCAAAACATCGGCATCTTCTTGTCGAATCCAATATGCTTAACCCGAACATTCGAATTCGCTTTCGCTCTCTCCAGCAAAACCGCAGTTTCATTGGTGACACCACCTGCTTCCACGACAATCCAAACGACGTCGTAGGGCAAATTCATAAACATATGCATTAATCCAGTCAAATGCAAAGCTTGAAAAGTCCGTACATAAGTTGGAGTAACCACAATCAAAGTTCTAGCGTTTTTAACCCCGTACTGAACTCTCTGTTCATGCTGAACAGTTTGTATAATTCTATGAGCTCTCATTACCTCCTGCGGGTCCGGGTGGGGCCACGGGCGGACCCGGATCCCATGGCGTCCGACTATTACTCTACTGGTAAGAGAGTTGTTAAGTAACGCTGGTGAAATGTTTGTTGTGGTGAAAGAGAGAGTTTGTGTAATATTGGCTGCAAACGGCGGCATGGTTAATATGGTGGAGGAGGTTGGAGATAATAAGAAGAAGATTAAACGAGAGAATCTGAATCCAAGGAGAATGGAAATGAGGCAGCATATACAGTGGAGTATTGTCCAGAATATGTTTGCTGGAGATTTTGTAACGCTGCTGCCGGTGCTCTGCTGCTGCAGCAACTGAAACTTCATTGTAATGTATGTTGAAGTTGTGTCTATGAGTGCTGCAGTAAGAATGTGGATGTGTTTTTAGATGGTTTGAAGAGGTGAGTTCGATGGTGATGGGTTGAGGAACTACTGATGGGGGTGGGTTCAGCTAACACGGTTGTTGTAGTGTAGAAATCGAACAGGGGGATGCTTTGAATGTAAGGTGGAAGCTTTACAATTGTTTAATTAAATTGTTAGTTGGTGTATAAAACATCACCCGAATATTAAGTCAATAAAATGTTATCATTAATTAAATTTACATAAGACCATCTTCAACGCAAAGGGAGAGACGTCACCTGCGGTGACTTCTTCTCTCCTTCTCTCTAATCTACCTTGTCCATACAGATCTGGCACATAGGCGGCTATCTATAGTAGTCTCTCCCACAAGCATCTCTACCTCACGGACGTCCCATTGAAGATGGTGTAAAGTGTGTATGATGTGTGTGTAAATTTTTGTACTACAAAAGAAAAAAAAAAGGAAGAGAGAGTTTGTTAGAGCACACAGAGAGGGCGTGCTGGCCCTTCTACGCTGAGAACACCACCCCGTGTGGTGACGTAGACATGGCGTGGTGGTGAGGGCGGGGAATTTTCCACTGGCGTGGGGAGAATTTGGGCTGTAAGACCACCCGTAGTGGTGAACAAAAATAATGCCCCCACCATGGGGCATTATCCGACACGTGGCATCCTAGTCAGCATTGGGCATTATAGCAAAAGAGGTGTAGTGGGGCATTATTCCAATAACGCCCATATTATTTTTAATGAAAAAAAAAAACACACGAAATGTGGGTAGGTCAAAAAGTTGTCAGAGACATGTGGGGTGGCTCAAATGTCATTGGGTGGACAAAAGTGATTGTTGGAAGTGATTGGCCCGGTCAAATGTGCAAAGCGTTTTAATTAAAACGCCAATTTGATTTTTTTTTCCAAAATAACGCCCGGAAACGCCGGGTGTAATGGGGTGGGGGGCGTTTTCCGGCGTTTTTTTTGAATTTTTTTTTTAAAAACGCCCCACTACGGGTGGTCTAAGGTGGAGGCTCTGGTTTGATAATTGGATTTTAGATGTGTTTTAGGCCATCCGTAGTCATAAAGCCCCTTTTGGGGCGTTATGCGACACGTGTCGTGCCACGTCACACAAGGGCTTTATGGGGCGTTATATCACTAGAGCCCGTAGTCATAAAGCCCCTACCCATCAATACCTAATTATTAATTTTCGTTTTTATTAATTAATTATAAAAATACTAACTAATTTTTGATTGGTCCAAACTTTGAAAACATCCCCCATACCGGCGCGATATGCATGGCGCCACCCCCTTTTTTGTCTCATAAAGCCCTTCGTAGTGGTGTTTGGGGCTTTATGGGGGCATATACCGCCCCACTACACACACTCTTAATTGGTTGATGTTATTATTGTTATTATTATTATTAGTATTCCTATTGCTATTGCTATTACTATTACTATTAAACGCCACTTTCACGCCCCTCCCACCCTTCACATTTAGTGTGTAATGACTTCATAAGTTTTACCTTCACGTTACCTCATTAAAATAATATATATATATATATATATATATAATAAATAAAAGAACAAAACATGTGATTGGTCAAGGGGGCATTGGGCTCACCCTCTACCCCCCCCCCCCCCCCCCCCCATTTAACGATGGTTGCCACACGTTATGGGGCTTTAATGAAGTGGCATGTTGGTGTTTAACATCAGATTACGACCACCGTGGCAGGGTTGTGATCCGGCAATAGATGGTCTTATGGGAGAAAATTTGGCAAGCAAATGAGAGAATCAATACTACATAAGATAATATGGGCCCATGACATTATAGCCTAGTGATATTTTGGGGGTGAGATAAGGCTTAGAGACAATTAGATCCTGGGTTCGATTCCTACAAAGGGGGGGTTTTCTCAGATTTATTGGGTTTCATCTTGAAATGGTGTATATGCATTATAGCTTAGTGGAGATGGATATGACCGGGTGGTTCTACCGGTGGCATGATAATACTCAAGTGATCTGTTAGTGATCCAAATTTGTCTTTAAAAACACGAGAATATGGTTATATGGGTCAGATCAGGCTTAATGAGCCGAAACTTGCCTCCAGATGTTAGGGCCACTTTGAGATTCACGTTATCAACAAAAAAAATGAGATTAACCAAAGGAAAAAAAAATAAAATAAAAAATTAGACATGTAAAAAATTATTCTACGTACGAGTGTATTGCTCATGTTTGTGTTGGTAGTATTTAAAAGAGTAAAATGCATGGATAGTCTTTGCGGTTTTGTAAAGTAACACGTATAGTCCCCAACTTTTGAAGATTACACTCTTGCTTTATGTGGTTTGCTCAGTTGTTACTCAGATAGCCCTTGGAGTAGATGACCGTTAGTTTTATCTGTTAAGTCTATGGAAATGACTAAACTACCCTTGCTACAAAAATATTAATTAAATACTTAAAAGAAATAAATTAATCATTTAACAATTATGATAGGTCCCAAAGATTTTATTTAGGAAAAATTACAGTTTTCGTCCTTTATGTTTATAGGTAGTTGCAATGGATGACCTTTACCTTTAATAATTACAGCCACAGTCCTTTGTTTGGAAAACTCACTACACCTTAGGTCCTTTAACACTAACTTGGTTAAAATTTTGAGTTAAGTCTGATCAATCAAGGGTAAATTAGTCATTTTACCAACAAAATTAACAAAAAATAAAAAACCTAATTATCTCAAACTCTTCTTTTACATCATTTCCCTACCCTTTTCTTCTTTCACCATCACCGCCACCACCATAACCATCAACACCACCAAATCTGTTGCCACCACAACCACTGCCAAATCCGCCGCCACCAACACCAGATCCATCACACCACAACCTCCATCTAGTTCGTGACTTAACCACCACACTTCATCTAGCTCGTACTCGAATATTCAACCAAATCCCCAAATCAAAACACCACCATCAACCATCGCTTTGATTCTTAACGACCATCATTCCGGCTTTATTTACTCGAATATTCAACCAAACAAGTTCAATTTCAACACAAAATTTAGGGCTCGAATACGTTACCGGGGAGTGCCGGTCTGCCGGAGGTGCTGTTGAGAGTGGTTCGGTTGATCGGTGACAATGATGTGGAGGGAGTGTCGGAGAGGTTGTTGACAGTGGTTAGGTTGATACCGGCGTTACTTCCCGTTGTGAAAAGGTGGGGGTTTCTTGATGAACTGGAAGTTGAGCAGTTGTTGACAGTGGTTAGGTTGATACCGGCGTTACTTCCCGTTGTGAAAAGGTGGGGGTTTCTTGATGAACTGGAAGTTGAGCAGATCGGAGGTTAACGTCTACAATAGTGTCAGATCTATGGGTTTGGGTGGTGGTGGTGCTCGTGGTTGTCGGAGGGTTGGGGTGGTGGTGGTAATGGAGATGGGATATGGTTGTGCTTTGAATCTGCAGGTTTATGTTGTGCACCACAACAACAACAAAAACCCCCCAATTTCTATGCGATAATCTTTATACTCAATCTCCAGATCCTCCTTTTTGATTTTCATCTTCTAATTTTGGTGCTTTTTCGCTTTTATCATCAAATGTGATCCCGAATCATCTGCCTTTTTTGTGAATTTTGATCCAAGGTTTTCCTTAGGGTTCTTTGATGTAAATTTATGAGAGAGATGGCTTTGTGTTTTTTATATATACTGTATATTTTTAAAAAAATCTGATTTCTTTTATTGTTTAAATTTATTTTAGATAAATAAATGAATAAAATTACTAGTTTACCCTCATGTGCAAGGCACATGCCAACTTAACTGAATTTTTTAACAAGGTTAGGGCCAAAGGACGTAAAGTGTAACGAGTTTTCCAAACAAAGGACTGTGGCTGTAATCATTAAAGGTAAAGGTCATCCATTGCAACTACCTTCAAACATAAAGGACGAAAAGTGTAATTTTTCCTTTTATTTAAATATAAACTAACTCTCACCCCACACCAACCCCCACCCCTTATAAACAAACTACCACCGTACACAATAGTCTCTCGTCGTAGCTCAACCAACAACCACCGATACAGTGGGTCCTTGAACATGCAACCACCTTAGACCACCATCATTCTTACTTGTTCACATCAGGAAAAAAAAACAATCATCATCCTCTCTGCAACAACTCAGATCTGAAAAAACAAAAGTATTCGACAACTTGTAGTTGGTGGATGTGATGGAGATGACTGATGATGGTGCGGTGCACATCGCGGCGGAGGGGGTCGTGTTTGCCGGCTGAAGTGGGTGGGTAGAGTGGTGGTGACGGGTGGTTGGTTGCAGGCGGAGTGGGTGGGTAGAGTGGTGGTGTCGGGTGGCTGGTTGCGGTTAAGGTGGTCGTGTTTGCCGGCTGAAGTGGGTGAGTAGAGTGGGGGTGTCTGGTGGCTGGTGTCAGGTCATCAACGTCATAATTCTCTTGTTGTTTTGTGGTGTTACAAAAGCCCTCATCTTTATCCCCAAATCAATGGATTCAATCACATAAGTTTTAAGATAAACCCTACTTCATGTTTGTGGGTTTATGAATGTGATTTAGCTATTACATTGGGTTGATTGTAGCTTTTTGATGTGAGTTTAAGGGTGGAGATTGTTGATGGTGGTGGAGGATGTTAATGATTGTGGGTGATCTTTGAAATAGATGAAGTTAGAATTAGGGTTTGGTGTAATGAGGAAGATGACATGAATGGTGGGTTCAACTTTTTAATTAATTTTAGAGTAAACTGCCATTTTGGTCCTTGTGGTTTTGGCACTTTTGCCATTTTAGTCCAAATCTCAAACTTTTTACATTTGGGTCCCTGTGGTTTGCATTTTGTTGCCATTTTAGTCCAAAATCCAAAAACTCTCTATTTTGACTGTTGAAAACTGATTATTTTGTCATTTAGTGCAGGGGCATTTTGGTCATTTTGCTTTTCATTTAACATCCATTCCATCATTTTTGTGGAATTTAGCTGTCACCGGAATGCTCTGAACCATATGGTTCTTTTTTGACTGGCAGTTTGTGAATGCTCTGAACTACCACCACACCACCACCACCACCCCCACCACCGCATCATCCCCACCACCACCATCCCGCTGCCGCCAACACCACCATCCCCGTGAACTCTCTCTAAAACCTGCACACACACACTCTCTCTTTCTCTCTCCAAACACCCATCTCTCTCTTCTCTTTCTCTCCTCTCTGTCGAACACCACCGCCACCACCACCACCACAAACCGCCATTTCAAATTCAACAAACTTATTGTTGATTACAGATACTGAGTTACTGAGTTCACAATGTCGCGTTCCAGGGATTTAAGCAACAATACTTTTGAGGAATCGGATGTTCCTTCTTGGTTTTCGACTTTACAGTCTCTGACCACACTGTAATATCCATCCTAACCATTCAAATCTCTCGTTTTTAAATAAAAAAAAGCAGATTATTTACCTGGTTTTCAACAATACTTTTGCTACACCATCTTAGATCGAACATAGAAGGTTCCAGATCTGCTAAACTTCCAGCGGTTTAGGGTTTCAGTATCGGCTTTGATGGTGACAGCGGTGGTGGCGCTTTAGGGTTTCAGTGGTGGCGGCTTTGATGGTGACAGGAATCGGAGTGTCGGCTGTCACCGGAAAACGACGTTGGTCGCCGGTAAACGAGGAAGGAGGTGTGGGTGTGACTGTTGGATGGGACGACACCGGAGTGGCGGTGGTGAGAAGGGGGAGGAGGTTGCGGTGGCGGTGGTGGTGGTGCTATAGAGAGAGAGAGAAGAGAGAGAGAGAGAGAGAGAGAGAGAGAGAGAGCTGATTATGATCATCATCATCCCCAACATCATCATCCCCAATATATATTATTGCTAAAAAAAAGTAAAACAAATGAAATTTAAAAAATGACCAAAATACCCCTGCACTAAAGGACAAAATAATCAGTTTTCAACAGTCAAAATAGAGGGTTTTTGGATTTTGGACTAAAATGGCAACAAAATGCAAACCACAGGGACCCAAATGTAAAAAGTTTGAGATTTGGACTAAAATGGCAAAAGTGCCCAAACCACAGGGACCAAAATGGCAGTTTACTCTTAGTTTTATTTGTTTGTTTGTTTTTTTTTTTACATTAAGGGCATATTTATCATTTAAATGGACTTAACAGAGAAAACTAACGGCCATCCAATCTATGGACTATCCGACTAACAACTAAGTAAATCACAGGGAGCAAGAGTGTAATTTTCAAAAATTGAGGACTATACGTGTTATTTTACAAAACCACAGGGACTATCCGTTCATTTTACTCTATTTAAAATTTCTACAACATGACATTGTTGTCTATAATTTTAAGGGTAACGTGTTATAATGTTTTTTTCGTTTACTGTAAAAAAATATATGTAGCGGATCTCATTAGTCTTTAATTAATAAATTAAGAAATTTGTATATGTTTTTGAACGATCAACATCTATTTATTAATAGAGAAATCGAGTCAGTAGAACCCCAAAAATTTTATATGATGTTACTTATAATCATAATAAAAAAACCCTCACGTCCCCATAACTATAACTTTTGTGAGCTTTTGGCTTTTTTTGGAATTGTTGGGGAAATATTTGGTGTTCCTTGTGACTCAGGTTCGACTCGCACTCTCTCTGTTATTTTCTGCGGCATCTAGGTGAAGGGCGAATACGGGTGGCGCGGGTTCATCTTGGATGGGATTTACCGATTATTCCACTGTCGTGCCTTCGGGCAGGTGAAGGTCGGGTTTCCGCTCATCTGGGAGAGCCAAGAGGCTGGCGGCGGTTGAGTAGTCGACCTTGGCCACAGCTTCTGGTGTCACGATGGTTGACACGTCATTCCTTGCTGTTCAACAAAAAATACTTCACCGCTCTATTTAATTATGTTTTAAATAAGTTCATTATTCAATTAGTTTTTATAGGCTCCTAATAAAGAAACACCCCAAAATCTTAATTTCACACCTTGTATACGGGTCGTATAGCGTTATACGACCCGTATAGAATAATTTGACATGACAAATATTGGGTCGTATAATGTTATACGGCTTGTATAGATGGAGAAAAAATTAGGTCGTATCACATTCTATACGGGTCGTATAACATTATATGAGGTTTTGGTCGTATAACATTCTATACGGATCGTATAATTTTATACGGCTCGTATACACGGTTACAGAAAAACATTATCTGACATATTTTTGTGCAACAATCAGTTATACGTCTTGTATGGGCCGTATACATGTAGGGGTATGAAAAATAAGATTTTAGAGATGCAGGAATAGTAAAAGCCTTTTTATATATGAATTATAACTCACATAAAAGAAATTATGGTATTTACATAATTCTTGTAATTCTCTCTCTAGAATGTTAAAAATGGTTAACTTTTTTATGAGTAAACTACCAAAATGGTCGCTGAGGTTTGGTCATTTTTGCCACTTTAGTCCAAAACTCAAATCGTTTGCATCTAGGTCCATGTAGTTTCAATTTTGTTGTCATTTTCATCAAAAACAGAATTTATTCAGATTTTCGGTTAATATTCAATTTTTTTTGTCTTTTTCCTCTTTTTTAATGAGAGCAAAATCTTCATCGTATTCTCTCTCTCTTTTACTCCATTCCCTCATGCTCTCTCTTCCTTATTCAAAGAGATGACGCAATCGTAATTAACATTATGTTTTTGTCCAATCTATACACCGTTCCTAAAAGCTACATGAATTGTTATATAGGAATAATAATAAACAAATAACTTATCTTAAAATAAAAACATTCTTCAAATGATCATAACACATTTCTTTCATAAATTTAAAAGTTAGGATTCATGCCAACACCACATAATCAAGTACTTGAGGGTCATCTGAAGGTCTTTATCTTCATTGGTGACCTAGAGTTGGGCTGGTCGACAAAAGTTTAAATAATTAAAAAAATTAAAAATAAAATTCACACCAATCTAAGTTAGCAACCTAGGTTGCAACCCAAACTTGTGTAGTCTTTATGACACATGTCATAATATAATTGGTTGTAACCCAAACTAATTCCCCAATGATTTAATTACTCAAATAATTTATAATATTCAAACTTTAGGAAAAAAACTAAATACAAGGTTTTTTTTTTTTGAACATTCTGACATAAGTTTTATGAAAAAACAAAGTGCGTTCAAAAACATGTATTTGTAGGTTGGGATGAGTTGTGAATGTGTGTTAAAAATTGAGTAAGGTTAGGTTGTGTAGGTTAAAGAAAGAGATATTAGTCTTTTAATAAAAGGTTGGGTTGTATTGGATCACCAATTAACATAACCTAAACAATTTTGTCATTCTTATCATTATTCAACTTTAAGGTCCTATTTTTATCTTATTATCTTTATCTTTCATCTTATCCTATTTATCTTTAAGCCCTTATTTTTATTGTATCATTTTTATCACACGGGTTTATTCGTTATTATTTATCACACGGTTTTATTCGTTATCTTTTATCAAACAGTTTATTCGTTATCTTATTATTTCATCTTCCATTATTACTCTTGCATAATTGCAAAAACCACATGGGTTGTGTGTGTGGTGTGACAACGGGAATTTTTTTTCTTCCAAACATTAGCAAGATTGTCCAAGCATTAGCGACACTAATCAACTTTCGGGACGAAAATTCTTTCAACAAAAGAATGATGTGACATCCGACATTTTCAGGTTAACACCGTTAACACAACTCCGTTATTTTTAACGTTATCACAAACATTCATTTATGCATAATGCATTACACTTGATTAGGGTTAATTAAGTGTGTCAGTGATTACATGAACGCTCACATAACAGTAATTTGGAGAATTACCGAACCACACACGAGTCTCTCCCCAAACATTGGTGATTAAGTGAACTAATAAATTCCAGAAAAATTGAATGAATAGAAATATGTAAAATTATATGTTTTTGACTACGTAAATTAATTGTTATTTGTTTCTCGTAATTGCGCAAGAGTATGCGTATTTATATGTAGCGTTTTATAAAATGGTTTTCATAAACGAACTAGCGGGTTTTTATTTTTATAAACTTGGGCTAGTAATATTAGTAAAAAAGATAAAATTCTGGGAGGCTTGTTTTTAATTAAAGGCCCGTTTAGGAAGCGCATGGACCTCCCTTGTAGTTTAAAAATATATATATAACAAAACCCAACCCAGTGTTCTTACTCCCTCAACCTTCGAGGCCTAGTGATTGTCCAGTTCCTCATGTTATTCCCGATTTCTCGTTGCAGATTAGCAGTCTTTTTTTCGGTGTTTGTTTAATTTAGGTTAAACAATTCAACTAAACTGTTTAAATAATAAAGATGGGCGTTTATTCCTTTAATGATTTAATGTCCACTATTAAACATTAATTAATCGAGCTTAAGTTTTAAACTATAAACTTGTCTAGTATGTTAAAAGGTGTTGAAAAAAACTAGGATGTTGCTTATAAAAAAAACAATGGTGTCACTCGAAAATTTTCTATTATGCGTTACAAATGATACGCAAAATTCAATGGTGTCGGACGACACCGTTCTCCATACACTAGCTCCGCCAATGGATGTGCACTGTGCAATGAATGAAAGCGTGACTACAAACTAGCGCGTGTTCCATGTGACGAATGGACGGAGAGATATGATCCTGAAGTATGCAATGTCTTTGACTAGGCTTATAAGTCACAAACAGAGTTTAAATTAGCCTCACATGACGTACGCATATCATGATCCTCATACCATTATTGATCGGAATAATGGTGGTGAAGATGAAAGTCAAGCAATTACACATGATCATCCTTTAAATTAAATATAAATAGTGTGGATATGACTTGTTGGCCATTCAGAAATAAATAAGGTGGAAAACCCATTGATAATTTGCTTGTTAATTAAACAATCTCTACCAGAAATAGTTTGGTATTTGGATTCCTTTTTGTATGAAAGCAATGTCATATGTCAATTGTCATGTTTTTTGACTCTTTTTATTTCTTGTTCCCATTATAAATTGTACATCAATACACATACATATCTGTTCTTACGTTCTATCCAACAGAAAGTAAGTTATTTTTTTCAATCTAATACTATATGTTATCAAGAAACATAAAACAATCATTTCAAAATAACTTGGCTGAATCTAATACTATATGCTATCAATAAACATAAAACAATCATTGCAAAATACCTTGGCCGGTTTAGTTTAGAGATAGTATCACACCTTCGCCAAGTTAAAAAGTCATTAAACAGTGGTATGGTGTTAGCTACTTACAAATATGATGTGAGTTTAAATCCTTACAAGTGCAAGATTATGTAGTATTTAGGTGCAGAGCCGGCTTTGGGCCTGTGCGGGAGGTGCCACCGGACAAGGCCCAAAATATCTAGGGGCCTAAAATGTTTAAAATATATATTTTATATATAAACTTATTGTATAAAACTAGTAGATGCCCCGCCCGCGTTGCGGGGCGATGGCCGAATAATTCTCAATCAATTACAAAAAGACTACTATAATTTTGCTATGAAAAAAAATTGATGATATGACCGTAATTTTGGGCTTCTCTCTCATGACATGTATGACTGTACAGAGGGCAAAATCGTAATTATATTTTGAACCAGAGGCGAAATCATAATTTTAAACTGAGAGCAAAATCATAATTTTTAGCTAGGGAGAAAAACATATTTTCATTTTGAACGGTGGGCAAAAGCGTAATTTTGAGCTGAGGGCAGAATCGTAATTTTGAGCTAGAGGGAAAAACAACATTTTATTTTTAGCTGGGGGCAAAAACGTAATTTTAAATGGAGGGTGAAACCGTAATTTTAAACTGGGAACAAAATGAAAAGTGAGTTTTTGAACCGAGGGCAAAAGCGTAATTTTAAGCTAGCGGCGAAATTATAATTTTATTTTTAGCTGGGGGCAAAATCGTAATTTTAAACAAAGGACGAAAGCATAATTTTAAACTGGGAATAAAATTAAATTAAAACTGGTCCGGTCCGATAGGGAAGTGGCAGACAAATTTTAAACTGGGGCAAAAACGTAATTTTAAACAGAGGGCGAAACCGTAATTTTAAACTGGGAGCAAAAGTAAAAGTGAGGTTTTGAACCGAGGGCAAAAGAGTAATTTTGAGCTAGGGGCAAGACTATAATTTTATTTTGCGCTGAGGACAAAAACGTAATTTTAAACAAAGGACGAAAGCGTAATTTTAAACTGTAAATAAAATTAATTTAAAAATAAGTTGGTCCAATGGGGGAGTGCCAGGCTGCCAGACAAATTTTAAACTGGGGCAAAAACGTAATTTTAAACAGAGGGCGAAACCGTAATTTTAAACTGGGAGCAAAAGTAAAAGTGAGGTTTTGAACCGAGGGCAAAAGAGTAATTTTGAGCTAGGGGCAAGACTATAATTTTATTTTGCGCTGAGGACAAAAACGTAATTTTAAACAAAGGACGAAAGCGTAATTTTAAACTGTAAATAAAATTAATTTAAAAATAAGTTGGTCCAATGGGGGAGTGCCAGGCTGCCAGACAAATTTTAAACTGGGGCAAAAACGTAATTTTAAACAGAGGGCGAAACCGTAATTTTAAACTGGGAGCAAAAGTAAAAGTGAGGTTTTGAACCGAGGGCAAAAGAGTAATTTTGAGCGAGCTAGGGGCAAGACTATAATTTTATTTTGCGCTGAGGACAAAAACGTAATTTTAAACAAAGGACAAAAGCGTAATTTTAAACTGTAAATAAAATTAATTTAAAAATAAGTTGGTCCAATGGGGGAGTGCGAGGCACCTGCCTGGCACTATTCCCCCACATGAACTTTGTAGTAGTAGGTAATGTACACAAATGCGTTCTCTGGCTCAATAGGTGCGTCGATTATCAGGTAAACCCGCGGTTTCGGGTTCGAATCCCACTATTATCTTTTATTTTCTAATTTATTCGGTTTCGGGTTCGAATCCCACTACTATCTTTTATTTTCTAATTTATTTTGTTTTCCTTAGTTATTTAAGCTAGTTTTACTAATTGGGGAAAATGGCCCAGCTCACACCAAGTCATCAATTGCAACTTTGCAAGATTTTTTTTCTAGTTTTTAGTTTTGATTTTTCACATTTATGGGCATCCATAAATTTAAATTTGTAAGTTATTTTATTTTTTCTTCTCATTTAACCATTTACGTATCAAAGTTTACATGTTTTCTTGTTTAAATTTGCAGGTTTTTTATTTCTCATTTAACCTTTTACAATATAAACTTAAAAGAGCTCAATATCTATATCTATTTCTATTAACTCTATTTGTATGAATAGATTCGTGTCATCAAACTAATTTGGATATATTTATACATATTACAGTTCTTTTTGTTGAAAGTATTCAAGTGTTAGTTATTTTTGCTTCTCCGGAGGCTTGTTGAAACAAATGTTAGTGTATTAATTTATTTGTAACATAAGACTAGAATTTATTGTTTTTTAATCGATGCTAATTTGAGCTGTGCAATCACTCTATAAACTTGGATAATTGTGATATACTGAAATATCGAGAAGAATATGGACTATAAATACTTGATCGAGAGCTTTACTTCCAAAAATTTTAGTGCGAATAGGGCTCAAATGTTTTATCTTTCATAGGGCCAATTTTTTTGTTTTTTGATTTTCGAAGACAACCCTCTTTAGATGTAAAAATATGTTGTTAAAAAATAAGGATAACAAACATAAAAACAAGTTAATTTTTTTTATATAAAAGCATATTATAAGACATCTAACTTAATAAGACAGAAAATAAAAACGAGGATATGTGTATTCACCTTTAGAACTTATTACTAAACCCAAATTAAAAACACTAAATATATAATTACCGCTAGCTTCTTGCCAGAGAACATTCAGGAGTTGATGAAATATTTAGAATTACTTAATCTGATCAAAGTTGTAGTTCACTCTGGTTGACTTCATCCGTTGCAACTTGCAAGTATCTTAATTTCACTTATATAAGTTAAAAGAAATGTTTGGTTGTAGAAGATCATTCAATTTTTTAGTCACAAACTATTTATCAAAATATATGTCATGTGTCATTGTGGCGTACTCTCACACGTAATTAGGCATGTTTGGTGAGTTTGGTCTAATAAGTATATCAAATTTATCCATATAATATAATATTAAAGGAAAAGGACGATGGAGAAAAAAATAATTCAAAAATATAAATAACATTATAAAAGAAAAAAAATAGGAAGATTGAGAATATATAGGGCATCACAAGTCATAACAAATCTTGATGTATATATTATTTTAATAAACATGTATAGAAGATGAGTAGCAAACATCATTCATTTGCACCCATCTATACTTACCGAACCCGTCACTAATTGTTTTTGGTTGCTACATCTTCCCAAAGCAACATTCCTATAGTATTCTCATGTGATATATTAGAGCTTCTCATAAAAATAAAACAAAGATTAGGAAAACCAAACCAAATTTATCCATTTGAGATGAGATTCGTAATTATTGACAAACAGGAAAGTAATCAATGACAAACAAATATTCATCTGAATTAATTGATCCTGTATGATTACTAAGACCTCTGATATGATTGGATTTTCATTATTGATAATATACCAAAAACACATACCGATCTCTTTTAGATATTCGTAGATATAAATATGTACTAATAATATACACATGAGTAAGTAACACTACACAAGATGCATTTGCGTGCATA
This sequence comes from Helianthus tuberosus, assembly GCA_030545235.1. Taxonomy (NCBI): domain Eukaryota; kingdom Viridiplantae; phylum Streptophyta; class Magnoliopsida; order Asterales; family Asteraceae; genus Helianthus; species Helianthus tuberosus. Next base: position 142,889,246 of record CM060432.1, read on the forward strand.
TAATATTTTAGGTAAAAGATCAAATACAAATAAAATAAACGTACTAAACGTACGAATTGGGGGAAAACTTAAAAAGGGGCGGTGGCAATCTTGTAATTATGCAAATATCTTTTTTCTCATTCTAAAATCGTACAACCAACAATCAACGCTCCTGATCTGTTTTTATTTAGGGTTTATTACGATTCTCCATCATCTCAAATCATACAAACTTACAAATCAATGTCCCTAATTCTATTCTATTGATCGTTTCGTTGTTTTTATCATCAATGGCTGAAGAACATTTGAACTCTAATTTTGAAGGTTTGTGTTATTTTTATTTTTGGAATTGATATAATTTCACATCAGCTGATTGTATTTTGTAGAATCAGCCACAAATCAACGTCGCTGTTGTAGTAGTACATGTAGGGTAATTTTGAGTGTTATATTGATTTAGTGTACTGTGTTGTGGTTATAGGGTAATTTTGTGTACCTGTAGTGTAATTTTGACTGAGTTATTGTCTGATACACTTTGTAGGGTTATTTTGATTTAGCGTACAGTTGTTGTGGTTGTAGGGTAATTTTGTGCACTTGTAGGGTAATTTTGAGTGTTATTTTGATTTAGTGTATTTATTCTGGTTGTAGAGTAATTTTGATCTATTGTAGAGTAATTATGAATGAGTTGTTGTCTGATGCACCTCTAGGGTAATTTTGAGTGTTATTTTGATTTAGTGTACTGTTGTAGTGGTTGTAGGGTAATTTTGTGCCCTTGTAGGGTAATTTTGAATGAATTATTGCCTGATACACTTGTAGTGGTTGTAGGGTAATTTGTTCCACCTGTAGAGTAATTTTGAATGATTTGTTGCCTATTGCATTTGTAGGGTAATTTTAAGTGTTATTTTGATTTAGTTTGATTTATTCTGGTTGCAGAGTAATTTTGATCTATTGTAGGGTAATTTTGAATGAGTTGTTTCCTTATGCATTTGTAGGGGTTTTTTTTTGTGTTATTTTGATTTAGTGTACAATTGTTTTGGTTGTAGGGTAATTTAGTAGTACATGTAGGGTAATTTTGAGTGTTATATTGATTTAGTGTACTGTGTTGTGGTTGTAGGGTATTTTTGTGCACCTGTAGTGTAATTCTGACTGAGTTGTTGTCTGATACACTTGTAGGGTTATTTTGATTTAGAGTACAGTTGTTGTGGTTGTAGGGTAATTTTGTAGGACTTGTAGGGTAATTTTGAGTATTATATCAATGTGTAGGGTAATTTTATAGTAGTAGGACTGCTCCATCAGTATTATAATTTATGTGTAGTTATTTTAATTTTATGCATATCTGTAGCGTAATTTTACATCAGTATAGTAATTTATAATTTAAAGTGTAATTATTTATTTGTTTTAATTTCAGATGTTGGAATCGAAGGTATAATTTCAGGTTTTCAGCGTTTGTCGCCTTCTGCTGAAAGGACTTTCAAACCTAGTGTACCTTCTTCTATAACACCGGTTGTTGGCATGGTTTTCTCATCTTTGGATGCTGCATATGAGTTTTATCAAATTTATGCCAAGAAAGGAGGATTTTGTGTAAGGAAGGGGTCTCAAACTGAAAAAAATGGTTTCATTGCATATAAGTACTATACATGTTCAAAGGAGGGTCATAAGCCATTTAAGAAGTTTGATGGAGCTCTAGAAGTTGTTAAAGATGGAAAAAAATCCAAGAAAGGGTAGGAATAGGCCCTCTATCCGTACGGGTTGTAATGCACATATTGCATTATCTTCTGATGATGGCAAATCGTATAATCTATATAGGTTTGTAGAACAACATAATCATACTTTGATTTCTCAAGAAGATATGCAATTTGTTCCGTCATCAAGGAATTTAACGGTTATGAAACAAAAGAGAATATATTCTTTGTCAACGTTAAACCTAGGTCCTGTAAAGTCATTTAACATTATGAGGACCGAATATGGTGGTTTTGAAGAGGTTGGTGCAACTGCTGTGGACTGCAAGAATTTTAAAAGAGATTTAAACTGTTTCATTGGAGAATACGATGCTGAAATGATTGTTCAAAGATTGACCAATAAGAAAGAATATCTGCGGGATTTTTCATTTGAATATACTGTAGATTCAAATGGTTGTTTGACAGGGTTATTTTGGGCAGATGAAGTTTCTAAACAGAATTATTTGGTTTTTGGTGATGTAATATCATTTGATGCATCTTTCAAAACGAACAAGTAAGTTTATAGTCTATTATTTTATGATTTTTAATGTTATTATTAGTTTTTTTACTTATTTATTTTTTATTTTTTTGGGCAGATACAAAATGGTTTTTGTTCCGTTCACTGGCATTGATAATCATTTTCATAATGTGAATCTTGGAGCTGGTCTAATTGCAAAAGAAACTACTGAATCTTATGTGTGGTTATTGACATGTTTTTTGAATGCATTTGGTCATCAACCAAAGGTTGTAGTTACGGATCAAGATGCCGCTATGAAGGCAGCAATTGAAACTGTTTTCACGGATAGTAGACATCGATTATGTATGTGGCATATTATGAAGAAAGTAGCGGATAAGGTTAGTTTGATTAACTTATTTAGAGTAATTATATTTATTTTTGTAGAGTAATCAAGTAATTTTGGCTGTAGAATTTAGTGTAGAGTAATTATGATCATAGGGTAATTATGTAGTTTTTGTTTTATTTAAGTAAAGTAATTATGTCTAAAGTTTTTGTTTTATTTAAGTAATTTATCTATTTCTTGCTTTATATGAATAGAGTAATGTAGAGTAATTATCTAATTTGTGTAGTGGAGGAAGTGTTGAGTAATTATGTTCATAGGGTAATTATTAAGTAATGTAGAGTAATTAAGTAACTGTTTTGTAAAATTAAGTAAGTGTGCAGTTATTAATTGATCATTTATTTATTTACAGGTTGGGAATGTATTGTGTAATGATGATACTTTTAAACGTCGTGTTTGCAATATTGTGTGGACAGATGCAATTGAACCTGAAATGTTTGAGAAGGAATGGCAAGAAATAATTAATGACTTTGGTCTTTTACAGAATATTTGGTTAGAAAGTATGTTTGACTTAAGATCGATGTGGATTCCTGCTTTTTATCGTGATGAGCCTATGTCAGGGCTTATGCGTACTACTTCAAGGTCTGAAAGTGAAAATCAATTTTTTGGTAGTGTTTCAAACTCGCAATTGACTCTTGTAGAGTTTTTTACTCATTTTGATACGGCAATTGAAGCTCAAAGATATAATCATCGAAAAAATGATCATGATACGCGTAATACTGAGTGTGATAATTGGACCGATTCTCCTCTTGAAGTACATGCTCATAAGTTGTATACTAGGGCCATATTTTTTGACGTTCAAGAAGAGATCCTTGCTAGTTTTGAGAAATGTTTTTCAGTTAATGTCAAAGAAGAAGGAGAGAATGCAAGGTTCTTTATTAGAGATATTTCGGCTTTTGGAAGTGGGTTCTTTGAGGTAAATTTTTTTATTTCATATGTATCAGTAGAGTAATTATATCTCTTTGTAGGGTAATTATATGAAATCTCATAACAATACACACTGTGATTCTCTCAGTAGAGTTATTGTAAATAGAATATATCAGTAGAGTAATTGTTTTCATATGTAGGGTAATTATCATCTTTTTTTAAATTTTGACAGGTATTAGCTAAAGTTGATGATGAATTTTCTGCTTCGTGTTCTTGTAAAAGATTTGAGCAATACGGGTTATTATGTCGACATGTTTTCCTTGTCATTCGAATGTTTGAAATTGAGGAAATTCCTGAAAAGTACATTTTGAGGCGTTGGAGAAGGGAAGCAGTTAGAAATAGAGCCAATTGTTCTTTTTTTGCGGAAGATAGTTCGAATGTCAATATTGATGAGGCAAATCAGGTTGTTCGTGAGATTATGTTTGCTAGTGAATGCCTTTGTAATCGATATTTTTCAAATAATGAAGAATTGATCAAGATTAGAGATCAACTGAACGGAATGATTCAAAAGGCAGATGAGAGTAGTAAGACTGGGCTGGTTTTTAAGAAAAAAGATATGATGGCTTCTCTTCTTGGATATAATCTACCATCAACATCAACTGTTAAACTTCCTCCTGGTATTAGAAACAAGGGACGTGGATCACACAGGAGAATTAAATCCAAAAAAGAGAAAGCAGCTAGTCGTATGGGGAAAAGGCGTCGAGGATGTAAGGTATGTGGGATGGTGGGTCATGATATTCGAACATGCAGTGCACTTGTTCGTCCAGTTGTAGAGGGTGCAATTTTCTACAGATAAATAGCTTTTTATATTTTTGAAATTTTGTAAACTTTAATTGATCTTAAGGATTTTTGGATTTTGCAGTGTTTTTTTATATTGAATTATAGTTTAATATTCTTCTTCAATGTGTAAGGTAATTATTGGATTATATGAACGTGTAGGGTAATTAACAGAATCATAACAATGCCTACAGTTGATTTTATCCATAGAGTAGTTATATCAATGTGTAGGGTAATTAACACAATTATAACAAAGAACAAGAGTTATTATGACAATTATAACAAATAATAACAGTTGTTTCAATTTGTAGAGTAATTATAACAATGTGTAGGGTAATTATCAGAATTATTACAATACCAACAGTTGTAGTTATTAGTAGAGTAATTATATCAATCTGAAGCATAATTATCAAAATTATATCTATACCAACAGTTTAATAATGCATAAAGTGAAACAAACCATATTCTAAAATAAAGTTCAACAGTATTCAAACATATTAAAAAAGAACACACGTCTAGAAGTTAAATCGAAACATTAAACATGAGTTTAAAACTGCAAATTGAAACAAACATTCAAACAAAGTCTTTTTGCCTTTGATCCATCTTTTCCTTCAAATCTTTTTGATGTTCTGCCTTAACTTTATCATCCATCTTTTCATATTCAAGGGCATTCTTTACAAGATTATCTTTCAAGGTGTTGATTTCTGACAACAACATTTTTGTCAAGAATTTTTTCCTCAATTCAGAAATTTGATTTTTATGAAATTTCTCATTTGATAAGAAGCCGCAATCCCAGTTTTCTTCACCAAAATAAGTTTCCATATGGCGCATTGTATAAATGCCACAATCAATGTAGTTTTCTTCTGTCCTCCATGGCATTTCCAATCTTTTGATGATTGCCTTTCTTAGTGTTTTTTTGGTAAATCTGATCTTCTTCAGCTCAAGGTAGTCACACAATGCATTTCTCTACAATATATCAAAAATAAAATATGTTAGTTTCTCAAAATTCTAAAGTTAATAAAACTGTAAAGTTATTATTAGTCATACCAACATATTAGGGATCCCTTCATATCTATCATGGAATTTTTTACCCATTTTGCTGTTATCGATCAACACAATTTTAGAAGTCTTCATATTGAAACACAAGACGTAATAATGATCTGAAGCTAAAATGGGGAAAAACAGGAGGTCGAAATCTCTTATCGATTTGACCTTAAACTGTTCAAGCCATTGATCCAAGTTTTGCGTGAACATCAAAAGTCGAACTTCATCGGTGCTTGTAGGTGCATAATGAGCCTTTAACTGTAAATTCACAATATCAAAAGTAATCGCAACATTTGATCTTTCAATAGAGTAATTATAGCTATGTGTAGAGTAATTTTGAAGCTATTCCTATATAAATGAAATTTTATACTTACAATACTACCTATAGCTATAATTTTTTTTTTGCATAAATAATATCAGTAGAGTAATTATATCAATGTCTAGGGTAATTATCAGTATTATTAGAAATAACAACAGTTGTTCTTATCTGTAGAGTAATTATAGCTATAGGTAGAGTAATTGTATGAAATATAAAAATAACAATGAATCTATCAATTTAGTAATTGTATCCAAATGTAGAGTAATTATTCATTTTCATATTGTAAAATCATTTTAACATAATGATTTAACAAGCTCTAAACACAAGATTCACACTAAAAAATCCTATGATACTCATCAAATTAGCAAATGGCATTATTTTGATCCCATTCGTATACAAATGAAATTTCATGCTTTCAATTCTACCACATCAGATTAATTCTTTGCAGAAACAGAATAATCTACATAATCGCAAAACAAAATATAAAAGAGTAAGTCTGAAAACATACCAATAGAAGCGATGAGCAAAAAAATCTACTAAGAGAATACCGGCTTTTCATTTTTTCTTCATTGTTTAGCACTTCAGCCCAATTGTCAATGAGGATTGATGTAATTTTTACACCATCAAACATTGCTTCAAAAACCACTTTGATTGAATCTGTCCCAAAAACTGACTTGTATACAAACTTCCTGTTGTTTTAAAAAAGATAGAAAATTAATAAGATATATGAACAACATTTGCAAACTACTAAAATAGTACTTACAATTCATCTGTTGGAGAAAATATGTAATCTACTATCAATTGTTCATCATCACTCAGCTTTGTTCCAAGTTCAACTTTCCGGTTAACGTAAGGTGATTTATATGCAGAAGTTGGCTTAGATATTCTTTTTTCTTTTGTTTGTTCAGGGGTAGTGTGGCTTTCAGTTGATTATTGGGTGATGGGTACTTGAAGAAATGGTAATGTGTCGAGAATTGACTGTGTTTTGTTTTCGTTTTCACCTTCAATAGGATTTACGTTCCATTGATCCTTTAAATGTTGTTTTTCTGTTTCTTGACATCTGATCACGATTTCATTTAGTAATGTTTCCGTTGTCCCTTGTTCTGGTTGATCATTTTCAGCAACTTCATTCTCACCATCATTTTCAGCAACTTCATTCTCACCAGCATTGTAACCTTCATTACCATCAACTATTTTTGCAGCATTATCACCTGTAATAGTTGATCTTATTTTATCAGTAGAGTAATTATTTCAGTGTGTAGGGTAATTATTAGAATTATAACAATTAACAGCATTTGATCTTATCAGAAATAAAGGAAATAACAACAGTTGATCTTATAAGAAGAGTAATAATTTCAATGTGTAGGGTAATTATCATAATTATAACAAATAACATTTCATTTTATCAGTAGGGTAATTATTTAAATGTGTAGGGTAATTATCAGAATTATAACAAATAACAATATTTGATCTTATAAGTAGAGTAATCATACCAATGTGTAGGGTAATTAACAGAATTATAACAAATAACAATATTTGATCTTTATCAGTTGAGTAATTATACCTTCTAGCCCACCATCTTTATTTTTATCATCATTTAGACTTCTTTCTTCATGATGTGATTTCATTGTTTGTTCGACCTGTGCTTCTTCGGTGAAGACACCTTCAATTTTGTCAAATAATACATACGTTAATTGTAGGATAGGTAATTATCAGAATTATAACAAATAACATTTCATTTTATCAGTAGAGTAATTATTTAAATGTGTAGGGTAATTATCAGTAGAGTAATTATATGAAATTACATATATGAAATTACATAGAACAAGTAACAATGAAATCACATCATGAAGGCACAACATATATGAAATTACATAGAACAAGTAAAACAACAAATTGAAACTTGAACTCTACTGATCTTATTTTATCAGTAGAGTAATTATTTCAGTGTGTAGGGTAATTATTAGAATTATAACAATTAACAGCATTTGATCTTATCAGAAATAAAGGAAATAACAACAGATGATCTTATAAGAAGAGTAATAATTTCAATGTGTAGGGTAATTATCAGAATTATAACAAACAACATTTCATTTTATCAGTAGAGTAATTATTTAAATGTGTAGGGTAATTATCAGAATTATAACAAATAACAATATTTGATCTTATTAGTAGAGTAATTATACCAATGTGTAGGGTAATTAACAGAATTATAACAAACAACAATATATGATCTTTATCAGTTGAGTAATTATACCTTCTAGCCCACCATCATTTAGACTTCTTTCTTCATGACGTGATTTCATTGTTTGTTCAACCTGTGCTTCTTCGGTGAAGACACCTTCAATTTTGTCAAATAATACATATGTTAATTGTAGGATAGCTATTTTATAAAGCAAGTGTAAATATGTACCTTCTTCATCAGCTTTTTCCATTGATGGTGTTATTTCATGTGGTTCATTCAAATCGATGATGTTAGTATCATCATTTGTACTTTGACTCAACGGATATTTGTCTTCCCATTCCTTACACATGTCTTGTACATTTTGATTCCATGGAAACTTTGATTTTCCCTCCTTAACCATTTGATTAATTACTTCTTTTAACTCTTCAAATTTTTCAATATGGTTTTCAAGAGTAATCAACCATTGCTACACAATGAAAAATATATAAGTATAGTAACTATTTGTATTGATAGCGTAGTTTTTGTTTGTAGAGTAATTATTACCTTTTCATTTGATCTATAATCAGGGCCTAAGTAGGATGATAATCCAGATAATTGTAATGGTGTAGCACAATAATTGAAAAGCTTTTGCGTTGACGTTCCAATCTCAAATTTATTGATGTCAAAAGTTGAATCGGATAGTCTTGTACTAGGCACTACATAGAACAAGTAAAACAACAAATGGTTAAAATAGTTTTTTTTTGATCTTTTGATTGCATAATAGTGTAATTATATGAAATTACATACTTGATTTTGTGAAATCATCATTTGGTTCATTGCGACCTTCTTCATTTGTATTATCACCAATAGGTTCTTCAACATTTGAAACTTGAACATTCTTTTTGCTTTTATCTTCCGTATCAGATTCAACATTCTTCGGATTTTCATTCATTTCTACATCATCATCGGTTTCTTCATCGTCTGTCAATGGGCCATTATTGTAGAAATGTTTTTGCAAGTTGTTGAGTAGCTCCGTTGTGATATACTTCACTGCTGGTGTTTCAACTTTAAAACCTGTTTTTTTATGCCTCTTGAAGTATGAATGTGCGAATATTACCTGCCATTAATTTAACGAAATAAAAGTTTTAAATTAAATTAGTTATAAAAAATAGCTATATTAGTTACAAATTATAAGTAGAGTAATTATCATACCGCAAGTAATATTATTGGGCCAGTGAATTGATCGGTTCCTCCTTTCCACTTTTTCTTTGATCTTCTTAAACATTCGAGCATGTAGCCACACCAGTTCATATTTGGTATTTCTGAATCTTTTTCAATACCAATTATAAACCTCTGGTTGACTGTTGTTGATTGTGTTGTTTCTCCTAACAAAGTATTCACCACAACAAGAAAGTTTGTGTTGAATAACTTTCCTGCTTGTGAAGATTCTTTTATCAGATCAATCACTTTTATCACCCTGATTTTCGGGGTATCAAATTGATTCTTAAATTCATCAACTCTCTCACCAACACCTTTTCTAGGTTTGTTCTTCTCAAGCACTGTAATCTTACCCCTTGGTATTCCGAGACATTCTTCTACTAACTTTGATGTTATTTTTATTCGATGATTTCCTGTATTAATCTCTTGCCTGTCTTCATCGTAGTTCATTACCAACCAATATCCTAACATTGTTGGCACAAAATTTATCTTCAGTGAAAGTAGAGCTTCAAACCCCATTTCTGTCACAGCTTTTTTTTGTTCATCCGAAAGTGAACTTATAGCATCCAATAGACCAGATGACTTGCATTTCATGTGTAGGGTATTGCTAGTGAATTCTACAAAGTTCCTTTGTGGGAATTCTTTCTGAGGTGTTCTTTTTCTGGTCTTAATAGGGGATTGAAAATCATCTTGAGAGTCCACTACTTTAGGTGTTTTTTTACTGATTTTTTTGACTTTCTCCATTGATTTTCCAGCTTTTGTTTTTTTAATTGGCGACTCGAAATCGTCTTGAGAGTCCACTTCTGTTCTTTTTCCACTCCCCTTTTCACAAACTTGCTCATCTTTATTGTTTCTCTTTTTTTTCCTACTAAATTTCTGTTTCATAGCAGTCTTTACCGGTGTAGATTTTGAAGTTCTCAATTGTTTAACTGGAGACTCAAAATCGTCTTGTGAGTCTAATTGCTTTCTTTTACGAGTTTCATCTTCACAAACTTTTTTATCTTTTGCAGCGTCCTTCTGTTTCTCAACAGGCTTTTCTTTTGCAGCGTCCTTCTTCTTCTTCACAACTGTCTTTTCTTTTGCAGCGTTCTTCTCTTTCACAACAGGCTTTTCTTTTGCATCGTCCTTCTTCACAACTGGCTTTTCTTTTGCAGCAACCTTTTTCACAACAGCAGTTTCTTTTGCAACATCCTTCTCTTTCACAACAGGTTTTTCTTTCGCAGCGTCCTCTTTCACAACAGGCATTTCTTTTACAGCGTCCTTCTCTATCACACCATCGTTCTTTGCAACAGCAACTGTTGTTTGTTTTCTTTTAAGATGTGTTTTCCTATCTTCCTTCTTTTTCATTGCTATATTTTATGTTTCAACATAGAGTAAAAAAATCGTCAATTGCTATATTTGCTATAGATTATTTATCTACATAATTTAGCTTTTCTAACCTGCTAATGTTTGTCCGTCATCAATTTGTTCAACATCAAAGCAAACAGGGTTTGTTGCATCATTGCTATATTTTTTAAGTGATTTTGAACGAGTTCTCTGACTTTTCCTCCTTTTTATAGAAACTAAATATACAAAATACAATATTTTAATTGATAACTATTATCCTACAAGTTCAACAAAATTACCCTACAAAATTACCCTACAAGCACAACTGTACACTAAATCAATGTAACAGTCAAAATTACATTACAAGTCCTACAAAATTACCCTACAAGTGTATAAGGCAACAACTCTTTCAAAATTACCATAAAGGTGCACAAAATTACCCTACAACCACAACAACAGTACAATAAATCAATAGAACACTCAAAATTACCATACAGGTGCAATAGGCATCAAATCATTCAAAATTACTGTACAGGTGGAACAAATTTACCCTACAAGTGTATCAGGAAATAATTCATTCAAAATTACCCTACAAGTGCACAAAATAACCCTACAACCACTACAACAGTACACTAAATCAAAATAACACTCAAAATTACCCTAGAGGTGCATCAGACAACAACTCATTCATAATTACCCTACAATAGATCAAAATTACTCTACAACCAGAATAAATTACACTAAATCAAAATAACACTCAAAATTACCCTACAAGTGCAATAGGCAACAAATCATTCAAAATTACTCTACAGGTGGAACAAATTACCCTACAACCACTACAAGTGTATCAGGCAATAATTCATTCAAAATTACCCTACAAGGGCACAAAATTACCCTACAACCACTACAACAGTACACTAAATCAAAATAACACTCAAAATTACCCTAGAGGTGCATCAGACAACAACTCATTCATAATTACCCTACAATAGATCAAAATTACTCTACAACCAGAACAAATTACACTAAATCAAAATAACACTCAAAATTACCCTACAAGTGCACAAAATTACCCTACAACCACAACAACTGTACACTAAATCAAAATAAAACTCAAACTAACCCTACAAGTGTATCAGACAACAACTCAGTCAAAATTACACTACAAATGCAACAAAATTATCAATATCAATACCAGAATCAGCGGTTTTAGACTTTTTTTCGTTGTTATCCTTCATCGTTATTGTAGCATCTGTGTTTTGTAAAAAAAAAACCAAAAAAAAGATCAGATGAATAGCGATTGACAAAAAACTGATTCAAAATTACCCTACAAATGCTTCATTGAAGTTGAAATTACCTTTTGTAGACATGACTAATGGAAGAATCAAAGGGTTTTTGAAGATTTTTGGAGACTTTGAATCAGAGCATTTTGAAGTTTTTTAGGGCTCTGATCTTTTGAAATGATGGTTTTTGTTGAAAAAGGGAGGAAATAAGACAAACTGTACGAGTATGTTTAATTACAAAATTGCCACCGCTGCCACCGCCGAAAAGTGTAGGAAATAAGACAAACTGTACAATATGTTTAATTACAAAATTGCCACCGCCAAAAAGTGCCATTCGTACGTTTCGTATGTTTAGTATACGGTTTGTCAATGACATGTGAACAAAAAAATGATATGCGAGAACCCATTCGTTTACAACTTGATTTTTAGCCAACGTTTGTGAAATAAAAGAAGATAGTCATGGTTATATTTTGTTGTTCAATAGCGCCATTAGACTGAGTGTAGTGGGGCAACCTTTTGAGTGGGCGTCTTGCGACACGTGGCGCCACGTCACATAAGAGGATTTTGACCAAAAAAGGGGGAGTGGGGCAACCTTGCTGGGTGGGGCGTCTTGCGACACGTGGATTGATTTATTTTGTCTTTTTTTATGTAAAAGATATAAAAAAAAGTCCTATTTTTTATAAAAGTATTGATCAAAGTAAATAAAAACTAATACTTCAATAAAAAAAATTACTTCAACCAAAATAAAAAAATACATCAACTAAAATAAAAAAATACAATCAACAAAATAAAAAAATACATCAACAAAAATAAAAAAATACAATCAACAAAGGTTATATTTTTCTCGAATTTCTTGCTTCATTTGTTCGGCTAAAGCGAGCTCGGCTCCAGTAAGGTTTGTCGTGTCGGTTGTTAATATTTGCAAATCAAGTGCTTTTTGACGACTTTCTTTCAGCTTTAGCTTTCGGTCCCCGTGTTCTTTTTTTAAGTTGATCCGTTGTTGGCTCGTTTGCAACAAACCGTCTAACTTATTGGTCACTTTTTCGAACGTTTCGGTGTAGTCGATTCGTACACCGCTAGAAGACGGTTGGGCGGCTTTTTTGGCCCTATCTCGGCCAACCGGCCGTTGTGGTGGTTGAAACGCTTCGGCCTCTTCATGTGGCTCTTCGAAATCTTCCTCAATGTCGTTGAGATTTATTTGACACCGAGCGTCCGACCCGGTACTTTGATGGTCGTTTGAGGATGAGGTTTTTGACCGCTTAGCCGACGGTTGGCCACAAGTTTTAAATGGATCGAAGGCGATGACTGTGTGAAATTTCGAACTCCTTCTTAAAAATTGCCAAATAGCAAGATAAGGAAACGCCTTCTTGTGTTCGACTCGGAATTCATTTTGGGCGTTTGCTTGGAGCATCGCATCGTCGGAACCACTTTGGCGCACACGCGAGTTACTTAGGCGAGTGTATATTTGGTTGAAACTTTGAATCAAAGGACGCATTTTACGCCACTTCGCGCCGATACCATCGGGATCACGGTATCCATCTTCTTGATTTTCCAACTTGAGGAAAACGTTGTAAATACGAGACCAATATGTTTTTTCCTTTTGATAGTTACTACATCTCGGGTCTTCAGTTATTTCTAGCCAAGCCTTGGACAAGCTCATTTCCTCGTTGGAAGTCCATGGTATCGGTTTGGTTTTCAAGCGTTCTTCACCCGGTGTTTTCCTCTTGTGTGAACGTTTCTTTTTTTGAGGTTCAACATCATTTTGACCGAAATCGAACTGGGTCTCCGGAACTTCTTCGTCATCTAAATCAACCACTAGATGGAATACAAACAAAGTTTAAAAAAAAAAAAAACATATTCTTTACAAAAAAATATCTAAAAAATTTATACCATTTTGTTGTCTCGATCCTCCAACGTTTTGAAAACCACCGGGTTGTTGTGTGTTCCAAGTGGTGAACCCCATATGTTGCGGTATCGTCGTATTGTTGTAGTATACTTGCGGTGTAGGGCTAGCAACGTGCATATTATTGAAATAGGCGTAAAAAGCGGGGTTATTTAAAACGTTTGGGTCCGCCATATCGGGTTGTGGATTGGAAGATTGTATATTTTGGTTGAAAGGAGGGATGTTGTGGGGATACATTTTGATGAGTTGATAGAAGATTGGTATAAATTTTGATGAATTGAGAGAAGATTGTGGTAAAAAAGTGTTTGATATGTGGTATTATTTATAAAGGTTGGATTTTAAAAAATAAAAATAAAAAAGCTTGGCCAAACTATCCGTTAGGCAACGGATATATGAATTGGAAATTTAAATTCATGGGCGACTTGCTGGAGACGGGCGGGAGGGGGACGCCACCCAAGTCGCCTCCGGGGGCGGTGTTCCAGGCGACCTGGGGCGACCTGGGGGTGGGAGTCGCCCCACTACACTCAGTCTTAATAATCACAACAACATCTACATATACATGTATTAGCTTTGTTTAATTCTTGAGGTCATTGTGTATTTAACACTCACTTAGAAATTTTATCAACACTTAATAGGAAAACATAAGGGTCATATTTTGTTGTTCAATAGCTATTAATAGGAAAGCATTTACCTGATAACTGAATGCGTCAATCATGTGTTGTTTTGCGATATATCGATATTGAAGCAGAAGTAGAAATTGATTATTCGATTTGAACCTTTTAATCTTGGAAAACCCCATAACTGAATGCGTCGATTGAGTTCCCAAATAATTGTCCCCATCTCGTTTGTTCTTAATGTGACACTCATCAGTTCTCAAAAGTCAAAACCCTTAGGCTAGTGGGTATGGTGATGGTCCATCCTTGGAGGATGATCCGCCACGTAGGCGTCACGTCATAGTCCTCCCAAGGATGGTCCATCCTTCAAAACTAGAGGGCATGGGAGGATAGTCCTAGTCATAGTCCTCCACCACTTTTAATTATTTTTTTTAATATTCAACTTTTTTTTAACATTTAACAAATAAAGTAACAAAATTTTTTCATTAATATTAAAAAACATTACATAAACTTAAAAAAAATTAAACTTAAAAAAAAATAAATTAAAAAAAAAACATAAACTTAAAAAAATAAACTTAAAAATATCCTAATATATTAAAATAAGCTACTAGTCTTCGTCTTCCATGTCGTCGTCGGGTTCGTTTTGAGCGTTGTTCCAAATGTACTCCACCAAGTCCGCTTGTAGGTTATGATGTGTGTACTCGTTACGTAGAGCGAACATGTTCAAATCTTGTTGTTCCCCACTAACTAGGTGAAGACATGATAATTTTTGAGCGAGAGATGGGGTGGTAGCGAGTAAAAAATGGTATAAAAATGATGAGTTTTTATAAAAAGGGAAGAGTGATTATAAAATATGAGAGAGATGGGGTGGTAGTGGGTGAAAAGTTGTGAAAAAATGGTTAAAGAGGTGAGTATTTATAAAAATGAAGTGAATTGGGGGATTTTTTGAATTATAGCCGTTATATAATTAATATAAATTCTGAAATTGTTTTTTTTAAACGGTCATATGCCAGATGGTCCCCACTTGTTTTTGTCATTTTGTGCGCGTCGAGAACGCCGGAATTCAGACGTTGAGGACGGGACGGGGGGGGGGGGGGGGGGGGGGCGGTTTTACAAAAATCTTTGGTGTTTTATAAATTTCTTCACAAAAGTTAAAAAAAATTAGTTTTTTACGGTTTAGTGTTTGGAGTATTGATTTTACTGAAATCGGTATTGATATATGTTTTTATGGTTTCTGCTCAGCCGCACCGATAGCACGGTTTTATCCCCCCCCCCCCCCCCCCCCGCTTCGCAACGCGGGTGGCTTATGACTAGTTAATATTAATATACATAACTTCATCTTCTCATGTTCATCTTCCTCCATTTCTAACAAAGTGTCGCTCGCTCAGTTATTGCAACTTCAGTTTCTTTTGACCGGAAAATTTCATCTCATCTTCACCTGCTACACTTAGGGGTATCCCTGATATTTAGGGGTATCCTAAATAAATAAATAAAACAGAGATAAATTTTGAAATTACACTTCGTTAAGAAAGTTAAGAGATATCCCAAGCTACCCCTGGCACCCACATAAATCCGCTCCAGGTTTAATGTAACTTTAAACTATAAGCCTAGTTAATCTTTTATCATATAAGCCACTTAATTAACTAAAATAATGTGATTTTCACCATTTGCAAAATGCAAGCGTCACAAATATGAAATATCCATCATCTTAGCTGTCTCAAATGTTTTTCTATTATATCCGTGGCAATTAAGTTGATAAATAGCTTTCTTCTATATATTAGAATCAAATCTTAAATGAAATGAAAAGACTTTGGTAGCTTTGCCATGAGGTTAGGTCACGTGACTAAGCTTCGAGATAACTAAAAGAACTTAAAATTGTCTTATATGAAGTATATAGTGGAGAACTAATATGAATCAAGTGTGTCATCTATTATAGGTATTTGTAGGGAGAAATTGTAACGAATAGAATGATCTTTAAGACTTGTTTCTTAGAGCCATACTATATGATAGTACTTGCTTAGATCTAACGTTTTATTGGAATGTTTCTACTTTTGACGACGTATAGTACTTTAGGGTAAGATGTACTGCTAGTTATTACTACGATACATATTACTAACCATGATGATTACGGCGTATGCTAGCAAGTCCTTCAATCTAACATGGCACACACCCGTCTGCTAGCTAGGAAGATGTTTTTACACCGAGCTCTTTAAAAGCTCTTGTAATGATTGTTTGTATTTGTGACGTACAACCATCGTTATTAACCAACCTAAATCAATTGTTAACGAGCACATAAATGACAATGAAACATTCACCTCAATCAATTGATCGCATGATTATAAACCATTGTTATGATTAAATCTTCATTATCGATAAAGTACCAAAAATGCATACCAACCTTTGTTTGTATATCCATTTAGATGAGCTATGAATGGGTGTTTAGTTAGGGATACTGATATATATAAGTAGGGCTGTAAACGAACCGAACGAACACGAACAAGGCCATGTTTGTGTTCGTTCGTTAAGGAAATTAACATATTCGTGAACTGTTCACGAACGTATACCAAACATAAGCTTATGTTCATGTTCGTTCGTTAAGGAAATTCAGTTGTTCATGAACAGTTCGTGAACACTGGTCTCGAACACAAATGAACCCAAGCGAACACAAACGAATGCAAGCAAATAAAAAAGAACGCAAACGAACATTTAACTTGAAAATAAAAAAAAATGAAAAATATTGTTATCCTTAAACATTGGATATGAGTAGTTAAATACAACCATCAAATGATAAATCAAAACACAAGAAGTCTAATACACCATCAAACGATGAATCAACTTTAACTAACTTGGACATAATTATCCCCAAAAATGTCTTAGCATGTCCAAATTTTAGCTAACTTATAAAAAAATAGGGTTTCAAGTTTTTAATATGTTTAGATAAAAGGTTTATTATTTATTATTTTTTAATATAATCAAACGAACACGGGCAAACGTAACCGAACACATTACCGAACGTTCATGAACGCAGTCGAACGAACGAGACCTATGTCCGTGTTCGTTCGCTAAGCTAACCGAACGAAATTTTTTGTTCGTGTTCGTTCGTTAAGCTAATCGAACGAACATAAACGAACTTCCCGCCGAACGGTTCACGAACCGTTCGCTAAACGTTCGGTTCGTTTACAACCCTATATATAAGTCAATAAACAACGCGGCATCAATTGTGTTTGCGTGCATATAATATTTTACCATGTATGTTATGTGCATATAATATTCTACCATGTATGTTTTGTTGATGATACGTGAACAAAAAGATGACATGCAAGAAGCTACTCTTTTACAACGTGATTTTAGCTAACATTAATAGAATAAAAAGAGACATTCATGGTTTCACCTGACTTCAAACTATATTCGTAATTAATCTCTATCATTACACACCTTAATAACTAATTTTACGATTTCACACGTTACAAAACGCAAACCTCACAAATAATCATCATCATAAAATTTACTTTTACCTACCTTTTCCATTATTCGTATTTTGTTGTTCAATAGCCATTAATAGGAAAACATACACCTGATAACTAAATGCATCGATCATGTGTTATTTAGCGACATGCCGATATAGAAGCAGAATTAGCGATTGGTTATTCCATTTGAACCTTTAATCTTGGAAAGCCCCGTAATTAAATGTGCCTATTGAGTTTCCAAAAATCACTCCTATCTCGTTCGTTCCTGATGTGCCGCTCTCAGTTCTAAAAATCAAAACCCTAAGTTTCCTTAGCCACCCTCAAAATAAGAAATGTATATATAAGCGATATTTTAAAAAACATTGATTTTAACAGGGACCATATTTGGGGGGGGGGGGGGGGGGGGGGGACCCTAGCTTGGATTGTTAACATCGTTGGGCCGCCCTAGCTACATCTTTCCAAACCAACATTCCAGTAGTACTATCGGTTTACAAATACTGGAATAGATATTTTATCTCACTTATTTTATTAGGGCTTCTCATAAAGATAAAGATTAGGAAAACCGAATTTATTCATATGAGATGAGATTAGTAATTATTGGTATTGGTGAAAGTTATGTTGCTACATAACTTAAAAGATTGACTTTCTTCTATATTAGAATCTAATTTTACACGACATGAAAAGGCTATGGCTAGCCTCATCTTGAGGTTAGGCCTCGTGACTAAGCTTCGATATGATAATAAGGACTTTAATTTTGTAAATGTAGCGTAGATAAAGTAAATGGTGAAGAATTATATGAATTAAATGTGTCATCTACGACGGGTATTTATAGGGAGAAATTGTAAGGATTAGGATGATCATTGACGACCTGTTCCATGAAGCCATACTATATCATAGTATTTTGCTTAGATCTAACGTTTTATTAAAATGTTTATACTTCAAGCAAGGTATGTGTCGTACGATAGGGTGAGATGTATCTCTACTAGTTAATATTATAGTATATATTGAACGTTAATAGTTTGCGATGGTAAGAGCCAAGAATAGAGCTCTGATTATGGAGGTTTATTTTAAAATTACCCCCAAGATATATACGTGAGAACCTGAACCTATTTGTTTACAACGTGATTTTTAGCCAAACAAAAGGAAATGCCTATGGTTCACATGACTTTTAACTATATACATAATTAATCTTTTATCATACCAGACACCTTTACAACTAATATTATAATTTTCAGCTCACAAATATTCATTATCTTAGACCACCCGTACTGGGCGTCTTTTTTAAAAAAAATTGAAAAAAAAACGCCCGGAAACGCCCCGAGCCCCACTACGGCCGGCGTTTTCCGGCGTTATTTTTGAAAAAAAAATGTAATCGGCGTGTTTATTAAAACACCAAAATGGAATTGTGATGGCTTGACTTTGGTTTGACTGGCCAATGAGAGAATAGATTGGTTTTTTTTTTTTTAATAATTGGAATGGGCATTATTTCCACTACGCCACTTTTGCAATAACGCCCATGCTAACTGGGATGACACATGTCGGATAATGCCCCATGGTGGAGGCATTATTTTTCTTAACCACTACGGTGGTCTTAGCACTTTATCTAAATCTTTTTCCATTTCTTCTTACTCCAAAACAACAATAGTATTAATTCCAACATAAACTCAAATGTTTTTCTATTACTTCTTATTCAAATGTTTTTCTATTACTTCTTATTCAAAAATTAACAATAAGCATTAACTTTTTTGGGATTTTTTACCATTTCATCCAACACGTAAATTGTGATTAAGGTTGCTTACATAAATCTTTTGTTTTCGCGATTAGGTTTGCGTAAATTGTGATTCGGTTTCCTCGATGGTTTCCTCGATGTATTGATTTCCTTTCTTGAATCTCTTTCCATTAGCATATCTATTATGTATAATTAATGTGATCATTGTTTTACAAACTATGATGTTTGTATCGTATTTGAACGAATCAAAGGTGAGTCCCATATTAAGTGTGTCAGTTTCAACTTATAGTAGAGGCTAATTGGTTTCTGGTTAGCAAATGAGAAATTATAATCAACGTCCTGCTGCAACACACGGGTTGACGTCTACTCGTTACAGTATATATTGAACGTTAATAGCTTACGGTGGTCAGTGGCGGAGCCAGAATTTTTTTCTTATGGTGTCTTTTTTTTATGGATACCCTGGTTTATAGTAACCCGGAGTCGAACCTTTTAGATCGGTTCGGATCTAGTCGGGTCAAATCACATAATAAAAGCAAATATCACAGTAAAAGTGCAAGGTCATTGAATAAAAACAGATAATAAAATTACAAAGTCATTTGAAATGTATAAAAAAATGCATTTAATAGTTGCTATGTACGTATTTTCATGTTTTGAAAATGATTCATAATGTTTTCAATCGCAACTTGCAAAAAAAACCCTCTCTTTCATTATAACAAACAAGTGCACGCATCATTCACACGATCATCAAACATCCTGTTAGGTTAAACAATTGAAACAAAACCAATTAGACATGGGCTATAATGCTTATTGGATTAGAAAAAATAAAAAATAAGCATGGACCTTTGATGATTTAAGGTATACTAATTAAATTCAAGTAACTGGGCTTAATTTTTGAAATATAAATTTGTTTATTATGTAATTCCTCTAGAAGAAAAGAAAACAATGGTGTCGTTTGTAAAAAGATAATGGTGTCGCTCGAATTTTTCCTATTATACATTGTATTTGCTGCATAAAACTCAATGGTGTCGGACAACACCGTTGTTCAAAGTGTGGCTCCGCCACTGACGGTGGTGAATAGAGCTCTAATTATGGAGGTTTATTTTAAAATGACCCCAAGAGATATATACATGAGAACAACGTGATTTTTAGCCAAACAAAAGGAAATACCTGTGGTTTCACATGACTTTAACTATATACATAATTAATCTTTTTAACGTTTAACACCTTTACAACTAATATTATGATTTTCACCTCACAAATATTCATGATCTATCTAAATCTTTTTCCATTTCTTCTTACTCCAAAACAACAATACTATTAATTCCAACATAAACTCAAATGTTTTTCTATTACTTTTTATTAAAAAATTAACAATATGCATTAACTCCAACATAAATGCCATAAATTAACTCAACATTTTCTACTAAACTTGAAACAAAATAAACAAATAACCACAATATAAATTCTCCCTTTTAACAAACATTTCTCATAGCATCTCTCCAAATCCCACCAACACACACACACACACACCCATCAAAACCACCTCTCAAATTCACACACATTACAATCAAATCATTCGATCAATGGACAGCAGTTGTTCATCAAAGCGAAAACAAAAACAAACCGATGAGAGACCCTACAAAGGAATCCGTATGAGAAAATGGGGAAAGTGGGTAGCGGAGATTCGTGAGCCGAACAAACGCTCCAGAATTTGGCTCGGCTCCTACTCGACTCCAATCGCGGCGGCTCGAGCGTATGACACAGCTGTTTATTATCTCCGTGGGCCCACTGCGCCGGTTAATTTTCCGGAATTGTTGGCGTTTGACGGCAGTTTGGATGAGTTGTCGGCGGCTGCTATTCGGAAAAAGGCGACGGAGGTTGGGGCGAGGGTGGATGCGGAAACGAGGTGTGCACGTGACCGGCATGTGCCCGGGTCGGAGCTGAAGCCGGATTGGTTTGAGGAGAAGCCTGACTTGAATAAAGAGCCCGAACCCGAACCCGGGTTTGAGTAGATGTGGGTGGGTGGGTGGGGTTATTATTGGGTTTACTAACCACAGGTATATGTCTTTTGTTGGACAAGATGAATTAGTTTTCAGTTATTGTAATTGTTGGTTAATTTCTTCAATAAAGAATATTAACTTTGCAAGTGATTATATGTTAGGATTAACCGTTTGAATTTTGACCCTTTGTTGAACCCCTTTCGCGCTCATGTCTCGTCGAGGTACTGTAGAAGAAAAGACTTCAAATTTGATTCGATATATTGTTAATGAGTAGTTATTGTGTTGGTTAACCGTATTCTGAAACACACGGATGAAAAGTTGCGGACTTGTCTAATTATGTATCAAGTTGTGGAAATGATGAATCCATTGTGCTTTTTATGTCAAGCAATACATGGAGTAACTTTAGGTACGAAAAGCAAGACTCGTCGAATCAAACGATTAAACAAATGACAAAAACGAATAGAATGTCCTTTTATGTCAAGTGATGCATGGAGTAACTGCGGGTACAAAAAGCAAGACGTGTCACTCGCGGGTGGATGGCCCCTCCCACATATCAAGATTACGAAAATTAATGCAAATTAAGGCTTGTTAGACATTAATGGTGTGGATTATGGCTTTTTTGGACGCAAAGTATGGCAGTTTTTATGTCAGTTAGACCGTTTTGTCTAATTAGAGCCAATGTCACGCATCTTTTGTGGTGTCGTACAACGTGTGGTATATTTACCCTGTAATTGTCACTTTAGCTTTTGGCGCTGAGTGGTAGAAGTTTTTGCCTCTGGAGAAGTAGACAAGGGTTTAATTTTTAGCATGTGGTAGATTGGGTTTAATTTGGTATAATTTAGTAAGTGTAAAGTAACATTCGCCTTTCAAAAGAAATATTTTACCCCATAATTGAACTTTTATGGTGTTATAGTTTTATATGTTCAACGATTTGTTTGCGTTAACGTAAATAAATTGCATCACAAGTGAACCGTTGATAGTTTCTTTAAACAACTTTGTCGAACATGGTCCTGATCTGTATTGTTTCTAGATTTTGTACGTACAGTACACGCTACGTTTTTATGTTAATACACTTGTTGGTTCTTAAGAGATTAAATGTAGATGTTGAAAACACTGTTAAAACTTAACGCGACTGATCCGTAGCTAATGACTTATATAGTTGACACAATTATTCACCGCACTCTTTACATGGTGTATGTTAGACTATATTTGTTTTGTTTTGTTTTGTTTGAATGTATATTTTTTTGTTGTATAATTGTGATGTTAATTTAGAACACCCTAACAAAAGTAAACATTTTTAAAATAAAGAAGAAAAAGTGAAGAATAATTATTAATGATTGGCAGTCAAGTCGTTGCATTAGTTTCTTGTGCTATTGCCGCAAATCTTGGTGATTTTAGTTGGCAAGTCAAGTCCATTGAGTTTATTTTTTATTAAAATATTTGTAACAGTTAAACTTATAATTTAAAGGAACAAAAGTTAATGAATATATCTAGTTGTTCAATGTTCACTGTTAATCATTAGCCAATCCTCATCGGAGACTTTTATGGGCGTTTTGTTGTTTTAATCACCATCAAACATAGTAAACTTTAGCATGCAATTAAAATGATTTGTATTGTTAAATCATTTGTTCACAATGTTTGAATTTAATATTATGTGTGTGTGCTATATACATTTATCAGTCCCTTCATAGACAAGAATTTGTTTATATGAGATCAAGTGTGATTGTATATTATCCTAATTAAAAAGCCGGCATAATTAGTTGCTAGATCATGCCGAAGCATTAAAGTACAGTCACAGAAATCAGACTTCAAATTTACACCAATCTTTCCGTACTAAATTGTTAAACTTTCCCTATTAGTCCAGAGTTGTTTAGAATCTATATCAACAAAAATTAAACGAAAAAAAAAAATCCATGATGAATTCACATGAAACATGTACATTTGTGAACAGAGTATCCTCAAAACGCATCAACAATGTTGTTTGATTTCATAAGTGTTACACACGTCTAGTAACTAATAAATATAGCATTTAAATTATCAAGTATTTCAGGAAACCATTGATGCAATAAAGTAAGGCTACACGGTATGGTGACGGAGATGAAGCCGGCGACGGGATGAAGACGGAGGGGGCGGCACGGTGTTCAAACCGGCGACGGAGGGGGGACCCATTGTTTTGCTCCGTCCTGGACGTCGGAATACCGACGGAGAGGACGATGACTGGACGACGACGGGGGTGGCGGCACGGTGTTCAAACCGGAGACGGACCGGGACGGTAGGGGGACGACCCCCATACCGTGTAGCCTAACACACGAAAAAGAAAAAAATAAGTCTTAAACATAAATGTTAAATAAAGTAGCACACGAATAACAAATGATAAGTCTTAAACATAAAAGTTGAAAACTCAAAATCGGATCCAAACCTAACTTTTTTAGCAATTGAAATAGGTGTTCAATACTATGTATATATAGGATAAACATCAGTAGTGCAATAGTTTTTAAATTTAAAAACTCTGTTTTCTCGATTGGGTTTTTAGCAGATTTTGCCACCCAATAATTAGGAAGTTTGTTTTGTTGAGTTTTTGTTGTGTTTAATATTATGTTTTATACTTTTTACGCGTTTAATATTATGTTTTTAAAGGTTTTATTACATTCTATATTTTTTTCATCACTCACATACGCATGCACATTTTATAGTAAGTTAAAAATGTGCACGGCGGTATCTAACCCCCAAACTGGTTGTAAACATACATGTGAGCTATTAATTGCTTTTCTTTTCTTCAACTTTAAGGTATGCTGATGCAAGTGGAATAACAAACGATGTGTACGAATTTGTAAGTTCACTCATTATCCAATGTAGAGGTTTATAAGCGGGCTATGAATGATGCGTTTATGGTTTAACTTAACATTTTTAAATAATATTTGCTTAGGTCAAATCTATTGGGTGGTTTAATGAGACAAAACGAACAGAAGGCACATCCGATACAATCATGAGAATCATCAAAGATCACAACAACTATGTGATGCACAATTTGGACCAGGCTATTCAAGAAGAAACCTCGGTGTCAGCTATGTTAAGGTATGTATACTCTTATTAAAGTTTGATGTGTCTTGTGTTCTTTTAGGTTAATATTTGAGTTAGCGTAAGATTTAATGTTACCAAGAAAGCTGGTTGTTAACATACATGCGATGTGTGTGTTAACTGATGCGCGTTTAAGTGTCGTATATATTAGGTGTATATTTTAAGCCCTTTTTAACACTTATTTTAGCCAAGTTTTAAATTTATAAAACACGATATTTCACTAACGCTAAACACACATATGGGCAAGTGCACCCATCGTTGAGTGTAGTATAGCGTTGGTAAGATACCGAGGTCGTCCAAGGACACAAGAGCTTTTAGTACCGGTTTATCCTCAACGTCTAATCGAAATAAAAGTTTAGAAAAAAGTTTTAAGCTAAGAAAAATAAAAACTAACTAAAATGCTGAAAATAAAAAAAAACAGATAGACAAGATGAATCACTTGGTTCCGACTCGTATCTAGTATAACTTTTGATTATTTCCGCACTTTTGCACATAATTAAGAGATTATCTTAGTTATTGTAGTAGGCCCCTCTTTTGAAGGTGACGTTACCCTCACCCCAGTAGTTTGAGTCAGCAATGATACAATCCTAAAGGGGTGGATTATTGGAAGATAATGAATTAAGTTATTAATGCAATATTGTGGTAGGCCCTGCTTTTGGCGGCGACGTTACCCTCGGCTAAGTAGTCTGAGTCAGCAGGGATACAGTCCTAAATAGCCGGGTTATAGTATTAATAGTAGTTAACTTATGAGGGGGTCAAAGAGTTTGGACCCCCGCCATCCAATACCGTGAAGCATTGAAGGAGGTCCTACTAAATTTGACTCAGGTCCATTGCAGGACCTCTAAACGCTGAACAATGGCAAGACCTTTACCAAATCGTTCCCTTAACCCCCGACCAGGTAGCCAACATACCTCCATATAGACCGTGGAGATATGAATGGTGAAAATCCTTTATTTTATATAGACAGTAAAATAATGCCAAGACACCACGGACAAACGATAAGGAAAGATCACCTTCAACATAAGTAACTAGTTATTAAAGTCATTAATACAAAACCAAATAAAAAGTGCAAAAGATTAGAAATAAAAAGTATTATACTAGACACTTTGTCTTCACCAAGTGATGTAAGAGACTTAGGTAAACATGGCCTTGATTGTCAAGAACTCTTACGATCAATCTTGGATCACGAGACGACTCACACACTCTACGATGGACAATGGATGATGGTGGTGGATGATGGTGTTGTGATGGTGGTGGGTGGTGGATGAAGTGTGAGAGAGGTGGTGTGCCAAGGGATGAGTTGAAATGAATCCAAGCACTCCTATTTATAGGCTGAACAGAGAGCTGGGCACGGCCTCGTGCCTGTCTGACACTCTCTCTCCTCATTAATTGTAATTCGCAATTACAATAAATGCGCCTGCTGTACTTTCGACACGCCCCCGTGTCCGCTGGGCACGGCCCGTGGTGGGCAATAGAAGCTTCTATAGGTTTGTCTTTTCTGCTGCTTCTTGGGCACGGCCCCGTGCTGGCTGAGCACGGGGCGTGTTCAGTCTTCTGACTTCTCTATTTTGCTTTGGAAGGTGCCGTTGAGGGGTCGGGCAGTCCACTAATGTTCCTTTTCTTGTATTTATGTTGGGTTTAGCTGTCTTTTTGCTTCTTTTGCGTTTTTGAGCTCATTTAATCCTGAAAATACAAAAGGAAGACAAAAACACTCTTTTTCCAATATTAGTACTTAAAAAGGGTTAGTTTTATGCCTTAGTTGATGTAATTTATATGTTGCATTTTACACACATCATTAACATACATCGTTTTGAAGAAAGCAAAAACAATTAACACATCATATGTATGTCAACAACCAGCTCACATTCGCATTCTCATTGTTTTGTTATCGGTAAGGTCTTTAAGGGCTCGACAGCTACAACAATTAAAACGGTTAAAGAAATAATAAACGAACCACAGGGTAAACATCACAAACTAACTACATGGACAGGGTCATGTTACAATTTATTCTTGCATTTACTTACATCTAGTGTTCATTTTTGTGTCATGTTAGCACAAAGAAGCACAGTCATAGGGTTGGTATGCTATTTCGCTACATGCTAAGCTCAGAGATTCATCGTTCCCTATCTTCCTCTCTATAATGATATGAATTTAATCTCCCAGATACGGGCTGTTTAATCTTGTGTAATATGTTGAGATATTTTGATTTTGTACACATTCAGGTGGGTCACAAAAAGTTCAAAGTTGAGCGAGTTAGACTGGTTCAGGTTCGAAGGCATGAATATTTGGATTCATGTGGGTGTATCTTAAAGTACAGCTATTCTAATGTTTGTTCAGTTCTGGGTGTAGTCAATGTACGTGCTTATGTGTGATTAAATTTTATTTCGGTTGTGGTTGTGTTTTCTTATCTATCGTATGGTTTATACTTTTAATAATTTGTTGTGGTATGGTATAATTTACGTTACTCTGTTTAGTTTTATTTATTTCATTTTTATTATTAAATCTCCAGCAACTTGTAATTTTAATCAAAATTATACATATTAGCTATTAAACATTTTATGGCATTTACGGTATTTAATCATTTTATATTCTGTAGCTATTAAACATTCTGTTATAATGACCAAGGACGTTGGGCTTTAATCACTTGCACTAAGGCATCATCTACTTGTACCTTTTAATCCACATGTCAATACTGACCACGAAAATTATCGAAACGTCGACAAAAATGAGTAGGTTGTCATCGTCACGGTACCTTTGGATTTTTTTAAAACATTATAGTTTATAAGATACAACAAGAATACGTAAAAGAATAATAAGTTTGTTGTGGAGGGGGGAAAATGTAACTAATTATCCATAATTTTGTTAAAACTTAAGGATTTAAGTGTAATAAGATGAGAGGCTAAAAAATATTTATTGTTTAAAAGACCAATGTACTCTTATTTTAGAGGTGTATTTATAAATTAAAATGAAAGAAGTTCTTATTTTTTAGGTATATTAAAATGTCTCTCTCATATAATATGGTATAGATTATTATATTAACTAGTAACTTGTTATTATGTTAATTGTTTCTTCCATTACTTGAGTTTTAGTTATAGTTTGATTAATTGGTTTTCTATTCACCCATACTTGTTATTTCCCCCATTTTTGTGTATTAACCTTTTCTTTCTTTCTTTCATTTACTTTTTTTCTCAGTTGTTTCTATTTATATCTTGTTATATAAAATATATGCAACTTCAAAAAATATTAACTTTTAGCCACAAATTATAACTTTTATATACAAGTTCACATACCTTACGGGAGAAATCACTCACACTCGGCCGAAGGTGTATTTTTAGTGAATCACTCGAGAGCGGCATGGAACTTATTCCTACCATAGGCTTACCAAGCAATCAATCCTCCTCCTTTTTAACTTTTATACCTTTGTAGATATCAAGAGGACTTTGTGGGTTAAGGGTTAGGCTTGGGTTAAAGGTAGGTGGTTGGGATAGTGGTTAGTGGTTAGTAGAAAAAGGGCGAAAAACGTAACAAGTGTCGGTTTTCGTAGGACTTTCTATTTTTTCAACTTTTTTTTTTATTTTGATGAAGCTTTTATTCAAACAAAGTTATTTTTGATGAACTTGTTTGTTTATTTTCTTTTTACTTCATCATCAACACATTTTTTTTTTTTACGAAAAACTGAACTTGTTACTAAAACAAAGGGTTAAAAAATGAAAAAGGTTTTGGTGGGTAAAAGGGTTTTTGGTTTGGGTGATGAAATGAAAAGGTTTAGGCTCAAAGGGGCTAACTAGGGGGATTTTTGGGTAGGTGGTAAAAGAAAAAGAAAAATAATGGTGTAGAAATAAAAAGGGGTAGTCCTAATGCCTCCATCACTTACTTACTCGGGTTTAAGTTGATAAGGACCGGGAATGTATCGTCATGGCAAGTTCTAGAGTCGTAAGAACCAAGCGGCTATTCACACAAGAAACGAAAAATGAGCATTTAGTTTTAATGATATGTAATTGTGCTCAATAAAGGCTCAAAACTCACTTTTTGTGGGAATGGGTTTTTATGTGATCAAGTATATATAATCAAATTTTAACTAAGTTTGCCATGCCTTTTCATAATTTTCTTATGTTGGTTCTTTTTATCACTACGCTATCGGTTGTAAATTTGTAAAAATATAACCTTTTTGAGAACTTGAATTTCCCGAATTAAACCTAGACAAGTAAGAAAAAATGAAATTTTTGAAAAAAAAATTGGGGTGATTAGCGGTTCCAATAGAGTTTTGTGTAAGGCTTGTGTTTAGGACTTGCAAAAAATTCAAGGTTTTAGCATCTCCCCCACACTTAAATTACACATTGTCCTCAATGTGTCCCAAAAATAAATTTTTAGGTTGATTAGATGTGTAAAATGGTGTAAAAAGCAAAATTTTTCTGTTACTGGGCGCTGAACACGGCCCCGTGTTGTCCGGGCACGGCCCCGTGTTCAAGTGCCAGTAACAAAATTAAAATAAGAGAAACAGAAGTCTGGACACGGGGGCGTGCCGGGTGAACACTGCCCGTGTCCAGTTACCTGAACTGGGCGTTTTCTGCAGGTGGTTCAGCACGGGGCCGTGTTGGTTGGGCACGGCCCGTGTTGAACCTTCTGAAATGGAGAGAATTGTCGGGTTGCCTTGTTCTTGTGCATGGGGTCATTTTTCTCATTCCCCTTTTCATCCTTTACCACCATGAGTGTGTTTTATTCCTGAAAATTAAAGCTAACTAGAAAACATAAAAATTAATCTAAATTAAACTAAGGATAGTTCCGCGGAATGCCTCCGTGGTGCGCCACGTTTATAAGGGTCCTTGGCTAGACCCAAAGGCGGTCATATGTCACCCAAGTGGGATGTATTGCATCCCATGTTACACCGTCGGAGAGCATCATCCAAGCTTGAGTCTATGATCTGCATGTAGTTGACCGGGTCTTCGTCCTCAACTCTTTTTCCACATTCAAATTTCACCTCCTCATCTCCAAACTTCAATGTTAACGTTCCGTCATTCATGTCCACCACCGCTTGGGCGGTGGCTAGAAATGGCCTCCCGAGGATGAGAGGGACATCGGTGTCTTCTTCCATGTCTAGGATGACAAAGTCGGTTGGGAAAACGAAGTTGTCAACTTTTACCAACAAATTCTCAGCGACACCTTGCGGAAATTTGATGGATCTGTCGGCAAGTTGTATGCTCATCTTTGTAGGGCTTGTTGTTCCTAGGCCGAGTCGTTTGAACATTGATGTGGGCATGAGGTTAATGCTAGCCCCAAGATCGGCTAATGCATTACGAACGGGAGATTCCCCAATCGAGCAAGGAATTGTGAAGCTTCCGGGATCGATTTTCTTTTGTGGAAGTTTGTTGAGCACTAAGGCGGAGCACTCTTCGCCTAAGTTAACTAATTGCAATGATTCAATTTTCCTTTTGTTTGTGAGGAAATCCCTCATAAATTTTGTGTATTTAGGCATTTGGGTTAGGACCTCGATAAAAGGAATATTAACATGCAATTGTTTTAGTAAATTTTCAAATTTAGCGAATTGCTCATCGGTCTTTTGACGATTTAACCTACCGGGGTACGGAATTGGAGGAGTCTTGGTGGGCTCTTGAGTTGGTAGAGAAGCCTTTTCTGGCGCAGGAGGAGTCACAGGCGGGCTAGAATGGCTTCTTTCATTTGGCGGCAATGGAGCATCCTCGGGACCCACGGTTCGATTTCTTAATGTGATGAGGTGTACTTGTGCCTTCGGGTTGGTTTCGGTATTACTAGGTAACGCGCCTTGTGGTCTCTCGGAGAAATTTTGAGCTAGTTGATTTAATTGTTTTTCAACGTTTTGAATGCTAGCTTGTTGATTTCTAAAATTCGATTCCAATTGTTGAAATCGATCCGAGTTTTTCTTTTCAGTGTCAGAGATGAGGCGAGATACAGTATCTTCAAGCCTTTCTCTTCCACCTTGTTGTTGAGAGAAATTTTGTGGTTATTGAAAATTAGTTCGTTGGTTTTGTTGGTTACTACCATTGCCGGGATCTCTCCAACCAAGGTTTGGGTGGTTACGCTATCCTTGGTTGTAGGTACCCGTTGGAGGACCCGACGGCCTAGGTCTATTATCAATGTAGTTTACCGTTTCTGTTTGTTCATCTAATTCTTTCATACAACTCCAATTTTCATGTGACCCACCACACCCTTCACAAGCCATAACCGAGGCCGTTTTTGTCATTTCTAGCTTTTTGATTTTTGAAGAGAGGGCCTCGATTTGGGCTTGTAAAGAGGTGCTTTCATCAACCTTATGGGCGCCCGGGGCAATAGATTTATTACCTCGGGGAGTGTGCCATTGAAAATTGGTTTGAGCAATTTCCTCAATTTGGTTATATATTTCATTTGGGCGACGATTACCTAAAAGTCCCCCGGAGCTTGAATCAAGTGTTTGTCTTGTGTGTGGCAACAACCCATTGTAGAAAGTGGATACTTGTTGCCACACCGCCAGACCGTGATGAGGACACTTTCTTAGAAGCTCCTTGAACCTTTCCCAAGTTTCATATAAGGATTCCCCATCCTCTTGTGAGTATGTATTAATTTCAGTCATTAATTTAGCCATTTTAGCAGGAGGGAAATACTTATATAAAAACTTTTGGGCAAGTTCATCCCAAGTGTTTACCGATCCAACTGGGAGGGTGTTAAGCCAAGCCTTAGCTCGGTCTTTTAGTGAAAATGGAAACATTCGAAGGCGGATGGCGTCATTTGATGCTCCATTGATCCGAAAGGTATCACATATTTCTAAGAAGTTAGTAATATGTAGATGGGGATCCTCGTCCGCAAGCCCCTGGAAGGTTGCGGAGTTTTGGAGCATTTGTATCAAATGCGGCCGAAGTTCGAAGTTATTGGCTTCGACATTCGGTGCATTGATAGCGGCGCCGAGATTGCCTACGGCGTGGGTAATCCATGAGGGTACGTTGGTCCGCCATTGGAAATGGGTCCCCCGAAGCTTTCTCTTGATTTTTAGCTTTAAGTCTTTTTCTGAGAAAGCGTTCGGGTTCTTCTAGGGGTTCTTTTATGTCTCTACTGGAACTGGAGCTCATGCACTACGTAGGAGGTTCAAATGTGGCACCTGGGTTCCAAGTCCTGCAATAAAAACAGAAAAGAACGCTGGTCAGAATGTTCACCACAACCCCGTGCTCGGTGAACACGGCCCGTGGTCAGAGGTATAGTAATTGTTTCCTGTATCCCAGTTACTGGGAGTTGGACACGGCCCCGTGCTGCACCGACACGGCCCCGTGCTCAGCTCTCTGTAACTCAGAAAATAAAAACTGCCAGTTATGATGCTGGGCACGGCCCGTGTCTGACCAGGCACGGCCCGTGCTGAGCTCTGCAGAAGCTGAAAAACTAAGAAAAATCCTAAAAAAATTAAAAAGAAAAAGAAAAAATGATTAGGCCGTTGATTCCTAACTTTCTTAAAATCCTTGTGTCCCCGGCAACGGCGCCAAAAACTTGATGCGCGTTTAAGTGTCGTATATATTAGGTGTATATTTTAACACTTATTTTAGCCAAGTTTTAAATTTATAAAACACGATATTTCACTAACACTAAACACACATATGGGCAAGTGCACCCATCCTTGAGTGTAGTATAGCGTTGGTAAGATACCGAGGTCGTCCAAGGACACAAGAGCTTTTAGTACCGGTTTATCCTCAACGTCTAATCAAAATAAAAGTTTAGAAAAAAGTTTTAAGCTAAGAAAAATAAAAACTAACTAAAATGCTGAAAATAAAAAAAACAGATAGACAAGATGAATCACTTGGTTCCGACTCGTATCTAGTATAACTTTTGATTATTTCCGCACTTTTGCACATAATTAAGAGATTATCTTAGTTATTGTAGTAGGCCCCTCTTTTGAAGGTGACGTTACCCTCACCCCAGTAGTTTGAGTCAGCAAGGATACAATCCTAAAGGGGTGGATTATTGGAAGATAATGAATTAAGTTATTAATGCAATATTGTGGTAGGCCCTGCTTTTGGCGGCGACGTTACCCTCGGCTAAGTAGTCTGAGTCAGCAGGGATACAGTCCTAAATAGCCGGGTTATAGTATTAATAGTAGTTAACTTATGAGGGGGTTAAAGAGTTTGGACCCCCGCCATCCAATACCGTGAAGCATTGAAGGAGGTCCTACTAAATTTGACCCAGGTCCATTGCAGGACCTCTAAACGCTGAACAATGGCAAGACCTTTACCAAACCGTTCCCTTAACCCCCGACCAGGTAGCCAACATACCTCCATATAGACCGTGGAGATATGAATGGTGAAAATCCTTTATTTTATATAGACAGTAAAATAATGCCAAGACACCACGGACAAACGATAAGGAAAGATCACCTTCAACATAAGTAACTAGTTATTAAAGTCATTAATACAAAACCAAATAAAAAGTGCAAAAGATTAGAAATAAAAAGTATTATACTAGACACTTTGTCTTCACCAAGTGATGTAAGAGACTTAGGCAAACATGGCCTTGATTGTCAAGAACTCTTACGATCAATCTTGGATCCCGAGACGACTCACACACTCTACGATGGACAATGGATGATGGTGGTGGATGATGGTGTTGTGATGGTGGTGGGTGGTGGATGAAGTGTGAGAGAGGTGGTGTGCCAAGGGATGAGTTGAAATGAATCCAAGCACTCCTATTTATAGGCTGAACAGAGAGCTGGGCACGGCCCCGTGTCCGCTGGGCACGGCCCCGTGTCCGCTGGGCACGGCCCCGTGCCTGTCTGACACTCTCTCTCCTCATTAATTGTAATTCGCAATTACAATAAATGCGCCTGCTGTACTTTCGACACGCCCCCGTGTCCGCTGGGCACGACCCGTGGTGGGCAATAGAAGCTTCTATAGGTTTGTCTTTTCTGCTGCTTCTTGGGCACGGCCCCGTGCTGGCTGAGCACTGGGCGTGTTCAGTCTTCTGAGTTCTCTATTTTGCTTTGGAAGGTGCCGTTGAGGGGTCGGGCAGTCCACTAATGTTCCTTTTCTTGTATTTATGTTGGGTTTAGCTGTCTTTTTGCTTCTTTTGCGTTTTTGAGCTCATTTAATCCTGAAAATACAAAAGGAAGACAAAAACACTCTTTTTCCAATATTAGTACTTAAAAAGGGTTAGTTTTATGCCTTATTTGATGTAATTTATATGTTGCATTTTACACACATCATTAACATACATCGTTTTGAAGAAAGCAAAAACAATTAACACATCATATGTATGTCAACAACCAGCTCACATTCGCATTCTCATTGTTTTGTTATCGGTAAGGTCTTTAAGGGCTCGACGGCTACAACAATTAAAACGGTTAAAGAAATAATAAACGAACCACAGGGTAAACATCACAAACTAACTACATGGACAGGGTCATGTTACAATTTATTCTTGCATTTACTTACATCTAGTGTTCATTTTTGTGTCATGTTAGCACAAAGAAGCACAGTCATAGGGTTGGTATGCTATTTCGCTACATGCTAAGCTCAGAGATTCATCGTTCCCTATCTTCCTCTCTATAATGATATGAATTTAATCTCCCAGATACGGGCTGTTTAATCTTGTGTAATATGTTGAGATATTTTGATTTTGTACACATTCAGGTGGGTCACAAAAAGTTCAAAGTTGAGCGAGTTAGACTGGTTCAGGTTCGAAGGCATGAATATTTGGATTCATGTGGGTGTATCTTAAAGTACAGCTATTCTAATGTTTGTTCAGTTCTGGGTGTAGTCAATGTACGTGCTTATGTGTGATTAAATTTTATTTCGGTTGTGGTTGTGTTTTCTTATCTATCGTATGGTTTATACTTTTAATAATTTGTTGTGGTATGGTATAATTTACGTTACTCTGTTTAGTTTTATTTATTTCATTTTTATTATTAAATCTCCAGCCACTTGTAATTTTAATCAAAATTATACATATTAGCTATTAAACATTTTATGGCATTTACGGTATTTAATCATTTTATATTTTGTAGCTATTAAACATTCTGTTATAATGACCAAGGACGTTGGGCTTTAATCACTTGCACTAAGGCATCATCTACTTGTACCTTTTAATCCACATGTCAATACTGACCACGAAAATTATCGAAACGTCGACAAAAATGAGTAGGTTGTCATCGTCACGGTACCTTTGGATTTTTTTAAAACATTATAGTTTATAAGATACAACAAGAATACGTAAAAGAATAATAAGTTTGTTGTGGAGGGGGGAAAATGTAACTAATTATCCATAATTTTGTTAAAACTTAAGGATTTAAGTGTAATAAGATGAGAGGCTAAAAAATATTTATTGTTTAAAAGACCAATGTACTCTTATTTTAGAGGTGTATTTATAAATTAAAATGAAAGAAGTTCTTATTTTTTAGGTATATTAAAATGTCTCTCTCATATAATATGGTATAGATTATTATATTAACTAGTAACTTGTTATTATGTTAATTGTTTCTTCCATTACTTGAGTTTTAGTTATAGTTTGATTAATTGGTTTTCTATTCACCCATACTTGTTATTTCCCCCATTTTTGTGTATTAACCTTTTCTTTCTTTCTTTCTTTCATTTACTTTTTTTCTCAGTTGTTTCTATTTATATCTTGTTATATAAAATATATGCAACTTCAAAAAATATTAACTTTTAGCCACAAATTATAAGTTTTTGTTTTGGAATCTAGTTATATAAAAATCGAGCTGTATTATAATAGAATAGGTTAGGTTTGGTTTTGTTTATTATTTTCACAATAGACTTAACTTATGTGAGCTATCTAGACTTTGTTTCCCTAAGATTTTTTTATGATTACCGTGCCTAGTTTAGTTTGTAAGTAGGAACAAGTAATACTACCTGTTCGCGTTGTGATGTATCGAACGGATTAGTATAAGCGTTATGTGATGTGTTAACAATATAAAAACGCACGTTTTGACGTATCAGATTGAATTCAATGTATCCTATAGTTGCATTGCGATTGGATCAAAACGTAACGTAAATCGAATTTATATCGTACAACCATAACGTATTATACACGACACGACTAACTCGATTTATATCGTCAATCCAAAAAACTCTCGAGGGGGTCAAAGAGGCATTTAGAAAGTTCATAAAAAATTAAGTGGTTAAAAATTGTATTTCCTAAACTTAAGGGTTAAGAAAGGGTAAAAATAAAATTTGATAAAGTTTTAGGGTAAGAAGAAAACTAAAACAAAGTTGGGGATGTAAAGGAAACTACCACAAAGTTGGGGTGTCAAAAGCAAATTATTTGTAAAATGGAGTAGTAGTTTAGGGACTAAATTTGTCATTTTATGAAGCTTTAAAGGTACCAAACTTAAGGGGCTAAAATTGCATTATTGTAAAAGTATGGGGGAGGGAGGCATAGCCGGTGGGGTTTCAACCGACTTTGTCTTTTAAGATACAACTAGTAGTTAGACCCGCGCGCGTTGAGGCGCATGTATATTGCAAATATCGAACATACGTGTATCAACGGAAAAACTGACACATGTTATCAAAAGACATTTTCATATCAAGGGCATAAATTCTACCCACGTGACGGTGGGGGGTCGAAATGTAGAACTGGAAGCGAACATAAAATAAGCCAAAAAACGTTTTATATTTGACCTGACTCGTTTCCCTAAAACATTTTACACCTAAGAGTAGACCAACTCAAATTTATACGAATGCATAAATTGCAATTTGCATAATACCACCCGCAGGCGATGCGCCGTGAGCAGTTTACAAACAATGAATGAATTGGTCCAAGTGTTATGTCATGCGCAAACCATATAAAAGCGTTTGTCTCGACGTACTCAGTTCAACTCAATGTACTATTGAATCAAAACGTATATTAATTCGAATTTAGACAAATTAGTTCTTTAAAAAAGAATTTAGCAAAAGGAAATCATTTAAGAATACAATAGGTTAAAAATGTATATTACATATGGTAAAGGGTTTAAAGTTAAAACATTAGAAATTTTAGGTATTAAAACTTGAAAGTAGCAAAGCCAATCGACTAATATTGTAATG
Organism: Helianthus tuberosus; assembly: GCA_030545235.1. Lineage (NCBI taxonomy): Eukaryota > Viridiplantae > Streptophyta > Magnoliopsida > Asterales > Asteraceae > Helianthus > Helianthus tuberosus. Next base: position 142,925,669 of record CM060432.1, read on the forward strand.
TGATGGACATTTGGGCTGGAAAGTCAAGGACTAAAAACGCAATTTAGAAAAATCAAAAGCAAGGGACCGAAAAAGCAATTTTATCAAAACATGGGAGAAAAAAAAAGTAATGTGTTTATGTTATATGAATAAATGGGTGCTACTTTCTACACCCCCCCCCTATTTAATTTTTTCACCCCCCTCCTCTCACATACTTACAGGTGGGGCCTGCGTGGGACCGACAGTTTTCCTCTCACAAGGGGGGTATAATCAGGAAGGGGGGGTGCGTATAGAATGAGCCTAAATCTATACTCTCTATTAAAGGAGCTTAGATGATGACTTAATTTTGCCTGCGTGTCAACCATTGAGGTATGCCACATTGGCCATGGTGATTTCATAAATCCGATTTATTTATAATATTAATATGTTTTTTATTTGTTATGAAAATGAAAAAGTATTGTTTTTTTAAGAGGCAAAATTCAAAATTCAAAATCTTGGCTCCAACTTTAAAATTCAAACCATATCCATATAGTGTGTCTTTTTAATTTCTGAGATCTTTTATAAACTCTCAACTCTCTCTCTAAAACTCGCTTTCTCTCTCTCTCTAAAATTCAATTTCTCTCTCTCTCAAATCCAGGAATCCCAAACACCCGATCAACCATATCTGATTTTAAGAGCACGCATGATGCGATTAGGAGGCTACAACAGGAAGAAGAGGCGATTACGAAGTGAAAGAAGCCGTAGAAGAAGAAGATGTTGACGGTGGTTGTGGCCTGAATAAAAAGATGACTGCTACAAAGATTGGTTGGGTTTCGCCGGTTGTGATAATGTGATGGTGTGGTTCAAGGAAGCGAGGACAAGGCGGCGGCTAGGGTTTCACCAGCAGCACTCTTTTGTTCAATATTGCATCAAGATTACAAAACTCACTTATCGGTATTATCTAATTACAAAAATCACTTTCAATTTATATCATCATTCATTTTGCAGTTTCCGAGATTCGTACAATTTTCTTCAGGTTTGTTCTCGAATTCCTGCACTCTTTTGTTCAATCTTGCATCAAGATTTTGTTTAACGGTGGTCTTGTGATGGCTTATTACAAGAACCAGACGTTTATTCCCTTCTTCAGAAGCTTCATTCAAGTTAGATGTGAGATCAGGGTTTAGATATCTTTTTATTATTTACCAGCAACTTTATATTTTTCTTATTGATTTACGAGTCTGTACATTGCATATTGTGTGTATGGCGTAAGAAATACAACTACCGATCAAAAAGTAGAACAACCGAAGGTTCGATTTGGAGTATTTCAGTATTTCGGTTTGTTCTTGATTACAGCAGATCGATAAAATAAAAACCTTTCCAATTCATTTTGTTATTTAGGTTTTTTTTAGTTTAAATCTGATTGTTCAATTCTTGTGATTGGGCGTTTGATGTCTATATGTTTTAGATTCAGTTTGTTAATTCATTTTTTTTTTTTGCAGTTTGTAAAGTTTTTCATTTTGTGCGAACTAGGAGGCAAGAAGATATTTGCCACAAGAGGGTAACTTACATGATGGAAACATGGCTCCTAAGTAAAGCAGAAGGCAAGAAGATATTTGCCACTAGAGGGTAACTTTCTTAATCTATTCCTTTATGTTTCGTCTTATAACTTTCTTAATCTGTTCTTTTATGTCGGGCCATGCAGGTAATGTTTAATACAACTGGAACTCAGAACGCGTCGTCTCTGGATGGTTAAAGAAAGCAGATTAAAGCAAAAGAAGCTTCAAAATCAGTTAAAATTCAGTCCAAGTCTCATGAACTAGAGGTACTAGAAACTTAAATTGTGGAATTATTATTCTGTCCAAGTCACATGGAACAATATTCTTCTGCAATGATCCCTGATAAATAGTTGTCAATCTGTTTCAATATTTGCAGGTTATTGAAACATTGAACACCCAATTCGCCTCGGTCTGGCTCTCAATTTCTGTGTCTTTTACTATGAAATTTTGAACTCTCCAGACCGCGCTTGCAGCCTTGCAAAACAAGTATGAACATCAAAATATCCGAAGAAATTTGGACCTATGGTTCGTTTCGGTTTCTTTCCATCTAAACTGACATGAATGCGTGTTTGTTTTCTTCTTTTTAGGCTTTTGATGAAGCAATTGCAGGCTTTTGATGAATTCAATTCCAACTGAGTTTCATCAACATCAAGTTCACATGTTTAAATGACCCTAATGTGTTTTTAATTTAAGAATTGTTGTTTACTTTTTGTAAACATATAATTACATAGCATATTATGACATAAACAAAGCAAGTTGGGGTTGGAGCTGGATGGAGAGATGGATTGCGGTATGCCCGTGGGAGACCCGAGTCATTCCCCGACACATCACCTCAACTCGGGCAGCGAAAATGAATAAACCAGCTAAAAAGATAAAGCATGCAAAAACAAACATGTTTATTAGCGACGCATTGGTGCCACCATTCAGGTACTAAAGTTTATGCTTTTCGACCTGGGTTTGTTTTTAGAGAGATAATAAGATGATCTTTACTTATTGCAGATTATGCATACACGCTAAAGTTTATCCCTTTTGACCTAGGTTTATCTTTAGATAGGTAAAAATGTTCATTTTGGTTGCAGATTATGCATACACTATAAAAGTTTCTGTTTTTTTACTTCGGTTTGCTTTTATACGTACCAACTACGTATCTTTTTGGTTATAAAGTATCCATGCATACTATGTTTTTCTTATGGATTTGTATGAATATTTATCTATTGACATGGGTTTGTTTTAATATCGAATCAAGGTTGTATCTTTTTAGTTACAAAATATTCATGCATGCTAAAGCTTATGTTTTTTACATGGGTTTGTATAGGGATGAGCAAATGGTACTCGATACGGTTCCAAACCAGTACCGAATTTCCCGGACCGAAATATTTTCGGTACCGACATTTTGGGTTTTCGGTACCAGTTTTTGCATTCAAATACCGATCCGTATCGGTAGCAAACCGTACCGAAGTATATTTATATATGCAGATGTGAGTGTGTGAGAAACCTGGTACCTGATCAAGAATTGTTAAAAAGGATCCGTTCAGGTCAGTTTTCTCTTCTTTAACTTCTATTTGTATCAATTGGTCCGCAATAGTTGTTTAGCAATAGTTTTTTTCGACATGTTTTGTTATGAATGAGTAATTCATGCCATAACCTGTTTTCTTATGAATTGCAACAACAGCTTTTCCCACTTTAATCCCATCTAATTTAACAATTTTTTTCATGAACAAGACCATATCAAGTTTGCAAATTATACGCCTGTTTCTGGTCTAGCTTGAGAGATCATAGTTGCTTAAAAAATAATAATTAGGTAATACAATTCAGCAGTCAAAGAAGTTTCTTTAGGAAAAAGTAATAATATCAAAATCAAAATCTAAAACTTAATTAGATTGTTGCTTATATCAATGTGTTATTCTACACAAACATATTTTACATGCACGATTCCTTTGTATCATTTTGAATATTAAAAATAGCAAATTAACTTCTGTCGACTCCTTGCATTATATCATGTTATGTACCCTTTTCTACCATTATTTGTGTGGAGAATAGCAATCGTTATCAGGTTACGCTTAAGTTAAAGCTTCGGGATTTAGTTTTAATACAATTAAGAATAGCAATGGTCCGGAAGGTTGTCGGTTGCTACCGGTGTTGGCAGATCTAAGCAGGGACATTGGTTACCAGTGCCAAATTTTTTCTATACCGGCACCCACTTTTTGGTATTTTCGGTACCGTACCGGTTCGGTATGGTATTGGTAAAATACCAATTTTTACCTTCAAATACTTTTTCGTTACCAGTACCCAGTTTTGAAGATTTTTGGTACCGGTACCACGCTCATCCCTAGATCTGAGTGGAAACCACCAAATGCGTTGACAGATCAACAACCGTGAATAGCGGTGTTGTTACATTCATGAAGAAGCTTCTCAAAGAACCTTAATTCCCAATTTGCCCTTTGACTATTAATTCCAAGTTTCGGTTAAGGAAGTGATGGTTTTATTTATATATATTTTGTTTTTAAATGATAGATAATCTATTATATAGAGGTCAGGCCAGTCACTTTGACTAAGAAAAAAAGCAACCTAGATGCAGTTTATCCTTATTCCTTAATGACTGAGAATGAGTTCCAGATTCGTTTAAGTAGAATCGATGTGCAACAAAGCTGATCACTCCTTCTGGTTTTCAGCAGAGCAGCGCAGTGCAGTGCAGGCTGCTTCTTCAACACTTGCGTTTTCTACGCAACTTTCTTATCAAATCCACCACCCTTAATTGTGTTCTTCCAGTTCAGAACATCATTCATTGGTAAGCTTCTTCCGTTCCATGTTTTATTGCTGTTTGTTTATCTAGAATTTGATTCCATTATGTCCCCCAACTGTTTGTTAAATTTACTAACTCAACCTACCAGCTTTTATTTTATATATATTTTACTAACTCAACCTACCAGTTTTATTTTACTAACTCAAACACTGTCGGGTTAAAAACAATGTTTTCAAACACTGTTGAGTCAAAACAGTGTTGTTAAAACAGTGGTTTGAAACCACTGTTGGGTTAAAACAGTGTTTGAAACCACTGTTGGGTTAAAACAGTGTTTGATACCACTGTTGGGTTAAAAACAGTGTTGTTAAAACAGTGGTTTAAAACCACTGTTGGGTTAAAACAAGGTTTGAAACCACTGTTGGGTTAAAACAGTGTTTCAAGCCATTGTTGGGTTAAAAACAGTGTTTGAAAACACTGTTGAGTCAAAACAGTGTTGTTAAAACAGTGGTTTGAAACCACTCTTGGGTTAAAACAGAGTTTTAAACCACTGTTGGGTTAAAACAGTGTTTGAAACCACTGTTGGGTTAAAACAGTGTTTCAAGCCACTGTTGAGTTATTTTTACCATAAAATGAAGTCAACAATATGCGTCGCGAATCCAGATGGAGCAACTTTGGTCAACTAAATTCACTCAGATCCCAATTATTTGCGGTATGCCCGTGGGAGACCCGAGTTATTCTGATTTTTTTATTAAGTTTATTAGCATACATTTAAGGATTTGAAAAGCCGTTGATGAGTTTTACTTTTAAGGATTTGATGGGTGCCACGTCTGAGTTTGGGAAAGAGTCCTTGCTGGCAGAAGGGAGGTGTGGGCCCGTTTACCGAGCTGTACTGCCAGGTGATATCCACGTGGCAGTGAAGGTGTTGGAGAGTGCTAGAGGGATGAGTCATGATGAGGCTGTTTGTATGTTTGAAGAGCTTTCGAAGCTCATTCATCCAAATTTGCTTTTTGTACGTTTGTTAATTTGTTTTTTAGCGAGGTACCAGACCTGTACAAGAAGCTGTTACTAATCAGTTGATCATTAACGCTTTTTTTATCTTTATGTGGATAGATTGTGAACTTAGCTGCTGCAAGAATCAACGGCATGGTTGAAAGACTAGAGTTGTCACAAGAGATAAGAGAGAATGTACACTCTCTTTTCAACAGATTCTGAGTCACCGAACAAAGTTATTGTTCAACCGCCATATTCACCAGATTGTCTTATGCTGTTTCTATGGAGTTGCAAAGGTTTGTTGCTGTTGTTACACATGTCACAAGTCAATTCTAACGTTGGCCTGTTGTAAATTATTACTAACTAATGTTATGGTTATAAACTGCAGGTTTCCCAACTGAGCTTAACTTTCAAAGAAATCTGCCATGGCTACAGAAAACAACCACATTAACATTGTTTTATAAAGATATGTAACTAAACACAAAGAATTTAAATAATATATTATAATATGTTTTTTAGTATTTGATTCCGATCGTTATTAGAACAAACCCATGTATTCACACGGGTGTAAACCTAGTTATATAGAATAAATTATATTTGAATGTCAAAGTGCATGTGTATTAATTATTGCTTTTAAAGTATTAAAAAGAGTTGTCGGTGGCTATCCTTTCTCTTTTAAGATATAGTAGAATGATGTAAGTTCGTTTTTCTTTAAAAAGTCAACTAAATCACCGGATAATTTCATTTTTTTGAGAGCATTCCGAAATGCTCTCAATCGAGCAAATGCATCTCCACCATAAGGTAACAGTTGGATGCGGTAAAATCCGCCCGTCCGAAGGCTCACTACGGTAAAATCCGGTTCGGCTCGGTTTCGAACTGGCGACCTCCAGAGAGGTCTAGTTCTAAACTTCATTGTCACCACCAATGTCCTTCAAAGTGATGCTAGTGAGAGTGAACCTGAGACCTCAAGGAGAGAAACCAAGTGACTAACCACTAGACCAACTTATCAGGACGAATGATGTAAGTTCATAACCGTCGCAGATCACAAGTCGTACCACGTATAATTAGAACTTACATGGGTACAAACTTTCGTACAACTCTTATTCCATAAGATGCTCAAAGGCAGTTGTAAGACGTAAAGGTTGACACATTGTTTCGTTCTACACTATTTTTTTTTTTTGACAAAAGATCAAATACAAATAATTTTAACGTACAAAACGTACGAACTGAAGGTTTTATTGAAAAAATGTAACACCCGTTCTTATAAATTAAGGTTTAACATATCATTTACGAAAAACAATCATGTAATTAAGATTACATATGCATTGGAAATTACGGGTTTATTAAAACTTTTTACAATTTAAAAGTATACAACATATCATGTGTACGTTCGTCGTTTAACATAATAACGATGCATAGTGCGGAAGCTTATTTCTTGATCGTGTTCGGTTCTTCATTGTGCTTGATCGTCCTCCGGTGCTAAAATTTTACCTGAAACTCATAAAACATGAGTTGAATTAGTCATACGTAACTTAGAACGTATTTAAACGGGTTCGCAATGCATTAACGGTTAAAATAAGCGATTTTCGCGAAACTGACACCCGCTCGCGTAGCGCCACGGACCGTCGCGCTACGCCACTGCTTGTTTTCGACAGAATGTTGTTTACTGGTGCTGCAGATTCCCAGCACGACCTGATTTCACGGAAACGGCCATAACTTCTTCGTTATTGATCCGTTTTACCCGATTCTTTTTCCTACGCGTCCGTAATTTAATCCTCCATCTTATGGAGTTAAAATCATACATCCAACATAAGAAATTTTGAGACTTCTAAGCCTTCGACTCGTTACCTTTTTACCGAATTTTAACCCGTTTATGCATTTTATCAAACAACGTATTTATTTGATTCCTATATCTCATACACTTCTTCAAATTAATGTTACCTACTAAATTAGGTTCTAATCATAGGTTTATTACACAATTTAAACCCGTTTTCGATCGTATGGTTATCTTGACCCGTTAAGGGTATTTAAGCACTTTAAAGCTTGAAATCGCTTTCATTCATTTCTAGCATCTTATTCCTACATTTCTTATCAAGTTATCTTCCACCACATCTATATGTGCGTTGGATTTAATGTAGATATCTATATGTTCCGAGTTTTTACCCCTCGGATTATCATTTTACGGCAAAGACTCATATAAAGTCTTTCGACCCAAGAATTTACATCCTTCACTATCTATACTCATTCTAAGCATTCATTTAATCATAAAACTTGTTTCCGAACCACCCTTATGGGTCGTTCGTTCAAATTAGCTTACAAGGGCAATTTGGTCAATTTTCATCCTTCTTTTACTACAAGGACCTTTAAATACTTGTTTGACTCAAAATCCTACCTTTTAACTATAATTATTGTTTGTAACCCATGTGCTTCTAAAACACCATAAACATAATTCAATTTATTCGGTTTACCTAAAAGATAACCGAATATCTATACTTTAAACTTGTCTAACTCTTATAGAACTCCAAATTCTACATGATGAGTTGTGTCATTATACATACCTGGCTCGGATCGATATATTGACCCGTTTCAATACCTTGCCTTAGTGGCTGCTAAGTGATAGCGCTGTAAACATCCATGTGTTATTTATTCCCTAAAATCATACAACTCGACAACCCATTAGTCGATATTGTCAAAGGGTGATAATCTCACCTTTTGACCCGTTTGGTCTAAATGACCAATTATTAGCGAGATGACATCTATTACAATTTTACCCTTATTGGTTATCATGATTTACCTTATATGGTAACATTTAAAAGTACATATTTCATTCGTCATAACATGATCGAATTACCGATTTAACTCATTTTTAACCATCAATACGGTTTCTTATCCTATTTGGTTATCTTGTTCCGTACGACTACACGCCGGAACATCATATCTCGATTAGGCATTAATCTTATTCGTAATTAATACGACAAAAGAACATTCTAAAATATATGACTAGTGTAAGCTATACTTACCTTCCAAATTATGCTTTTCCGTCATTCTTGCTTCGTTTGACCCGCTTCGTTCCCAAGCTTTCACCTAGCTTGTTAATCGTCAAACTATCATTGTAAATTGTAAGATGGTTAGATTAGTCATAATTATTCACGACTATTCCATCTCACTTATTTCATAAGTCGAAACTACTATTCGACTTCATGATTAGTTAACTTAGCTTATTAAAGTTAACTACTTTCGACCACATGATTTATAACATTAGTTCAAATCAACATGATGATTAGAACTCTTCTTGTTTCATAATTCATATAACTTGCCATATTATTCAAATACACATTTTCACTCTAATTTCAACACTTTAGTTTTCATTTAGGCATTTTAACAAACACCTAATGTGCATACATTTTTACACATCTACAACTAGTTCATAATTAGTTATTTTTTACCAAGATTAACATCAAAATTCACCACTATCACTTATGATCAAATACTCAAACTTGCAAATTGTTTAAGTATTTCTTGATTACTTAACATGCATGATGATTCTAAGCATATCTATATCATCTATTTCATCATAACATCAAAACCCACTTATCTAAGTGTGTTAATTCACCAATTCCATCAATCCATAGCATGTTATGTATGATTTTCACTTAGGGTTTCGTTCCTAAGCAAGTATACATCACTAATCTAGCCATAGCTTCTCTAATCCATGCCTAATTCGCGATTAGGATGATTATCAAATTCTTACAACTTCACCAAACATCAAGATTTTACATACCTTATGATCCTCTTGTTCGGGTGATCATTAATTCACGTTCGGTTGTGAATTTGAGCTTCATTTGATCCTTCAATTTGATGCTTATATGTGAATTAGGGTTTTTGGCTCCATGGGAGCCCCCTGAGCTCGATCCAGACACGCACCACACACTCTTGTGTGTGTGTGTTGTGTTATTTTTTTTTAGTTTAATAAAACCATTTTCAAGTTACCCCATTTTGGTCCCTCATGTTTGGTTAGTTAATTAAGTAGGGCACAACCTACTTATTTCTAACAATATTCCCCACTTATTAACTAGGTTAAACATTCCTAGTTAAATTAGTGGGTTCTGAAAATCTATGACTAAGTTTATTTTAAATCTCGTTACTCGGCCTCTTATAAATTTCACTCCACTAGAAGCTTTTATTCACCTTTTAGTTAATATTAGGATTATTTATTTCTTATCCTAATATTCACCGGGTTAAATTTTACCACTAACGGTATTTTACCAAGTCATTAGTATTAACGTGGTTTGATTACCAAACCCGTTTTTGGGGTGTTACAAGTCTACCCCCCTTAAAGAGGTTTCGTCCCCGAAACCTTTTCTTACATAACTTGTCGAGTTTAACTCCATGCATTTGCTCTCGATAATCAATTAAGCATTTCTCATACTTTAACTGATTGTTAGTATTACTAGAAAAGTATGGTAATATCCTTTTGGTTATTAATCATCTACGTATCTTACATGACCTAATGCGACTTGAAATAACGTAATCTCGTTATTTCCACTAGTTTAATTAACTTAGCAATATTCATCACTCGGCTCTAATATTCATCACTCGGCTCTAATGTGATTATATTTCACATTACACTTCTTGACCGTGATCATGTCACGTCATGCCAAATTTTACATCAACTTTCTATTTTTAGAATTATCACTTCTCGGATATATCGTCTTGCACCTATCCGTGTCAAGACTTATATCTTTCATATTTACCGTTTATACGTCTATCATAATTCATTTTTTTTTGTAGAAACGTTATTTCTTACCAAAACCGAAGTTTTAGTTTAGCGTCTTCTCTTTAACCTTTGTCAATTATCCATACCGGGATATTGACAGTCCAAAATTTATTCTTTTTCAGTCTTTGTTTTATGCGAGGATTCTCCATTTATTCCCTCACTTTGTCTAATTTACCCGTAGGTTTTATCACTTAGTCTATAGGCTATTTTATTAAACTTTCACCTCTTTAAGGCGAGGTCCTTTTAATCTATTTCTTTCTAGTCATGACTCGTGGGTTGTTTTAGTCTCGTAGACCTTTCCATTGTTTATAACCACAAAGGTTATGTTGATCCCGTAGATCATTCTTAACTCATGTCATTCTTAAAATACATGTTTGGTGTCAAGGAACTCTGTTTTTGTTTGGAGAACCATTTATTTTCGCCTTGGTATTTTCTTTGACCTTGACCGTAGTCTAAGGCTGCATTCGTTTCCTTTCAGAAAATTTTCCGACTTTTATGACTTTTCACGTCATTTATGCGTTGGTTTATCTTATGCTCACCATTATCCAGTTTACATATATTCTTATTTGGTTATGTCCCATTACCGGGCTCATTACTCTTTTGCATTTAACGCTACCTTTATCCCGCTTGCGTTTACTCATGCCGTTCAGCATGATATTATATTCGACCCGTTCAACTTTAAAATAGTTGAACATAATTTATTTCAAATTTCTATTTACTTTATCTTGTCGTCTCCTAGTTATGACTCAAAACCCGAGTCTTTTAACTTCCATTCGAGTTCCCGTTTCTCGGTCCACGCACGCGTTTAAATCCTTACCCACCAACCGGGTGTTTTACCGAAGTCGTTATTATTGCAACCCTTACGGTATGCATTATGACTTTGTTTCGCTTTTATATTCCTACTTTGTCCTCAAATTTGGTGTTTTACAAAATCGGCCCGTTAAGAGTCATATTTGCATTCTCCGGGTTCGAGTGTAAGCACACCCCTCCCAATTGCTTACCTTAATCATTTTACATTAATCTTTGTCCCTTCACTCGGGCTCATCATCCTAATGTAATACGCTTCCGTCACCCGGCTGTGCATTTACATTATTATCAAATATTTTGCTCATTTGATTCATTTGGGTACTTTTTAAGTTAGTCCCATTCATCCCACCCTTACTACATCGGACATAAATGTGTCCATCATAAGAAGTTCATGGTACCACGTGTTCACTACTTACTTGGCCAGAGTAAGCGATCAACACCTGGTATACATGCCCTTTTTATAATTTTCACATTACACCCCATGTAAGTAATGCCTCTATTTGTTTTTCTTGGAAACAATATCCCGAATAGGTTTTCTATTCAGGTTTTTTTTTCCAAGTTTTCAATCTACATATGCAACTTTCGATCTCTATGTATTTGTTGCATATTACTATTTATACAATAATTTAAAACGTGCACCTGATAATGCTTGCTCTAACAGGCTCCCCTTGCCATTAACTTATTCGCAATCGTTGCGCGATTTAGGTCCTTCGTGAGCGTGCTCTATTTGTCATACTTTGGACCGTTCCTCTGTCAAATCCATGATTTGTTAAACTCTCGCTATCTTCATATGCGAGTGTCCTTCAATCAAAAACATATACAACAGTTAGTAATTTCAACATTAAAGGATGCCCGTATTATAATACAAGGCTTTTCTACTATACGCATCAACGCGTGTAATTTCGTTGACTATATCTATTCTATATCGTTTTTATTGGTGTAACGTGTATTACACGATAACCATATGTGTTGTTCTCAACACTTTAATCATACTAAACCTTTGATATACATGTACTTACCAGATTTGCGATCAAGCCTCGAACCGAACACCAATCTTTATCAAGAGCGTAAGGTTTAAGTCCAAGCATAGCTTTCCCGCCATACTTGAATCTCTTAAACCAAGGCTCTGATACCAACTTGTAACACCCGTTCTTATAAATTAAGGTTTAACGTATCATTTACGAAAAACAATCATGTAATTAAGATTACATATGCATTGGAAATTACGGGTTTATTAAAACTTTTTACAATTTAAAAGTATACAACATATCATGTGTACGTTCGTCGTTTAACATAATAACGATGCATAGTGCGGAAGCTTATTTCTTGATCGTGTTCGGTTCTTCATTGTGCTTGATCGTCCTCCGGTGCTAAAATTTTACCTGAAACTCATAAAACATGAGTTGAATTAGTCATACGTAACTTAGAACGTATTTAAATGGGTTCGCAATGCATTAACGGTTAAAATAAGCGATTTTCGTGAAACTGACACCCGCTCGCGTAGCGCCACGGCCCGTCGCGCTACGCCACGGCTTGTTTTCGACAGAATGTTATTTACTGGTGCTGCAGATTCCCAGCACAACCTGATTTCACGGAAACGGCCATAACTTCTTCGTTATTGATCCGTTTTACCCGATTCTTTTTCCTACGCGTCCGTAATTTAATCCTCCATCTTATGGAGTTAAACTCCTACATCCAACATAAGAAATTTTGTGACTTCTAAGCCTTCGACTCGTTACCTTTTTACCGAATTTTAACCCGTTTATGCATTTTATCAAACAACGTATTTATTTGATTCCTATATCTCATACACTTCTTCAAATTAATGTTACCTACTAAATTAGGTTCTAATCATAGGTTTATTACACAATTTAAACCCGTTTTCGATCGTATGCTTATTTTGACCCGTTAAGGGTATTTAAGCACTTTAAAGCTTGAAATCGCTTTCATTCATTTCTAGCATCTTATTCCTACATTTCTTATCAAGTTATCTTCCACCACATCTATATGTGCGTTGGATTTAATGTAGATATCTATATCTTCCGAGTTTTTACCCCTCGGATTATCATTTTACGACAAAGACTCATATAAAGTCTTTCGACCCAAGAATTTACATCCTTCACTATCTATACTCATTCTAAGCATTCATTTAATCATAAAACTTGTTTCCGAACCACCCTTATGGGTCGTTCATTCAAATTAGCTTACAAGGGCAATTTGGTCAATTTTCATCCTTCTTTTACTACAAGGACCTTTAAATACTTGTTTGACTCAAAATCCTACCTTTTAACTATAATTCTTGTTTGTAACCCATGTGCTTCTAAAACACCATAAACATAATTCAATTTATTCGGTTTACCTAAAAGATAACCGAATATCTATACTTTAAACTTGTCTAACTCTTATAGAACTCCAAATTCTACATGATGAGTTGTGTCATTATACATACCTGGCTCGGATCAATATAATGACCTGTTTCAATACCTTGCCTTAGTGGCTGCTAAGTGATAGCGCTGTAAACATCCATGTGTTATTTATTCCCTAAAATCATACAACTCGACAACCCATTAGTCGATATTGTCAAAGGGTGATAATCTCACCTTTTGACCCGTTTGGTCTAAATGACCAATTATTAGCGAGATGACATCTAGTACAATTTTACCCTTATTGGTTATCATGATTTACCTTATATGGTAACCTTTAAAAGTACATATTTCATTCGTCATAACATGATCGAATTACCGATTTAACTCATTTTTAACCATCAATACGGTTTCTTATCCTATTTGGTTATCTTGTTCCGTACGACTACAAGCCGGAACATCATATCTCGATTAGGAATTTATCTTATTCGTAATTAATACGAAAAAAGAACATTCTAAAATATATGACTAGTGTAAGCTATACTTACCTTACTTCCAAATTATGCTTTTTCCGTCATTCTTGCTTCGTTTGACCCGCTTCGTTCCCAAGCTTTCACCTAGCTTGTTAATCGTCAAACTATCATTGTAAATTGTAAGATGGTTAGATTAGTCATAATTATTCACGACTATTCCATCTCACTTATTTCATAAGTCGAAACTACTATTCGACTTCATGATTAGTTAACTTAGCTTATTAAAGTTAACTACTTTCGACCACATGATTTATAACATTAGTTCAAATCAACATGATGATTAGAACTCTTCTTGTTTCATAATTCATATAACTTGCCATATTATTCAAATACACATTTTCACTCTAATTTCAACACTTTAGTTTTCATTTAGGCATTTTAACAAACACCTAATGTGCATACATTTTTACACATTTACAACTAGTTCATAATTAGTTATTTTTTACCAAGATTAACATCAAAATTCACCACTATCACTTATGATCAAATACTCAAACTTGCAAATTGTTTAAGTATTTCTTGATTACTTAACATGCTTGATGATTCTAAGCATATCTATATCATCTATTTCTTCATAACATCAAAACCCACTTATCTAAGTGTGTTAATTCACCAATTCCATCAATCCATAGCATGTTATGTATGATTTTCACTTAGGGTTTCGTTCCTAAGCAAGTATACATCACTAATCTAGCCATAGCTTCTCTAATCCATGCCTAATTCGCGATTAGGATGATTATCAAATTCTTACAACTTCACCAAACATCAAGATTTTACATACCTTATGATCCTCTTGTTCGGGTGATCATTAATTCACGTTCGGTTGTGAATTTGAGCTTCATTTGATCCTTCAATTTGATGATTATATGTGAATTAGGGTTTTTGGCTCCATGGGAGCCCCCTGAGCTCGATCCAGACACGCACCACACACTCTTGTGTGTGTGTGTTGTGTTATTTTTTTTTTAGTTTAATAAAACCATTTTCAAGTTACCCCATTTTGGTCCCTCATGTTTGGTTAGTTAATTAAGTAGGGCACAACCTACTTATTTCTAACAATATTCCCCACTTATTAACTAGGTTAAACATTCCTAGTTAAATTAGTGGGTTCTGAAAATCTATGACTAAGTTTATTTTAAATCTCGTTACTCGGCCTCTTATAAATTTCACTCCACTAGAAGCTTTTATTCACCTTTTAGTTAATATTAGGATTATTTATTTCTTATCCTAATATTCACCGGGTTAAATTTTACCAAGTCATTAGTATTAACGTGGTTTGATTACCAAAACCGTTTTTGGGGTGTTACAAAAAACGCAGTGGCATTTTTGTAATTATTAGTAATTATCAAAATTACTCTACAAATGATCCTGTAGAGTAATTTTGATCTTTGTAGAGTAATTTTGTAAAATGTTCTTGTAGAGTAATTTTGATCTTGTGGGGTAATTATCAAAATTACTCTACAGGTGTATCAAAATTACTTTACAAGTGAATGAAAATTACTCTACAAGTTTATTAAACAACATACAATTCAAAATTACTCAACAAACGATCCTGTAGAGTAATTTTGATCTTGTAGAGTAATTTTGTAAAATGATCTTGTAGAGTAATTTTGTAATTTTTTTAGCATTTCATTTAGTTATGGAGTTTAGCTTTCCGGTTTAGTTTTTAGCATTTAGCTTGGGTGGGAGGGGGGTAGGTTTTTTTTTGGGGGGGTGGGGGGGTTGGTGAGGTATAGTTTTTTTGATCGAAATTACTCTATAAGAACATTTTACTAAATTACTCTATAAGATCAAAATTACTTTAAATGATTATTTGTAGAGTAATTTTGATAACTACCCTACAAACAAATATTTACGAAAATACCACCGCGTTCTTTTGTCCTTTTCATCTTATTCGTACGTTTAGTACGCTAAAGTTATTCGTACGGAAACTTTATTCAATTTTTTTCACTTGATAATTTGAACCCTCAACCTTACCGGGACACTTTTTTCACACATTTACAAGTGAATCAAAATTACTCTACAAGTTAGGCTTTTGGGCTCACTCTTAACTGAAGTTTTACAACATCGACGTCGTCTTTAATTTTTATGGTTGAGATTCTAAGTAAAACCCAAGTTAAATGAGGCCTTCATTCATATTACAAGAAATCATGTATAGGCTATGGGTGTTCAGAAAAAAAAAACGTAACTAAATAAAAATCGTAAACCAAACCTTGACCCGAATAAATCTATCCGAACAACGAATTCGGTTTTTGGTTTGGTTTCTAATAGAAACCGAATTGTGAATATGGTTTTTGGTTCTGTTTTTTGATCCACATTTTTTTATTTGGTTTATTCGGTTTATTTAGATAACCGAATTAACCGTTAATTTAATTAACTATTAAATAAAAATAATAATGTTTAATAAACTATATACAATTTATTAGCCTAAATACCAAGTCTAATATCTAAGTATATGTATGCTCATGGTTTGAAGATTATTTATATTTTGTGTTATTAGACTTGTTGACTATTTATAGTTTCTATAATCTATGTTTTGAAATTTTAACTTTGTGGTTGTGTGACGACTATTTTATGGATATATATATATATATATATATATATATTGCTATGTCTTTTATTTATATATTGTTAAATTTAAATTCGTTGCCGATTTGATGTTCGGAAGTTAAAACACAACATAAATATAAATTAGGAAAAAACTAATTAGGTACAATTTAGTTAAATTTGGTTTATTTGGGTTCTAACCGAAATCAAATTGAATTGAATTGGTTTGTTTGATTCGGTTTGCATATTTCTAATTTGGTTTGGTTTTTGGTTTGGAATATAAGTTTCGAAAACCGAACTGAATAAACCAAATAAACCATAAATCGAACCAATGAACACCTCTAGGCTAAACCATAACTGTTTGAATAAAAAATGTGCACTTTTCTGCATCATGTAGGGGGAATTAATAAAGAATTTGACACTGTATAGCCTTTAAATGGATTAATTTGCATTTACGTCTATCCTTACAATTGTTCACTAAGATTTTCTTGATTTAATTATATATACACACACATTTAGATATAACCTTTTTAAACGAACTTTCATAAGCAGTCCTTTGTTGCGATTGGTTTAGAGGGGCGACTGACTAAACTGTGATGCTACATGTCATCTGCTAAGTACCTATTTATTTTGGTTTTTGGTAGGGCTGTAAACGAACTGAACATTCAACGAACAGTTCGTAAGCCGTTCGGGGGGAAGTTCGTTTATGTTCGTTCGATTAGCTTAACGAACGAACACGAACAAATAATTTTGTTCGGTTAGCTTAGCGAACGAACACGAACACGGGTCTCGTTCATTCGACTGCGTTTGTGAACATTTGGTAATATGTTCGTTTGATTATATTAAAAATAATAAATAATAAATCTTTTATCTAAATATATTGAAAACTTGAAACCTGTTGTGAAACTAGCCTATTAACAAAGAAAGAAGAAGATAATAATAGAGAGAAGAAATCTAATATTTCATTGATTGAGATGTATCTTTATAAAGGAATACAATAACTATATATAGGAGATGAAGTCTTGGAGAACAAGCTAATATATTTAAGGAGTTGATAACCACATAATATAATATATTTATAACACTCCCCCTTGGTTATCAACTTTGTATGCTTTGAGATGCTGCCTCGTTAAAAACCTTGCTTTGGAAAACCCAGTGGGACAAAACCTCAGCTAAGGGAAAAAGAGTGCAGCGCGTATTTTCTTCTCCTGATACTTCTGGATCAGATATGTTGCCTCATTAAAAACCTTACTAAGAAAACCCAAATGGGACAAAACTTAGTGAGGGAAAAGGAGTGCAACTTGAATAAATCTCCCACTCATTATAATATGCATCCTTTAAGTGACGTGTGTCCATCTTTCTTGAAAGTTGCTCAAAACTTGAAGTGCAATCATTTATGTTGAATAATGTTGTAAAATCTTCTTGTGAGACTTCTAGTGCTTCCTCTTTCGAACAAATACCATAAGATCCACAACTATGTTGTGTTACATTCTTTACATCTACAAGACTAACAAAACTAGTTTTCATGGGTTAATAAAATCTAGGCACATATCATTCTTACCTTTAGAGTATCGACATATCTTCTTTACCATTCAAATGTCTCCTCACTGGACATGTGCTATATCATGTTTATAAATTCAAATAAAAGATATGTATATAATCATGCATAGCTAGGAAGAAATATCAATGCACAATTACACTTTAGCCATGGTACTTTTGGAATGAGAATCCTTACTTTGTTAGGAGATGATAATAGTCATTTCTTATAAAAACTGTCTGAACAACCTTTAGCATACTTTAAGGTTTAGTTTTATCCACACTATAATGTCCCAGCATCTTCTGGATGTAGTTTGATCAATGGATAAAAATATGATCACAAAATATACTCGAACTTTAGGTTGAGTAGTAACTAGACTGAGCCAGGGTCATTCAAAATTCCCCCTCTAAAAGCTCGACAGTTTCTCTCGATGGTACCTAGACATCATCACTGTAAACTGCGATTATAGTGAACTTTTAGGAGTGGACTTTTGATAAAGATGGATGATATTATCAAACTCATATTGCTCTTTTATCAAAATATCTCGTGAGTTGTACAACACTCAACCCAACTATTTTATCCATACTATCTTTTTAAGTTTATAAAGATACATTCATCAGGTTTTGAAATCAACGCTTCAGGCATTTACAATCATTCACTTACTTCTTTCGACTTTGAAAAACAATGTATGTGCATACACTCTTTAGGAGTTCTGTTACATAAACCTTCTCATTGATTTCTATATCATATGGAAGGATGTCTTGAACACTTGCTTTATTTGTATAATACATATTGTACCATGCTTATACACTGTACATTGAGATACCCTAATCACCAAGTACAGGTCTTCTAGTATGTTTATTGGTACACAAGAATTACATCCATAAGATGTTTCAACTAACCTTATAAGCACTTAAATGCTTTAGGATACTCAGCAGGAGTTCCAATTATATTCAATGTATTCAAATATGAATCTGTATACAACGATCATATCGTTCTCGAGAACTTATTTTACATGATTTTAATAAATTAAATCCTTGAGGGACTTTCATGTAAACTTTTAGTATCCAGTGATTCATAACTTTTCTAAGACGCATATCAATTTTCTCTTTATATTACCAGACTAATTAAATATTGGAAAGCCAATACATCCACCACTAGAGAATACATCTCCTCATAATCAGTCATAGGTCTTTGTGAAAATACTTGTGCCACCAATTTTGCCTTATACCATTTACTTTTCATTTATTGATTCGCATAAAAGACCTGTTTATTTCTAATATGTTTTACAACATTTGTTGTATGGACTACTGGTTCAAAAACTTTCCATTTCAATAGAGAATTCAACTCTGCCCCATTTGCGTCTTTTCGTTTTGGCCAATTATTTCTTTGTATTTGTTCATAGGCAGATCTTAAATCTTGATCCTCATCATTTCATCATTACAAGCGCTATATTATATACAAAAGTATAACGACGTCGATTTTATTTCGATTCCATACATATCTTAGACATGATACAACTTATTGAGATCTCTTTAGTTTCAGGTACCTGAGGTTCTTCTTGAACCATCATGTCTACCGTCTCTTCAGGAGACCTTTTTAATATAACCCCGACTTGACCATCTTAATTAGTTGCTCCAACTTTCGAGAAATTTTATTATTGGAATCGACTAGTCTACCACGCTTTATACGTGCAATAGACTCTTTACAAACATGTGGTTGTCCTTCTAGGACATTCATCTTAATTGGAGCATTAGCAGTTGGTATATGTGACATAATCACCTTTTTAAGGTCAGTGAATGCATCTGGTAATAGATTTGCTAATCTTTGTATATGAGTTATTCTTTGAACTTATGGTTCACACTTTTAGTTTTTTGAGGATCAATGATAATTCAAACCAACTCATTTAT
Organism: Helianthus tuberosus; assembly: GCA_030545235.1. Taxonomy (NCBI): domain Eukaryota; kingdom Viridiplantae; phylum Streptophyta; class Magnoliopsida; order Asterales; family Asteraceae; genus Helianthus; species Helianthus tuberosus. The sequence continues at coordinate 142,945,387 of CM060432.1, forward strand.
TTTCCAACTGCTTTTTATCTCCCCCTGATGTTGGGAATGTTAATCCATTGAGATGGATATCAATTAATTTATCATATATTCCCAACCACCTTTTAAGGTCCCATCTTTGTGCGTAGTGGTGGATCAATTTGAATATATACCACACAACCAAAATCTTAAAAGGGATATATTTGGTTTCTGACCAAAAACCAACTATAATAGGGAGAAACTATTATAACATATTGGCTTGATGTGTATTAATGTTATTGCATGTAAAATCACATGTACGCATATATAAACATGAACTTACTCACATGATTAGTGGCTTTGCTATCAATCGTAGACGTTCAATGATCGTTTTAACAAAAGCAATTTGTGTATGAACATAATCTACAGGAAGTTCAACACTTATTCTGCCGATCATTAATAGATAGGGAAATAAACTTATCGCCACTACTAATAAATACATGCAATCTGGATTATTGTGCTTGCAATCTTATTAGCTAAGCCATAAATTACACCAACATCAAGTTGTGAATTTGATAACCATTTAGACGATGCATCGATTTAAAACACTAAATGGTATCATGTTGGGATATGCATATCCCTTAATCACTTCCAGAATATTTAGGGTTACACACCCTTAATTGACAAATACATAATTTCCCTTAAGAGCAAACAATACATGCTATTAGCTAGAATAATCTTCAAGTTCTTCATTATGTTTCACATCATCATTGACTCGGTGTGGTCTAATCGGTCATGCCAATAAAGTAAATAATCATGATCCATAAACTTCTGGTTTATGATCGTATATGTATTACTTGTATGTATGTAATACAAAATATAAGATACAACAAATGTATTATAACTTCAAAGTTCAACAATCATGTTATGACACTTTTAGGGGTCTACCTCGTTATTGACATGATCATTGTTGCATTTTAGATGGTCGATCTCATTTTAATATGACCATCATTACGATTTCTCAATGATGTCCATGATAACAATGATCATTATATATTCATGCTTCATGATCAAGGAAACCAAACAAGCTTCATGGTTTTTCATTATTTTATCGAACATACGGATATAAAGTTACTTCAAACCTTTCATACCATTTTAATGATATTATTGCTTCAAATTTGACAAACAAAATTTGTTTTATCCTATTTTCACTTATAAAATAAAACTTCTCTTCACATAGCAACTATTGAGAAGTAAACATATATCCGAGTCATATAATATTTGTTGCTCTAAAAACTTATGACCTTAATCTACAACATGATAATGAGATTTTCGAAGTATGACACTTCGAGTGTCATTTCTAAGCATATTTATATTCTTTCATAAGAATGATAATACAACAACCAACGTTGGCCTTATATATGTTTTATCCATACATCAATACTTAAAGGCATAACATTGTGATAGTGGTAATTTTCCAACAAAACCATTACACATCACTATCTTTTTTTATCAACATCAGTAAAAATATTACTGTTCCATAAAGCCGTATTGATATATGATAAGAGGCAACATAAAAGCATACATAATTACATATTAACTCATAATTTATAGTTGCATCTTAACTAAATTTTACACAAATCTTATTTATAAATACAATCAAGTCCATAGCAATAGTTGATCCAAATTTCTAATCTTTTATGAAACCAAAAGATACATGATTTTTGAGTTATAAACAAACAATTAGAAACTAAGACTAAAAAAATGTATAAACCAAACAATGCGTGTATTTAGGCATTCTCTAGCATGTGTGCGCATGTATAAATATAAACATGAAAAACGAGTAATAATATCTTACAACAAATTGATAGTCACTCACATAGCAACTTTAATATCATATAATCTGTTATTATAGTAAAATTTTATGATGATATTTGGATTCAAAATAAATCATGAAAGATTCTATGAATCATGAAAGATTTTAAATAACATATAATCAAATACGTTCTTTTTTCTTATAGCAACAAATAATCTCAAATTCTCAATGTAAAGTTAATTTGCAGTTAACGTACATGTTTCATACATTTCATATATTGTAGAAAATAACAAATAATTATGATGATATCTTAGGATATATGATAGAAATGATGATATCTTAGGATATATGATAGAAATAAATACACATTCCAATTACTGATACAACATAAAGATAAATTAACTAATAATATTAAAATCGTAGCATAATCCATGTGAAAAGGTTTGACACTCACTTCAGAAAATTCCAAATTCGAAATAAAATTAAGCATACCTATATCACATAAAAGATCGTAAATTTAAAATCTTAAAACTTATCGAAATCACAAGTAACTTATCGAATTTGATGAAGTCAAATAATATAATAATAACATAATAATAAAAACATATCAAAAGATACACAGGCCGTTAAAAAAAAACAAAGATGATCAAGACATATATTAATAGTTTGAAAAAAAATTCTTGTTGTATGAAAAGAAAATCCACACTTTTAGTTAACTTTTAACCAACTATTTCCCAACCTCGATCCGTGATTTTGTCATAAGATCCACAACTAAATTAATTATTCAGTTAAAAAAATTATTAAATTAATTATTCAGTTAAAAAAAATTATTAAAAAAGAAAATTCAGTTAACAGATGGTATAACTTTATCTAAATAAACAAGTAAAAGATATTCCATAATTTATATGATGTTGTGGTATCTTAATATATAAGCGATCTAAAGTATAGACTATACAATACTTTAAAACCTGATTCGTTTGAGGGTTTTAATCCCTTTTAATCAGCACACACAAGTATTTCACATGTATTCTTACTTCCATAGCTTTACTTTTAAATAAAGTTTGAATGAGTTGAAAATACAAAGAAACCGATCTATATAATTACTTTGTTTTTAGGACTGCATGAACATGAGAAGCTTATTGCAACCCAATCCAATACACCTTGCACATTTAAACTTCAGAATAGTTTAACTTTAATCATCATCGTCCCACTAGAACCCAGCCAATACCAATTATATATTTAATTTGCTTACATGTAGAAAGAATTATTATACGTACCTTAAATATCATATGAATGACAGGAGGTAACCAACGACACCGGAGAAACGACAAACCACTATCTTCTTATTTCCGTGACTGGTGGAAACAAAAAAAGAAAAACCTTCACAAGAACACTCCATGTTACTCTTGTAAATTCAAGAAGGGTATTGGGTACGACACATAACAACAAAGTTGGGGTTAGGGTTTTGGACAGAGTACTGTCGTGCTGATAACATGTTGTGAAACTAGCCTATTAACAAAGAAAGAAGAAGATAATAATAGAGAGAAGAGATCTAATATTTCATTGATTGAGATGTATCTTTATAAAGGAATACAATAACTATATATAGGAGATGAAGTCTTGGAGAACAAGCTAACATATTTAAGGAGTTGATAACCACATAATATAATATATTTATAACAAAACCCTATTTTTTTCTAAGTTAGCTAAAATTTGGACATTCTAAGACATTTTTTTTTTGGGATAATTATGTCTAAGTTAGTTAAACTTTATTCATCGTTTGGTGGTGTGGTAGACTTATGTTTTGATTTATCATTTGATGGTTGTATTAAATACTTATATCAAACGTTTAAGGATAACAATGTTTTCATTTTTTTTATTTTCAAGTTAAATGTTCGTTTGCGTTCATTTTTATTTGTTTGCGTTCGTTTGTGTTCGAGACCAGTGTTCACGAACTGTTTGTGAACAATTGAATTTCCTTAACGAACGAACACGAACATAAACTTATGATCGGTATGCGTTCGTGAACATGTTAATTTCCTTAGCGAACGAATACGAACATGGCCATGTTTGTGTTCGTTCGGTTCGTTTACAGCCCTAGTTTTTGACATCTTTAATTTAGAATATATATACACGGGTAAAGTTATTCTACAAAATATCCTAAAAATAAGAAGTGTATAAAGACACAATGAATCACAAAATATAACACAATGTCAAGCAAAATATAACATAATAGCGAAAAATATAACAATGTCAAAAAAAAAGACACAATAAGTCACAAAAAAGACACAATGACGCAAATATAGAAAAGATACAATGATAAATAAAAAGACACAATGATGTAAACAAAATGTCTAAAATCTACAAGTTAAATATCTAAAAACAAAAACCTAAAATCTCACATCTTACAGTTCGATAAAACGGTTTCAATGCCGCTTGAATGAGGTCAGTCGGAGTCCGTTTGATACCCTTCTTACGACTTCTTATTTTCAGGAGACTTTTTACTAGATCCTAATCCATATATACACAGAGAAACAAATGTGAACACAAAAGGCCATGTGGTGTAATGGGAGGTATGTTGGGTTGCATGCCAATGGATGTGGGTTTGAACCCCGATCCATTGATTGGAGTGTCACGCTCCGGTCAAAGATAATATTTATATTCCCTAATTACCCTTAACAATGTGTTAGTGGTAGTAAGGGTCGAACCACGAAGAGTTTGTGGTTTGTGTATGGACGAGATTGAATTTTAAGAATATTGTCACTTTTATTATAAAGCTTGCTATTAAATGATTAATTTGTTTGGGTGAAAAGATGTTGGGTTAACCGATGAATTCGTTTTTAACTACTTAGCTAAGAAAAACTAAAACAATTGCACGAAAACTTGATTGATGGTTTAAAACGATATTTTGGAACATGGTTCACACCCGGTTCGGTAATTGAAGACCTAGGGTTTCTACACGTTTTAGATTCAATTCAATTGCAAAAGTGATTAACGGAATTAGTGTCACGTGGCTTAGGTGCCAAGAGCTATCAACGCCGTAGACGACGGACCGCAATGCACTTCGTTACCAAGAACATGTAAATCCTAACCTCGACAAGGCATAAATGCACAAATTCATTTCGCAAAGTCAAATTTTATAATCATTCGACACTTCGCAAATTCAATTCAAATACATGACAATTATCAAAGGTTTCAAAATCAAAATATAACTTGTTACGAATCAAATCCCAAAACAATGTTTAAACCCTAAAATCTTACAAAAACCTACACCGTGGTGAAACCCGAGAGGATTAGCCGCTCATGGTGGATGAAACTTGTCGCAACCCCCGTCCCCCTATTCAAATACAGGAACGGGCGACCGCGGCCAGTTTCGGTGGTATCTGGTATTGTCTAATTTTGGCAGCGGAATTTTCATCAGGACCGTAGTTAGGAAATATTTTATCAGAGTAAAATACCACACTTTCATAATATTAAACACATGGGATAAAACCCAAGTTTTAAGTACACACATTTTCATAGGAATAAATCCTATTTTTATTTAATAAAAACATCTATTTCTTTTTATGTAACTTTATTGTCACTTTTCCAAGCCTTCAGTGCTGTCCAGCTGGCTTCTATTTGGCTTTCACATTTTGTTACCTGAAACGCGTTTAAAAACATTTTGTCAGTGGGAAATACTGGTGAGTGAATCCCAGTTTAATTAAGTTTAAATAAAATCCATTGTACAGTATTGAGGGCGGTCTCGCAATTACATTTGTTTCCAAGTCATACCAATTACCATCCACGGTACTGTCAAACCCGACTTGTGGAAAAGTTACCCCTCGCAAGGCAGTAACTAATTTTGTATACAAAACCCCAACATACCGACGATAATTGTATCCTTACAAATACTCAATAACTGTTTAATATATAATTAATCGTGTGAGGTTTTGTAAAAACAATTTGCAAAAAGGAGATTACTCACATTGTTATCTTAGATTATCCTTTAGGGTTTCCTGGTGACAATCTATAATTTTCACAAATGCACAGGTGTTAGTATAATAACCCATTTTAACATTAGTAATACCCTCCCCGAGATGGCATTCCAACGACTACGTCGGGCAGAACCACGACAGCCGTTACGGAACCCTAGATCAATCGGGCAGAGTATCTAATACGTATCCAGGGGTTATGATACTTACAACGGAGCAGAACTTCATTATTTAGGGGGTATTATACCCGAGTATAATGCCTATTCTTTAAGAAATTCGAGAGAGAAAGTGTTCGTGAGCGATTTCTGACGGAAGGCCGATGCATGCTACTTACAGGGCCTGATTTGGCCTTTTACGCGGCCCGCGTAAGGTTTGGCTTCGGTCTACGCGGCCCACGACATAGGGGCGTAGACCTTAGCCTTGACCGGTCACCACCCCTAGTCTCGACATGTGGCTGTCACGTGGCAGCCCAGGGTTTCGCCAGCTTTCACCTTCTCGCGGCCCGCGTAAGCTTAAGGGGTGGCCTACGCGTCCCCCCTAAACCCCATTTTTCTTGTTTTTAATGCTATGTCATATTTTGGGCTCGGTTTTCACATCCGGGGGTAATTTAGGACACATTGGGGTAATTTAAAATATATTAGGGTGTCGGAAAAATATTCAGGAGGGTGTCGGTTTATTTAGGGTTGTTATAATACTTGATCACCCGATGATTGGAACTTGATCACAAACATCTTGAAGCTTCGAGAGTGATTGAGATGGTGGTTAGGGTTGGAATGGATGATGGTGATGTGAATGGATTGAAGAGGTGATAGTGAATTAGGGTTAAGATGGATTGATGGAGGATGATTGTGGATTGATTGGATGAATTGGAATGATTCGAGATGAAGAGGATGAAGTTCTTGGCTCCAAGAAAGTGTTTCAAACTCCAAAACTCGTAACTCCCCGAAAAAATGGTGAAAAACATCAATACAACCCGTCCCCAAAAGTTGGAAAACAAAATATCGCGTTGTGTAACAGATGGAGGCGTCGCTGACGCCCTATCGGGTCGTCGGCGACGGTGCTGGTTCTCCTCGTTTTCCCTGACGTCCTATTCACTGCTTACGACTGAAATTGGTCGACGGAACTATTAGTGAGGCGTCGCCGACGACCTAGAAGGGTCGTCGGCGACGATGTGCGCATTTGTTGTTTCCATTTTGTCCATTTCTCGCTCCCGGTTGACCCGTTTTCCATCCCGGTGCCCCGAATAGCTCCTTAAACTCCGTTAGGCCTGCAAAACACAATTCCAATCAAAAGTAGGCTATTCGAAACTAAAAGTTATGTAAAAACATCAACTTAAACATATTAGAACACCGGTTTTCGACCACGCATCATCCATCCGGTTCTTCCTTTTTCCCTAGAAAATGTTTTACAAATGTTTCGTTAACAACTAGAGTTGCAAACATATCGAACTTTTTAGCGAAAAGTTTGTAAACCGTTCGACGGGAAGCTCGTTTGTGTTTGTTTGTTTAATAAATCAATGAATACGAACACAAAATTTCGCTTATTTAGTTAAATGAACGAACATGAACAGAGGCCGTGTTCGTTCATTTATGTCTGTGAACGTTCGATAATGTATCCATTTATTTTTGTTTGTGTTCGATAGCTTATTAGGGTTTTTTATTTTTATATTTGATGTAAATATTTTAAAATTCCCATGAATAAAATATTAAATAAATATTATTGTATTGTATATACATACCTTTTAATATATGCTTGTTTGTGATCGTTTTTGTTCATAAACGTTTGTTTGTGTTTGTTATTTAAAATTAACAAAAGAACACAAACACATTTTTAATGAATGAAAGCGAACACAAATTCTCATTTGGTAAATGCTCATTAAAATTAACAAAAGAACACAAACACCTTTTTAATGAATGAAAGCGAACACAAATTCTCGTTCGGTAAATGTTCATGAGCTGTTCGTGAACACATTTATATCTTTAACGAAAATATATTAATAAGTCATTGTTCGTGTTCGTTTGGTTTGTTGTTTAGAGCCATACCTACAACCCTTAACTCTAATCAGTGTATTCTTTTTCGATCCAATTACACTGTTGCTCCTAAACTTTAGCTCCCTATACTTTAATAAAACTATTTTTTATTTAGTTTCTCTGGATTTTTTTTCTTGTGTTGTTTTTTAAGTTTATATGTTTTTTTGTGGATTGACTTATTTTTTTCTTTGATTTTCACTTTTAAACTTTTTTCGCGACATGAATATTGATGTATAGGTCATAGTCGTAATCAAACGTTACAAATGTTAACACCGTCGCCGTAATCCGCAGTGGAGCGCAGTAAAGATCCACTAGTTTGATAGTAAATTTGTAATTGAAACCGACAAGGTGGATCATGAACTCCTTTCCATACTTACTTGGGCTTTTTGGGCTCTCATGGGCCACCTATGTTTGCATCCACAATTGTTTGTCGTAGTGGACTAGGCGCACCCACGGATGGGTTTACAGGCCCACCACTGTTTTTTAATTCAACCTCATTTGTGTTCCTATCCTAACCGTTTTGAGGCCTATCATAACCATTTGGCAGTGGGCTAGTTATCTTTGTACGGCAGGACACTATTGGTTTGAGAAATATTTTGTAGGTTGTTTATATGCATGTGCATTGTGCCTTTTAGGCTATTAGCTCGAGCTCGGCTCGAATTCAAATCAAGCTGGCTCGGCTCGGCTCGAATTTAAAATCGAGCTAATATATTAAGCTCGAGCTCGACTTGAGAAAAAACTCGAGCTAGCTCGGCTAGAAATGGCTCGATCCAAACCAATAAACAATTACTTTACTCTTCTAAACAACCCAAAATGCAACTAAATTTACCCAAAGGGAAAAAATGCAAATATATTTTTAGGCAAAAGATCAAATACAAATAATCTTAACATACTAAACATACAAATTGAAGGAAAACCCAAAAAGACAAGGTGGCATTTTTGTAATTACCACCAACTATCAAAGTTACAACCAAAAATACCTAAAAAAACACAAATTTTTTTTTTAACATTTTTTATTAAAAAATCGCTACATTTCATTAGCAAAAAAAAAAAAAAAAAAAAAATTTTTTTTTTTTTTTGCTGCTACTAAAAATAGCGATTTTTTAATAAAAAATGTTAAAAAAATAAAATAATTTGTGTGTTTTTTTTATTTTTTTAGGTTTTTTGGGGGTTTAGTTTTTAGCATTTTAGCTTGGGAGGGGGGTTTAGGTTTTTTTTTTTGGGGGGGGGGGGGAGTGGTTAGGTTTTTTTAGGTATATTTGTAGAGTAACTTTGATAGTTATTGATAATTACAAAAATTGCCACCTTGTCTTTTTGAGTTTTCCTTCAATTTGTATGTTTAGTATGTTAAGATTATTTGTACAAGAACTTTACCCTATATTTTTAACTAAAATGGTTAAATATTCAAGATAAGGGTCTAATGAAGACATGAATGCCAACTCTTTATCCAGATTACATCTAGGGGTGAGCAAAATCAACTACCCGACCCGACCCGAAGAATAACCGACCCGACCCGATACCCGATAAGACATTAAATCACTACCCGATATGATACCCTATATTATGTAATCGGTTCCGGTTCTATTGTATGTCGGGTATATCGGTATTCGGGTAAAGAACCGACCCGACCATAATGTTATGTAATTCTTTATTTTTTACGGCTGAAATATGAAGTCTGAGAACATGTGAACATCAAGTCTGCATTCACTGTACATTCCCTCAAGGCCTTCGACAGGTTTCTCTTTGATTTCAGGTTGAAACAGTTGAATCCTAGTTCCATTTCAGCGACAACCACCGCACAGTGCTTGCATCTTGCCTTAGCATTACCATCCTCATCAACAAGCTTATCAAACTCCTCCCAAACATTCGTATTCACTGAATTTCGATTTCGAACCATCTAAATATAAACAACAATACAATTTCATGGAATTAAATTTTTACAAAACATGATAACTTATAGAAAATAAGAAACTTAATGATATGTATTGCTTACCTTGTCAAGGAACAACCCTAGCTTGATGAATGAATCAAAGATCGTCTAATACTGTTATGCATAAGTTTCTATAAGTTGTTATAAGATTAGGTATATAAAGTATAAAGTTACGTTCTGCTGCATATGTTTTAATCATTCATTCGGTATTGGGCCTAAGCCCAATGATTAATCTGCTTTGGTTATTATGTAAAATCGGTTCCAATTCCAAGGTCGGGTTTTCAAGTGAAACCTACCCGGAACCGACCCGACCCGATTACAACCTGAAAATCAGAACCGACAAAGAGACCGACATGCCTAGGTTCGGGTCGGGTTAGGTACAATATCGGTTCGGTTATCGGTTCTTTTCGGTCCGGACCTAATTTTTCTCACCCCTAATTACATCCTAATGAATTGGAATATCATATGCAAAGTATAGTGGTGAAATATGCTTTTAACTTGCTCACAATTCAAATGTGTATGTGAAGTAACAAAAATGAAGATGCTAATGATGAACACTATGGCATATAACACTTTTAAAAACCATGTGTGTGTATATAATAAATCGAGCCAACTCATAAGCTGAGCTGGGCCTAGCTCGGGCTCAGCTTGTTTAAAACCGAGTTTTTTTTCGAGTTTTTTTTGAACAAGCTGTGCGTTGTGAGTTTTTTTGAACACCCCTAAGTATGGTGGTAGTTTTTCTCACCATCCCCATCTTCCACTTCACTCTTTTTTTTTTTTTTTTTTTTTTAAAGGGAACTTCATTAACACACACCAAGCCCGAAAACCGGGACGGCAAAAAACACACAGAACAACTTACATATTAACAAATTTACACCAATCTCCCCAATCAAACGAACCCTTCTTAGCCCTATGTTTGAACCAAAAGAAACTAGCCCATCTAACTTCACTAAAGACTTCTTCAACACCACTTCTCTTACCATTGAATCTAGAAGTGCACAAACCGGTTAATTTTAATAACCGGTTCGGTTAACCAGTTATACCGGTTAATTTGACTTTTTGACTTTAACCGGTTATTACTTTAACCGGTTATTTTTTTAACTGGTCCGGTTAATTACTTTAACCGGTTCAGTTAATTAACCGGTTATTTTCGGTTATTAACCGGTTTTTTTTGCCTTTTTTTTGAATTTTTCGGTTATTTTTTCGGTTAACCAGTCTATCGGTTAAAAATCTGGTTTAAAAAAATCGTTTAATAACCGGTTATTATACTAAACACTTATAACCGGTTACTAACCTACGGTTAAATAACCTATTTTGAACCAAATCAAACGAACCCTTCTTAGCCCTATGTTTGAACCAAAAGAAACTAGCCCATCTAACTTCACTAAAGACTTCTTAAACACCACTTCTCTTACCATTGAATCTAGAGGTGCACAAACCGGTTAATTTTAATAACCGGTTCGGTTAACCAGTTATACCGGTTAATTTGACTTTTTGACTTTAACCGGTTATTACTTTAACCGGTTATTTTTTTAACTGGTCCGGTTAATTACTTTAACCGGTTCAGTTAATTAACCGGTTATTTTCGGTTATTAACCGGTTTTTTTGCCTTTTTTTTGAATTTTTCGGTTAACCAGTCTATCGGTTAAAAAACCGGTTTAAAAAAATCGGTTAATAACCGGTTATTATACTAAACACTTATAACCGGTTACTAACCTACGGTTAAATAACCTATTGAACCGGTTATTCCTAAATCGGTTATTAACCGGTTACGGTTTCGGTTAATAACCGGTTACGGTTTCGGTTAATAACCGGTTACGGTTAATTAACCGGTTATTTTGTGCACCTCTAATTGAATCTAAGATCGTTCCTGGCCTTCCACAAGAACCAACAGGAAGCCATAATAATACCTTTCAACGCCTCTTTCTTCGACACCCCTCTGGAACCATGCTCATGAATCTCTAACAAGTCTCGGACATAAAAGACAAAGAAGTTCCTGACCCGACACCAAAGAGTAATCTTCCACTTCACTCTTATGTCACTATTTTCTTCATCACCTTTTCCATCACCCTATATACGGGTGTGGTGATGATCCTCCCCATCCCCTTGCTTTTTTTTATTATTTTTATTTTTTTACTTTTTAATATAATTTATATCCTTTTATTTTTTTCAACATTTAAGATAATTTAAAACATAAGTATAAAATGTGATTTTTTAATCGACATATACAATTATCCAGATTTTATCATCTTATTCATTTTTTTCTATTATAATTAGATTTTTGACATAGAATAAGGGCGAGAATTTGCGTTTTTGACCGAAATACACTTTCATTTTAGTTATAATAAGGAGTGTCATATGTCATCTCTACAATCTTTTTTAGGTTACTAAGGAAAAACCCGCTTATTTGTGTGCATTGTTATCGTAAATGCTGGATTGATTACTAACCCAGTTTTGTGTGCATTGTTATTTAAATTAGGTTAACAAGGCTAATCCATAGAGTAAACTCTGTCCGTATTAAATCAGCAATGTGAGTCATTCTCCTTTTCTCACAGTTTGTGAGTCATTCTCTCTTTTTATCAAATCTATTTACAAAATCATGTTTATTTTCAAAGTTATAATTACGGGGATTAAGTCTTTGTAATCACCAAATTACAGACGGTATGTGGGGTTTTGTATACATTACTTGATAATCGTCACCATTGGGGCAGCCAATTGGGGGATATGACCATAGTCACAGATTCGGTCGAGTGACAAATACCGTGGGTAGTTGGGTTGATAATAGAAACATTGTAATCGTTCTTAATACTGTAAATTATAACAAATGTGTCATTTTAGTAAATAGAATGATTCACTCAGTATTTCCCGCTGACAAAACCTTTTTCAAACATGTTTCAGGTGATCTGTTGTAATTCAGGAAAAAGTGCTGGGGAGCATTTCAAACTTAAGATTGTGGCTCATTATAAAAATAAAGAAATAAGTTTTGTAACATAACGATTTCATAGTAAAATCATACTATTGTAAATTATCGGGGTTTTATCCCGAATTGTGAAATAAAATAATCGGGGAAAATTTTAGCTTTAAACGATCCTATTAAATAAACTTCCGCTGTTAAACTCAATTAAATAAATACCGCAGAATTTCTGTCCCGCGGCTCCTGAAACGGGTCAAACCGGGTCGGGGCCGTGACAGAAAAAAAAAGTGGTATCAGAGCCACTGGGTTAAGCTAATTAAGTATTTAGAAATACTTAATTTTTCCTGATTACTATTATGTGATTATATGTGTTATTAACTGATTATTTGTTAGTTACAGTATGGGTAAGCAAAAGCTGTCAAGTATCTATCTTAAATTAGATAGATCATCCAATGAGAAGGGAAGTTCATCCCGAACCAAATCCTTGAATCAGGCTGAAATTCCTGAAGAAGGAATATTTGTGCGAAAGGCACAATACGAGGAATCACTTTCTCCTAGAAGGAGGGAGATGATTATTAAGAAAAGTAAAGAGAAAATCCGAGAAAAGAAGATTAAACGAGAAACTCAGGAATTAATTGATAAATCACCTTGGGAAGATAAGCTAGATGAGAAATGGGCAAACTTATATATGCTAGCCACAGTAGCAGAAAATATAAATCTTTAAATATTTTAAAGTTTTAGCACCTTACCTTTACAATCTAGAAACCCTGTAAAATAAATAAAATTTCAAAACCTAAGTGTGTTTTTCAGTTATCTTTGTAATAAATTAAAAGGTTAATTATAAATTTTAACTTAGTATTTTATGCATTTTTGCATATATGCTACATCAGCATGAGTGGGATATCTGAAGCCTTTCAGAACCTTAATCTTTACCCAGTGAATATCGAAGTTTTCAAAGAATATACTAGCTACTTTCCCGATGTAGAACAACCGGTAGAATTCAAGGTTCCTCCTGTGAACAAGCCAAAACGAAAGAAAAGAAAGAATTACGTGTGGGGAAGTCGTATACGTAAGAAAAAGCCAGCTACAAAACTTCCCAAAATAAATAATCCTTTGAAAAAGGGAAAAGAAATTATAACCGGAGAAAGTTCGAAACAGCAGGAAATGGAAACTGAAACCAAGGAAGAGGTTAAGGAGATAGGAATACAGATGGAGGAAGGTCCTAAAGAAATAGTAATGGAAGTTGGGCAAGGCTCTAGACCAACTCAGATAGAAATCGGAGAGAGCTCCAATCCAAACCAGGAAAGGACTTTTCAAGATGAGATAGATTTCCTATTGGCAAGCTGTGAAACTATTCAGCCTGTCAATAATAATAATAATAATAATAATAATAATAATAATAATAATAATAATAATATTTTTACTTATCCTCTTGAAAACCAACTCCCTATGAATTGGGAACCAGTAATCCCAGACCCAATAGTCCACTCCCAACCTATAGGAATGGACGAATGGTGGACGAACGATTGGCAATTTCAAAATATTGTCAACGATCCTTTCTCTTTTCTTCCACAATTTGATCCAGAACCTCTACCTAATCCACCCATGAGTAATGAAAACATGGCTGAACTTCGCCATTTTGGTGAAGAGTTGTTTGATGCGGGAACTAGAATCAGGGAAATAGGGGGACAAATTGCCTGGAAGTATGATGAGAGGGAACTGCGGTTTTAGAACGGCAAGTGGCGAGAGATAGTACGATGGTAAAACGGTAGTTTTATAATAGTAATAGTAAAGTTAGTCTGTAAATAACGAATAAAACTCTGTAAGATATTGGCGAGTAATGATGCATACTATACTAGATATAAAATGAAATCGAGAAATCGATTGTTTTGAATATAACTGTATTGTAAAATTTTCTGATTGTTTGTATATAATTGTTATTTAGCAGATACTAATAAAATTTATATATACATTATCAGATGGCAAACAGTGGTAATGAACCTATAAATGAAGTTAATCAGTCTGAACAACATTCAAGAGATCAATATATGACTCAGCAAGATATCGAAAACATTGTTGCTCAAGGGATAGCCAATGCTATTCCAGCATTTGTTGCTGCTATAAAGAATCCAATCGAACCGCAACAAATTGTCCCTAGTAAACAGATTACTGAAGATAACTTCAGTAATAGTGTAAATGGAGGCAATAATCATATTAATCATAATAGGGAACCACATCAAGCTCCATTACCCAAGAAAATGAAAACTGCAACGCCTGGTTGCACTTTCAAAGAATTCCTTGCTTGTAAACCCACTGAATTTGCAGGCAATGAAGGAGCAACTGCATCACTGCGTTGGTTAGAGAAAACCGAAGCAGTCATTGCAATAAGTAAATGTGGTAAAGATGATCAGGTCATGTACTCATCAAATCTCTTCAAAGAAGGAGCACTCGAATGGTGGAACACTGTGTTACAATCAAAAGGAAGAGTAATAACTTATGCTATGACTTGGGAGGAATTTAAGGGTTTGGTGGAAAGAAAATTATGTCCCGAGTATGAAAAGGAACAGATGGCGAATAAGTTTCTAAATTATCGGATGATGGGTGTGGATTGTCGCGGTTATACCTCGACATTTTTCGAATATGCTAGAGTGGTACCAACACTGGCTTCGCCAGAACCGGTACTCATTTCTCGCTATATTTGGGGGCTAATTAGCGAAATCCGCAATATTGTTAAAGCTGCGAGACCTCGCATTATTGACGATGCGGTAGAATTAGCTAATACTCTAACCGATGAACTGGTACGCACAAGAGATGAAGATAGGAAAAAGGAACTAGCTCAGAAAATTACCCAAGGATTTCGTGTGGGTAATAATAACAGCTTCAAGAGAAAAGGAACAGGGCAATCTCCAGCTCCGTCATTCTGCAGAAAATGCAAAAAGAAACATTATGGAAGATGCGATATCACTTGCAATTTTTGCAAAACTGTAGGACATCGTGAAGAAAACTGCAAAAAGAAAACAATAATCTGTTTTAACTGTGGAGAAGCAGGGCATTATAAAACAGAATGTCCTAAATTGGTCAAACCAGTAGATAACAAACCCAAGGCGACCGAAGGAACCACAAAGAAGAATGCCAGAGCATTTCAGCTGATCACTCAAGAAGCAGAATTCATTCCGGATGTGATAGCGGGTACGTTCTTAGTTCACAACGTGTACGCAAAAGTATTATTTGACTCTGGTGCAAACCAAAGTTTTATAAATACTTCATTCTGCCAATCTCTTAGTTTACCTTTAACCAACATTAGGCAGATTTTTACAGTTGAAACAGCAGATGGAAATTCAGTTAAAATAGATAAAGTTTTGCAAGAAGGAAACATAGAACTTTTAGGACATAAATTCTCTGCAAAACTATTGCCGATGAATTTAGCTGAATTTGATGTTGTATTAGGAATGGATTGGTTAGTAGCCAACCATGCTAGAATCCTTTGTGATCAGAATTCCATAGAAATTCAATCACCCACCGGAGAAATAATTAGGATTACAGGAGATAAACCACGTAAGCCCATGAAGTTCATATCAGTAATGAAAGTTGCTAATTATGAACGAAAACAAGGAATAGTGTATATGATTTCGGTAATCATTAGCACTAAGAGTAAAGATCTTAAGGAAATACCCGTAGTCTCAGAATATCCTGATGTATTTCCAGAAGATTTACCAGGATTACCTCCAGACAGGGAAGTAGAATTTAGGATTCATCTAATTCCTGGAACTACACCGATAGCCAAGGCACCTTATCGGTTAGCACCCACAGAAATGTTAGAACTGAAACAACAATTAGATGAATTACTAAGTAAAGGATTCATACAACCTAGCTCATCCCCTTGGGGAGCGCCAGTGTTGTTTGTAAAGAAGAAAGATGGTTCAATGAGAATGTGTATCGATTATAGGGAATTGAATAAGGTTACAATTAAGAATCGATACCCATTACCTAGGATTGATGATCTTTTTGATCAACTTCAGGGAGCTAGATATTTTTCTAAGATAGATTTACGCTCCGGATATCATCAATTGAAGGTACAAGAAGAAGACATACCTAAAACTGCTTTCAGAACTAGGTATGGTCATTACGAGTTTACAGTCATGCCCTTCGGGTTAACAAATGCACCTGCAGCATTTATGGACATGATGAATAGGATCTGTAAACCGTACTTGGATAAATTTGTAATTGTTTTCATAGACGATATACTTATTTATTCCAAAAGTCAGACAGAGCATTGTGAACATCTTCATGCACTCTTAACTTTGTTAAGAAAAGAAAAGTTGTACGCCAAATTCTCGAAATGTGAATTTTGGTTACAAGAAGTGCAATTCTTAGGACACATGGTGAATCACGAAGGTATTCACGTAGATCCTGCTAAGATAGAGGCAATTACCAAGTGGAAGGTTCCACAAACAGCAATGGAAATAAGAAGTTTTATAGGATTAGCTGGGTATTATAGACGGTTTATTAAGGATTTTTCCAAGATAGCTGTACCGTTAACTAAGCTAACCTGTAAAGCCACTAAGTTTGAATGGGGACCCAAACAAGAAGAAGCTTTTAGAATTTTGAAACAGAAATTAACCCATGCACCAATCTTAGCCTTACTAGAAGGAACTGAAGATTTTGAAGTATATTGTGATGCTTCAAAATTAGGATTTGGATGTGTGCTTATGCAACACAAGAAGGTAATTGCGTACGCATCAAGGCAATTGAAAAAGCACGAAGAAAACTATACGACTCATGATTTAGAATTAGGAGCCGTAATTTTTGCCCTTAAGATTTGGAGACATTATCTTTACGGAAGTAAATTTACTGTCTACACAGACCACAAAAGTTTAAGATATATATTTGGGCAAAAAGAGTTAAACATGAGGCAAAGGAGATGGATGGAAATCTTAAGTGACTACGACTGTGATATTCAGTATCACGAAGGAAAGGCGAATGTAGTTGCAGATGCCTTAAGTCGTAAGTATTATGAAAAACAAAGACGAGTTCGTGCTCTCAGATTAAATCTACAAATAGATTTAATGGAACAATTGAAGAATGTTCAAACTACAGCAATCAAGGATGATGCTGAAGGAATGAAAGGACGAATCAAGGAATTAGAACAAGGAGCAGATGGAATTTGGAGATTCCACAAAAGTAGAATTTGGGTACCTAAGCAGGGAGACTTAAGACCTAAGATTTTAGAAGAAGCTCATAAATCTAGGTATACTATACACCCAGGAAACAATAAGATGTACCAAGATTTAAGAAAGAACTTTTGGTGGATAGGAATGAAAAAGGACATAGCCAGCTATGTTTCTAAATGTCTTACTTGTTCACAAGTTAAGGCAGAACATCAGAAACCTTCAGGATTACTACAACAATTAGAAATGCCAGTATGGAAATGGGAACTTATAACAATGGATTTTGTTACTAAGTTACCCAAAACCAGAAAAGGTAATGATGCGATTTGGGTAATTGTGGATCGATTAACCAAATCTGCTCACTTTCTACCTATGAAAGAAACCTTTAGCATGGAAAGACTGGCTAAATTGTATGTAGATGAAGTTGTATCCTTACATGGAGTTCCACTCTCCATTGTTTCGGATAGAGATAGTCGTTTTACTTCCCATTTCTGGAAAAGTTTCCAGCAAGCTATGGGAACTCGACTAAATATGAGCACTGCATATCATCCCCAAACAGATGGGCAAAGTGAAAGAACGATCCAAACTCTAGAAGACATGCTCCGAGCATGTGTGATAGACTTTGGTGGAAGTTGGGATGATCACTTACCATTAATTGAATTCTCCTATAACAATAGTTATCACTCAAGCATTGAAACTGCTCCATTTGAAGCACTATATGGAAGAAAGTGCAGAACTCCAGTTTGTTGGGCAGAAATAGGAGAAAATCAATTGTCAGGTCCGAAAATTGTGCAAGAAACGACTGATAAGATTACTCAAATCAAAGAAAGACTGAAGACGGCTCGAGATCGCCAGAAGAGTTATGCAGACAATAGATGCAAGCCACTTGAATTCCAAGTTGGAGACAAAGTATTGTTAAAAGTTTCTCCTTGGAAAGGAGTTGTTAGATTCGGTAAGAAAGGAAAGCTAAGTCCCAGATACGTAGGACCATTTTTAGTGATCCAACGTATAGGACCAGTTGCTTATCGTTTACAACTACCAGAAGAATTAGCTGGAGTACATGATGTATTTCATGTATCCAATCTCAAGAAATGTTTAGCAGATGAATCTCTGGTAGTACCTCTTCAAGACATAGAGGTAAACGAAAAGTTAAAATTTGTGGAGAAACCTCTTCAGATAGAAGACAGAAAAGTGAAGTTTCTCAAGCACAAACGACTAGTTTTAGTCAAAGTAAAGTGGGATTCAAAGAGGGGAGCTGAATACACTTGGGAGCTGGAATCAGAAATGAAGCGAAAATATCCACATTTATTCCAGTAAATCTCGAGGATGAGATTTTTATTAAGGTAGGGAGAATGTAACTACTCTCACTAAAAAGGTCCTAATTATTACTTTAATTGATCATTAGGAAACCTTAATTGAGACACCCAAGTGATTCCGCACAAACCCTAAAATTTTCAGAACAATCGGAATCAGGATTAGGACCCCTAAAACTTAGGGGGGATAAACCCTAGTTGACGATTATCCTTAAATAATCGTTGTCACATAACTGAAATATGAAACTGTAGAGTCAGCTGAGCTAGTCCCAATCGTGGCTACCCTATAGGCTAGTTTTATGCCTTACGGACCGTAACAAATGGGTCTTACGGTGCGCAAGGACCCTTACGGACCGTAACACTGGGAATGTTACGGTGCGTAAGCTAGTCAAATTTTCAGCTATAAATAGAGGACAGTGGCATTCGAAATTTGAACATCCAACGTCGAAAGAATTCACAAAATACACTGAGATACGAACTGAATACTTCAAATTACAACCTCGGGTCTCGAAATTCTGCCGCAAAACAGGGTATTAGCACAATCGCTGCTACGATTTATTTTCCGACGATCAATATATCCAATGGATGTTTAAGTGCCGCCCACATTAGGGTTATACTTTGTCGTTCGTCGTTAATTCGATGGATGAAGTATCGCACTTTGTCGTTCGTTGTGAGAATTTGATCTCGTGAGTTATCGTAAATGCTGGATTGATTACTAACCCAGTTTTGTGTGCATTGTTATTTAAATTAGGTTAACAAGGCTAATCCATAGAGTAAACTCTGTCCGTATTAAATCAGCAATATGAGTCATTCTCCTTTTCTCACAGTTTGTGAGTCATTCTCTCTTTTTATCAAATCTATTTACAAAATCATGTTTATTTTCAAAGTTATAATTACGGGGATTAAGTCTTTGTAATCACCAAATTACAGCCGGTATGTGGGGTTTTGTATACATTACTTGATAATCGTCACCATTGGGGCAGCCAATTGGGGGATATGACCATAGTCACAGATTCGGTCGAGTGACAAATACCGTGGGTAGTTGGGTTGATAATAGAAACATTGTAATCGTTCTTAATACTGTAAATTATAACAAATGTGTCATTTTAGTAAATAGAATGATTCACTCAGTATTTCCCGCTGACAAAACCTTTTTCAAACATGTTTCAGGTGATCTGTTGTAATTCAGGAAAAAGTGCTGGGGAGCATTTCAAGCTTAAGATTGTGGCTCATTATAAAAATAAAGAAATAAGTTTTGTAACATAACGATTTCATAGTAAAATCATACTATTGTAAATTATCGGGGTTTTATCCCGAATTGTGAAATAAAATAATCGGGGAAAATTTTAGCTTTAAACGATCCTATTAAATAAACTTCCGCTGTTAAACTCAATTAAATAAATACCGCAGAATTTCTGTCCCGCGGCTCCTGAAACGGGTCAACCCGGGTCGGGGCCGTGACACCACCACAAACTATCCGGTAGTAATCTTTATCTTATATGACCTGAATTAATTGAAAGTAAGGATGGGCTTGCTAAAAGCTTATACACCGACTCTGATCATATTTTATATAAATTTGGATGATTTAGGTTTGCAACTATGAGAAAGAGCTTGAATAAATGAACAACATGACTAGGCAAGAATTTGTTGTTTCACTTAGAAGGTATATATAAGTTATGTCGGTTTCACAAAGTGAATTAAGTGCAATTGTGAGTGCATTAGGTTATATATAGATAGTGTCTAATTAACCTTTAAATTTGTAGGAAAAGCAGTGGTTTTTGTAGAGTAGCCTCAATTTATAGAGGTGTGACAAGGTAACAAATGTTAGTTATCATATAACCGGATGTTCACCGTCTAGTTCGCCAAGTTTTTGTCAAAAATATGGATTAAACTGCTAATAATGGTTTTAGATTAAGAAAACCGAACCGACCAGGTTGGTAATTGGTTGGGCTGCCAGTCACTATCACAATGCAGTATACTCTCATTTTAATGGCTAAATTTTCAATATCTTTTGCAGGTGTCCTCTTTATTCTTTGGTTCAACCCATGTGCACAACTCACTATCACTTATTCTTTTCATTTGTGGATTTCTGCCTTTGACATAGGTACGTAGAACTAGTTTTCTTGCAATTTGATTATAATATTTTCGATAATTACATTATCTGTTTGTGGTTTCTCTTCATATGTTTGCTTTAGACTTAGTTTTGAGGACGAGCACAAGCTCAAAAACACCTAAATTTATAACTACTAAATTTAGTGAAGTGGATGTTGATTTATAATTTTAATTAACCAGGTGGATACGATAAGGAAGACAAAGCAGCTAGAGCTTATGAATTAGCAGCCCTCAAGTATTGGGGTCCCACCACCACCACAAACTATCCGGTAGTAATCTTTATCTTATATGACCTGAATTAATTGAAAGTAAGGATGGGCTTGCTAAAAGCTTATACACCGACTCTGATCATATTTTATATAAATTTGGATGATTTAGGTTTGCAACTATGAGAAAGAGCTTGAATAAATGAACAACATGACTAGGCAAGAATTTGTTGCTTTACTTAGAAGGTATATATAAGTTGTGTCGGTTTCACAAAGTGAATTAAGTGCAATTGTGAGTGCATTAGGTTATATATAGATAGTGTCTAATTAACCTTTAAATTTGTAGGAAAAGCAGTGGTTTTTGTAGAGTAGCCTCAATTTATAGAGGTGTGACACGGTAACAAATGTTAGTTATCATATAACCGGTTGTTCACCGTCCAGTTCGCCAAGTTTTTGTCAAAAATATGGATTAAACTGCTAATAATGGTTTTAGATTAAGAAAACCGAACCGACCAGGTTGGTAATTGGTTGGACTGCCAGTCACTATCACAATGCAGTATACTCTCATTTTAATGGCTAAATTTTCAATATCTTTTGCAGGTGTCCTCTTTATTCTTTGGTTCAACCCATGTGCACAACTCACTATCACTTATTCTTTTCATTTGTGGATTTCTGCCTTTGACATAGGTACGTAGAACTAATTTTCTTGCAATTTGATTATAATATGTTCGATAATTACATTATCTGTTTGTGGTTTCTCTTCATATGTTTGCTTTAGACTTAATTACTGCTTAATTACTGTGCTTGCTTGAACTTGTGAATAAACTGCTACTTGAATACTGATACATGTACTTACTTGCATCATACTTTACTTGCTGTCACTACATTATTTACATGCTGAACCTTAGTGACAAACATGATGCACAAAAAGCACAGTAGCACTATAACGGATAACCTATTGAACATGCTGATAAGCCAGCATCAGGCAGACACTGCCTCTAAAGGCCTGTAAGAGCCTGAAATATTTTGCTACACTAGTGGTGAGTGTAGGGATATAAGGGTTGTAGAACTGCGTCTCTAGGAATAAGTCAGAATGACTGGATGTGCCTAAAACGTACTCTAAGTACAAAACTCAGCACTTTACATAATAATTCAGCTTTTAGCTAACTAATAAAGTGCCAAAACTTGAGAAAAATATTACTAGACACTTTCCAAAGTGTCAGAGATAAGTTGTGTCACTAAAAAGGGTATTAACGACACTTAAAGCTTTGTTAAGCACTTTAACGGATTACTATCCAACCGAACAACCGGACTATACCCGAAACATGAAAATATTGTTATTTTCATTATTTATCTTTTTCTGAGCCAGTTAAGGTCCCTGAATACCCTAACACCCATTGTAACGCGTGACACACCACTAACCGGGTTAAGCACTTAATTAACTATACTTAACCTAACTATTTAACCTAACTACTAGTTGGTTTCGGACTAGGACCCCCCCTCTCTAACCGTCCCCAACTAAGAGGGGACACACTTGTACCATTTTGATTATTATAATCCTTTTTTGTCTAATATCTAAATGACACACTAACCATTGGATAATACTCACTTGATTTGTCTATAAGTTTGACACTAAACACAATATAATCATCCATCACTCAACACTACACAACACTACTCTCTCCCTCTCTTGCTCATTCTCGGCCGAAGACACAAGCAACACCACCACCACCTTTCGATTTCCATCTTCACATTACAAGATCATACAAGCTTCAAGGATCACGTATTAGGAGGCTTGGTGCACTCGGAGTTTGAAGGACCTCTTTATCTTGCTTTTATCCACGCCATTTTCGTCAAGATTCTTCCCTAGCCTCGAGCTAGTGGTATGTTACTTAAAACACCTTCTTGAACTAATCTAAAGTGGTTAATACGATTTGTAACGGTTAAAACTCGAAATCTTACAAGATGATACTTTAAAGTCTACTAAAAATGCTATAAGTGTTGGATAAAAGCTCATATGTTGTGTAAATGTTGTAGTAATTGAAATTGGTGATTATTTAGACCCGATCTATGTTGTGGTAGCTCGGATCATCACTTAACCCGGTTTGGTCATGATCAAGAATCATGACATAAGGTTGTTTTGAATAGAACAAGGGTTAAAGGGTGAAACTCTACCACACACGAATCATGAACTTGTGTAAAAGTGTTTTAGCTTGTACAATAGTGTTTAAAACTAGCAGATCTACGTATCTGCAAGTGGTATTTTCAAAGGACCAAGCGTTAAAGAAATCATATTTTAAAAGACGGATCTTACACTAACAAGAATGGTTTTTAGAACACACAAGTGTGTAAACACTTGTGTAACGCAAAGTTTCGACAAAATAGCTATTTTTGAAAAAGATGACGAGAAGTTGTAAAGACGGAACTTCCATAAAAACGAGGTTTTTACAAAATCGGATAGTTTTATATAAAGATCCACTAAAAGTAATGGGATTTACTTCATAGTTTGAATAAATCACAAGTTCATGAAATTTACGCGATTTATATACATATTTTGACTAGTTGTGGTTTGAACATTGTTTTGATTGAATGATAAAGATGGTTGATTTGATTTGTAAAAGAAAATGATACGCTTGAAAGCGTGGCCACCTCCAGTTACAGAGGAAACTCTGGCGAAAATTTTCTAAAAACCTAACACTTGGAATTATTTTCACTATAAGTGTTAGAGATACTTGTCGACTTGTTTTCAAACTATGAATTTCGCCACGACTTTATTTATAAAATATCGGAGGTGGGATTTCACAAAATAAAACGTGATACATAAATATATTTAGTATATATTTTTCACAACATCACTTGTATAAGTGTTTATAATCATTTTGTGAACTACGTAAATATTATTTTTAGAGTAAAAATAATATTACTAAGTATTATTTTGGGGAAATCACATGTATTAAAATATAATATTTTTGGGAAGAATATTTATATTTTGGAGTTAGGAAATAAAATATATTAAGTGAGACTTAATAGTGTAATCTGAATGTTACGAATACACATGTATTAAATCCCCCATCCTTGGGAAGGGAAAATAACTACCAAGTATACAGAACGCAAACACGAAATAGTTGCCTAACTATTTCCCAAAAACTTAAACCATAAAAGCTAAGGCACAGCCGTCCGTCTAATAGAGTTAGCACGTGTAGGTCGTCATACAGCGGATCGATTTGGAGGCATACTTGGTAGAGACGCACCACTGTGAGTTCATGTCCCCCTTTTCTCTAACTGTTTTCAGTTTTCTTAACTACGGGGGTGAAATACATGTTACTTTGTTTACAAGTACTTTATACATGGTATGGTTAGCGTAAGGAGGTTTACTACTTAGATCATGTGAGTGGGTAGGCAGAAACTGGAGGCCATTAATCCTCATTGTAGGACCGATGGACGTAAGCGGTAGATCTATCTGGGTGTAGCGAGCCCAACTCTAGGCCCAACAGAACGGACCTCTGAGAGGCCCAACAGAACGGACCTTGGAGTGACTTTGTACCCAACGCTAAATCTGCTAGGTTTGAGTCTTCCTACTTGCACTTCACACATATCATTGGCTTTGCAACCCAATGGTGATCTCTTTTTCCTTATTTGCTACATACCAAGACTATTTTTATACTCACAAAGGTTTACTTACTCACTTACACATGAACTCGCTCAACATTATTGTTGATTTTTCAACTTACATGTATTTCAGGAAATTAAAGATCTGGCGCGGTATGTTATGTTTTCCCGCTGCATAAGGGTTCCAAGGTCATCCCAGTTTAGGAAATGTGACTCTTTCCTCGACAAGTCACAAATCTTAAACTGCGTTTATTTCATGTTGGTGTTTATGTTATTCAAGACAATGTTTTATGTTATGAGGTTGTGAGTCCCTAAGATAATGTTTTGTTACTCTGGTTTTAAAACTTAATCGAATGGATGATCTTGCATGGTTTTATTTCATATAGCTTTGTTATGGTTAAGCTATGGTATTAAGAAGTCACACCAAAATTAACCACGCTTCCGCAAAGCCAGGGTGTGACAGCTTGGTATCAGAGCTCTGATCATAGCGAACTAGGATTCTTTCTCGAGTCTAGACTATGATCACTAGGGCTCTCACGAAAACATTTTTCTGCATACCACTTAAGTCCAGATCCAAAACTTTTTACAAACAAATGTTGAGCACATTTTATTATTTATAGGCTCAGTCTAGAAGGGCTGAGGCTCGGTCTGAGAGGCCGAGGCTCGGTCTGAGAGATCGAGGTAGTTGGCTAGTTGGACTAGGAAGAGTAGGCTCAGTCTTGGAGGCTGAGGCTCGGTATTGGAGACCGAGGCTCGGTCTGAGAGATCGAGGTAGTTGACTAGTTGGACTAGGAAGAGTAGGCTCAGTCTTGGAAGCTGAGGCTCGGTATTGGAGACCGAGGCTCGATCTGAGAGGTCGAGGTAGATGATAGAGCAGTCTTAGAGACTGGGAGAAATTGGCTAGTGGGACTAGGAGAATGATTTGAATGCTTACTTGGTGACTATGTGATTATTTGATTGCATGATTGACTGATTATTTGTGCACCTCTGTGTTTATGTTACAGACACTATGGACACTTCTGGCACTGGTGATTCAGACACCACAGGACCTAGACCTATAGTATCGGACGACCTAGAGTCTTCTGAGCGTGAGGTTCACACATCCGACGTTATGAGCACGGACGAGGATGATTTCCAGCCCTTTGCCTTACCTGATGGTGCTGATGAGCTCGATGATGGCCCTTTGGCCGAGGACCTACCGTTAGTGGAGATCCCTGCTCCCATACCCTTAGCTGTTTATCCTGCCTATGATTTGCTTCTCGACGCCGACGATGATGACGACGTCGATCTTTTTTATGACGAGCCTTTGGAGGATGAGGTTCAGGGCGAGGCCCTTCTTGCTACTGGTGATCTTTTGATGATCGCAGATGCTCCCGCCGAGGAGTCTCCTGCTCACTCTCCGGTCCCAGACTCTTTCGAGTCTATGGCCTCCGCACCTTCACATACTCAGAGTGCGCAGCACTTTTCTCATGGATCAGATCCCGACCAGTCATCCTCTGTTGCCCCTATTCCTAGTTTTACTTTCGACCATGATGATATGGAGGATTCCGATCCTGTCTTTCCCCCAGGATTCGACCCAGATGAGGACCTAGAGTTTATACCCATGGATCAGCCTATGGAGGATCCAGTCGACCCAGTTGATCCCATCGATCCCGAGTTTGATTTTGAGATGGCCTTTGATGAGCCCGAGCAGCCACTAGACCCTGCTCCTGACCCAGTACTTGAGCATGACCCAGTTCATGCTGACGCACCTATTATTGAGCCTGTCATTGCTGACCCACCTATTGATGATCCCCCTATAGATGCTCCATTGTTAGAGGGCGATCATGTCCTTGTTGCTGATCATGTTGATCCCCCACTCATGGCTGATGCACCAGTTGACCCCCTTGTTGTACCTCACCATGATCCTATGCCAGCCCAGTTTGATCGTGCGCTTTTTGAGGCACGGATCGACCCCCGAGACGAGCACGCCCAGTGTGGGTGGATTCCGGCTGATGACGAGGTCCCACCTTTTCCCCCACAGATCCCTGATACACGTCACATTGATACTTCCTTTTCATTTCCTCAGTTTACACCTCCAGCACGAGCTGGAGAAGGTTCTTCGGCACACCCTTTTGGGCATGTACCAGTATCTATCCCTGCTATACCACCATCTGCTACTTTTCCCACTGTTTCTCCATTTCATGTGGCACCTTTTGACCCCACCAGTGAGCCGTTCCTTTGGGCACCACACTCTGCTATGCCACCTACTGACCCCTACCATTCTTTCCACATGGGGTATACTATCGAGGACGTTTTGATGTCTTTTGTCGCCCAGCACGAGGCACACACACAGCGCATTCAGGAGCTTGAGAGAGCTCAGACGCCGCCGTGTCAGTGCCAGGGCCAGACCCACTCTCCGTTGCAGCCCTCTCGACCTGTTCCACCAGACTATGCTGCACGCCTTTTTGCCCTAGAGCAGCAGGTTGCTTCATTCTTACGCACCCAGAGAGCCATGGAGGAGGACTGGCTCCATTTGCGCCGCTTGTTTTACACTCACTTTCCCCCTCCTCCACCGCCATCCGTGTAGAGCTCTTCAGTACCGTATAGGTAGACATTGGTGAGAAGACGGCGAATGCTTTTGACTGCATAGCATTTTTGGAGACTACATTTGATTCTGACTTTTGTTGACATGTATTTGATGTATTGACACTGATTCGATATAGTTTTTGGACTAGGGTGATGTAGCCCTTAGTCGACTGATGTTGTATGACACTGTGATGTACTTGTACGCTTACTATGTGGTCTCGATATATGGCAATCGCAGTATTCTCATCATATTTGATGCTTGATTTGGTTATTTGTATTTTAGGACATGGGATGTTGTGTGATTGATGTTTGTGACATGGGATGTTGTGTGATTGATATGATTATAACATGAGATGTTATGTACTATTACTATCGTTATATACATACGCTAAATTATAACCTGACTTATGTAATATAACTATGGCCTGACCGACGTAAACACATCTTTTAGAAGATGCCGTCGAGACGTGAGACACGCATGCCTACCAATGAGGCAGAACTCCAGCAAATTATCGCTGCTGCCATTGCACAATACGCTGCCTCTCAAGGAGGGACTAGTGGAAGCAACTCTGGCAACACTGGCAACAACAATAATCCACCTCATGGTAATACTAAGTCATTTAGGCATACCATGACCTAATTGGATATCTTTAGCAATGATGCTAATGCCGATCGTATGTTATAACGTATGTGCAGGATGCACCTACAAGCAGTTTCTAGACTGCAAACCGGTCAACTTTGATGGCATAGGAGGTGCTGTCGCCTTTGTTCGTTGGGCCGAGAAAACCGAATCTGTTCTACGCATGAGCAAATGCGCACTGGATCAGCAAGTCACCTATATCTCAGGGCTATTCTTGGATGGAGCCCTCTCTTGGTGGAATCTGCAAGTACAGACACTTGGTGAAGCTGCTGCCTACGCGCTAACCTGGACCGAACTGAAGGAACTTATGCGCAAAAAGTACTGCTCTCGCGCGGAAATCCAGAGATTGGAAACCGAGTTCTGGCATTTGAAAATGGACGGTCCAAAGATCGCAGAATACGTTCAAAGGTTCCATGACTTATCACATGTGGTACCCTACATGGTCACTCCGGAGTTCAAGCGGATTGAACGTTTCATTTGGGGATTAGCTCCTCAAATCATAAGCATGGTAACCTCATCCAAGCCTGCGACCATTACTGAGGCGATCGATTTGAGCGTAGCTCTCACTGAGGAGGCTATTCACCTGAACAAGTTTGATGAGATCAAGACGAAGAAGGCAGAGACTCACGTCGAGTCATCAGGAGGTAACAAACGGAAGTTCTCGAACTTCAAGCAGGGCGCCAGTGTGGTGGTTAAGAAAGGAGGATCAGACACGCCAGCTCAGGTTACAGCTGGTAGAGGGAAGAAAGGAAAGGGATACATGGGCACCCAACCCAAGTGCAACGACTGCCAACGCCACCATTCTGGTCGTTGCGGGCCAAAAGTATGCGAAGCATGTGGGAAACGTGGCCACTTGAAGGACACTTGTTGGGCCACTGCTGGTCAGGGAGGCCAGGGAGGATTCGGAAACAGAAATTACAACCGGGGTGGGAATGGAAATCGCCCACAAGGAAACTATGGAGGTAACGAGAATCGAGGCAACAATGCTAACCAAGCGGGCGCCGTAAATCGTAATCAGAGGAATGATCAAGCTGGTGGAAACGGGCAAAGACTTGGATGCTTTAACTGCGGTGATATCGGGCATTTTAAGAAGAACTGCCCAGAGTTAAACCAAGCCCGTGGAAGAGTGTTCCAAATCGAAGCAAGGGAAGCGCGCCAGGACCCCAATGTCGTTACTGGTACGTTCCCTGTAAATCAACGCTATGCATCCGTTTTATTTGATACTGGTGCCGATTATAGCTTCGTGTCGTTAGAATTTAAGAATATGCTTGGTTTAGCCGCTAATAAGTTAGATATTCCCTACTCGATCGAATTGGCTAATGGGAAGTTAGTAGAAGCCAACGAAGTCATCAGAGGTTGTGTGATCGAATTAGGAGAGCGTGAGTTTGCTTTGGATCTACTACCAGTCCAGTTGGGAAGCTTCGACGTGGTGGTAGGAATGGATTGGTTATCAGGCAACAAAGCTGAGATAGTTTGTCACGAAAAGGTTGTTCGTATCACAACCGAAGATGGCGAAACAATTGTGGTTCACGGGGAGAAGCGTGAAACGCCGTTAAGAATTATCAGCTGCCTGAAAGCGCGAAAGTGTTTGCAGAAGGGATGTGTTGCCTTCCTGGCACACATTGTGGACAAGAAGGCTGCTGAGCCGAAGATCGAAGACATCCCTGTCGTGAGGGAATATCCAGAAGTCTTCCCAGAAGACTTACCTGGACTGCCACCTCAGAGGCAAGTAGAGTTCCGCATCGATTTAGTTCCAGGCGCCGCGCCTGTGGCTAAGGCACCTTATAGACTTGCTCCGTCTGAGATGCAGGAACTGTCGACACAGCTTCAAGAGCTGTTAGACAAGGGTTTTATCCGACCAAGCTTCTCGCCTTGGGGAGCTCCGGTCCTGTTTGTCAAGAAGAAGGACGGTAGTTTTCGTATGTGCATCGACTACCGGGAGCTGAACAAGCTGACGATCAAGAATAGATATCCTCTGCCAAGAATCGATGATCTATTCGATCAACTGCAAGGCTCAAGCTTTTATTCAAAGATCGATCTTCGATCTGGATACCATCATCTAAGGATACAAGAAGAGAGTATCCCGAAGACAGCCTTCAGAACTCGTTATGGACACTACGAGTTCCTTGTTATGCCGTTTGGTTTGACAAACGCACCTGCAGTCTTTATGGATTTGATGAATAGAGTTTGCAAGCCACACTTGGACAAGTTCGTGATTGTGTTTATCGACGACATCTTGATCTATTCAAGAACAAAGGCCGAGCACGAACAGCATCTAAGAGCTATTTTGGAGCTGCTAAAGAAGGAACAGTTGTATGCCAAATTCTCCAAGTGAGAATTTTGGCTATGTGAAGTCCAATTTCTTGGGCACGTGGTAAATGGAGATGGAATCCACGTGGATCCAACAAAGATCGAAGCGATCAAGAATTGGGAAACGCCAAAGACGCCAACCGAGATTCGACAATTCTTGGGTTTGGCTGGCTACTATCGAAGGTTCATTGAGGATTTCTCAAAAATCGCTCAACCATTGACGCTCCTCACGCAGAAAGATAAGAAGTTTGATTGGGGAATCAAACAGGGAGAAGCGTTCCAGATACTGAAGGATAAGCTCTGCAATGCGCCAATCTTAGCACTACCGGAAGGTACAGATGATTTTGTGGTATACTGTGACGCTTCGCGTCAAGGATTGGGTTGCGTGTTGATGCAACGCCAAAAGGTTATTGCTTACGCATCGCGTCAACTGAAAGTGCACGAAAAGAACTATACCACACATGATTTGGAACTTGGCGCAGTGGTATTTGCACTAAAGATCTGGAGACACTACCTTTATGGTACAAAGTGTACAATCTTTACAGATCACAAGAGCCTACAGCACATATTCAACCAGAAGGAGCTGAATATGAGGCAAAGACGATGGGTTGAGTTGCTGAACGATTACGACTGCGAGATAAAGTATCATCCAGGGAAGGCGAATGTGGTCGCCGATGCCCTAAGTCGAAAAGAGAGGATCAAGCCCATAAGGTTTAGAGCTTTAGAAATGATTATCCGAACCGATCTTTCCTTGCGCATTCGTGCCGCGCAGAAAGAAGCTCTCAAGGAAGGAAACCTTGAAGAAGAATATCTCCGTGGGATGGAGAAGCTTTTGGTACCAAACGAGGAAGGAACGTTATGTTTTGAGAAAAGGATTTGGGTTCCTTTGTTTGGAGGTTTAAGGGAGGTTATTTTCGATGAAGCTCACAAGTCGCGGTACTCTATCCACCCTGGAGCGGATAAGATGTACCAGGATCTCAAGAATTATTATTGGTGGCCTAGATTGAAAGGCGATGTTGCTGTTTATGTGAGCAAATGTTTAACATGCGCTAAGGTTAAAGCGGAATACCAGAAGCCTTCAGGACTTCTGCAACAACCCGAGATCCCCAAGTGGAAATGGGAACAAATCTCCATGGATTTTATTACGAAATTACCAAGAACGCCGAGAGGCCATGACACTATTTGGGTAATAGTGGATCGATTAACAAAGTCAGCACACTTCTTACCTATCAGAGAGAAGGATAATACGAGCAAATTGGCTGAAATTTACATGAGGGAGATCGTCGCGCGCCATGGAGTACCTCTCTCAATCATCTCTGATAGAGACGGAAGGTTTGTGTCAAGGATATGGCAATCCTTCCAAGAAGCCTTTGGCTCACAATTGAACCTGAGCACTGCGTTTCATCCGCAAACTGACGGTCAGAGCGAGCGAACGATACAGACTTTGGAAGACATGCTGAGAGCGTGTGTTATGGATTTGGGCGGTAGCTGGGACAAACATTTGCCTTTGGTCGAATTTTCATACAACAATAGCTACCACACCAGTATTGGTGTCGCGCCATTTGAAGCCCTTTACGGACGCAAGTGCCGATCACCCTTATGTTGGGCTGACGCAGGTGATAGGCAGCTTGCTGGTCCCGAAATCGTCCAAGAGACGACAGACAAGATTGCGCAGATTCTAAAACGCATCGAAGCAGCTCGCCACAGACAGAAGGCCTATGCGGATCCAAACCGGAAACATGTGGAATTCCAAGTTGGAGAGATGGTGTTATTGAAAGTCTCACCCTGGAAGGGTGTGGCACGCTTCGGAAAGCGTGGGAAGTTAAATCCGCGCTACATTGGTCCTTTCAGAGTTTTGGAAAGAATAGGACTAGTAGCATACAAGTTGGACCTACCTGCTGAACTCCATTCAGTCCACGATACATTTCATGTATCCAACCTGAAGAAAAGTCCAACTCAAGATGACATTGCCATTCCCATCGACGAGATTCATGTTGACGACACGCTCCATTTCGTTGAAGAACCGGTTGAGGTTACGGATTGGAAGGTAAACAAGACCCGCCGGAGCAGTGTCAAGCTCGTCAAAGTTCGTTGGAATGCCAGACACGGTCCTGAGTACACCTGGGAGCGTGAGGACCGGATGAAAGAGAAATACCCCCACCTTTTTCCTAAGAACCCTGCATCTACAAGCAGAACTTAAATTTCGGGACGAAATTTATTTAACGGGGGGAGAATGTGACAACCCTCACTAAACCAGGTATCCGTACAACTTGATTAATAATTAATTACTGTGCTTGCTTGAACTTGTGAATAAACTGCTACTTGAATACTGATACATGTACTTACTTGCATCATACTTTACTTGCTGTCACTACATTATTTACATGTTGAACCTTAGTGACAAACATGATGCACAAAAAGCACAGTAGCACTATAACGGATAACCTATTGAACATGCTGATAAGCCAGCATCAGGCAGACACTGCCTCTAAAGGCCTGTAAGAGCCTGAAATATTTTGCTACACTAGTGGTGAGTGTAGGGATATAAGGGTTGTAGAACTGCGTCTCTAGGAATAAGTCAGAATGACTGGATGTGCCTAAAACGTACTCTAAGTACAAAACTCAGCACTTTACATAATAATTCAGCTTTTAGCTAACTAATAAAGTGCCAAAACTTGAGAAAAATATTACTAGACACTTTCCAAAGTGTCAGAGATAAGTTGTGTCACTAAAAAGGGTATTAACGACACTTAAAGCTTTGTTAATCACTTTAACGGATTACTATCCAACCGAACAACCGGACTATACCCGAAACATGAAAATATTGTTATTTTCATTATTTATCTTTTTCTGAGCCAGTTAGGGTCCCTGAATACCCTAACACCCATTGTAACGCGTGACACACCACTAACCGGGTTAAGCAATTAATTAACTATACTTAACCTAACTATTTAACCTAACTACTAGTTGGTTTCGGACTAGGACCCCCCCCCTCTCTAACCGTCCCCAACTAAGAGGGGACACACTTGTACCATTTTGATTATTATAATCCTTGTTTGTCTAATATCTAAATAACACACTAACCATTGGATAATACTCACTTGATTTGTCTATAAGTTTGACACTAAACACAACATAATCATCCATCACTCAACACTACACAACACTACTCTCTCCCTCTCTTGCTCATTCTCGGCCGAAGACACAAGCAACACCACCACCACCTTTCGATTTCCATCTTCACATTACAAGATCATACAAGCTTCAAGGATCACGTATTAGGAGGCTTGGTGCACTCGGAGTTTGAAGGACCTCTTTATCTTGCTTTTATCCACGCCATTTTCGTCAAGATTCTTCCCTAGCCTCGAGCTAGTGGTATGTTACTTAAAACACCTTCTTGAACTAATCTAAAGTGGTTAATACGATTTGTAACGGTTAAAACTCGAAATCTTACAAGATGATACTTTAAAGTCTACTAAAAATGCTATAAGTGTTGGATAAAAGCTCATATGTTGTGTAAATGTTGTAGTAATTGAAATTGGTGATTATTTAGACCCGATCTATGTTGTGGTAGCTCGGATCATCACTTAACCCGGTTTGGTCATGATCAAGAATCATGACATAAGGTTGTTTTGAATAGAACAAGGGTTAAAGGGTGAAACTCTACCACACACGAATCATGAACTTGTGTAAAAGTGTTTTAGCTTGTACAATAGTGTTTAAAACTAGCAGATCTACGTATCTGCAAGTGGTATTTTCAAAGGACCAAGCGTTAAAGAAATCATATTTTAAAAGACGGATCTTACACTAACAAGAATGGTTTTTAGAACACACAAGTGTGTAAACACTTGTGTAACGCAAAGTTTCGACAAAATAGCTATTTTTGAAAAAGATGACGAGAAGTTGTAAAGACGGAACTTCCATAAAAACGAGGTTTTTACAAAATCGGATAGTTTTATATAAAGATCCACTAAAAGTAATGGGATTTACTTCATAGTTTGAATAAATCACAAGTTCATGAAATTTACGCGATTTATATACATATTTTGACTAGTTGTGGTTTGAACATTGTTTTGATTGAATGATAAAGATGGTTGATTTGATTTGTAAAAGAAAATGATACGCTTGAAAGCGTGGCCACCTCCAGTTACAGAGGAAACTCTGGCGAAATTTTTCTAAAAACCTAACACTTGGAATTATTTTCACTATAAGTGTTAGAGATACTTGTCGACTTGTTTTCAAACTATGAATTTCGCCACGACTTTATTTATAAAATATCGGAGGTGGGATTTCACAAAATAAAACGTGATACATAAATATATTTAGTATATATTTTTCACAACATCACTTGTATAAGTGTTTATGATCATTTTGTGAACTACGTAAATATTATTTTTAGAGTAAAAATAATATTACTAAGTATTATTTTGGGGAAATCACATGTATTAAAATATAATATTTTTGGGAAGAATATTTATATTTTGGAGTTAGGAAATAAAATATATTAAGTGAGACTTAATAGTGTAATCTGAATGTTACGAATACACATGTATTAAATCCCCCATCCTTGGGAAGGGAAAATAACTACCAAGTATACAGAACGCAAACACGAAATAGTTGCCTAACTATTTCCCAAAAACTTAAACCATAAAAGCTAAGGCACAGCCGTCCGTCTAATAGAGTTAGCACGTGTAGGTCGTCATACAGCGGATCGATTTGGAGGCATACTTGGTAGAGACGCACCACTGTGAGTTCATGTCCCCCTTTTCTCTAACTGTTTTCAGTTTTCTTAACTACGGGGGTGAAATACATGTTACTTTGTTTACAAGTACTTTATACATGGTATGGTTAGCGTAAGGAGGTTTACTACTTAGATCATGTGAGTGGGTAGGCAGAAACTGGAGGCCATTAATCCTCATTGTAGGACCGATGGACGTAAGCGGTAGATCTATCTGGGTGTAGCGAGCCCAACTCTAGGCCCAACAGAACGGACCTCTGAGAGGCCCAACAGAACGGACCTTGGAGTGACTTTGTACCCAACGCTAAATCTGCTAGGTTTGAGTCTTCCTACTTGCACTTCACACATATCATTGGCTTTGCAACCCAATGGTGATCTCTTTTTCCTTATTTGCTACATACCAAGACTATTTTTATACTCACAAAGGTTTACTTACTCACTTACACATGAACTCGCTCAACATTATTGTTGATTTTTCAACTTACATGTATTTCAGGAAATTAAAGATCTGGCGCGGTATGTTATGTTTTCCCGCTGCATAAGGGTTCCAAGGTCATCCCAGTTTAGGAAATGTGACTCTTTCCTGGACAAGTCACAAATCTTAAACTGCGTTTATTTCATGTTGGTGTTTATGTTATTCAAGACAATGTTTTATGTTATAAGGTTGTGAGTCCCTAAGATAATGTTATGTTACTCTGGTTTTAAAACTTAATCGAATGGATGATCTTGCATGGTTTTATTTCATATAGCTTTGTTATGGTTAAGCTATGGTATTAAGAAGTCACACCAAAATTAACCACGCTTCCGCAAAGCCAGGGTGTGACAGACATCATGGCTGCATCAAAGTATAAAACTTTGCTTACAGCAGATGCTCCATTTTACCAACAAACCCAGAGAGAATTTTGGAAAAACTCTACCCTCGGAAAACAAGGCGAGACCGTCACTGCCATTAATTCTTCCATACAGGGTAAAGCGATTCAAATTACTCCACAACCCATCTCAGAAGTCTTTAAACTCGATGATCAGAAAGGTAAAACTTCTTTTCTTAAAAGCGAGTTGAAAACTGATTTTCTGGAAAAGGGGTATGCAAATCAAATAAAAAAGGATACCTTAGAAAAAGGTTTCTTCCCCTCTGCAACTAGGTTTTTATTTCATACTCTTTTGACATGTGTTTCAAATAAAAAAACTGCTTTTAACGAAATACCATTAAAGATCCAATGCCTAGCTTATGCCATTCTACATAATGAAAATTATAACTATTCCTAGGAAATCTTTCATGATTTGGTTAAAAATGTTGATAGCAAAGCATTTCTACTTTTTCCAAGGTTTCTAAGCTACTATTTCAAAGAAAAATTTGGAAAAGAGAATGAAAATTTACTCAAACAAGGTGCTTATTTTAAAATAAGTGGTTTAACCACTGAAACATTCTCTAGAATGATGGCACCTACAAAAACAAAAGCAGAGGTGCCTCAGCAGAATTCAGCAGAAAACACTGCTCCTCAGGCATCTACTGTTGAGCCCACTGCTCCAGGTGATCATAGTAGCACAACCACTGCTATGAAACCCACACCTGTAATCAACAAAAAGACCAAAAAGAAATCATACAAAAAGCCCACCAAACCCAAAGCAAAGGCAACTCTGGAAGATGAGATCCCAGAGCAACTGCCAGTGACATCACAAATGTCACCAAAAACCACTCCTGCTAGTTCCTCACAGCAGATGGTAGAAAGAT
This sequence comes from Helianthus tuberosus, assembly GCA_030545235.1. Lineage (NCBI taxonomy): Eukaryota > Viridiplantae > Streptophyta > Magnoliopsida > Asterales > Asteraceae > Helianthus > Helianthus tuberosus. The sequence goes on from CM060432.1 coordinate 142,982,393, forward strand.
CTCCACCCTTACCTCAAACTCCTCCTGCATCCTCACAAAAGGATCAGGTTGTAAACACAGGGACTCCACATTATGAAGCTCTGGATCCACTCGGATCCATCTTCCATAGTCCTGATCCCAAGGACATGTCTCTTTCAACACCCTTATCCTCACCTCTCACATTACCAAAATCCATAATACCTTTGTTGCATGCAGTTGATATAGCTCAGACACAAACCAGTTCCTCTCAATCACCTATCACTGAGAGCATACACCTACAAGTGACTGGGTCTGATGATTATACCTCTGCTATCCTAACAACAACTGAGGAGGTTACACTGCAGGATTTACAAGTAATTCCTGTCAGTAGTTCAAGTGAAGCAGCCACTACAAATGTTGAACCCACTGGTTTACATTTGGACAGTGGTTACATCTATAAGACTTCCTTGAAGGCAATTCCTTCTATAGCACCTCTGATAACCACCAGTGAGTATGTTAAAACTACTGGCAACATTGAAGGGCTATCAAGTGTTGAAGGAAGAAGACCCCAGAACCAAGAACAAGGGGCATCAATGAATGATTTCTTGGACTCAGTTCCAAAGTCACACATTGATATAACCACTGCTGGTGGGAAATCAGATGATCCCATTAAATTTGGTGATGATTTAAAATATCAGGAATTGACGGCCAGAGTTGAAAATCTTGAAACAACAGTTGCTGAAATAAAGGATATGGTGCAACAGCTGTTAAAAGCTCAAAAAGCACAATCCACTGCTGTTCCAGCTCAAGCACCTGCACAACCTGCACCTGCTGCAAATGAGCTATGGAGTGTTTTCCACCCCCTGCTTGAAAAACAAAAACAAATGGCTGATCAGCAGCATGCAATACATGTACAAATGCTGACAAACATGGTGGAGTCAAGGTTCAAAGATACTCAAGCAGACATCAAGCCTATAAAGGCCAGCATCCAGAACACCACTGGCAAAGCTCCTCCCACTGTACTATTCATTAATAACCCCCTTCCAGATAATGCCAAAAAGGGGGAGAAAATCAAGCATTGGAGGAAGAAGGGAATAGAAGATGGCCTTTATGTTGAACCAGAGAAAGAAAAGCAGATTTCAAAAACTGCTAGCCAAACAGCTGCCATCTCTTCAACACACACCACTATAACACACTACAACCACTGCTCTACCTCCACCTAAAATCACCTCACCACCAAAAGACATCACTTCAACTACATCACCAGCCATCAAATCAACCCATGCTCAAAAGCAGAAGACATGTACTGACACATCAGTAGTTATAATGACAACAGAGGTTGAAACACCTGTTGTTTCAACAGCTGTTTTCCAGTCATCCACCACTGCTCTCATCAATGTCACATCACCACCATCACCTCCTGCGAAAAAGCAGAAGACATCAGATGTTACAACATCTGTTGTAATGATAACAGTAGTTGAAACACCAGTTGTTTCAACAACTGTCAGTCAGCCACAATCCACCACTGCCCTCACTTCACTTCAAGCCATCTTTACTTCAATTAATAAATCACCCAAAAGCACTCCTTCACTAGAGAAAGGTTACACCAGAAAAAGAAAAACAACTCAGGCAACTGATGACAAATATGATCCTAATGCTGCAAAATATCCACTGGAACTGGAAGCTATAAAAAAATGAGATGAGACAATTCTACACTGTGGATGACCCTTCGAAAAGAAGATTTCCTTCTCTCATAGGCTTCATAGTCCCAGAAAATATGGATGAATATCTCGAGCTAAAAGCAAGGCAGGCTAAGATAAGAGCCAAACTTGAATGCAAAGATCAAGGTGATGAAGCCATTTCTGAAAGAATGGAATTCTTCCTCACCAAAGTCAAACAGATGGAAGACTATGCACGAGATCTGAGCAAAGAAATGTCAAACTTACCACCTGAAGCAGATCTACGAAAAGAAATGAGAAAAGAATATGTTGCATACATCATGAAAGAAAAATTCTATCCAGCTGAAGAAAAACAATTCGAAGAATAGCCAATAGTTGCTTTAAAGCATGAGGCAAACAGAATTGAAAGAATTAAAAATGATCCAAGCAAGAAGAGGACAGCTCCAAACTGGAACAAATACAAAAAGCTCATAGCTGAGCTTACATCTGAATACAAAAGAAAGAAGCAGGAGCTGGTGGATGCAAAGGTGGATACTGCCAATGCCATAGCAAAATGGACTAAGCAGCAAACAGATGAGGCTTATGAAAGGCTTAAGAAAAGGAGGATGACAGTTTCTGACACTCCAAACAAGCCTGACTACAAAAAGCCAAAGCAGCAGATCAAAACTTCTGAATCACTGATCACCTCTACAGATGCCTCTGTCACTGTGATTGACCAAGAAAAAAGTAAACAGCTGACTGTTGCAGAAGAAAAGGAAAAGGAAGCTGAGTATTTTGAAGATGCCATCAACAAAATGGCTTTAGATAATGATAGATCAGCAAAGCTTCATGACCTTGCCAAAAAGGTTTTGAACAAACCATCATTACCAAATACATCAGCAGATATATCAGACATTGAGCTCGATCAACAAAAGAGACAAGAGCAGATTGACAAAGAAGTTGCAGAAGACATAGCTGCAGCAAATGAAGTCATAGACAAGGCTTTCAAACAAATGTCTGAAAATTCTGAGCTAGCAAAAGCTCAGGATACTTCTTTATAAATCTTTACAAGGCCAAAATCTCCCAACTCATCAGTAAATAAACCTCTCCCAAGAAACCCATTGGGTTCAAAAATACTAAAATGGCTCTCTGATCAAAAGACCCATGTATTGACCCTGATCAGATCCAATGGTGAAATGAAGTACATATCAAGGAAACAAGCACTGACCCTTGGTGTTGAAGATCTACAAGATCTCCTTGAACTTTCATTGTGCAGGGATGAGGATGACTTAAGTTCCAAAGATTTTGAAGCAGAATTTAAAAGACAAGCTAGGGAATTTCTGATGAGAGAATAAAGATCCAAAATAACGAAGAGTTTTGGCATTATCTGTTCCAGGAACAGATAATGAAAGCCAAAACTGGGTCACAACAGTGGATTAACAATAAGCAGTAGTTTACAACAGGCTTTCCCCTTGAAAGTACTTATAACATCTAATACCCTCCATCCACTGTCCACATACAACTGTTGCTACCCTTTAAACTGCTGATACAGCCCTGAAGAAGGAAACACTGCTGGTTAAATCTACTGATGCTAAAAGACTGCCCACTCAAAGACTGATCAACTTTGAGGAAAGCACTGTTGAAAGAAGAAAGCAGTAGTTTAGTGTTTTACTTGTATTGTATAGAATCAGTGGTTAGGATTAGCAGGGTTTGTATAAGAACAGTGTTTACAGGTTGTTAGACGTCGCTTTCATGGTGACGTCAGCTGAGATGCCTCAGTGATTTGGTTTGTCTATTTTCCTCCTTGATTGTGTTTATAAAGTTTGTGTTCATTTCCGCTGCATAAATCATTGAATCATATTCATTAATTGTTCATCTATTACAAAAAACACAATCAATTTAACAATCAATTCATCTATTACAAAAAACACAATCATGACGACATCTGAGCAGCAGATGTACAAAACAGATGTAAAAGCTCATCCACTGATATACCAACAGTTGCTGATCAAATTAAACTTCAAATCCACTAAAAGACAGAAAGTTGGGTAGTGTCATATAAGAGGAGCTTCAACAGTTCAGGGAAAACAAGTTTGAAAACTTGCACACTTACCAAAGGATGAGAATCTTTTGGGCAAAAAGTGGACCCTCAAAAACATTGTATATGTTAGAGTATAGTTGTCAAGATTTATACTCATTAAACTAAGCACAAACAGCAGATGTTTCCACAACCACTGTTTTGAAGAAGACTATGTTGCTGCTGCATATTGAGAAAATCAAAGTCTGTCGTAACCACCGATTGGTTCAAACATCTGTTGGTTTGTAGCTATCCACTGTTGAAAGTCAACGTCTGTTCCATCATTTTCATTGTTTTCCACTGTTACCAAACTTCAGTGCTTTAAACCACCGACACAGCTATCCACTGATAGTTAAAGTTACCCACTGTCCTCATTTTCATTTGTAATCCACTGATATTCATCCATCAGTGGTTTCCTTAACAACAATTGTCTTCCATTATCCTTCATTTCATCAGAGGTTGGCATATGGTCAGTTCTTATCCGTCAGATCTTTGTAACCGTTGCCACGTCAGCAATTACCTTTTTCCCTATAAAACCCTGATCAAAAACCCCAAACAGGGGTTTTACTATCGATTCTAATTCACAAAAAAACTGTTCTCAAAGCAGTTTCCATCTTCTTATCTCAATATTCTTCGATTTTGTTCATCAAAATGACGAAATCAAAGCCATCTGCAACATCCACTTCGAAATCATCTAAAAAGGCCTCTCAAAAGGCTAATACACCCATCGAAATCCCATATAAATCCCTCACAATTATCTGGGTATTCTTACAAAACCAGGCAGCACCGATGTTTTCGATTCCATCATTGATACCATGACTGCATCAAAGTACAAAACTTTGTTAACAGCAGATGCTCCGATTTACCAGAAAACCCCGAGAGAATTTTGGGAAAATGCCACTCTTGACAAACAAGGAGAAGACGTCATAGCCATTAATTCCTCCTTAATGGGTAAACCAGTCAAAATCACACCACACTCCATCTCGGAAGTCTTTGAACTCAATGATCAGCAAGGTAAAACTTCTTTTTCCAAAAATGAGTTAAAAACTGATTTCCTTGAAAGGGGGTATGCTGAACAAATAAAGAGGGATACGTTAGAAAAAAGGTTATTTCCCTCCTGCAACAAGATTTTTATTTCATACCCTGTTAATGTGTGTTTCAAATAAAACAACTGCCTTCAATGAGATACCATTAAAGATTCAATCTCTGGGGTTTGCTATTTTACAAAATGAAGATTTTAATTATTCCCATGAAATCTTTGATGATTTGGCCAAAAATGTTTTAACAAATTTTTTTCTATTATTTCCAAGGTTTTTAAGTTATTACTTTACAAAGAAATTTGCAAAGGATGATGTTCATGTATACCAACAAGGTGAATCTTTTCAAATTAAAAGTTTAACAGCTGCAACTTTCACTAGAATGTCAACACCTTGCAAAACACAAGCAGAGGTGCCTGAGCAGAATTTAGCAGCTACCACTGCTCCTCAGGTATCTGCTGCTGAGCCCACTGCTCCAGGTGATCATAGTAGCACAACCACTGCAATGAAACCCACACCTGCCATTACCAAAAAGACCAAAAAGAAATCATCCAAAAAGCCACCCAAACCCAGTAAAACGGCAACTCTGGAAGATGAGATCCCAGAGCAATTGCCAGTGACAAAACAAAAGTCACCAATAACCACTGCTGCTACTTCCTCACAGCAGATGGAAGAAAGATCTCCACCATTGCCTCAAACTCCTCCGACATCCTCACAAAAGGATTCGGTTGTAAACACAGGGACCCAAGATTATGAAGTTCTGGTTCCAATCGGCTCCATCTTCCTCAGTCCTGATCCGAAGGACATGTCTCTTTCTACACATATTCCTTCACCCGTCACATTACCACAATCAATGTTACCTTTGTTGCATGCAGTTGCTATAGCTCAGACACAAACCAGTTCCTCTCAATCACCTATCACTGAGAGTATACTCCCACAAGTGACTAGGTCTGATGTTCATACCTCTGCTAGCCCAGCAACAACTGAGGAGGTTACACTGCAGGAATTACCAGTAATTCCTGTCAGTAGTTCAAGTGGAGCAACAACTACTAATGTTGGACCCACTGGTCTACATTGGGTCAGTTGTTTCATAAATAGGACTCCCTTGAAGGCAATTTCTTCATAGACAACCAAGGCAACCACTGGTGTGTTTACTTTAACAACTGGTGAGTTGTTCAAGGTGTCCACAAATGAAGAAAGAAGTCCCCAGTACCAAGAAAAAGGGGCATCAGTAGATGACTTTTGTGACATATTCCCTAAGTCTGCTGCTGATACAACCACTGTTCGTGGGAAATCAGATGATCCCACTAAGTTGGGTGATGGTTTAAAATACCAAGAACTGATGGACAGAATTGACACACTTGACACATCTGTTGCTGAACTAAAAAATATGATGAAACAACTGTTGGAAATTCAAAAGGTACCACCCACTGTTGTTCCAGCTCAAGCACCTGCACAACCTGCACCTGCTGCAAATGAGTTATGGAACTTATTTCAACCCCTGCTCCAACAACAAAGACAGTTGACTGATCAGCAGCTTGACATAGATGTCCAAAAGCTGAGGAACATTATGGAATCCAGATTTAAAGACACCCAAGCTGACATCAAGGCCATAAAGGGCCATATCTTGAACACCACTGGCAAAGCACCTCCCACTGTTCTCTTCCTTGATAATCCACCACCAGATAATGCCAAAAAAAGGGGAGAAGATCAACCTGTGGAAGAAGAAAGGGATTGAAGATGGTCTCTACATTGAGCCACAAAAAGATTGTATGACTAAAGACATTCCCTTGCCAGATGGGAGCAAAAAGATTGATTTTACCACAAATGCACTTGCTGAAGCAAAAGCAAGTGTAAAAAGGGATAAAGAGGCAAAGGATAAATCAAGGTGGAATGAGGAGAAGAGAGCTTACATGGAGCTGGATGCACAGGGTTGTTCTGAGCCAAAGGATGTTAAAAATCCTGACCCAAAAAGAAAAAAATCCCACTAGAAAAGTGAGGGAACCCAAATCCACACCATCCATACTCACAAAGCATACTCCAAAACCACCATTTAAAAGCCCTCAACATCAATCTTCCACCCAAACAGCTGTTGTATCAACAACTGTTGATACCTCAATGGTTTCAGCAGTTGTTAAACCAACAACCACCACCTCAATGACAACAACTAGGGCTGTCCAAACTGCTCGACGATCGCTCGAAAAATGCTCGTTCGATTCCCGCTCAGTTTGTAAATGAGCCGATCGGATCGGTTCGATTCAAATTCAATCCGAGCATGAGCATAGCTCCGCTCGCTCGCCGATCGCTCGGTTTCGCTCGAATTATTTTTATTAATAATTAATATATATATTTATATTATAGATTTTATAGATTAAAAACCCAAAAAAATATAATAGCCCAAAAAAAACTAAAAGCCCAAATAACATTCAAGTATTCAACCCAACTTAATATTTAATATATAAATCTAAGTATCTAACCCTAAATCTATTCTTCCCTAATCAGTTGTACTCGTATATTCAAATCGCCGCTCTAATCTCAGTCTCACTCTCCGGTCTCCACAGTCACAGACTCACAGTCTCCGACCCTCTAATCTCCGGCTCTGCTCTCTAATCTCCGACACACATATCGCCGCTGTCTCTAATCTCAGTCTCACTCTTCGGACGGTCTTCAACAGTTCTTCAATCTGCAACAAGTGAGTCTAATCTACTGTTTTTTTAGTCTGTTGTTTTTTTTTAATCTGCTGTTTGGTATGTTATGTTTCTGTTTGGTATGTTTGTTATAGTAGCATAGAGCAAGATGGAGATCGATGACATTCGACAGTTGGCAAAATTTTGATGTAAACATGGTTGGAATTTGTTTTTGTTGAACGAAGCCTTATTATTCAATCGAGCGAAAACGATTTATTTTGTGTTGCTTTTGTATTCGCACTTTATTTTGTGTTGCTTTTATATTCGCACTTTATTTTGTGTTTCTTATGTATTCGCACTTTATTTTGTGTTGCTTTTGTATTCACACTTTAAGTTAGAATTTGTTTTTGTTGAACGAAGCCTTATTATTCAATCGAGCAAAAACGATCCGCTCGCTTTTTTTTTTAGGATTTGATAAAAACCGAGCGAAACCGAGCCGATCGATTCAAATTCAATCCGAGCATGAGCATCACTTTTGCGATCGGTTTTACAAATTTGATCCGCTCGGATCGGATCGGTTGTAATTCAATCCGAGCATGAGCAGACCCTCGATCGGATCGGATCGGATCGTGAACACCCCTAACAACAACTGCTACTTCAACATACACCACTCAAACACCTGATCTCACTAAATCATCCACCACCACTTCAACCACATCATCAACCATCAAATCATCACCTGCCACTGTGCAGAAGACTTCTACTGACACATCAGTAGTTGTAGTGACACCTCAATCTTCCACCCAAACAGCTGTTGTAACTCCTGTTGTATCAACAACTGTTGTTACCTCAGTGGTTTCAGCAGTTGTTAAACCAACAACCACCACCTCAATCACAACAACTGCTACTTCAACACACACCACTCAAACACCTGATTTGACTAAATCATCCACCACCACTACAACCACATCACCAACCATCAAATCACCACCTGCCACTGTGCAGAAGACTTCTACTGACACATCAGGAGTTGTAATGACAACCACTGATCCACCCAAAACATCATCAGTCTCTCCTCAACCAAAAAGGAGAAGGTTAATTTTGATTGATGGTGAGCCTTCACCTTCACCAACATCTTCACAACCTCTTCCACTTGTCACTTTACCAAACCCTGTACCTCTCTCTTCAATACAGATACAAAAGCCAATCACTGATATTGCTCCTGCAGGTGTTCAATTTCCTCTAGAACTTATTGCTGTCAGAGAAGAGATCAAATCCTTCTACTATGAGGATGATCCTGAAAAAAGGAGTTTACCATCTGTTGAAGGATATCCTAGGCCTAATAATGTTGATGAATATTTAAAATTAAAGGCCAAACAAGCAGAGGATATTGCTAAAAGAGAATCAACAGGGAAGACTGACAAAGAATATCAAAGGCACTACCAATTTTTGCTTACTCAAGTCAGTTCCCTGGAACAATTTGCAAAGAATGTTTGTCAAAAATTATCAGAAAAAGCAGATGAATCTCTGAGAAAAGACTATGTTGAGAATATCATGGCTCACAAGAAGTATAAGGGGGAGAAGCATGTGTACAAAGATTGGACCATTCCTGAGCTTGAAAGTGAAGCAGCCAGGATCCAAGACATGCTTAAAAATAAGGTTAAATACATTCCTCATGGCTGGAAAAAATTCAAAAAGAATGTACCTGACAAGGCTTTAGAGTTAAAGAGATTGAAAGAGGAGCTGATAGCAGCTGACTATGGGTCAAAGAATTCAGTGTCAAAGTGGAGAGAAGATAGGGTCAGGGCCACTTACAAAATGTTGGAGGAACTAGGGAAGAAAGATCAAAATGTTCCACAAAAACCTGACTATCCTAAAACTGAAGGTTCAAAAAGACCACCAAAGTTACAAATCAAGAGATGCACTGATCCAGCAGGTGCTGCTATTTATCAAAGAAAAGACAAAAGCAGATGGATACTGAAACCTTGAAGGAACTTATGGCTGGTGATGAACTTGTAAAAGAAGGTATCAAGAGAATGGTGATAGAAAGGCTTGAAGTGAATCAATCTGCAGGCACAGATCAGATCTGATGGTGATGTGATTCTCCTTGATCTTCAACTATGCAGGAATGAGGAAGATACAGATTCTGTTTAGCCAATTCTACTTTTTTCCTATATAGTTTTTTTCTTTTTGAGGTTGAATTACATGTTAAACTCACGAAAAATTATTAGTTGGTTTTCAATGTTGATGACACTGATGGCCAGGTACATTATGTTATCATGACGATAACTTGAATAGGTTGATCAATTCTTCTTTTTTTGTTTTTTGTAAATTTTTATCATTTAGTTATGTTGTATAGAAAAGTAAAATATACTAAAGCTTCTTGCTAATAAAGTAGAGCTGAAACAAAAGTTTCATTGAAAATTAAAATTATAGATTTGATCGGTTTGCGGATATTATTAGACATAGATGATTTATTGAAAATGTGTATTACCAAGATCGGTAGGCAAAGTACCAGTATTGAGATGTACCGAGTTTGTGGTTGGGACTTTTAAATGTATACTTAACTAAAATGCGAATGTGAATTCATCAAATATTTGTTTACATGATAGTTTACATATTTACATAGACAAAAACTTTTATCATTATAGTTATTATAATACTAACACATATTGTCTTTAACATTATTTTATAAAGATATAGAAATAAAGACCAAAATTTAAATGATATATTATAATCTGTTTTTTAGTATTTGATTTCTATCATTACTAAACCTACCCGTGTGGTTACACGGGTACTACACCTAGTTATTATTATAGTTGATTTAAGTGTTTTGAATGATAATTCATATATTCATTTTTAAAGAAAATATAATTTTAAGTCAAGTTAATCTAAGTTATGGATCTTAAGACAATGATATAAAGTGTTTAGAATACTTTCACATGAGTTTGGAAACCAAAAGTGGGCGTGGAAGGTTATAAACTATTTTTATGACAAATGAGTCAATTTGAGTTGAAATAGTGACTATGAAGTTGATGTCACTCATAGTGTCAAGAACATGACTAAAGATGTGAATTGATGCACATAAGGTTTTAGTAGTGAACTTACCATGAAAAGAGATAAAATGATCACAAGACCTCAAAGAAATGGCAACATTCGAAACTTTGGTGGTGGTTTATCTAGTGGAAAACATAGCAGAATGAGTGTTGGATGTACCGACGTCAAAACTCGGTGGTGGTTTGTGTAGTGAAAGAAGAACACCGGTTGTGTTGGGTAAGTAGAAACCTCGGTAGAGAACGTAGGTAGAGAGGTCGCCAAAGATATAGATCTTGAGCTCTTTCTTGATATCCCATTGGAATTTTTTTAAGCACGCAGTGGTGGAGTGTAAAAGCGAAACCAAGATGGAACTGGGAGGCTGGGGGATCCATATTTTTATATTTTAGTATAAAGGGGTAAATTGAACTTTTTACTTGAACATAACACAATGTTTTAACAATATTGACTACAAGGACCAAATCCGGAAGCAATAATGAAACAATGAAGACTAAATCTTTAATTTCCCAAAAGTAAGAACTTGAAACGTAATATACACATATCATAAGGTTTTTATTCGTGTAATTAATTTGTATTATTATGAATTATGGATAACAATAAAACATCAAGAAAGGGTGGTATTTTGTGAGACAGAGAGACAATGATGTAAAACTGATTAGAAAGAAATGACATGAAAGGAGGATCTTTCCAAGATCTCTCCAATATTGGCATACAATGAATCGGAATGTCAAGATATATTTGTTGTTTTGGGACTAAAGGTTTATAAGGCTGGTAGGTATGGAGAGCCTCATCCCCAAGGGATGGGCCGTCACGTCACCGCCACGTAGAAGGGGCTTGAAGAGGATGGACCTAGGGGGTGGTGGATGAGCCCCTTTATGTATATATATATACATGTATGTATATGTATATGTGAGAGAAGGGAGGCACGACGAGATCGTCGTGTGGGAGCCGGTTGAGACGAGCCGGCCTGAGGGGGGCGGTGTGGGGGACCGGCGCCGGGCCAGGCCATACGGGCCTAAGCCGGCCCCAAGCCGGCCCCATACCCTTTAGTCTAAGCTTATTAGGAATCTATTGTATGGTACAAAGTTTTACTATAAACAGGATGTGACATGATTGACATGTGCCCCTCTCCTTTCATCAATCAACTCTTTTGTCACATAATAGTTTAATCAGTTTTTAGAGTGAATTGCAATCCTTTATCTATATAGCATATTTAAGACAATATCCTTTATCTTTAAAGAGTTAAGTATTACTTAGTCCATGTTCATGTGATTTGTTCACTTTTGTTCTTCAGGTCAAATTTTAAAATTACACCATTTTCCTCCCTTACATTTTGAAAACGTGTCATTTCAGCCCAAAAAATAACCACAGTTAAAAAATTCAGTTAGCTTAACACTAATTAACACATCTAATAATTGTTTAGATGTTTACATATTTACAAAATGAACCCCTAGACTTCTAAGAAATACACATACTGATTCTAAACATACCATATTACACAAGCGGACCCTAAACTTGTATCAAAGAATTATCTCCAACCGTACTTTTCTTTCCTATTGATACGAGTTATTTACATGTTTGTTTTACCGTATAACTTGATATGATTATGAATTAAATATTGTCTTGTTGATTAATGCTATTTACTTTCACCATACTCTTACTTTAGTTTACTGGACAATCGGCACAATGGTATCTTTCTTTGTTGTACATCTTATCAAGGGGCCATATCTGAGTGAAGTGTTATAGAATTTGATAAACGTTTACATGTATTACTAAAAACATTCAACGTTCTATTTCTTTCGGTAATCCGAAATGTTTTAGGTTTTTATGGAATTATGTTTTTAAAATTTAACTTCTATAATAATGTCATGTAAGTCTTTTTAGGTTGTACACATAAAAACCTGAAACCACTTCTTACCAAAAACAAAAAAAAAAAAAAAACAACCTTGCTATCAACGATAGTCGTAGATTATCGTATGAAACACTTCAAAAAATCTCAATGTTTTGAAACACTTTCTGAAATTAAATAATTCTAAAACTGAAAACCAACAAATCAAGCATTTAATATGATATCGAACTCATGAAATTCAAAAAGAAGTTGAACATGTAGCCATGGTCTTGAAACTAAGTTTAACATTGGACGTAACACTAGATGCATAGTTATTAGTTATTACAATATATATGTCGTCTTAGTTATTCAAAGTAAATCTTGTGCTAATTGATTAAGATGGTATTTAATTATCGTTTATTTAGAAACCTTAAATACAACGACAAAATTGACGATGTCGATTTTGACTACAGCAATTAATCTATATTAACTATGAACCGTGATGGTCAAGAAACGAATTCTGAACGTGGGTAATTAGGGCATTGACTGAACCCGAGTCAACATTGGAGATGACAACAGTTAATCTCCTGTTCTAGATGGTTACTATGTTCGTCAAAAGATTATTAATGTATTGAATGAATTAGAATGATTTATCCTTGAATTGGAAAATAAATTCCAACATTATGAGATTAATGATAGATCCTAGAAAATACTAATCTAAAAATGGTGGTGGTGTAACTAGGTTGTTTGTATTCAGTTTTAAACCAATTACACCCAACCAGATTACGTATTTGGTTTTTGGTTTGTTTTAAACCGAAACATAACTGATAATTCAGTGGCGGATTTAGATGTAGAGGTATCCCAAGAATTTTTTTTTGGACCTAGAGGTATGATAATATTTGTGACAGGAGATAGCCAACGGGAGAGAAAAAACACAAAAAGTACAGTTGTAATATAACAAAACGGGATCGACACGTGTTTGGTTCGTTTGTTTTTTTATTAAAAGTATTTCGAAGCATATTTAATTAAAATTAAGTTAAATAATAAAAGAAAAGAAAACAAAATTAAAGTATTTGGTATTAGTTGTTATCTAATTTGAAATTATTTATAAAAACTATGAAACTATTATTCTGAAAATTTAGCTAATTTTGAACAAGGAAGAACTTAAAATTTGATGCAGAAATAAATGAAACTAAAATATTGGCCATAGAGTAAACTTGTTAAGAGTACTACTACCACTGAGCTACAATAGAATTTGTAAATTGGTTACACAAATATGATATTTAACTCATACATAGTCGATGATTGAGTACTCTGGTGATGAATCCGTTATCCGTCAAGAGTTGAGGGTAGCCTGGTGTCACGTCCCGCTTAAAAATCAGATCTTTTCATCGCAATTCCGGAACCTTCCGCGCTATTCAAGGCACACTAGGGGCTGCTGGAACATTCTGGAGAATGCTACACAAATCTGGCCTCAAAGACCATGCTACAAAGTTGCGGAACTCTCTAGAATGAGCTGGAAATTCAGCCATAAAAATCTCCCAAGGAACCCTCTAGAATCTCAACTAATACCATGATATTTATGAAGGAATTCTCTAGATATCAAAGATAGATATTATGTAAAGAATGATCTAGATTATGAACCATCTAGACATGAGGCACTAGTATAAATAGGCATAAGTGGCCTCATTTGTAACCACCCAACTTCTTGTAACACTTTGTACTTGTAACCTTGTTCAAGTAATCAAAACTCTATCTTTCTTGTAGTATTACACTACAAAACCATTCTTGTGTTCACACAAACAAAGACTTCCGCTGCGAAAAGATAAACAAACCCAACCACAAGGCTGAACTTAGAAGGATTCTAAGTGCCACACGAGAGTCAGAAAGTTACTCCGTGACAAGTGGTATCAGAGCAACGTTCGATCTATTGGAGATGGCTGAAATAGAAAAGATGCAACATACAACGGGTGCCGGAGACGAAACGCGTGGACGTGAAGACACTCGAAAAGGTGGAAGGAAGACCCGAGAAATGTCCAAAGACTTGGTTGCAAGTCTGGATAAACGAATTGAAGACGTTGAGACATCGATGGCTGAATACAATAACAATGCTGAAGCTCTAAGGGCTGAATTCGACACCTTCAAGGAACACGTCACTTAATCACTACAACAATTAGAACCTTTGAGTAGTGATATCAACGAGACGAAGGATGCCTTCAAAGCCGCTATTGCAATATTGCGGAATGAAATGAAAGAAATGTTTATGAACGAGTTGGGTCAACTCAAAACCAACGTAGAGAAGGAGCTTGCAAGCTGCCATGATAGCTTCAAACAGTTGCAAATGGACTTCAATATCCTCAAGCAAGCTGTTGCAAACGAAGCCGGTGGTACAAGCAACCTTGTTCCCACGAAAGTCAAAGTCCCGCAACCAACTCCATTCACTGGAAAGCGAGAAGCCCGTGCGGTGGATGACTTCCTCTGGGAAATTCAACAGTACTTTGAAGGCGTAGACATCAAAGGATGATGCCAAGAAGATCAAAACCGCGCAACTTTACTTAAAAGACACATGTCACGTGCCAAATATTTGAAGATCGCAATGCTATGGGCTGTGCTTGAACGCTTGGGTTACTGGCTAGTCCTGGACTTTATCGGGGGACAGAGCCAGTGTCAATGAAGAGGTGTACGTGCCTAGTCGTGCAAACGACGAATGCACCACTGGTCGAGAGCTGGCGCCGCTCTCCTGATGAGTCCAAGGTAGGACGAAACCAGTGACCCACACAAAGAAGCGGGATGGATTGGCTTGTCCTTGGGGACGCCACACGGGGCTCGAAAAGTAACCCCGTGAGCAGAACGATTCTCGGATACGTTGGAACGTGACTCTTAACCAAATGAGCTTAATATTTAGAGTATGGTTGCGCAATGGTGGTGGGAGAAGACCAAATATGGGTTTGCTTCGGCAAAGGTCTTTGTACTCCGCGAGTATGGGATCATGAGAGCCGCTCAAGTATAGTTGCAGTGAAGCCCTCCGTGTTATGTTAAAAAATATACGGTCCAAGCAGCGCCGTAAAAAAGAAGTTTTGTGAAAGCTGCTACAACTATTCAGGTCCCCGTATTCCTGAAACAAGGTGAATCATCGGCACCTAATCCGATGCAGCGGACGTCAGCGCCACTTAAAACCAAAACTGACGTACTATATTGAACATGCACGACAGAAGATCATTGTTGTTGTGCTTCCGGGTGTCCTGCCCTCCCAAAGTGAATCATACTCAACATAAGGGGATCATGCATTGTCAAGTATGCGAGCTGGTATGGGACGACGAGCATGCACGAGGACGTGCATGAAATGGTGGTGGGAGAGTGTCACGGGCCAAATATTTAAAGATCGCAATGCTATGGGTTGTGCTTGAACGCTTGGGTTACTGGCTAGTCCTGGACTTTATCGGGGGACGGAGTCAGTGTTAATGAAAAGGTGTACGTGCCTAGTCATGCAAACGACGAACGCACCACTGGTCGAGAGCTGGCGCCGCTCTCCTGATGAGTCCAAGGCAGGACAAAACCAGTGACCCACACAAAGAAGCTAGATGGATTAGCTTGTCCCCGGGGGCTTGGGGACGCCACACGGGGCTCGAAAAGTAACCCCGTGACACACAGCTGCATTATGGTGGCGACGAAAGCAAAAATAAATCGAGCAAGGTACGTGCTTCGTCACTACTTGGGCTGATTTCACTAAAGAAATCAAAAGACAATTTTATCCGGAAAATGCTGAGTACGAAGCGAGAATTCGACTTCGTAATCTCAAACAACGGGGCACTATCAAATATTACATAAGTGAATTTACAACACTTATGCTTGAAATTCCGGATATTTCGCCCAAAGACTCGCTCGCATACTTTATTGATGGCTTACAATATTGGGCGAAAAACGAAGTCGAACGTCGTAACGTTCAAGACTTATCATCAGCCATCATTACTGCCGAATACTTACATGATCGTACTGAAACACGATCAAAGTCCACGCAAGTGGAAACCAATAATGCAAAAGGTGGGGGATCCAAACCCATCAACCAATTCCGGAAAGAAGATACCCAGAAACCACTCCAACTGGCCAATGAACCCTATAAGGGCTGTCTGATATGCGATGGGCCACATAACCCACGTTTTTGCCCAAAGAAGAATAGCCTTAACGCGATGGAAAAGGCTAATGAAGAACCCGCTGGAACCGAGGAGGCTCACTTGGGATCAATACAATTACAAGTCCTCAATGCCTTAACCGCATATGATGGAAAACGCTTAAGGATGGCGGAATGTGAGCAAACCAAAACCTGCCCGCCAACGAGAACAGACGACACTGTAAGTGAAGGACCCAAAGGACTTCGATTCGTGCATATCGAGATAAATGGCCAACCCGGAAAAGCACTCGTCGATACAGGGGCAAGCAACAACTTCATCACCCCAGAAGAGGCTACGAGACTTGGTCTACCGATCACATTTCGAAAAGGATGGATCAAAGGAGCCAATGGAAATCCCGAGCCAATACAGGGGCACTCATGGAACGCCAAAACGAGTATCGGGACGTGGTCAGGAAGACTAGACTTCACCGTAGTACCTCTAGACGACTACGACATCATCCTTGGGATGGATTTCTTCCGTCAGACCAAAGCCGTCATAGTACCGTTTACAAACACCATGTACATGGCTAAAAAGAAACATGTATACACTGCCGATCTAGAGAACAAACCAGTGCGAAAAGGAGAGACCATGTCCGCTTTACAACTTACAAAAAAGATGCCGAGGATAGCCAAGAATCGCAACGAGGGCGTTGCGAATTTAGGTGGGGGAGAATGTCACGTCCCGCTTAAAAATCAGATCTTTTCATCGCAATTCCGGAACCTTCCGCGCTATTCAAGGCACACTAGGGGCTGCTGGAACATTCCGGAGAATGCTACACAAATCTGGCCTCAAAGACCATGCTACAAAGTTGCGGAACTCTCTAGAATGGGCTGGAAATTCAGCCATAAAAATCTCCCAAGGAACCCTCTAGAATCTCAACTAATACCATGATATTTATGAAGGAATTCTCTAGATATCAAAGATATATATTATGTAAAGAATGATCTAGATTAAGAACCATCTAGACATGAGGTACTAGTATAAATAGGCATAAGTGGCCTCATTTGTAACCACCCAACTTCTTGTAACACTTTGTACTTGTAACCTTGTTCAAGTAATCAAAACTCTATATTTCTTGTAGTATTACACTACAAAACTATTCTTGTGTTCACACAAACAAAGACTTCCGCTACGAAAAGATAAACAAACCCAACCACAAGGCTGAACTTAGAAGGATTCTAAGTGCCACACGAGAGTCAGAAAGTTACTCCGTGACACTGGGCTACCCCTCCCTTCTTCATAGATCCGCCCCTAACCGATATCAATATCAAATAACATTAAGAAGATTTTAGGTTAATATTTGGAATGATGTGCCATGCATTGCTCTTTGATCTTTAATTAGGGTTAAAAACATGTCATACGTACTCCTCTTACCATGGGCAGCAAAAAAGAAAAAAAATAGTGCAATTGGTAGGCAAATATCTCGATCACCTCTTTTAAAAGTTCTGTAACCAGCTAGTAACCTTAACATGTAAGCATATTTTTTGGGTTAAGTCCATTTTTAACATTAGGTTAAATAAAACGTTAAATAAATGGCATATTAATATTTTAACATATGTTACCTATATAGATTTAACCTTTCTTTTAATTTTCTTTTCAAATTTAAGTCAGTTTATTAGAATATACAACTTTATTAAGTCTTTCTACTAGGCTGTATGTTCATTAAACATGGTAATTAAAAAAAAGGTAAAGCCTTCAATATTAATTAAATTAAATAAAAGTATAAATTCTAAGATAGCTCGTCCTAGCTACAAAGAGACTAGGTAGGCCAAACGTAACTTTTTATATGAACCATGTGGAAAACACCCAAATTTTGTAATAATGAAATTAAATAATATTTCTAATAATAATAATGATAAATAGGAAGCTAGCTCATCCTACGTCGTACACATAAATAGCTAATCGTACGTGGACCATTGTAATAATAAGGGTCATGCTAGCTGCACACGCCCAAAATTATTTTCACACCCCAAAGCGCCGCGCTATGGCCAAAGCGCGGCGCTTCGATCGACAAAACGTGGTTCGATTGACGTTTGAAACATTCGATACTGTTTGACAGACATAAAACTGATTATGATGTTTTGTCGTTAACCCTAAGCGCCGCGCTTTGGCCATAGCGCGGCGCTTCGACCCAAATTTTCACTTTTAAAAAGCAAACTACTGATTGAGGTTCTGCTTCAAAGCTCCAAAGCTCGGTCTTCTTCTTCTTCACGTTGTTTACAAACATACGTGGGTATTCGAGTGTTTTGTTGTTTGTTGTTTACAAAAAACGATGTCGTGGTTAAACAACTATATTTTCGGTCAATATTCTGACGAGACAGTTGTTCCTGATTCTTACGAGGGGACCGCTATTTCTGACTCGTATGAGAAACCGGTCTCGTCCAACTTGAGGGAGGCAGAGGTTGTATCTGGCATTCATTATCGTGATAACACGGTGACGCTGGATTTGAATACCCCTGTGGAGGACCCTTACGCACAACAAGGTTATTCGAATTTCGGTTACGGTGGCGAGTACAGCTTTGTACAGCAGGAGTGTGGTCCAAACGACAGTTACGGTTGTCAACAGAGCTTACAAGGTTATTCGAATTTCGGTTACGGTGGCGAGCACAACTTTGAACATCAAGTATATTCGGACCTCGGTGACGATGGTGAGCCGGGGGATGTGTCTGTTGACGAGGAAGGCTGTTACCCGGTTACGTTTTCGTTTGATACGACGCAGACCTTTTCGTCACGTAAAGAGTTGGTGCGTTGGGTACAAGACACGGCAAAAGACAACGGTTACCTCATTGTGACTAAGAGGTCGAATAAAAGAGGAGAGAATTACAAGATTTGGTTTCAATGTACTTTTAGTGGGGAGCATAAGAGTATAGCTACACAGAGGAAAACGGGTAGCAAGAAAATAGGCTGCCCGTTCGAGATGATCGGGTTTTCGGAATCATCCGGAAGTGTTTGGAGGATCGAGGTGACGAAGGCGAAGCATAACCACACTCCTATTGAAAACCTAGAGGGTCACGCGTATGCGAGAAGGCTTTCTTCGGAGGATACAAAACTGGTTAAGGAGCTGGCAGAGCAAGACATTCCCAACCAAAGTATCTGGCGAACGCTGACAAAAAACAATCCGGCTAGAAAGCTTATTCCGAAAGATATACACAACGCTGTTCAGAAGATCAACGCCGAAAAAAATGTCGGTAAGTCTCCGATGCAAAAACTTGAAAGCATTCTTCTCGAAAAAAATTACACTTATTACATGCGCACGAATGAGATATCAAACGAAGTTGAAGATGTCTTCTTTGTTCACGAAAGATCATTCAATATGTGGTGTGTCTTCCCGCATGTGCTAATTATTGACGCCACCTACAAAACGAACATGTACAACCCGCCATTTGTTCAGGTCGTAGGCATGACGTCGACAAACAAATCGTTTACGGCTGCTTGTGCGGTAATTTCCGCTGAGAAGTCAGAGAACTACCTATGGGTGTTGCAGAGGATCAAGTCTATGCTGGTAGGATGTATGGAACCGCGCGTGATTTTAACAGACAGGGATTTTGCGCTGATGAACGCGTGTGAACAAGTTTTTCCAAAAGCGCATAAGTATCTTTGTCGGTTCCATATTCAACAAAATATTAATAAGAACAGCAAGAAGAAATTCTCTGACAAGGATTGGAAAGAATTCGTACGTAGTTTTTGGTTATTGTGCGAGTCTACGACCGAGGAAATATACAGGTATAACTTGGAAAACCTTGAAGCACAGCTGAAAGAAGATGACCGTGAACGTAGGTATTTCTTACATAATTATGTTCAAATTTTATATAATAACAAAAACTGACTATTTACGTTTTTTTTAATTTTAGAGGTTTTTGATTATATGAAGAAATCCTGGTTGGATCCGTACCGTGAAAAGTTTGTATCATGCTGGATTAACAAAACTATTAACTTTCACCAAACTACGACCAACAGGGTTGAGGGCATGCATGCAACACTAAAAAGTCACTTTCCAAGTCATCGCAACACACTGGATAAACTTGTACTGTATGTTGATCATGTTGTTGATAGACAATACACCGAGATTAGTACAAGCTTTGAAACAAGCCTCCGAAAAGTGATGACGCACCACAAGAAGCAGCCCATGCTTGCATATATTCTCAGAAAGGTTTCAATATATGCGATTGAGCTTTTGAGTAGGGAACTAAAACGTAAGGAAGACGGGTTGAGAGCCTACGGTGCAAGCTGTGGTTGCCAACTTTTTACCAGCTGTGGTTTGCCATGTGCCTGTCGTTTGGAAAAGTTGGAAAATAAAGGTAATTAATATCTTTGACCTTTCTCGTTATGATTCTGCCACCTAATTTGTTTTCATCCACAGGTCAGCAACTCCGGATCACACACATAGACGTGTTCTGGAAGAAGCTTAACTTCAAGCCTGCAAAGAAAAACATAGAGGATATCGATGTAGACGCGGAATTTGAAAAATTGAAACAAAAGATCGATCCAACACCCCCTCAAGTGAAAAGGAGCTTCTTTGAAAAGTTTCAGCAAATCCTCAATCCAGGGAACAATAACAAAAAACCTCCTGCTGTTCTGAAGAAAACTCGTGGTCGCCCAACATTGAAAACGCAGGAAGAAAGAAAGGTTGAAGCCGCTAGAAAAAGCTCGTACATTCCGTCGGAAGAAACTTGGGTCGAGGCCTCAGATGATCTTCCCCGTCACAGCTCGTACATATCACTCGAAGATTCTAGAAGACAAAAGAATACCAAACCGATCAACCTGCACCCTGATTTCCCGATGATCAAGCTCGGTCCTAAGACGGATATAGCGATCCGCAACTACGCATCTCAGATTCCCGAAGTGATCCATCCATACATCGTTAGAATAAAGGACATGAAACCAGATGGTCATTGTGGGTTTCGATCGGTGGCTGTTGGGTTAGGAGTGAAACAAAATTCATATTTGATGATCCGGAAACAACTTATAAAGGAGTTACGTACGAACGAATCGCTTTGGAGGCGGTTTTTCGATCCGGAAAACATAGGACATTATGATGCGCTGCTTAGACGGATCAATTTCAAGGGGGTGGGACGAGCAGATATCGAAAATTACATGACGATGCCTGAGACGGGGTTTCTTATTGCCCAACGATACGGTGTGATTGTTCACACCTTCGACATGCGTGGGAGCTGTACAATTTTCCCTCTGCTGGGCGGGCCAAACGAAGCTGAGGAACCTCACCTGGTGGTTGCGGTTGTGTTCGTCGACCATGGGCATTTCATACATGTAGAGCTTGGAGGTTGTTATCCAATGCCTCCCCCAAACCCACTCTGGACAGCACACAGAACAGAGCGCGCAGCAGCCTGGCATACATTATACAGGGATCAAATCAACACGTACGAAATGCTTACGTATCGTGCCCCTGACCTTAATGTAACCCCACATGTTCACGATGTAGGTTAAATGTGTTTAATAATAATCACGTTTGTGTTTGTTCATTATATGCGTTACATTACGTTAAAAACCGAATGTCACCGACACGACCCAATCAGATTCAATACGCACTTGTACGACCGAAAATGACCATAGACATCATAATACTACAATTAATGAAAAAATACGTCATGTTCATGTGCGGTAGGCGGCTGATACACATAACACCTCTCACAGGAGTACTTGTGCTTTCAAACCAAAATGATACGATATAACGGAATAAGACATCACACGTAACCGATTTGATCCGGAACTTGCAGTATAGTCCATATATAATAAAAAATGATGTATAATGGAAAAAATGTAAAATTTAGACTATTATCGACGCGTTTGTGAATTAAAAACAATTTTAAAAAATTTAAAAAAGGCCTAAAGCGCCCCGCTATGTCCAAAGCGGAGCGCTTTGCCCTTAAATAAGAACAGAAGCGCCCCGCTTTGGCCATAGCGGGGCGCTTCGGTCCATCGTTATACCTGAAGCGAGGCGCTTCTCCCCCATTTCAACACAAAACACAAAACACACACAAAAGGTGCGATTACACACACTGATCTCCGGATATCTTCGTTTTCAATCTTTCGACCGCTAAAAGGTAAGATCGAACACCCTTAATCGTTTTGGTTAAATGTAGATGTTTGATATTGTTTTGATTGGGCCGGATTTGATCCATTGCTGGATCTGTTCTTCAAAATGAAGAACCAAAACGCCGCGCCAAGGCCAAAGCGCGGCGCTTTGGTTCAAGTTTATTTTTTTTTATTATTTGTTTAATAATATTTGTTTAATATAAATTGTTTATTATTATTATTTGTTTATTATTTAAATTATATTTAATATTATTTGTTTATTATTTTATATTTAATATTATTTGTTTATTATTTAAATTGTTTAAATAATATTATTTGTTTATTATTTTATATTTAATATTATCTTATCAACGTGCAGGGATGGATTCCTCCGATGACGAGATTGAGCATATGGAGGCTGAGGGAGATGAGGGAGAGCAGGAAGAGCCGACATGTCCGTACCTGCAGTTTCCGCCGGGGTCACGGGCGAGGGGGAGATGCGCGAGGTTGCGCGCCATCCCCATTGGGGAGCATGTAGGGATAGACTGGGGCCTGTTGGAGACCGTGGGAGAGGCCGCGCGGGCGCGTGACATAGTTGGACTAGATACTCCTTGGTCGCACCTATTTGAGTTAGCGATGGAGGACTCGTACCCTGAGCTTACGTGGGAGTTTCTTTCCACGTTTACATACGCGCCGCATCCGGCGGATTACGTGGAGGACCCGGATTTTCCAGTCTACGAGGCTACATTCCGTCTTGCCGGTCAGGAGTTTCGGATGAGTGTGCGGCAGTTTGTTGTCCATACAGGTTTGTTTAAATAATATTATTTATTATTTTATATTTAATATCATTTGTTTATTTAATGTTATTTGTTTTGTTTATTTAATGTTATTTGTTTATTTAATGTTATTTGTTTATTTAATATTATTTGTTTATACAAGTTTGTACACAGAGGCCGAGCTTGATACTGATTTATATACGCAGGCGGTTACGATGATGGACAGGCAGACGCTTATCAGTTTCTGGAGGTCCATTTCCAGGGTTCCCTTTGGGAGATCCTGGCAAAAGGCCACCACCATTAGAGACCCCTTGTTCCGATACCTGCAGCATGTTATCGCGGCAACTATCGTGCCGCGGGGTGCCAGCAGGGAGAAGGTCAACCTCAGTGACCTTTTCTTTCTATACTGCCTACTGCGCCGCCAGCCCTGCGATCTAGCAGCCTGCCTGGCAGAGTACTTTGCCACAGCATACCACCGGCAGCTCCGCGGGTGGGTGCACACTGGCTCATTCATCACCGCCATCGCACGCTCGTTCGGGATCGTGCCCGAGGGAGATCCGGTGCTGTCCGATCCGGTCCCGTCTACCAGGTTGGGCCGCGCGTCAGTTTCTAGCATGCAGATCACCCGTCGCTTTGATGTTGGTCTGAGGTTTAGGGGCGGAAACGGGCTGATTTGGCAGCCGGAGCCGGTGCCGGAGGTCATCCCGGTTGTTATTGAGGTGAGGCCTGGAGTGTTGGCCCCTCCTGGTGTTCAGGCGGCCGCTCGGCAGGCTCAGCTACAGGCTCTGGGACTCGATGAGTTCCCAGGCTGAGGCTCAGGCTCAGGCTGAGGCTGAGCCTCAGGCTGAGCCTGTATTAGAGGATCCGGCTCAGGAGGAGCATATCGAGGAGATCCCGGTACCACCAGTTCAGCCAGCTCCTGAGCCGCCACAGTACCCGCAGCACGTTTACGCTGACCTGCCTCCGGTAGCGCGTGAGGTGGCTCGGGACTTCGACCGGCGCCTCAGACGCCAGGCCGCACGCCAGGACTGGATCATCGAGACGCTCGTTTCTCTACGAGAGCGCGCTGGGTTGCCTCCACTTCCCCTCCCACCGCACGAGGATTAGTATCTTAGTTTGTTTGTATAGTGTTTTGTTATGTATTATGCAGTCAGTTGTACCTTTTTGTTTTGTATGTACAAACTGATATATATATATATTGCAGTTAATCTTCTATTTACATCACGTTGGTTTTGGATTGTTTACGTTTAATTCTTATGGTTTTCTGTACAATTTATTTAACGTGTTCGTTTAATTTAACAAAATAAACTAGGTTAACAGTTTATAAAGACGCACTTATATTATATACGTTCTATAAAAATAATGACGTAAAAAACGTAATTATAAAACAACGTATTATAAAACTCAAATACAATTTTTTCCTCCAAAAAACACTACCAAACTAACCCACATCCCACCTATTTCAAAAAAAAAACAACACAAATTCCAGCCAACGCTTTTTGTCTTTTTGCACACTCAAAGCGCCCCGCTATGGCCAAAGCGGGGCGCTTTGAGTGTGCAAAAAGACAAAGGCCGTGTGCGAATAGACCAAGCCTAATAATAATCCGGCCCGGTGCAAATAGTGTGTCGGATTCAATACGTTGGGGCGTAGGTACATAGAGACGCGAACCTGTACAAAAAATAAGGGGTGTGAATTTCTGACACGACACGAACCTAACACGAAATTCACGGGTTTAGGTTTATTCTAAACGGGTTCGGGTCTGTTTCAGGTTGAACCTACGAACCCATTTAGGTTAACGGGTCGGGTTTGGGTCAACCTGGTCGGGTTGACCCATTTAACACATTTATATTATATTATATTATAGTTTTTTACAATATGTTTTATGTCATAAATTAAATAGGGTATGTTTTTATTCCATAATTATTATTTAAAAAGATAAATTAATATATGATTTTATAATTTAAATATAAAATGTGTTATATACATTTGTGTTTTTTAATTAAATTTTAATTTTAATATAGTTATTTTAGAAAAAAATAAAAAAATAAAAAAATTCGGGTTGAACGGGTCGTGTTCGGGTCAACCTACGAAATTTCAGGTCGTGTTCGGGATCATATGAATGATACGATTTTCGGGTTCGGGTCGGGTTCGTGTAAAATTTTCGGGTTCGGGTTGAACTCACCAACCCGCGAACCCGACCCGTTTAGCACCCCTACCAAAAATAGATTTTGTGTTATATATACGTGTATTTTGACATCGCATCCGTAGAAATTCCGACATCGAACCCGTAGAAAAAGCCGAAATATAGTGACAGACAATCGATCATTCGTCCCTTAAAATTTTCCGAACCCGTAGAAAAAAATCATGGCTACCTCACTGTCAATACGTTAAAAATCGAAAACTGTATGTAAAGTTTATACTACGATGCAAAAATATAGATAGGTGGAGGTGGGTAGAGGGGACCCCCGGACTCAAACAAAGCTCCGCCCATGATCTTGCCTGCAAATATAAATATAAGCCGACTATAAATTTAAACATTGCCTTCACTTCGTCTCGATTTTGGAAGCATTTGTCTTCTGTGGTTTACCAAAAGCGTTACAAAGTGTAAACCACAAAGATCATTTGTGTATTTTTTTTAAAGTTAGTGAACAAATCTAAAATTTTGGTAAACCACAAAAATAATCTGTGTACTTTACTCTTTTCTTAAGACTTAAACCCAATACCTGTGAACTAAAGTGTTTTTAAAAAGTTTTGTCTTTACAAATGAGTTTCCAACCCCATCATATGTCTATGAAGATTAAAATTTATTATAAAAACAAGTATGGGTATTTATAAAGTAATGTTTGAAAGTAGTGGATTCCCTCACATTTTGCAGCAGAAATTCAGTATGTATCGGTTTAATTCGTTATGGTATTGACACGCACTATAACAACCAAACGTAAGGTTTCAAATGAACTGAACTTTATTGAACACTTCGTGAACCATTCGACGAAAAGTTCGTTTACGTTCGTTTAATAAACGAACGAACATGAACAAGAAATTTCATTCGATGAGTTAAATGAACGAATATGAACAGATGTCTCGTTCGTTCAATTGTTTCATGAACATTCGGTAATGTGTTCGTGAACGTTCGGTCCGTTTACGTTTGTTCATGTTCATTTATTATGTTGTTCATTAAAGATTTTTGTATATTTATTTATTTTATCTAAACTTTTTATATTTTTCTAGTTATTATCTATTTATTACCCTAACATATAAATTAGGAAACCTCCTTCCCATCTTGTTTATGCATCGACCTTCTTTCCACGATTAGGGCTTCAAGTTCCAACGTTGATCCCTCCGTCATCCACCTCTAGCCTCCGCTGACTATTTATGCAACTTACTAAAAATAATCTTAAAAAACAACCTTCATTTTACCGCCTCTCGCGACTTTTTATGTTGTTTCCTCTTCAAAAATTAGTAGTTGTACGTTGGGTTTCATCGAATCAATTATCCTAGTTATTCACTGGGGACACAAGTTTGTATCGTTAGGAAGGAGCATATTTGGGGTAATTCGATAGCAAAATGGTGTTCTTTAGCAACACCTAACTTTAAATCGTTAAAATTGTGAGCTAAAACCTAAAAATTAGGATTATAATTTACCAGAGGTAGGCGTGTAATCAAAAGTTAAACTTGAGTGTATATAGAAAAATGGAACGGTAATCACCAATTATGAAGAAATTAACCGACTTGTATTAAAGTAGTATTATAATAGTGTTAGTTTAAAAAAATGTTTCAACTATACTTTCCACGAAAAAGTTGCCAAGTTACGAGGTAAGGTGATGAACTTAATAAGAGGTAGATTGGGGACCGATGACAAAGAAAGTTACACTTGAATGCACAATGTGTTTAGACGGAATCTAGTGAAGACAAAAAGGTCTTTAATGGCGTCCCACACACGCAATAATCTCCATAAAGCTTTCAAAAAAGTAATTGATTTGATTATCTAAATAATCAATTAGGTTATATAGTTATGGAATGTCATTGGTATATTAAATTTCACCGGAATATCACTAATCGCGAAGAACAAAGAGCCGAAGAGGGGGCAAAAAGATGAGTGGCAAGACTTGTTTTTATATATAATTAACTTTGAGTAATGTACATAAATAATCACGGTGGTTTTTTTAACTAAAAGGTATTTTAGTCATTTTATACGAATCTAACGTATTTCTTTAATAAAATTCAGTATTATAACTAAAAGTTGTTAGAAAGTAAAAACCACATTAACTCAAATTTGTTACATTTCAAAGTTGAACTTCAAATGTGTGACCATAATTAAACTATAGGGACTATTGTGTAATTAACTATTATTATTATTATTATTATTAATATGCTAATATTATTAATTTTCTTTTTCTTACAAAAATGATTATTGAAGGAGGAAGATGGTAAAGGTTTTTTCCCGTCCTTTCTGATTGGACATATCTGTAAAGTTTCCATTTTTTGCCATTATTCCATTTTCTCCTTTTCATTTATTTATATTCTTTCCCCAAATACTCATCTCATTCTGCACGTTAAACTTAATATATATGATTTTAAGACAGTTATTATAACTTATTATGAGTGATTGAAAGGTATATACAAGCATCATATCACAAGAGTATAAGTTGTATCGATAGATATATTGGCGGAACGGGTTTTTATAGCATATGCTGATCGTATTCTATTAATCAGAGAATCTTACCTTAAAAAAAAAAAGATACATTGACGGAAAGATACTGAGAGTAAAGATTAAAGAACCTCTTTCTTTCTATAGGTTTAATACCTTCCATACGGATGATGTGGGTCAAGTTCTAATAGGCTTATTTAGAGTGGGTCGAAATCTACTTGTTCAAGCCCAAAATAGAGTAATGTCTACAAATCCTAAGATTATTTTTAAACAATTAAATCATTTACATATATTTGTTTCATAGTTTATAGTAGTTGTTTCCAACATAATCTTACTCCATTTATAGTTAAACAGGGTTCATGATCATTCAAAAGGTATACTAATAATGCATATTTTGTAAAGGGTAAATTGCATTTTACGTCCTTTAAGTTTCAGCAAAATTTCAGGCGTTGTCATTTAACTAACGAAATTACAACAGATGTCCTTTATGTTTTAATCTCTTTACAGCAAATGTCCTTTATGTTTTGATTTCCTTACAGCGGTTGTCCTTTATTTTTAGGGAGAAAAGACACCACCTATAAAGAAATTAGAACATAAAGGACATCCACTGTAATTTCGTTAGTTCAAGAACAACGTCTGAAATTTTGCTAAAACTTAAAGGACGTAAAATGCAATTTACCCTTTTGTAAATGACCTAAAATATAATAATTAACAAGATGCAATGCTTGGAAAAGGTATAGTTGTGGTGGATTTAAGTTGTACGTGAGGTCACTTTAGAAAATCGTACTGTGGTCAACTTGGTGGGGTTATTAGGACATAAAAGTTGAAATAAAAGAATGATGGGACAGACTTCTATTTCACTAGAGAATACATAGTGGTATTCGAACAAAATATTTATGTAATAAACTAAATTGTATAATCTCAATTTGGTTTTGAGTTCTCTTTGTAATCTCATTAATTACTCTCGACAAGTTGAATTTTTAGACCAGTATCGTTGTATCAATATATGTAAGGCTCATTCTATACGCACCCCCAACTTCATGATTATACCCCCCCTTGTGAGAGGAAAACTGTCGGTCCCACGCAGGCCCCACCTGTAAGTATGTGAGAGGAGGGGGGGGGGGGGGTGTAGAAAGTAGCACCCTGTATGTAATTGTATAGTAACCAGTGGGATCATTGGTACGCTGCATCGCACATTTGATCAATATTAGTTTGGTTCAATATAGTACCGTTATAATACCGGCATTGGATGTAGTAACAGAAAAGGATACATCAAGTCATCAATCGAAAACAAAAATAATGAAAACTTGTACCAATTATGATAAATCGATAATACTGGTATGGTTCAATAATACCGATGCCGGTTCCGATGTTAATTGGTCACAGTCGACTCGGTCCATCATGACACCGGTAGGAACGTCGATAAAACCATTACAAACGATTCGTCACGGTAAAGAACAAATATATCGATTAAATTTGACTAGTTCACTTTTGAACGAAACTTATATCGAATCGTAAATAAAATAAGCGCATTAAATTATTTTATTAAAATAGCGAAAAGGGTAAACGGCGTAAATATCAATAATATTTGACCGGTTCGAATTTGAATAGAATTTTTATCAAATTGTAAAAAAAAAAAAACTTATGAGCATCGAATTAATTTTTAAAATAACGAAAGAGTGAAGAATGTCAATTTATATATAAAAATAACTAAATTCCATTAGACATTTACTACATTACATTCTCAAGATTCGGGAACAGTGTTTTACAATGATTGGGTCAAATGGGCGGCTAGGCTAGAGCAATAGTGCCAGCTGCCTTACACTCTCCTATTGGCCTAACAAATTTACGATTTTATCCCGCTTTAAATTACGATTTTGCCCCCAGTTTAAAATTACGCTTTCCTCCCAACTAAAAAATATAATAACCCTTTTGCCAGCAGCTAAAATTACGATTTTGCCATCGGTTTTAAAATTACGATTTTACCCTCAGCTTTTTATTTTATACCTGTTTTAAAATTACGGTTTTGCCCCCAGTTCAAAATAAAATTATACTTTCGCCCCCAGCTAAAATTACGATTTTGTCATCGGTTCTAAAATTACGATTTTACCCTCAGCTTTTTCTTTTATACCCGTTTTAAAATTACGGTTTTGCCCTCAACTCAAAATAAAATTATACTTTTGCCCCCAGCTCAAAATTATGATTTTTCCCTCGATTCAAAATTACGATTTCACCCTCAATTTAAATTACTTTTTTGCCCACAGCTAAAAATAAAATTATGGTTTTCCCTACCTTAAAATTACGATTTTACCCTCGGTTCAAAATTATGATTTTCCCAGTTCCCAACTTAACCGAAAATACGATTTTGCCCTTGGTAAAAAAATTAAGCTTTTACCCTCAGCCAAAATTACGTTTTCACCCAAGTTCAAAATAAAATTTTGTTTTTCCCCCGGCTCAAAATTACGATTTTACACTGATTTATTATTTTATACCCATTTTAAAATTACGGTTTTTCCCCAGTTTAAAATTACGTCTTTGCCCCAGTTCAATACAATTATGATTTTGCCCCCAGCTAAAATTTACGATTTTCCACTCGGTTCAAAATTACGATATCATCCTCAATTCAAAATTACGTTTTTTTGCCCTCGGTGCAAAATAAAAATATGGTTTTCCCCTAGCTAAAAATTTGGATTTTACCATCGGAAAAAAAAATTTGATTTTTCCCTAAGTAAAAATAAAAATATGACTTTGCCGTCAGCTAAAAATCGTGTTAAGGAGCTGCCTAACACTTTTTTTACTTTTTTTTTCTAGCAAAACTATGGTACTGTTTTTTTAATTGGTTAAGAATTATTCGGCTATCGCCCCGCAATGCGGGCGGGGCAACACCTAGTTTGATTACATGTATGTTAAATTAAGTGTATTATATTATTAAAATAATGAAAACGCTACACAATTTCAAATTTCAAATAAAAGAATTACTAAATCGTTAGACACTTTGATGATATGTACGTCATTCGGTCTGTATCGATTCGGCTTGTTATGATACCGGTATAGTATGACAATCGGTATAGCAAAATAAGAGATATAACCAAATGGATATCAACACATGGTTTACATCGATAAAAACAATAATAGTGGAACCATTATGGATGGTATAAATTATATCTACAATATTGAAAAATAAATAAAGAGTAAATTGCTAAAATCGTCCCTGAGGTTTGAGTATGTTTGTCATTTTCATTCAAAACAATTTTTTTTGTACAATATAGTCCTTCACTTTTGGGATTTTTTTTCATTTTCATCCAAACATCTAATTTTCTTTATTTTTTTATTAAACATTTGGAAATGACAAAAAATTCCAAATTTCAGGGATGATTTTGGCAAAAGAAGTCAGACATTTGGATGAAAATTACAAAAAATGTTAAAAGTGAAAGACTATATAGTACAAAAAGTTGTTTTAGATGAAAATGACAAACATACCCAAACCTTAGGGACGATTTTGGCAATTTACTCATAAATAAAAATTATAAAAAAACATGCCAATCATTTTTACGAAAAAAAAAGGAAAAGTATCGCATATAGTATAACTAGGTTATAACCCCGTGTATTACACGGGTTGAGAAAATAAAATATCAAATAGTTAATAACAAAGATTTAACAATTATAAAACGATATTTTAGGACACTTTTCTGATATCCGAACAAAATTTTGTTTTATGTATGATCAAAACTTGGGATGTTTGTCAAGTTTATAAATATAAAAACATTTGAACCATCGATTAGAAGACAAATTGTATCATCGACTTTCTCACGACGTGAACCCAAGTTTTATTTAAATAACAGTGGTCTTAATTTATTAGTTCTAAAAATATTGTTGATTGTTTCAATTATTAAGATATAATTTCTAATCTAGTAATTAATATAAAGAAAAAAAACCGTTCCCTCCATCCTCGTTATGAAAATGCTCGATATTTGTTTTAATTATTAAGATATAATTTCTAACCTAGTAATTAATATAAATAAATAATAAGATAATTTATGCAACTTTATCCGTAATTTCTTAACATCTGAGCCTCCAACGTCTTTTTTTCTAACTCTTTTAGCCCCTAACACTAACCCCATCCATTAAATGTTAGGGGCTAAAAGGGTTAGAAAAAAGACGTTAGGGGCCAAAAAAAATAGAAAAAAAAGACGTTGGAGGCTCAAATGTTAAATATTCTTTTTGGGCTAAAAGGGTAAAAGTGCTATAACCACAGGGGCCAAAATCGTAATTTACTCTATTAGTTAAATAAATAATATTATAAATGAGAAGGAGATTAAACTAAATAATAATTATCCATAAAAAATTAAACTAAATAATATTTAGTAGGAGAATTATCTATAATTAATTAGAAAATATTAAACTAAAATAATACTTATCTATAAAACATAGCCTAATATGATGACAAGTGTCCCCAAAATGGTTTCTTTTATTATATAGTATAGATGTGTAATTAAACTCCGATCTTTTTTTATACAAAGTGAAATGGGGTTTATTGTACCCTTCATAGAATTAGAGTGAATTTCAATAATTGTCCTTTATCTTTATACACAATTACAGACGGTGTCATTTACCTTTAAAATTAATTAGTTTTGTAATTTATTTTTCCAAATACTACACGGTTTGTCCTTTTTGCCTAACCCAATTAGTTTTTTTCGTTAAATCAGATCACACAAAGGGTGTTTTAGTCTTTTTTACCCGTTTATTTAAAAATATTTTAACAAATAAAACAAAATAAATTTTAAAAACTAATAATATATATTATAATATATAAGAAAAATCATTTTGTCTCTTTATCCCCTTCTCTAATTCTCTCCACTGCCACCCTCCACCACTCTCACACAACCACCACCAACCGCCACCCTCCACCACTCTTACACTGCCGCCGCCACCACCACCACCATCAACAATTATGAACTTTTGTCAATGGACGTAAAACCCTAATTTTTGTCAATCCCCTAAATTCAATTAAACCACTCATATTCAAGTACAAGAGACCGTCAACGATGTGTTCTGATCTATTCAATCAAATCATAAATAACTCATATTCAAATTCAATCAAATCACAAATAGGGTTCTGATCTGTTCGATCTCCAACAGATCGTCAGCAATGTGGTGGTGGGGGTTCCAATCTATTCAATCCGATTCTTGGTGGTGGTGTTATTGGGTTTTAGTTGCGGTCAACATGTGACGGTGGTAATGGGTGTGGTAGGTTTCAGGTGGCAGTGGTTATGGGGGTGGCAGGTGGAGGTGGCGGTGGTTATGGAGGCGGCAGGTGCAGAAGTCGCTGGTTATGGAGGCGGCGGTGATAATGGACGTGGCAGGTTTCAGGTGGCGGTGGTTATGGAGGACGCAGGTGAAGGTGGCGATAGTTATGGAGGTGTAAGTGACGGTGGTGATAGGGTGGCAGGAGGTGGTGGGAGAGAATGAAAGAGTAGGGTTTTTTTTGTGTATATATATATTATATATAGGGGAGCGCTAAAATGAAAACCACCTCCAGTTGTAAGAACCACAAGAATCAGTTCCTAACCACTAGATTAACAAGATGGATGGATGAGATTAAAAGTAACTAAAATTGTTAGGAAACTTTATTTGTAAGTATTGAAGAAAATCACAATCAACTGGATCTATGAAGAGATCACAGTCCTGAAGATCACAAACAAGAACAAGAAGATCAGATGGGACAATTGAAATGCACAACCTCTACTTCAAAGAAACACAGGTTGATCAAGAGCTGAATTGGATTATCAGAGAAGGTCAATTCTGATGGATTTGATGATATTTATGATGAAATATCATTAGTTTCTGACGATTCTGATCATCAGAACTTTTCTGATGATTTGTTCATCAGAATTTCTGATGAAGTGGTTTATCAGAATTCTGATGAAGTACCCCACTTGTCTGAAATTGGCTCTATCCTGCCACAATTACCGATGCAAGTTGACATTATTGGATATCATGATGAAAAAGGCAACTTGAACGTTGGATTCAATGAATATGTCAATTGGCCACTTTTTGCAGGACTTATTGCATGAATAAACTATTGTTTATTCATGCACCCAGCCTTCTATAAATAGAAGGCTCAACCAGGAGAAGCAAAGTGAGTTTGAAGCTTATCATTCATACATACATCAAAACTCCATTGCCCTCTCACCCACAGAATTCAAGATTCATTTGTACTAGATAATAATCTTACAATCACCTTGCAAACCATTTTGTTTCAAAGTGATATAAACTTGATAATTCTGTAGGTCTTGTTTCTTGAAAGTCTGATTTCCATTTCCGCACATCTTTTCACATCTACTGAAATCACTTGCCATATTACATGAAAAGAAGTTGTTTTAAGGCCATACTGGGTCCAACAATTGGTATAAGAGCAGATTGAATAAATTATTTTCAAACGATCAATCGCTCATCTTCTTTTCTCTAAATATGGCCAGCTTTCAATCCTGGAATAATGCTTTTAATATTTGTTCTATGTCCAAACCTCCGACTCTGGTCAGAGAGGAATACCCCCAATGGAAAGTCAGGATGGTCAATTTCCTTAATGGTCATGACCGAGCTCTGTTTCAATCCATTGAAGGGGGTCCACATATACCAATGACTGTAATACCAGCTATTCCAGCAACTGACCAATCACCTGCTATCCCTGCCTCCCAAGCTCCCAAAAGTGAAACACTTTGGAGTGAGGAAGACAAGGAAAAGGTGTCTGGGGATGAAAGGGCAAAGTCACTTTTAATAATGGCCATCCCCAATGACATATTTTCACAAGTTGATGCATGTGCATCAGCTAAGGAAATATGGGATCAGTTAGAAAATCTTTGTGAAGGAGGAGAAAGGATGAGAAGAAACAAGAGAACAAATAATGTCTCATCTTATGAAAGGTTTAAAAGTTTGCCAAATGAAAGATTAAATGATACATATAAAAGATTTACAAAACTTTTAAACGAGCTAAAGAAATTTGGAATAACTAAGTCAAATGATGAAAGAAACATAAAATTTCTTGATGCCCTTCCTAGAGAATGGAGAAGTCTAACCATGACTTTATCATCAACCTTAGAACTAGGAAACATGAGTCTTCATGACTTATACAGCATCTTGGTCCCCAGAGAGGCAGAAATATTTGAAGAAACCATTCAAAGAGGGGGATCTTTAGCTCTTATCTCAAACTCACAAAGATCAACAACTACCAATGATCCACAACCATCAAATAGCCAAAATCTTGAAACTTCTGATGCATCATAAGACTTTTCAGCTTTTGCTAAAGCGATAGCACTGCTCACCAAAACATTTGAGCAGAGGTTGAGGGGAGGTAGCCAGAGATACCAGAGAAGTGACAAAGGAAGGATGGATGGGAGATCTAAAGAAGAATTTAGATCTAAGGATAAAGGGAAGACTGAAGTTGTGTGTTACAAGTGCAAGCAGAGAGGTCATTACGCATCAGAATGCAAGACCAAAAAGCTGAAGGATGTTGCCTATTATGAGAAGAAGCTTGAAGAAGCAAAGAAACAGCAACAGGTAAGCTTAATTGCTGGAACAGATACATGGTTATCTGATGATTCTTCTGATGATGAAGAAGAAGAATTGGCAAATTTCTGCCTCATGGCACTTTCTGAAGGACTGCCAGAAACTTCAGAACAAAAGGTAAATTTAGACAATCTTGATCTTGAACACAAGCTAAACAAGCTCATGTCAGATTTTCTAAATCTGCAAGAAAAACATCAATAAGATATTAGAAAATCTGATGAGTTGCAAAGGACTTTGAATAAAATCATTCTTGAAAACCAATTTCTTATAGAGGATAGTTTAGATCAAAGAGCTAAAATTGAGTTTTATGAAAATGAAAGAAAAGTTCTTTACAAGAAAATCAATGACAAAGAAATCAATGTAAGAGGTTTTCAACAGGCCAAAGAGTTCATAAATTTTATTGAGTCCACACCTAAGAACAAAGGAGAGGGTTTAGGTTATACAAGATCAAATGGAAATAAACCCACTGTCTTTGTAAAAGCAACTCATCAAACAACAGTGAATGCAGTCAAGAATCTGTAAAGACTCCAGAAGCAGTTCACTCATCTTTTCAAAATTATCCACTCATTCCATCAGAAGAAGAAATATCAGAAAATTCTGATAACTCTTGTATGTCTGTTGACATACTGAAGCTTGTTCAACACCATCTTCAAAAGAAAAATGTAAAATTTGTTAATGGCTCAGCATTTAACAGAGTTTCTGATGCAAAACAAAGAATAAGAAATAAAATTATTAGGATTCCATCAAAAACAGTACCCAAGCATGCCTGGGTACCAAAAACCCTCTAATCATTTCATTTCAGGACCATCATGTGCAGCAGATCTGGTACTGCGACTCAGGAAGCTCCAAGCACATGACTGGGGACAGGAGCTTACTCAGCAACTTTGTTTCAAGGCTGGGTAGAATGGTAAAGTTTGGAAATTGAGTGAAAGGAAGGATCATGGGATATGGATGCATAAGGTATGAATGTTTAACCATAGAAAGAGTAGCCTATGTTGAAGGCTTAACAAATAATCTGCTTTGTTATGGTCAGTTCAATTATAAAAATTACTCAGATAATTTTATCACCAGAAAAATGCTTGATAAATTGCTTTAGTGATAATCAAAATCACATATCTGATAAATCACCAGAAAATCTGGCAACTTATCAGAAATTCTGATGAAGTCATCAGAAAATCTGATACAACATCAGAACACCTGATAACTCGTCAGAATTCTGGTGAATCATCAGAATATATGCTGGATAATCAGAATTATCGTAGTTCATTAAATCAATTTGCTGCATGTCATCATCCTTATTCATATCTCTCAACAGTATATTCATAAATTGTACATTGGCAATTTTCTTTTATTAAATTTTTTTTTTCTTGCTAGTGCTGATAACGTCATTCAACATAAAATTTATGGGAACTCGCTAATATGGAACTTTCTCTCTCCTTCATTAAATACACCCCATCATGTATTAAGAAGGTTGAAGTGACAGGTAGGCTACGATGATACATTACCAGAAATTAGCCGCCTAAATCATTTAATGCAAGTGTAGTGGAGAAGGAACTTGTCTCTGTTATTTTT
Organism: Helianthus tuberosus; assembly: GCA_030545235.1. NCBI lineage: Eukaryota > Viridiplantae > Streptophyta > Magnoliopsida > Asterales > Asteraceae > Helianthus > Helianthus tuberosus. The sequence goes on from CM060432.1 coordinate 143,019,397, forward strand.
TTCTGTCCTCTGGTAATCATTAAAATAACATAGATTGCGGTGAAGAAAATCTACAAGTTGGTAGCTTCCATTTATGGCAAATTTTAAGTTTGCTATAAATAATCACCACTTTGAGTTAAAAATCTGTCTTCTTCACTCCTCTTCTTCACATCATATTCTCACACACTCACAAAATGAACACCATCAAAGATGAATGTTTCCCACTTGATCTTTATCCATATCATAACCTTAGATTGAGGACCAATCTGGAAGGTCCTCAATGGGAAGGGTGTCAAGTTGTGCTTAAGATGCTCATGAGTAGCAACTTGAGCTATGCCCTCACTGCTCATATAACTGTTCATCCAGAGATTCTTCAAATCTTCTGAAAAAATGCAACATTATCTGAGTATCAGAACAGGGGACAGATGGCCATCAAGAGTGAGGTGCCGAATCAGAAAATTCTGGTAAATGAAGCCACCATCAGGACAGCTCTTCAACTCGATGATAATAATGACTTCCTGATGTTCACAAGGGCTCAGAAAGATGATGTCTTGAGGCAAATGGGTTACCACACGCAAACCCAACAACGAGCAATCAACAAACATGGCTTCATCAAGCCATGGCAATATCTGGTCACACAGATGGGTGCATGTTTTTCAAAGAAGGTCATCAATCATCATGAAGTATCTCTTAGATTGATGGAGCCCATACTGGCACTCGTACTCAAAGTACCTTACAACTTCTCTCATTATCTAATGAGTGATTTTGCAAGTAATATGTGGGTTGGCAAGCCATTCTTGATGTATCCTCTTTTTCTGACAAAGATAATAACGAGCCAGCTAGACTTTGCAGGCATTCCTGCAAGTTATCCAAGAGCTGATATGAGACTTCAAGAAAACATGGGTCTCAGCATGCTTGTACCCACCAACCACAACTATGGGTTAATAATTGATATGTTGTTGCTTCTGGAAATGGAACATGGTGAAGGCATAGATATTGATTAGATTCTGTTTGCTTTGCCTGTACAAATTTTTCTTTGTTTATATGTTAATATTCTGTACTTGCTTGATCTTTTGGTTTATATTTTTTTGGGAAATGGGTAAATATGAAATGATCATCAGAAATCAAAATTCTGACTCAAAACTCAAAATTTCTGATGACAGGAGACAAAATCTGGTAATTCAAAAATAGATCTAAATTGTTTTCTGATAAAACTTCAATAATAAATTGCTTTAGAAGATATCAGAAAAACGCCAAGAGACATGGACATCACCAGAAATACAAATGTGAGTCTTCTGATCCTATCTCATTCCCTCTCATCTAAAAAAAAAAAAATCTGCTGAAGAGGATCACAAGTTTAGGGGGAAAACTCAACCAAGAAATTCTGTTGAAAAATCTGTTGACTTCTGTTGACCACATCTAAATGGTCAACAGAAGTCAGAACAAAAGGAAATACATATGTTCAAACAAGAATTTATGTTGACATCATCAGAATGGGACTTTTGACTTACAAAGAAAAGAGGATGCATATGAAGGAAGATGATTGGACCTCCTATCTAATGGGATCCACAAAGAAGAAAAGGTGTCATAGAACCGATAGTTTTCTCCAATAAAAAATCAGCTCAATTTCTTCGTGAAGAAATGATTTGAAGAAACTACAAATTGAAGGGACAAGTTGAAAAGGCATAACCACGATTACATGATAAACCATCTCATTAATGTCTTGATACCCACGATCTAACGGTTACATTCTGAACCATCAACTCACATCACACGATCTAACGGTTATAAAGACATTTAATGAGATTTTAACCACCATTACATGCCACGTTCTAAACCCCCTCAACTCCATACACCCACAACACTCTGCTGAAATACTCTTATATAAGACACACTTAGCAGAAATTCAAAAATCACTCAACTTCCTCACAAAAACTTCAACCCTGAAAATCCCCTGTTTCTCACTTACAACTCAAAAATCCCTAAATTTCAAACCCTAACTCACAAAGATCAAAAATGGCAGAAGTAAACCTCAACATCCCAATTGTTCAACATGAAGTTCCTTTTGTTGAAGATGCAGAATTTCTACCAATGAAAGATAACAATCTGCTGATGAACACAGAGCACTCGGAGTATGACATAAGATGTCAACTTCTGGTAGAATATCTCACAAAATGTCCAATCTCAGGAGCACTAACAAAAGGAAGAGAGGTACCAGAAAGGCTACTACAGCAATTTGTTCGCACTTTTAATGAAGTTGAAGAAAATCAGGCATCTGCTCATGTATGGGGAAGTGTTTTTGTAACATTGACTCCTGCAAGAGTAAGAGAGTGGCTTGAACTGCCTATTCTTGATAGTTATGTTGAACCTCCAAGCAAAGAAGAATTAATAAGCTTCATTATTGGGCTTGGCTACAAGAAAAAGAATATCAACAAAATTGGAGCAATTAGAAGAAGTGAATTGCCAGCCATCTGGCAAGTGATGATGGAAGTGCTAAACAAATGTCTCACTTCAAAGATAGGAGGAACTGATCAAATCAGTCAAGCTATTCTGACAATCATGTATGGACTCATAACTGGGTTCAAAATTGATTATGGGTCAGAAATTTTCAACCTACTCAAAAGATCAATCATCACCAGAAACGGAAGAATAATCTCACATCTGCCATATCCAAGGTTAATCTCTATTTTCATCTCAGAAACTTTTGCTACAAGGAACATGGAAATTCCAATTTTGGAAGATGTTTGGAGGTCAAACACCATGAAGGCCTGGAGTTCCAATCATGGATGGGAATCAGACAAAGATATCCCTATGTTACCAGAAAGCATGATATGCTTCATTGCACCAGACTCACAATACAGAATACAACATGAAGAACTTCTGACCAAATCAGATTCTCCAACAGAAGAGCCCAGCAGAGAAGTTGTGAACTGTTCTTCATCAACAGAAAAAAGGAGATGATGAGAAGTCCTCGCCATCAGAAAAGGAGGATGCAGAAGGAAAAAGAATTCAGGAGACAGCTAACTTGGCGATAGCTAACTCACCAGAAAGCAAGAAAGAACATGCTAAAAGTCAACAAATTCATGAAGCAGGAACTCATCATGAATTTGAAATTCATCAAGAACATTATGCAGAATCGCATATTGCTGGAGAAATGCATACTGCTGAAATTGAAGCCACTGAAGTCATACATTATGATGAATCTCATATTGCTGGTACATCTCTTTTAAACACTGTTTTAGTTGAGTCTCACAGAGAAGAAACAAAATCAGAAAGCTCGGTTAATGTATCCTACAAGATAGAATACAGAACAACTAAGGTTGATGAGGAGGTTACTAGTTCCATTAATCTCAACTCTGAATCAGAAAACGAGGAAGAGGATGAGATCCCAACAGATAGAGATCAGGAAACTGATCAAGGAAATCTGGCAAAAGGTAATTTGTTTACCTCAAAAACTTGTGGAGAATCATATGTTGATATGGTTCAAGGACACAAGGAAATCCAGGATGAAAATGAGTTTTTCATCACTGGTGGAGATGATTCTGGTAAACTTAAAGCTGCATCAAAATCTGGTAAAGCCAAAAGTGACCCAATCATTTCCGAAACAGTAGCCAATGTGTTTGCAGCTGGTATGTTACGAGGAACATCTGTTGTTCCCAATATCCCTGAAACACCCATGAACCAAGAGAATTTAGAAACAGTGCTGGAAAATATTTACAAAGTCTGCAAAAGAAATCCAGTTGAAGAAAAACTTGATATGTTGTTGTCAGAAATACAAGGTCAAAGAGCTGATATGAAGACTCTGTCAGAATCAGTGGAGGCAATAAAGAAACAAACTGAAGAAAACACTAAAGCACTAAAGTCTCTTCAAAAGATGAAAGAAAAGGCACCAGAATCCAACATCTCTGCATCAGAAATCCAGAAGATTCTCACTGAAATAGAAAAGATCAAGGCACAAGTTGCAAATGCGGTAGAATCAAGGCAATCAAGCAGTTTAAACAGAGTTTTGGAGGAAGTTACCATGCTGAGGGCAAGCAATAACAGTATCACAGATGCCCTTGAGAAGCTGTCAAAAGAATGGGCTGTAATTCAGACGAAAGCTCAAACTGAATTCACAAATGTTCAGAAAAACATAACCAGCAACTCAAAACAGGTAAAATAAGTGCAACAGCTAATAGAGAAGATGCAATTCAACATTGCAAGATTGGCCAAAGTGGATCCCCAAGAACTCATGAAAGAAATTCCTGCTGAAAGCTCACATCAAGAAGCTTCAAAGTCAACTCCTCAACAATCATCAACCACACCAATCATCAAAGCTGGAATCACAACGATGGGTCCACCTCCAAATGTCCCAAAAGATGAAATGCTGAAAAGGTTAGCAACTGCAAAACCTCAGGTTATTAAAAATTTGAAATTGCTAGCATCTGTTCCAAATCCAACATTGTCTGATGACTCTGCTATAAGTAAATATATGAATATACAAACAATGAATGAATGGGAACAAGAAGGTGACACATTAAGAAAATAAAAAATTGTTAAGAGAAAAATCTCTGAAACCAAGTCTATCGTGGTTAAAGAGATTGCCCGGGATGTAATGATATTTCCTGAGAAAAATCTGATGAGCTATTATTTAACAAAAGAAGATGAACTACCAAGATCACTATCTCCTACCAGATTGGGTCTAAGAGAAGAAAGGATGAAAAGAGGGTCAGGTAGCATTTACAAACAGAATGGGAATCCAGTAAGGAGAATTTTAAAGGTGGATGAAGTGATAGTTGCAACTGATGATGTTGGAGGAACTCATGTGCAAAACAGATACACACTTCAAAGAGAAATGGGGAAGAACAAAAGGTGACTGATGAAGAAATAGCTTACCAGTTGCATCCTTTAGACATTCTGTTTCTAAAGGATCACTATGAAAAGGAAAAGAAAAATAAACAAGAGGTCAGAAGGGCATTAAATGGCACATCAAAGGCTGGAATATTGCTATTTGAAAGAATGGCTTTTTCAGACTTTGATCTATGCATCAACTATGAGCATGTGCACAACAAAAAGGTGTATGTCAGGTCACCAAAGACAAAAGTTCCCTCAGATATATCGGAAGATGCAAGATCTAGAGACATCATTATGCTGACAAGTAAAAAGGGAGAACAGGACTATGGTGTAATCTTCAGAGATCATGATAATAACAAAGCTCTATTCAGAAGTGTTGACATCTGTAAGTACTCAAATCAAACTCTGAAGTATATGTTGAAAACCATGAACAAAAGACAAGAACATCTTCAGAAGATAGAAAAGAACTTGAAGGGAAGCAGAAAAGAAATTGAGCAAATGATTGAAGAATAGATCCAAGCAAGAGAATGGTACAAAGACATGTATATCAGCTGCAACAAATACATCTCCTACAAAAAGCAGTTAAAGAAAGGAGATGTGCACAAGAGAGTGAAGCTGAATTGAAGAACCTGTTCATTTGAATTTTTCTCTTTCATGTAATTCGTTTTTCAGAGACCATCAGTAACTGGTTTAAATTTGCAAGTATTTTATTTCCACTTTTTGGAAATTTTCTGTTCATAAGATAGTTCATTTTCTTACAATACTTAGGGGGAAACTGTTAGGAAACTTTATTTGTAAGTATTGAAGAAAATCACAATCAACTGGATCTATGAAGAGATCACAGTCCTGAAGATCACAAACAAGAACAAGAAGATCAGATGGGACAATTGAAATGCACAGCATCTACTTCAAAGAAACACAGGTTGATCAAGAGCTGAATTGGATTATCAGAGAAGGTCAATTCTGATGGATGTGATGATATTTCTGATGAAATATCATCAGTTTCTGATGAAGTGGTTTATCAGAATTTTGATGAAGTACCCCACTTGTCTGAAATTGGCTCTATCCTGCCACAATTACCGATGCAAGTTGACATTATTGGATATCATGATGAAAAAGGCAACTTGAACGTTGGATTCAATGAATATGTCAATTGGCCCCTTTTTGCAGGACTTATTGCATGAATAAACTATTGTTTATTCATGCACCCAGCCTTCTATAAATAGAAGGCTCAACCAGGAGAAGCAAAGTGAGTTTGAAGCTTATCATTCATACATACATCAAAACTCCATTGCCCTCTCACCCACAGAATTCAAGATTCATTTGTACTAGATAATAATCTTACAATCACCTTGTAAACCCTTTTGTTTCAAAGTGATATAAACTTGATAATTCTGTAGGTCTTGTTTCTTGAAAGTCTGATTTCCATTTCCGCACATCTTTTTCACATCTACTGAAATCACTTGCCATATTACGTGAAAAGAAGTTGTTTTAAGGCCATACTGGGTCCAACAAAAATTAATATTAAATACATTTTGTCTTATTATGTGTTTAATATTTTAATCCAAAAGGGTATTTTAGTAAAATTAATCTTTTTTGTCTTTTTGTCTTTATTATTTTTTTATTACTTTTTTGTTTTATTATATTACTTTTTATTTTTTAAAAAGAATTTTTTTATTAAAAGCGTTTTTAAATACAAATTTTTTTAACAAGACAAGTTTTTTTGCGCGCCGGTTTTTACACGCCGTTTTTACGCCCGGATTTTTCACGCATCTTTTTTTAACGGGTTGTTTTTGCACGCCGTTTTTTACGCTCGGCTTTTTCAAGCGTCGTTTTTTTAACGCGCCGTTTTTTACATCCCGTTTTAACGCGGCGTTTTTTACGTCCCGTTTCTTTTTCGCGACGTTTTTATGCGCCGCATTCACGCCCTTTGTTTAGGCGCCGTTTTATCACACGGTTTTTTACGTTTTACAATTTACGTAGAAAAAGTTTTACGTTTTACGTAAAACTTTTTACGTTTTACGATTTACGTAATGGCGCAACCCCCGATCCGTTATCTTTCCCGGGAACGGGCGGACGCGAACTCAGAGTTCGGTGGTATCAGCTTGTTTAATTTGGCAGCGGAAATTACATCAGGATCGTAGTTAGGAAATGTTTATCAGAGTAAAACCACCTCATTTAATATTAATAATCACATGGGCAAAACCCAAGTTTCTTATTACAATACGTTTATAGGGATAAACCCTATTTTATTGAATTTAAAACATCGTGTTTTAGGTAACTTTTATAGCCACATTTTTCCCAAGCCTTCAGTGCTCTCCAGCTGGCTTTTTACTAATTGGCTGTCACATTGTGTTACCTAAAACGCGTTTTAAAAACATTTGTCAGTGGGAAATACTGGTGAGTGAATCCCAGTTTAATTAAGAAACATTTTATCAATTAAAACAGTATTGAGAGCGATCACATTGTTTATTTCTACACAATTACTCATTCAGTACTGTCAATCCTGACTTGTGGGTCATATTACACATTGGCTAACTCGTCGTCCAATGGTAACGTACTGTCATCCCCGACTTACTACTCGCAGTAGTAAATTTTGTATACAAAACCCCAACATACCGGCAGTAATTAAAGAACTACAAAGACTCAATCACCGCTTAATCACATTGTAAAACATTTAAGGTTTTGTAAACAGTTACAAAAAGGTTAACAAAAAGTGGACAAACTCACATTGCTATCTTAGACTCGTGGAAGGGTTTCTTGGAAATAATTTATAATTTACACAAATGTACTTAGGTTAGTATCATAACCCTTTGAAAATATTAATGATACCCTCCCGAGACGGTATTCCAACAACTACGTCGGGCAGAACCACGACAGTTGTTACGGAACCCTAAATCAATCGGGCAGCGTATCTACTACGAAACTGGGGTTATAATACTTACAACGGAGCAGAACCTCGCTAATTAGGGGGTATAATACCAGATTTCTAAAGCCTATATTCAAAAATTTGAGATACAGAAACATTTGTGAACGAAATGAAATAAAATCCGATGCGTTCTATTTATAGGTGCTGAATCTGGTCCTCACGCGGCCCGCGTAAAGAATAAGCGGGGCTTACGCGGCCCGCGTCATAGCCGGGTAGGGTTTAGGTGATCCGGGTCATCGCCTAGACTTGCCACGATGTCGACACGTGTCGGCCTCTGGTGTCGCTGCGTTGTTGATCTTACGCAGCTCGCGTTAGCTTAAACGAGGTCTTACGCGGCCCGCCTTAATTTAAGAAATCAACGTAGTCAGTTTTGAGCCTTGATACCGCCCGCGTGAAGGTTGAGGTGGGTCCTACGCGGCCCGCCTCAGCTTAAAAATCAGATTTTAAATTTTATTTTTAATGCTATACTGTATTTCGGGCTCGGTTTTCACATACGGGATGTATTTAAAGACATATTGGGACATTTTTAAATATAAAAGGGTGTCAAAAATATTCGAGAGTGTCGGTTTTACTGAGGGTTGTTACACATAACGCTTTTTACGTTTTACGATTTACGTAAAACTTTTTACGTTTTACTTCAAAATTTTTACGTTTTAAAATAAACTTTTTACGTTTTACGTTAAAATTTTTACGTTTTACGTAAAACTTTTTACGTTTTACGTTTTTACGTTTTTACGTTTTACGTTTTTACGTTTTACGGTAAACTTTTTACGTTTTACGTTAAAATTTTTACGTTTTACTTTTACGTTTTTACGGTAAACTTTTTACGTTTTACGGTAAACTTTTTAAGTTTTACGTTAAACTTTTTACGTTTTACGTTTTTCCGTTTTACGTTAAAAAGTTTACGTTTTACGTTAAAAAATTTACGGTGTGGCTCAGATTTTCCGTAAATCAAAAGGCTGCAAAGTGGTGTTGCAGGTTCAAAAACCTACCCTCCACCATCGTTGTCGTGCCATCGTCATCAAAATCTAGGGTTTTTTTATCAACGCCACCCAAATCCAGTTGATCAAAACCCACATAGTTCACTTATTAAAAAATCACCAGAACATCCAAAAATCAGCCGTAAACATAAAAAAAAAACCAGCATCATCAAAAAATCAGCGGTAAACATCAAAATAAGCAGCATCATCAAAAAATCACCAGAACATCAAAAAATCAGCCGTAAACATAAAAAAAATCACCAGAACATTAAAAAATCAGCCGTAAACAGGGACACAAGATCAGAACCAAAAACATCAAAATCACCAGATCAAACCCCCTCCAAAGAATCCCAAAACTCAAACCAAAATTCAAACCCACAAAATTTCAAAAAAAGTCCACATTTTTTACAACAGATCAATCCCACAAAAATAAAAAAACCACTAAGAAATACCAACAGAATCAAAGAATCGCTAAATTTTTATTTGCTCGAACTCAAAACAAAACTCAAACCTGCAACCGGCGTCACCGGCTCATCCACCGCCTTCCCTGGCTCAACCACCATCACCTCTACCGGCCCTCTCCACCCACCCACCATCCCCACCGCCACCGACCCCCAAACGCCACCACCACCAAACACCAGTCTCAAAGGGGGGGGCGGAGAGGAAAGGGAGGCAGAAGATGCCGTCGGAGAGCCGCCACCACCAACCCCCAATGTTATAAACAACCATGACCGTCGAACACCGGCTCGGATCTTGAAAACGCTAAAACTTGAAACAGTGGAGAGGATGATGGGTTTCAAATGAGGCTTCACAACTCAAAGAACCCACTTGGATTTCTTCAAAAGATGTAGTGTTTTTCAGTTGGGTAAGTTTCAGACTCAAGATTTGCAGAAAGCCCAAGTTTTTGCCCTATCAAAAATTGTGAAATTGGAATGAAGAGTTTGTAGATCAAGAAGGGGTTTTGTGTGTTTCAGTAGATTTGAACAAAGGGAAACACAAGGATCGAAGCCCTTGGTCTCTAAAAGATGAAAGAAAACAAAAAAAAAAGGGAATCTGACAATATTAAATGAGGAGAGAGAGGAGGGATTTGACATTTGGGGTAAATGACCAAACTACCCTTTTTGTTGGCAGAATATGATTGGTGGAAAGTGGTTCTCATGGTTCTTACAACTAGAGGTGATTTTCATTTACCGGCCCCTTATATATATAGGGGATGAATCATGAGAAAACTAGTTTAAATGAGAAAACCAAAAAAACCTAAAAACATACCAATTTTTTTTTTTTTTACAATTTATTATATAAAAATCGCTACTTTTTATGTATGGAAAAAAAATTTCAAAAAAAAAAAAATTGTTGTACTGCACATGTGCACTAATACATAAAGCTTAAACCACTTAACTCACCCCCCACCGACACCCCCCAAAAACCTAAAGCCCCCACCCCCCCCCCCCCCAAAACCTAAATTCACCCTCCCACCAACAGCCTAACCTCCCCCCCCCCCAAAAAAAAAACCTAAACCCCCTCCCTCCCGAAAACCTAAAACTAAACCCTAAACATAAACCCGAAAAAAACCTAAACCCCCCCACCCCCATCCCCCAAAAACCTAAACCCCCCCCCCCCACACCCAAAAACCTAATCCTAATTCTAAACCTCCAAAAAAACTAACCCTAAAAGCTAAACTAGACTCAAAAGCTAATTTTAAGCATGTAATGCAATTGTAAACCCGAAAAAAACCTAAACCCCCCCCCCCCCACCCCAACCCCCCAAAAACCTAATCCTAATCCTAAACCTCCAAAAAAACTAACCCTAAAAGCTAAACTAGACTCAAAAAGCTAATTTTAAGCTTGTAATGCAATTGTAGTACATGTTATATTGCACATGTGCACTACTATAATAATAGTATTGAAAACAAGACGACACCATAAATCTTTTTTTATGTCATAAAAAATATGCTCGAATATACTTGAATGAAAGATACAAAAATTTGTGATCTTATGGTGCCATTTTTGTTTTAAAATGATAACGTATGGAGAAATGGGAAATGTTTGAAAAGTTATATATTTTTTTTTTCCAATTTTACCCCTCCTTCATTAAAAGTCCCCCCTCCTTCATTAAAAGTCTCCCCCCTCCTTTTTAGTGGTTTTTAGTTAGTTTTCTAGTTTTCTCATTTATATCTAGTTTTCTCATGATCCTCTCTCTCTCTCTCTCTCTCTCTCTATATATATATATATATATATATATTATTTTTCTAAACCTTATTTAAGTTATTTGCACAATTAGTCCCTTCAAAGGTAAAATGACAAAATTGCCCTCACTTGACAAGATTTAACAAAAAAACTATCTGGGTTAGGCCAAAATGACAAACCGTGTAGCATTTGGAAACATAAAGTACAAAACTAATCAATTTTTAAAGTAAAGGACACCGTCTGAAATTGGGTATAAAGATAAAGGACAATTTTGAAATTCACTTAGAAAATTATATAAGAATTACATGTAAAGAGCAAAAACTGCTTACGTCGCAACCCATTTTAAATAGCAACAAAATGATTGTGTACATTTAATACTAACTTTATTCCCTATCAAAAACCTTTAAGTTAGTTTTATCACATTATGTACCAATATATATGTTTGAAAACACTTAAAGCAACTTTTCTAGATATCTCAGAATGATCTTTTTTTAACGGCCAACGAATCCTAAAATTCATCATATCAGGATACATTTGCTTTCGAACTGGGAAAAACCCTCACCCAGGGCAAAAGCCCGTGAACACTCGCCCAAAGGCACGACGGTGCGGTGAGGTAAAACCCACTCAGTTCAAGGATCGAACTAGCGATCTCTACCTATTCGCCTAGTCTCCCATCATCACCAGGTGCCGCAGAAAATAATGGGGAAGGCAGGAATCGAACTTGGGTCCTTAGAACACCAAGTTTCTCCATTACCACTCCACCACCACCTTATTGGCTATTTCAGAATGATCTATTGGCCATATTGGTTTATATTGAGTCACTTTTGGTAAAAAGAATCATAATTGCAATTATGGATCAGTAAAGATCCTCATTTTTCTCATCTGGTTGCTTCCCGCTTCTTTTGTTTGTTAGCCTCCTGTTTTTTTCTTCTTTTAAGGTTGATATCTTGCAATATTGCATATATAGAGTGTAAACGAGTTATATTTAGCTCTAGCTCGTCTAGTTTAACCTAATAAAGTTTGAGCTTGATTTTGAGACAAATGTGTAAAGCCTGACTTCTCCTCATAATAGCCATACAAGTCCGTATTTAACTTGAATTTGACTCATTAATTATTTAGTATTTATATATAATGATATTATATCATTTACCATGTACCCATATAAATTACCATGTACCCATATAAATATTACATTACAGTTGTTTAAGTAATATGATTGTTTGGATTTGCAACTATTTTCAAAATCGCTATTGTAGAAATTTATGATTCAAACACAAACATACAAAACAACACAAGAAATAGCGACAAAACAGGTGACAAAATCTTATTAAACCAACCCAAAAGAATTTCCCCCCAAATACCCAGAGATCTTACAATAGTAAGATCAAAAACAATACAAGATACAGAAAGTATCTAGATGATCATCCACTGATGATCATCAATACAACAATACAACTAATACAATAGAATAATCTCTCAGATACAGTTGAGAGATTATTTATACAAATCTCCGATCACAAAACCCTAACGGAGAAACTATGAACACGAGAGAGAAAGTAAACTGAACAACTCAATGAGAGTGAAGGATATGAGAGCTTTATATAGTGTGAAACTTAACACGTTTCACTTTAGTCCAAATCTTCTGACCGAGATGATCGCAGTCCTCAGAAAGTTACACAATGCACCCCTTAGATATTTTGAGCAGTTGGACCTGTTGCAACAACCCAACAACTAACAAACGTATCAGAGGGTAATAAGCCCAATAACAATATAAGAGTAAATAAGCCCAAACCAAATGAATGACAAATAGCCCAGATAATTTCAACATCCCCCCTTCATTCAATTGGTTTAAACAGATCAATTAAACCCAGTTTTTTACAAAATTCTTCATGCTGTAAAGCATTAAGACCTTTTGTAAATATGTCAGCAAGTTGACTTTCGGAGTCAACTTTAGTAGGATTTATAAGACCATCAGCCACTTTTTCTCTCAAAAAATGCAAATCCAACTCAAAATGTTTAGTCCTTTCATGAAATACTGGATTAGCTGCTATTGACATAGTAGCTTGACTATCACATTTCAAAACCATAGGTAATTGGCAGTTAATGCACAGCTCGGACAACAAATTTCTTAACCACATAAGTTCCCAAGTAGCTGAGCACATAGCTCTGTACTCAGCTTCTGCAGTCGATCGTGAAACAGTGGTTTGTTTCTTGATTTTTCCAAGCAACAAGACACTCTCCTAAAAATACACAATAACCAGTTACTGATTTCCGAGTAGACAAGCACTTTGCCCAGTCAGAATCAGCAAACCCATACAAATCCAAATTAATACTTTTCTTAAAGCTTAAACCTTTACCAGGACTTTGTTTTAAGTACCTTAACAGCCTTAAAGCCAAGTCTAAGTGCACCTCTTTTGGACTATGCATAAACTGACTCAAAAACTGAACAGTATAACTAATATCAGGTCTTGTGAGAGACAAGTATATCAGTTTCCCAATCAGTTTTTGAAACCCAGTCACATTTTTAAGCAACTGCTGACTTTTATCAACTTTAGAAGTGACCAAAGAACTTTGTTCTATAGGTGTATTAACAGGTTTACAACCTAAATACCCAAATTCATTTAAGAGTTCCAAACAATACTTTCTTTGACTAAGACAAACAATTTTTTGATCATACAATACTTCAATACCTAGAAAGTATTTCAAAACTCCTAAATCTTTTATTTTAAAAGTTTCATTTAAGACATGTTTAACATTTTTAATCTCATCATCATAATTTCCAGTTATCACAATATCATCTACATACACCCACAGAAACACTGTCACACCTTTTTTTGACAAAATAAACAAGGAATTATCACATTTGCTTTGTATAAAGCCAATATTTAACAAGACATCAGTCAATCTTTCATTCCATTTCCTAGGTGCCTGTTTAAGGCCATACAAGGACTTAACAAGTTTGCACACTTTCGATTCATTTTTAGAATAGTATCCTTGTGGTAATTTCATATATACATCTTCAGTAATAGTACCATGCAAGAAAGCATTATCAACATCAAGCTGATATAAAGGCCAATCAAAAAGCACAGCCAAAGTTATAACAGTTCTAACAGAAACCATTTTGACCACAGGTGAGAAGGTCTCTCCAAAGTCAAGACCTTCTCTTTGATTAAAACCCTTAGCAACTAGTCTGGCTTTAAACCTTTCTACTTCTCCACTAGACTTGTATTTAACCCTATATACCTATTTACACCCAATCTGCCTTGAGGAAGATCAGTTAGAACCCATGTATTATTTCTGAACAAAGCTTCCATTTCTTTGTTCATTGCTTCTACCCACCTGGGATCATTTGTTGCTTCCTCATAACAAGAAGGCTCAACTGTTTTATTTAACGAAGTAGTAAAACACAGGTTGTCAACATACAAGCATGAACAATTGACAACTTTATCCAAACTATACTTAACCTTACTATTTAAAACAAAATGTTCAAACCTTTTAGGCAAAACAACTTTTCTATTTGACCTCCTAAGAATAGAACTTGTTCCCTCAGATGGGTTGATCTCATCATTGAAGTACTAGTGTCCTCTGCCCTACCAGACCCTTCACTACTACTACTTTCAACTCCAATTGTGGAATGTTGATGTTCAACATTACTTGGAGTGGCAGATGTAGAGGGGATTGGTTGCTGATCATCACCAGTAACCTCATGAGATTCATGACTCCCCTCTTCATCATTGGGAATTATAGGATTAGTGGTTAATGCTTTAATACTATCAAAAAAATTTAAATGATTCAAACTATCAGTTAAAGTTTTATCTTGATTGGTTAACTGATTTGATTTATAAGGAAAGACAGTTTCATAAAACTTTACATCTCTAGAATAAAATTCTTTTTTATTATCTAAACTCCACAATTTGTAACCTTTTTTAACATTTGAATAACCAATCAAGATACATTTTTCAGCATTAAAAGACAACTTATCTAAATCATTTAGAATAGTACTAAAGCATAAACAACCAAATATCCTAAGATGAGCAAGAGAGGGTTTAAAACCAAACATTAACTCATATGGACTTTTTCCTAGAAGCACAGACGAAGGTAACCTGTTAATAAGATAAACAGCAGTCAACACACAATCAGACCAGAAACTAAGTGGAACACCACTTTGGAACAACAAAGATCTTGCCAAATTTAAAAGATGTCGATGTTTTCTCTCAACCACACTGATGTGTTCAAAATGCAACATATAAATTTCATCAATTGTGGCATAAAACTAACCCTTTTTTAGTACTAATGTTGGAAAAAGTGTGCTTTTGTCTTCCTTTTGTATTTTCAGGATGAAATGAGCTCAAATTAACAAAAGAAGCAAAAAGACATCAAAATCTAACATAAATACAAGAAAAGGAACAAGACGTGACATGCCCGACCCCACGATAGCATCTTCCCAAGCAAAACAAGACAACAGAAGACTGAACACGCCCTGTGCTCAGCCAGCACGGGGGCGTGCCCAAGTGTCAGGAGAAAAGACAAAGTGGTAGAAGCTTCTATTGCCCACCACAGGGCCGTGCTCAGCGGGCACGGGGCCGTGGTCAACTATAAGATTCGCGCAATCTAGCAAATCTTCATAGTATAATGATTCTTCTGCACACGGGGTCGTGCTCAGCGGACACGGGGGCGTGCTCAACTAATAAGACAAAGCTGCATTAAATGAAGAAAGAGAAGGATGTGGACACAGGGCCGTGCCCACTGGACACGGGGCCGTGCCCGAGCTTCTGTTCAGCCTATAAATAGGAGTGCTTGGCTCAAGCTCAAACCATCCCCTTGGCACACCACCTCTCTCACAGTTCACTCACCACCCACCACCACCATAACACCATCATCCACCACCATCATCCATTGTCCGTCGTAGAGTGTGTGAGTCGTCTCGGGATCCAAGATTGATCGTAAGAGTTCTTGACAATCAAGGCCATGTTTGCCTAAGTCTCTTACATCACTTGGTGAAGACAAAGTGTCTAGTGTAATACTTTTTATTTTTAATCTTTTCGCACTTTTTACTTGGTTTTGTATTAATGACTTTAATAACTAGTTTCTTATGTTGAAGGTGATCTTTCCTTATCGTTTGTCCGTGGTGTCTTGGCATTATTTTACTGTCTATATAAAATAAAAGATTTTCACCATTCATATCTCCACGGTCTATATGGAGGTATGTTGGCTACCTGGTCGGGGGTTAAGGGAACGGTTTGGTAAAGGTCTTGCCATTGTTCAGCGTTTAGAGGTCCTGCAATGGACCTGGGTCAAATTTAGTAGGACCTCCTTCAATACTTAACGGTATTGGATGGCGGGGGTCCAAACTCTTTGATCCCATCATAAGTTAACTACTATTAATACTATAACCCGGCTATTTAGGACTGTATCCCTGCTGACTCAGACTACTTAGTCGAGGGTAACGTCACCTCCAAAAGAGGGGCCTACCATAATTTGCATTAATAACTTAATTAATTATCTTCCAATAATCCACCCTTTTAGGATTGTATCCTTGCTGACTCAAACTACTGGGGTGAGGGTAACGTCACCTTCAAAAGAGGGGCCTACTACAATAACTAAGATAATCTCTTAATAAGTGCAAAAGTGCGGAAATAATCAAAGGTTACACTAGATACGAGTCGGAACCAAGTGATTCATATTGTCTATCTGTTTTTCTTTTTATTTTTATTTTCAGCATTTTAGTTAGTTTTTATTTTTCTTAGTTAAAACATTTTTCTAAACTTTTTGATTTGATTAGACGTTGAGGATAAACCGGTACTAAAAGCTCTTGTGTCCTTGGACGACCTCGGTATCTTACCAACACTATACTACGCTCACGATGGGTGCACTTGCCCATATGTGTGTCTAGTGTTAGTAAATATCGTGTTTTATAAATTTAAAACTTGACTAAAAAGTGTTAAAGGGGCTTAAAATATACACCTAATAAATATAACACTCGACAACGCATCAAGTTTTTGGCGCCGCTGCCGGGGACACAAGGATTTTAAGAAAGCTTAAAATCGACGGCCTAATCAGTTTTTCAAAACCTTTTTAACGCGCGCACATTTTTCTGCATTTTAGTTTAGTTTTGCATTTACAGTAACCTGTACACGGGGCCGTGTTCACTGAACACGGGGCCGTGCTGCACATTTTCATAAAAACACCCAGTAACAGTAGCTTGAACACGGGCAGTGCTCACTGAACACGCCCCCGTGCTCAACGAAATCAGTAAATTTAATTAAAACGCCCAGATACAGATCCTGAACACGGGGCCGTGTCCAGCCTCTGTTTCCATTTTTATTTTTGTTTTCTGATCTCGAGACTTGGTTGTGGTCTGCTGAGTGATTCTTATGGATCAATACTCAGGAGGTTACAACTACACCTATGAGGAGGATGATTATAGGAGTAATTATTGCACTAATTGTCGTAACACACACTTGGTTCAAAATGGTCAGTCATATCAACCATCCAATTCATACACCTACTATGAGGAGCCCAGGTACGAGCCATCAACTTCATACACATCCTATGAAGACCAAAGGTATGAACCTCCTCCCTTATACTCATATTTTGATGAACCAAGGTATGAGCCTTTATACTCATACTTTGAGGAAACAAGATATGAGCCACCACCTTCATATACTTATTATGAGGAACCATGGCGTGAACAACCCACCTCATATGAGTATTATGAAGAACAAAATTATGAACCTTACCCATCATATGCTTACAATGAAGAACAATGGTGTGAACCATCTACTTCATATGGGTATTATGAGGAACAAAGGATCGAACAACCGGATTCAAACTTTGAAAATCCCGATTCTTTTTCTATAACCGAAGTGATCGATAGGATATTAGAACACATTAGAGTTATCGATCGCTGTATAAAAGAATCTCGCGCAAGGGAAGAGGAGTCCCGCGCAAGAGCAGAATTAAAAAAGGAAGAGATAACTGAAAGTGTAAAAATGGAAGAACAAATAAGTGAAAAACCGACACATGAGTTAAACAACGATAAAGGTGAGTCCGACAATGTTAAAATTCAAGAAGAGTCTAATTTTGAAGAAATTAACCTCTTGTCACCTTCTTTCGAAAATCATTGTTTAGTACCCACTCATGCTAAGTTTTTAAAAGAGTTAAACACTAACACTAAAATTGATGAAACGGCAAGTGTTAAGTTAACTACTGATCAAACCTCGCTAATAAAAGAAGACCCATTTGAAATTAACATTACACCGGTTCCATGTTTCTTTCAAAATTCATTTATTAGTAATGTCACAATCGATAAAGATCTTTGTGTTAACATAATGCCTAACTACATTTTCGAAAAATTAAGTATTAGTGATTTTTCTCCACTTCAAATACCCATTTTTCTATCCAATCGGAAAGTAATAAAATTAATCGGTATAGTTGAGGATGTCTTGGTTCAAACAAATCAAATGGTAATCCCGACCGACTTTGTCATCCTTGATGACGCTCCTCTAGTGTTGGGACGACCATTTGTAAAAACTCACGAAGCTTTGAAAAACCGGAAGTTCAACAATCTACCTCTTCAATTAGGGGCATTTAAAAGAAGTGTCGATCTCGAGCGGTCAATGAAATATCCATTCGGCAATAATGACCCCCTAATTGAAGATGAAGATGAACCACCCGATACAAATGAAGAGATTGACCACTTTGTTGAAGAAGAGGTCGCCATAGAACAAACTTTTAAAGTTCTTGATCGAAATGAGCAACCAAATAAGGAGTCTCCTAAAGACCCACCACTCGAGCTCAAAGAACTTCCAAAAGGTTTGGAATATGCTTTTCTACACAAGGATGGTAATTTACCTGTAATTATTTCGTCAAAATTAGGTAGCTTAGAAAAAGAAAAATTAATTAGTCTTTTGAAAAAACACAAAAACGCAATAGCTTGGAAACTGGTAGACATAAAAGGAATTAACCCATCCATGTGCACACACAAAATCTTGATGAATGATGACTACAAATCGGTAATATAACCACAACGTCGCGTGAATCCAAATGTTCAAGAAGTGGTTAAAAACGAAGTCATCAAATTACTTGATGCCGGACTTATCTATCCTATCTCCGATAGTCCTTGGGTAAGTCCCGTCCAAGTAGTTCCAAAGAAAGGAGGTATGACGGTAATAACCAACGAAAAGAATGAATTAATACCAACGAGAACCGTCACAGGATGGAGAGTATGTATAGATTATAGACGATTAAATGAAGCAACAAGAAAGGATCACTTCCTTTACCTTTCATTGATCAAATGTTAGAAAGATTATCCGGTCATAAGTTTTATTGTTTCTTGGATGGTTTTTCAGGTTACTTTCAAATCCCAATAGCACCCGAAGACCAAGAAAAGACAACTTTCACATGTCCCTATGGAACTTTTGCTTATCGACACTTGCCGTTTGGTTTATGTAACGCCCCCGCAACATTTCAACGTTGCATGGTGGCCATTTTCCATGACATGATAGAAAAGACAATGGAAGTCTTCATGGATGACTTTTCTATCTTTGGGGATTCATATGACTAATGCCTCGATAATCTTGAACGAATGCTATCCCGATGTGAGGAAACTAACCTCGCCCTTAATTGGGAAAAATGCCATTTCATGGTAACGAAAGGAATAGTACTCGGTCACAAAATCTCAAGCGAGGGAATGGAGGTGGATCGAGCCAAAATCGACACCATTTCTAGACTACCACCTCCATCCTCCGTTAGAGCTATCAGAAGTTTCCTAGGGCATGCCGGATTTTATAGGCGGTTTATCAAAGACTTTTCTAAAATCTCAAGGCCTCTAACAAAATTACTTGAAAAAGATGCCCCTTTCATCTTTGACAAGGATTGCAATCAAGCATTTCTAACCTTAAAAGAAATGTTAGTCAATGTACCTATCATGATAGCACCTGATTGGAAATTTCCTTTCGAAATCATGTGTGATGCTAGTGACTTTGCAGTTGGAGCTGTCTTGGGACAAAGAAAAGAAAAGCATTTCCACCCAATTTACTATGCTAGTAAAACACTTAATGATGCACAAGAAAATTACACAACAACTGAAAAAGAATTACTAGCAGTGGTATTTGCTTTTGATAAATTTCGTTCTTATCTTGTTCTTTCTAAAACTATAGTCTATACAGATCATGCGGCCATTCGATATCTCTTCAAAAAGCAGGACGCAAAACCACGTTTGATTCGGTGGATTCTACTCCTCCAAGAATTTGACATTGAAATCAAGGACAAAAGAGGAGCAGAAAATACCGCAGCAGATCACCTTTCACGCTTAGAAGACCCAGCTTTGGAGGCAACCAGGGACGAGCAAATCAACGAAAAATTCCCAACTGAGTCCCTGGAAATGGTGGAATACAAGGAAGAACCATGGTACGCCGACTATGCTAACTACCTAGCTAGCGGTATAGTTGCAAAAGGTTGGCCACATCATCAAAGAAAAAAATTCTTTGCCAATGTGAAACACTATTTTTGGGAAGATCCATATCTTTTCAAAATGTGTGCCGACCAGCTCGTCCGACGATGCGTACATGGGAGTGAAGCACGAAGAATTCTCCGCCATTGTCATGAAGGTCCATACGGAGGGCATCATGGTGCCGCTAGTACCGCACGAAAGGTATTTGATTCAGTATTTTATTGGCCAACCATTTACAAAGACGCCCAAAGTCTTGTCAAAACTTGTGATGCTTGCCAAAGAACAGGTAATATTTCTTCCAAAAACGAAATGCCACAAAACAGCATTCTTGTTTGTGAAATTTTTGATGTGTGGGGACTCGACTTTATGGGACCTTTCCCCCCGTCGAAAGGAAACAAATATATACTTGTGGCAGTGGATTACTTGTCTAAATGGGCCGAGGCCGAGGCGCTTCCAACAAATGATGGAAGAGTCATGGTAAAATTTCTGAAAAAATTATTCTCTCGTTTTGGCACACCTAAAGCATTAATAAGTGATAGAGGTACCCATTTTTGCAACCATCAACTTGAATTTTTTTTAACAAGATATGGGGTCTATCACCGGGTCTCAACAGCATATCACCCTCAAACAAACGGACAAGCCGAAGTGACTAATAGAGGTTTAAAACGAATACTCGAAAAAACCGTAGGGATAAATAAAAAGGAATGGGCGGATAAATTAGATGGTGCTTTATGGGCTTTTCGAACTGCTTATAAAACAACAATAGGCACAACCCCATATAAGCTAGTCTATGGAAAAAGTTGTCACTTGCCAGTAGAAATTGCACACAAAGCCTACTAGGCAATAAAAAATGTAAACTTAGATCTAGAATTTGCTGGTAAAAATCGATTTTGTCAATTAAATGAATTAGACGAGCTTAGGAATTATGCATACTCAAACTCAGAAATTTATAAGGAAAGAATGAAAAATCTGCATGACAAACATATTAAACCTAATGAATTTCGAGTAGGGGATCTAGTTCTTTTGTTTAATTCACGTCTTCGATTATTTCCTGGTAAACTAAAGTCTAGGTGGTCAGGACCTTTTTCTATCACCCATATTTTCCCACACGGTGCAGTAGAAATTAAATCTCGAAATGGGCCTCCATTCAAAGTCAATGGCCAACGGCTGAAACTCTATCAAGGATTCATTGAGGATGAAGAGGAGGAGATCTCGCTTCAAACGATTGAGGAATGAAACCATCATCATACCTGGTAAGTTATGAACGATCGGGACGATGTCTAAAGCGGTAAGTTTTCTAACCAAGGCTAATGGGAAACAAAGGGCACTGAAAATAATATATATATAAAAAATCTGCTCGGCACGAGGCCGTGTTCGCGCTATAGACGGGATAAAACCCCTTTTTCATAACAGTTACAACATTACACACGCCCCGTTTCCCCGAGAAAGCTCTGGTTCCAGGCGATTTTTCGCAGATTTTCGACGTCTCCTATCACTCTAACAACATCAAGGTATGATTCTATCACTTTTAGTAGTTAGATTAGTTACTTGCATGTAGTTAAAACACAAAAAATTTGGGGAAAAATCTAGGGTTCTTGAAGTTCATCCCGATCGAACCTCGAATTTTTGTTTAGATCTGTTTGCATTTAGTTAGATTAGTGTTATGGGAAGTAAATACACTTGTATTGTTCACAGATTCGCCCGATTTCTCGCAAAAACCTCAAACCCTTGTTCTTGAACCGAAAGAGATAAAATTGAATGGGTAAACGAGACATTTTGGGAAAAACGGCACTTAGGGTTTCATTTTCGGGGGAAACCGCACCTATTGGACCAAAAATTTTCAAGTTTTCGAAACCGGGTCGAAAAATGGAATTTTTGAGTAACAAACGTCTGGACACGGGGGCGTGTCCGCTGAACACGGGGTCGTGTCCAGCTCACTGTTTGCAGTTTCGTCCGAAAATACTTCTGTTTCGTGCTAACTTTTGGTGTATTCTTTCAGATGGCTAGGAAGTTCACAAGATTTAATGCCAACGAGCTCGTTGCTAGGGCTCGATACGAGATACTTCAAACCAGGCCAGAGGAATACCCGAGGCAAGCATGCACAGACCTGTTAACTATGGTGAATCAAATCGACCGTTTCAACAACATTGTCACGGGACCACTCAGAGTAGCTTTAACAACTCGGCTCCGTTCCGTCCACGAATGTACTTTGGAATTCTATAGCACCTTCACATTCAACTCGAGGTGCGACCCATTCGACAATGATGGGGTGGCATTTCGATGTGGCGGAACGAGGTATTCGATCTCTATGGCTCAGTTTGGATCGATTGTCGGGTTGTATGCGGAAGAGGATGCGGGAAACGAGGAAAATACTGGGGGAATGCGAGAGATAGGTGAGAACGAACGCCAAGCCATTTGGGCTCAGATTGGTGAAGGGTACTACAATCCAAGCAGCACTAAGAGTACGAAGCTGAAGGATCCGCTCTACAGATACATCCATAGGCTCCTCGGCTACTCTCTTAGCCAAAGGCATGATAGTAGTGGCGTCGTTGGGTTAAGAGATCTTGTTGTCCTCCACTGTATCCACACCCGTAGGCCGCTTGATGTTCCGTTCCTCATGCTCCGAAACATGCATCATAACCGCCTTGCAAGCGCACCAACCCCTATCTTCTTCGGGGGATGGGTGTACCGTCTCTTCAGGCACTTCGCCCACATACCTAGGTCATTTGAGAGAAGCCCATGGTCGGGCATGGTGGATATACACATATGCCGCTCAATGAACCTAATTTATGAGGCGGAAGACGGGACGGTGAGCTTTCAAAGGATGCAAGGCCATGCATGGAACCCGCAAGAAGCACTTGTCCTCCACGCTCCGCAACATCATCAGTACCAATACCAACCCCATGGTGATCCGGGCCAATCATCCTCCTCGGGAGGCGGTTTTCCTAACTTTTAAAGTTTGCATGATTTGTTGCAGGAAAACCTTATGTGCACCAGGAACACCTACAATATGGCAAGCAACACGTACCACCGGGTGGGAGCTATCGAGAGAAACATATCTGATATCCAAGATGATATTGGATATATCCGGGACCACATTGCAGGCCATGGAGGGGATGATGATGATGACGAGGACATGGAGTAGGCGGGAGGAACGGAGGAGGAAGCGGTTGGTTGATGACATCCCAGGTTAACCCTTTTTAATCTTGAACAATTGATGGCCTGCGTACCAAGTGTTGAACAATTTACTTTCCCTAACTTCTTTTATTTTCTGCATTTATTTTTCTTTTAACTTTGTTGACATGGATGTTGAATTTGGTAAAAGTAGGATGTTTGCTATGTTTTGGTGGAGTGTTTATTGATTAAACAGGTACAAACGAGGCTTAAAGTACTAAGCATTAGTACTACTAAAGCCGGGACAGGAAAACCGAAGAAAGAAACCTGTTTTTCAACTTTGCAGACTGTCCACACGGGGTCGTGTCCAGCCGACACGCCCCCGTGCCCAACCCCCTGAACCTGCTGTTTGTTTTAATTCTGCAGACTTTGACAGAAACGGGGACGTGCCCAGCAGACACGCCCCCGTGTTCACCTTTTGTAAGTTTTCGTTACTAGCACCTGAGCGCGGGGTCGTGTCCACTCAACACGGGGTCGTGCCCAGGTAACCAGTAACACAATTTTTTTTTGCTTTTTACACCTTTTTACACATTCAATCAACCTAAAAACTTATTTTTGGGACACATTGAGGACAATGTGTAATTTAAGTGTGGGGGGGATGCTAAAACCTTGAATCTTGCAAGTCCTAAATACAAGCCTTACACAAAACTCTATTGGAACCGCTGATCACCCCTCATTTTTTTTACTTGTCTAAGTTTAACTCGGGAAATTCAAGTTCTTAAAAAGGTTATATTTTTACGAATTTACAACCGATAGCGTCGTGATAAAAAGAACCAACATAAGAAAATTATGAAAAGGCATGACAAACTTAGTTAAAATTTGATTTTATATACATGATCACATAAAAACCCATTCCCACAAAAGTGAGTTTTGAGCCTTTATTGAGCATACAATTACATATCATTAGACTAAATGCTCATTTTTCGTTTCTTGTGTGAATAGTCGCTTGGTTCTTACGACTCTAGAACTTGCCATGACGATACATTCCCAGTCCTTATCAACTTAAACCCGAGTAAGTAAATGACGGAGGCATTAGGACTAACCCCTTTTTATTTCTACACCATTATTTTTTTTCTTTTTCTTTACCACCTACCCAAAATCCCCCTAGTTAGCCCCTTTGAGCCTAAACCTTTTCATTTCATAACCCAAACCAAAACCCTTTTTACCCACCAAAACCTTTTCATTTTTACCCCTTTGTTTTAGTAACAAGTTCGATTTTTCGTATGACTTTAAAAAAAAAAATGTGTTGATGATGGAGCAAAGGAAAATAAAACAAACAAATTCATCAAAAATAACTTTGTTTAAATAATAGCTTCATCAAAATAAAAGTTACAAAAATATAAAGTCTTACGAAAAACGACACTTGTTACGCTTTTAGCCCTTTTTCTACTAACCACTAACCCAACCACCTACCTTTAACCCAAGCCTAACCCCTCACCCATAAAGTCCTCTTGATATTTACAAAGGTATATAAGTTAAAAAGGAGGAGGATTGATTGCTTGGCAAGCCTATGGTAGAAGTAAGTTCCATGCCGCTCTCGAGTGATCCACAAAAAATACATTTTCGGCCGAGTGTTGAGTGATCCCCGTGAGGTATGTGAACTTGTATATAAATAGAATTTTAAAGAGGCATGTTATGCCCTAATAAGTAATTTATCTTATGAGAAGTTTTAAATAAATCATGACGAATAGGATTGTAAATAAATAAATATAAAACTGAATAAAGAATCTTGGAAATCCCGACACTCTACGACAAGCCCAAAAACCTTCTTCTCTACCCATTCCATTTGGGAGTGTAATAGCCACATATTAAAGAGTTTTGCTTGAGGACAAGCAAAGATTCAAGTGTGGGGGTATTTGATGTGTTCAAAATGCAACATATAAATTTCATCAATTGTGGCATAAAACTAACCCTTTTTTAGTACTAATGTTGGAAAAAGTGTTCTTTTGTCTTCCTTTTGTATTTTCAGGATGAAATGAGCTCAAATTAACAAAAGAAGCAAAAAGACATCAAAATCAAACATAAATACAAGAAAAGGAACAAGACGTGACATGCCCGACCTCACGGCAGCATCTTCCCTGGCAAAACAAGACAACAGAAGACTGAACACGCCCCGTGCTCAGCCAGCACGGGGGCGTGCCCAAGTGTCAGCAGAAAAGACAAAGTGGTAGAAGCTTCTATTGCCCACCACGGGGCCGTGCTCAGCGGGCACGGGGCCGTGGTCAACTATAAGATTCGCGCAATCTAGCAAATCTTCATAGTACAAAGATTCTTCTGCACACGGGGTCGTGCTCAGCGGACACGGGGGCGTGCTCAACTAATAAGACAAAGCTGCATTAAATGAAGAAAGAGAAGGATGTGGACACAGGGCCGTGCCCACTGGACACGGGGCCGTGCCCGAGCTTCTGTTCAGCCTATAAATAGGAGTGCTTGGCTCAAGCTCAAACCATCCCCTTGGCACACCACCTCTCTCACAGTTCACTCACCACCCACCACCACCATAACACCATCATCCACCACCATCATCCATTGTCCGTCGTAGAGTGTGTGAGTCGTCTCGGGATCCAAGATTGATCGTAAGAGTTCTTGACAATCAAGGCCATGTTTGCCTAAGTCTCTTACATCACTTGGTGAAGACAAAGTGTCTAGTGTAATACTTTTTATTTTTAATCTTTTCGCACTTTTTACTTGGTTTTGTATTAATGACTTTAATAACTAGTTTCTTATGTTGAAGGTGATCTTTCCTTATCGTTTCTTAAGAAGTATTTAAATCCATCTCTACTAGTAACCTTATATGGTCCCCAAACATCTAAATGAATAATATCACCTACATTTTTTGTTTTATGTTCACTTAATGGAAAAGGAACCCTGACTTGTTTGGTCCTATGACAAGTTTCACACGGATGTTTAGTAACATTAACAACACCTAATTCACCTTTTAAAATCGACAAGATCTGATCAGCAGGATGTCTTAACCTACTATGCCACAAATTACTGTTGTTCAGACTATTAAAACACAAATTAACATGTAACACCTCGAAAATTTGTGTTCAATGAAATAACGACACGTGTCATGTAAGACAAAAGTGTTATAAACCCGGATCTAGTTAAAGATGTATGGCAGGATTTAAAAGTGTCGACATGTTAATTAATACCTCTGAACGACCTCGTTATAAATCCCAAGACCCTAATCTATATTATAAACATCTGATATACGTTCAATCCGGTAATTACTGGTAATAATTGATTCAAATTACACAAGAATGGAATCCTATGAGATTATATACATCAAACCTTCATTCGTGACCTTTTCGTTAAAGTCCAAGACAATTATACATCATGAAAGGTGGTCTTAACTATTCAAGGCATGTTCATGTGGCCCATACTGATAATAGAGGCCCAAATTCATAATATCTAAGTTGTCTGTTCAAAGCTTGGAAGGTTACTAATTTTTGCCTTCTGGTAAAGGCTTACGGATCGTAAAGGTCCTGCCTTACGGTCCGTAAGGCATCCCCAGCGACAGAAAATAGGCTGGTGCCTATTATGAACAAGTTAACCGACTTAAATAGATATTTTCCATCACCACGAGCAGCACAACTAGTTCTTAGGCACTAGGGACACTTGTTATTGATTAGGGATCAATCCTAGAGTTGTTTGGCATGATCTTAAGCAATCAAGAACACTATAAAAAGACCCACATTGTCTCATTTTTTATCATTCATTCCCAACTCAATTTCTGATCATTTCTGGAGCTCAAGGCCTTTCCCCAAGCATCTCTAATCGTGCATTAGACCTTGGTAAGTACCCTTGACCTTCCTTAATCGTGTTTTACTTAGTTATTAGCTTAAAAGTCAAACCATCGTAATTAAGATTTGACTTATCGATTAATCACTAATGGTCTGATGATTAGTCAAATTGAAGGTAGTCATAAGTTGGTAATTATGTGGGCAATAAACCCTTAAAAGGGCACCCTCTGATTCCCGCTCTAGCTAGATCATTTGTCGGGTCAAAGGTTGTTATAAAAAGTCAACAGAAACTTAATTTACAAATTAACACGTAATTAGCAATGTAGAAGACGTGTAACCTATGTTATCACTCATATAACTTGATAATTAGTATAAGAACTGGTCTAAAGCTTGTTTGATCCGACAATTTTCTGTTTAGGCTCGGTTCGGAACCGAAAGTCGCAAAACTTTGACTTTTGCTTTGACTTCAGTTCTGACCCGATTTAGATGGGTTTAGAAATGCCTTAGAGCTTCCTTAGGACCAGGTTACATGATGGTATAACCCTCTGTGGTTAGTTCATTGTTTGTCCGATTCGTTTACACGTTTCCGTTAATTGCTTAATGTTGACCATAATGCCCTTTTGACCATAAAACGAGAATTTTGGAAATGTGAAAGGACAATAATCTTTATTACTGATTTATAAACATGTCCCTAAATTTTCACATCAGTTTGAGGTCTAGATTAGGAGTTATGCTTAATAGCGTAATTAGAACGCTTTTTATGAATTAAACGGCGTAATTAGCATAAAGTCTATCTAAACCCAAATTTTTGACACCAAACCTTTTATCCACTGATAAAATATAATATTTTGGGATTTTTGAAGATTTTTAATTATTTTTAACCTGATCATAACCTAAGGTTATGGCCTTGATTCGGTAAATACCGATTATACCCTTTTTGTGTATAAAATGAGTTTTACATAATATTTTGACACAAATTCAATTGATACTGATTTTATATAATAAATGAAGTATTTTGAACTTTATAACCTGTTTGGAAAACTCAGATTTCCTGTATGACCCGGAAATCGCTTAAAATGGCTTTTTACGCGTATTAAACACCTAGTATGGGTTTAAAACCATGTTGTCACATAAGACTTATCACCAACTGATATAACCTATTAAATTAAGTTGTTTTATTGATTATTTCAGAACCGAATCTCATAATTATAAATAATCTCTTTTATAATCTTTAAAATGACCAAAATACCCCTACGGGGCTTAAATTGAGATTAAACTCGTATTGGGCATAATGGAAGGTTTCCTACTGATATCACAATATATTTAAGGCATATTGACTTAGGAAACCTGTATATGACTCATATGATTACCCGTTACGCATTTTGTGCGTTCGGTTCGGTTTATGTAACTAGTTTGCATAAATTAGCCGAAACGGGTCAAATCTTATCACTCTTATCTCAAACTCCAGAATGTGTTTAGTTTACCCATATTATACAAGTCTTCAAACTTGAAGGGTCTAAATCTGTCACAACCCCCGATCCCTAAATCCCCGGGAACGGGCGGACGTGATCACAGAGTTTGGTGGTATCAGGTTATTTAGTCTTGCAGCGGAATTTACATCAGGACCGTAGTTAGGAAATGTTTATCAGAGTAAAACCACCTTCTTTTATATTAATAATAACATGAGCAAAAACCCAAGTTTCTTATTACAATACATTATAGGGATAAACCCTATTTTATTGAATTTAAAACATCGTTTATTAGGTAAATTTTATAGCCACATTTTTCCCAAGCCTTCAGTGCTCTCCAGCTGGCTTTTCACTAATTGGCTGTTCACATTGTGTTACCTGTAACGTGTTTTAAAAATATTTGTCAGTCGGAAATACTGGTGAGTGAATCCCAGTTTAATCAAGAAACATTTTATCAATTAAAACAGTATTGAGAGCGATCACATTGTTTCTTTCTACACAATTACTCATTCAGTATTTGCCACTCGACCGGATCTATGGCTATGGTCAAATTACCCATTGGCTAACTCGTCGTCCAATGGTAATGCACTGTCATTCAGACTTACTACTACTCGTAGTAAATTTTGTATACAAAACCCCATAATACCGGCAGTAATTGAAGAACTACAAAGACTCAATCACTGCTTAATCATATTATTAAGCTTTAAAGGTTTTGTAAAATATTACTAAAACATTAACAAAAAGAGGATAAACTCACATTGCTGTCTTATGCTTTTCGTAAGGATTTCCTGGGTATAATCTATAATTTATACAAATGTACATTGGTTAGTATCATAACCCTTTGAAATTATTAATAATACCCCCCCCCCCCCCCCGAGATGGCATTCCAACAACTACGTCGGGCAGAACCACGACAGTTGTTACGGAACCCTAAATCAATCGGGCAGCGTAACTATTATGAAACCGGGGTTATAATACTTACAACGGAGCAGAACCTCGCTAATTAGGGGTATAATACCCAAAATATTATGCCTATACTTTCAGAATTCGAGATTGAGAAGTGTGAATGAGCGACGGAAATCGTAAACTGTTGCCTGCTATTTATAGTTGTGAAATATGACTTTCAGGCGGCCCGCGTAAGGTAAGGCTAAGCCTTACGCGGCCCGCGTTGACTCTAGTCAACTCAGTAGCTTAGCTGGGTCATCAACTAGGTTTGACACGATATCGACACGTGTCGGCTCAGGGATGCGCCACCAGTTGGAACGCGCGCGGCCCGCATGAACTTAATGAAACCTATTACGCGGCCCGCTTTAGCTTAAGAAGTCAGCAAAGTCAAAGTCTGGTTTGATACGGCCCGCGTGAAGTTGAGGTGAGGTCTTATGCGGCCCGCCTCAGCTTATAATTTAGATTTTTATTTTATTTTATATACTATAACATAACTAGGGCTCGGTTTTCACATACGGGGTATAATATAAAACATATTGGGACATTTTATAATATAATAGGGTGTCAAACATATTATGAGAGTGTTGGTTTTACCGAGGGTTGTTACATTCTCCCCACCTTACTTTAGAGCTCGTCCTCGAGATCTACTGAAATAAATGCGGATATTTCCTTTTCATTTCTGACTCGAGCTCCCACGTGTATTCAGGTCCTCTTTTGGAGTCCCACTTTACTTTGACTAGAACTAGTCTCTTATGTTTTAGATTCTTGACTTTCCTATCTTCAATCTGTAGAGGTCTTTCTACAAATTTAAGCTGTTCATTTACCTCTATATCCTTAAAAGGAACTATCAGTGATTCATCAGCTAAACACTTTTTGAGATTAGATACATGAAACACATCATGTATTCCTGCCATTTCCTCTGGCAGTTGTAACTGATAGGCTACAGGCCCTATTTTTCTAATAATCTTGAAAGGTCCAACATACCTGGGACTTAGCTTTCCTCTTTTGATGAATCTTACCACTCCTTTCCAAGGAGAGACTTTTAACAATACTTTATCTCCTACCTGAAATTCCAATGGCTTGCATCGGTTATCAGCATAACTCTTTTGTCGATCACGTGCAGCTTTCAGTCGTTCCTTGACTTGAATAATCTTATCGGTTGTTTCTTGTACTATCTCAGGTCCAGATAGTTGTTGTTCCCCAATTTCTGCCCAACAGACTGGGGTTCGACACTTTCTTCCATAAAGTGCTTCGAATGGTGCAGCATTGATACTTGTGTGATACCTATTATTATAAGAAAATTCTATTAAAGGTAAGTGATCGTCCCAATTACCTCCAAAATCAATTACACAAGCTCTAAGCATGTCCTCCATTGTCTGAATTGTCCTTTCACTTTGTCCATCTGTTTGAGGATGATAAGCTGTGCTTAACCTTAATTTGGTTCCCATTGCCTTTTGGAAACTTGACCAAAAACGGGAGGTAAATCGACTATCCCTATCAGAAACAATTGATAAAGGAATGCCATGTAACGAAACAATTTTATTTACATATAATTTGGCTAATTGTTCCATACTAATTGTTTCTTTCATTGGTAGAAAATGAGCTGACTTGGTTAGCCTATCTACAATCACCCAGATTGTATTATTTCCTTTCTTAGTTTTGGGTAATTTAGTAACAAAATCCATTGTTATAAATTCCCATTTCCAGACTGGCATTTCTAATTGCTGTAATAAACCTGAGGGTTTCTGATGTTCAGCTTTAACTTGTGAACAAGTTAAACATTTAGAAACATAGGTTGCTATGTCCTTTTTCATTCCTATCCACCAGAAACTTTTCCTTAAATCCTGGTACATTTTATCACTTCCTGGATGCATCGTGTATTTAGACTTATGGGCTTCTTCTAATATACGATGACGTAGATTTCCTAATTTAGGTACACACATTCTCTTTTCATGGAATCTCCAAATTCCATCTGTTCCTTGTTTTAATTCTTTTAACATACCTTTTAATTTTTCAGAATCATCCTTGATTACTGACTTTTGGGCTTCTCTTATTTGATCATTTAAATCTACTTGAAGATTTAATTTAAGAGAACGTACCCTTTTTGGCTTTTCATGATACTTTCGGCTTAAAGCATCTGCCACTACATTTGCTTTTCCTTCATGATACTGGATATTACAATCATAATCGCTAAGAAATTCCATCCAGCGTCTTTGTCTCATATTCAACTCCTTTTGCTTGAAGGTATACCTTAAACTTTTATGATCAGTGAATATGGTAAACTTACTACCATAAAGGTAATGTCTCCAAATCTTAAGAGCAAAAATTATAGCTCCTAATTCTAAATCATGGGTTGAATAATTCTCTTCATGATTCTTAAGTTGTCTAGATGCATAAGCTATAACCTTCTGTCGTTGCATCAATACACATCCATAACCTAATTTAGAAGCATCACAATAGACTACAAAGTCTTCATTTCCTTCTGGTAATGCTAATATGGGTGTATGGGTTAATCTTTGCTTAAGAATTCTAAAGGCTTCTTCTTGTTTTAATCCCCATTCAAACTTAACAGATTTACAGGTTAGCTTAGTTAAAGGAATTGCTATTCTAGAAAAATCTTTAATAAATCTTCTATAATAACCGGCCAATCCTAAGAAACTTCTAATCTCGGTTGGTGATTCAGGGGTTTTCCATTTGGTAATTGCCTTAATCTTTGTTGGATCTACATGAATTCCTTTATGATTGACTAGGTGTCCAAGGAATTGTACCTGTTCTAACAAAAATTCACACTTTGAAAACTTAGCATAAAGCTTTTCTTTTCTTAATAAACTTAAAAGTGCGTGCAAATGCCTTGCATGATCCTCTTTATTCTTAGAGTAAATTAGAATATCATCTATAAAAACAATTATGAATTTATCCAAATATGGCTTACATATTCGGTTCATCATGTCCATAAATGCAGCTGGGGCATTGGTTAAACCAAAGGGCATGACAGTAAATTCATAATGACCATACCTTGTTCTGAATGCGGTCTTAGGAATGTCCTCTTCCTGTACCTTTAATTGATGATATCCTGACCTTAAATCGATCTAAGTGAAAAATCGAGCTCCTTGCAGTTGATCAAACAGATCATCGATTCTCGGTAATGGGTACCGATTCTTAATTGTGACCTTGTTTAATTCACGATAATCAATGCACATACGCATTGATCCGTCCTTCTTTTTAACAAATAATATCGGCGCTCCCCATGGCGACGAACTTGGTTGTATAAATCCTTTTTCTAACAATTCGTCTAGTTGTTTCTTCAATTCTTGCATTTCTGCAGGAGCCAAACGGTAAGGTGCTTTGGCAATTGGTGACGTTCCTGGTATTAAATGGATTCTGAATTCAACTTCTCTATCCGGAGGTAGTCCTGGTAATTCTTCTGGAAAGACATCTGAAAACTGAGATACTACTGGAATATCTTTTAGTTCTTTTCCTTTAGTGTTAGTGATTATAGAAATCAAATACACTATAGAACATTTTCTTATACAACTTGCAGTTTTCATCACAGATATGAATTTTGTAGTTCTAGATGGTTTATCTCCTTTAATTGTGATCGTTTTACCTTTTGGTGAATTTACTTGGATTAACTTTTGATCACATAAAATACTGGCTTTATTGGCTATTAACCAATCCATTCCTAAAACAACATCAAATCCTACCAGATCCACGGGATATAGGTTTGCTATAAATTTCTGATTTAAAATTTCTATGCTTGCTCCCTGCAAGATTTCAGAAATTCTAACAGTTTCTCCATTGGCTGTCTCTACTAAACATTCATGTGGTAGTTTCGTTAATGACTGATTTAGAAATTTGCAAAACGATGTATTAATAAAACTTTGGTTTGCACCAGAGTCAAATAATACTTTAGCAAAGACATCATTAACTAAAAACGTACCAGCAATGACATCTGGAATCATCTTGGCTTCATCTGCAGTCAGAACAAATGCTCTAGCATTTTTAGTATTCTTATTATCTGTAGCTGGAGCTAATTTTGGGCAGTTCAGTTTGATATGACCTTGTTCTCCGCAATTGTAACATACCCTGCTGTTAGCTTTCTTCCTGCAGTTTTCTTCCTTGTGTCCCGATATTTTGCAAAAGTTACAATATATGGAGCACCTTCCTGAATGCTTTCTTTTGCAATACCTACAGTAGAGCGTAGAGGTAGATCCTACATTTCTTCCACGGTTAGAATTTCCAGAACGAAATTCTTGAGTCAATTTCTGGGTTAGGTTTTTCCTTTGATCCTCTTCTCGGGTACGGACTAATTCATCAGTCAAGGTATTGGCTAATTCTACAGCTTCTTCTATGGTTTGAGGTCTAGCTGCCTTGACTACGTGTCTTATCTCCCCAATTAATCCCCAAATATAACGGGAAATTAACACTGGTTCTGGTGAAGCAAGAGTTGGCACTATCCTAGCATATTCGAAAAATAACTTTGTGTACCCCTTGCTATCCACACCAGTCATCCTAAGGTTTAGGAATTTGTTTGCTATCTGTTCTTTCTCATTGGGTGGGCAAAATTTCCTTTCTACCTTGTTTTTAAATTCTTCCCATTCCATATTATAGGTTTGATCACTTCCTCTTGTCTGGAGGATAGTGTTCCACCATTCTAGTGCTGCATTCTTAAACAGATTAGAAGCAAACAATATCTTATCTTCTTCAGCACACTTACTTATCCTTAAGACTGCCTCAGTCTTTTCTATCCAGCGTAAAGTTGCAATCGCCCCTTCATTGCCCGAGAATTCCATTGGTTTACAAGACCAGAATTCTTTATAAGAACAACCGTTAGGCATAGTTCTTCTTCTTTTAGGAATAGGCATTTGAAGTATAGGCCCATTGTTCACGCTGTTTTCTGGTTCAAGTGGTCGCTTACTGCTATGTTTACTTTTGTTATCAGCATCCTTAACAGTTTGAAGTATAAATGGCATTGCATCTATAATTCCCTGTGCTACTATGTGTTGGATAGCACTATTGTCCACTTGGTTTCCATTGTTATTGACACTCGGATTATCATTAACGACGTTAATGTTACTCTGGTTATCGTTATTCAGATTTCCTTGATTTCCTTCGTCGGCCATCTGAATTTTAAACATTTATCCCATATTAATATCACAAGATAGTAAGTAATATAGTTGACCACAATTCACATGACACGCAATTTAACCAAAAACGTAGATCATTGCTACTTACTCTTTTCATATACTTATGCGTCTATTACACATTAGTACAGAAATAAAGATTACAATACCAACAGAAATAAAATAGTAATATGCATCCGTACACACATATTTTTATTTTATTATTTTTTTTATATTAGTATTACTACCACTTCTTTATCATTCACGGATATGGATTTATCCAAAAATCCATATTACGTTCATCGTACTTCCATACGAGACATTCTCCCACCTGACGCTTTCTCTCACTGCTCTCTAAAATTTCTCCCCGAAAGTCCTAAGTTCTTGAACGTTTTCTGCACTCATTGGGGGTGCAGGTTCTCGGACTGGGTTTGGAATCTGGGGTGCATTTTCCTGATATGGGGGTGACAGTTCATGAAATTGGTAAGGATCCTCTAATATCTCCCTAATATAATCATCTTGGTAATAGGGATCTAAAGGGTCCATACCTGGGTAAGCTTCTATGTTCTGTATGGGTGGATAATCCTGAATAGGGTAACGTTGCACAAAGTCTCTATTGTTGTCCCACCAGGGGTCATAATTCGGGTCTATGGGGTTTGGTGCTGGCACTCTAGGGATTTCTTCTGGGTTAAAGTTGTGCATCTCCACTTGGTTTTCCTGGTTTTCTATTTCCATGGGCTGTTCTGGGTTTTGTGGTTGTGGGGCTATTAGTTGTTCTAGACCTGGTTCAGCAGCAGTTGTAGCTAAGATATGGAAATTTGCTAGGCTTCTATTTAGCATATCTTGAGTATGAGCATCTGTCTTTCTCTTAATAGCTGCTAAAGCCCTTTGTTGTTGCAATTTTCGCATTCTCTTCCTACGAGCAAAAGCTTCTTTACTGAACCATCCTCGTTTCTTAGTAGGAAATGGTTCTTCAGATTGAGCTCTAAAGGCAAATATTCCGTCCTCCTGATCAGCAGTATACCCAGAGAGGGCAGGCTGTGATGATGTACCTTCACTCCTAGGTGAATCAGCTAACTGACGATTCACGTCTGATGGTCCTTGATCACTCATACTGAAAACTAACAGATAGTCAAATAACACATAACCAATAAATACAGTTATGCACGTATTTCCGTAATTATTTCCTAACACAAAATTTAGAATTTAAGTGTCAGCAGAACACTTCTTTGGCTCAGACCAGTGGCTAGGCTCTGATACCACCTTCTGTCACAACCCCCGATCCCTAAATCCCCGGGAACGGGCGGACGTGATCACAGAGTTTGTTGGTATCAGGTTATTTAGTCTTGCAGCGGAATTTACATCAGGACCGTAGTTAGGAAATGTTTATCAGAGTAAAACCACCTTCTTTTATATTAATAATAACATGAGCAAAAACCCAAGTTTCTTATTACAATACATTATAGGGATAAACCCTATTTTATTGAATTTAAAACATCGTTTATTAGGTAACTTTTATAGCCACATTTTTCCCAAGCCTTCAGTGCTCTCCAGCTGGCTTTTCACTAATTGGCTGTTCACATTGTGTTACCTGTAACGTGTTTTAAAAACATTTGTCAGTCGGAAATACTGGTGAGTGAATCCCAGTTTAATCAAGAAACATTTTATCAATTAAAACAGTATTGAGAGCGATCACATTGTTTCTTTCTACACAATTACTCATTCAGTATTTGCCACTCGACCGGATCTATGGCTATGGTCAAATTACCCATTGGCTAACTCGTCGTCCAATGGTAATGCACTGTCGTTCAGACTTACTACTACTCGTAGTAAATTTTATATACAAAACCCCATAATACCGGCAGTAATTGAAGAACTACAAAGACTCAATCACTGCTTAATCATATTATTAAGCTTTAAAGGTTTTGTAAAATATTACTAAAACATTAACAAAAAGAGGATAAACTCACATTGCTGTCTTATGCTTTTCGTAAGGATTTCCTGGGTATAATCTATAATTTATACAAATGTACATTGGTTAGTATCATAACCCTTTGAAATTATTAATAATACCCCCCCCCCCCCCGAGACGGCATTCCAACAACTACGTCGGGCAGAACCACGACAGTTGTTACGGAACCCTAAATCAATCGGGCAGCGTAACTATTATGAAACCGGGGTTATAATACTTACAACGGAGCAGAACCTCGCTAATTAGGGGTATAATACCCAAAATATTATGCCTATACTTTCAGAATTCGAGATTGAGAAGTGTGAATGAGCGACGGAAATCGTAAACTGATGCCTGCTATTTATAGTTGTGAAATATGACTTTCAGGCGGCCCGCGTAAGGTAAGGCTAAGCCTTACGCGGCCCGCGTTGACTCTAGTCAACTCAGTAGCTTAGCTGGGTCATCAACTAGGTTCGACACGATATCGACACGTGTCGGCTCAGGGATGCGCCACCAGTTGGAACGCGCGCGGCCCGCATGAACTTAATGAAACCTATTACGCGGCCCGCTTTAGCTTAAGAAGTCAGCAAAGTCAAAGTCTGGTTTGATACGGCCCGCGTGAAGTTGAGGTGAGGTCTTATGCGGCCCGCCTCAGCTTATAATTCAGATTTTTATTTTATTTTATATACTATAACATAACTAGGGCTCGGTTTTCACATACGGGGTATAATATAAAACATATTGGGACATTTTATAATATAATAGGGTGTCAAACATATTATGAGAGTGTTGGTTTTACCGAGGGTTGTTACAAAATCACATTCTATTCCGGTCTTCGCTTAATCATGCGTACGAACCGTATCTTTATTTAAAGCTAACCGGTCTAAGTTTAGGCTTAATTAAAGACCCGTTAGGATTCTAATAGGTTATTATAAACCTTCGTTCCAGAATAGGAGACCCGGTAAAAGCTACGTGCACTTGCTTGTTGTGATTATTACTTGCAAAGGTAAATACTTTTAACTTATTTTCCCTATACGGGCTTGGGGTATGGTATCTAAAATACCGCTTGGTCGGGAATTGAATCTTTAATCGAATAGAGGTTAATTCATTGAGATGTCCCGTTTGGAAATGTTTTGGTTTGCTTAAATCCTTTGGGGGGTTAATGACCATGTCCCGGGTATCCTTGGCATCATCTTAAGGGTATGGTCACGACCTGAGCACGGGGTGTAGGCGTACACCCGTCAGTGCATAAATAAATTTATGTGGTGTGTCTATTAATCTTTAACCCGGTCTACGGATCGGGCTACTGAACGCATAAGGAACATGTAATTCTTTTACAAGATTATATTCAAATAATTATCCCAAGTTATAAAAAGTTTGTGCCACGTGCATTCAAATCAATTTTATTAAACCTTTTCACAATGAGTCAGTTAATTGTATTTACCAGTGTAAACTGGCGTATTTTCTCAAAAAGGTTAAGTGCAGGTACTACTCGAAATAGGCTGGCTTTCTCCTAGCATCCACAATAAGTCTCGCAAGCTTGGATGACATAAAACTGTTGAACAATGTTTCCTTTTTATTTTTGATCCACCTGTGGATTATTTTCAACTAATTGTGATACTTAATATTACAATATCATTTGGTTGAAATGAATCTATCTTTTGCTTCCGTTGTGCATTTAAATATTGTGTTGTTTGACTATAATGATATCAACTACGTCACGATACTCCCCTACCGGGCCCACCGGCGAAATGTGGAAATATCGGGGTGTGACAGGTTGGTATCAGAGCCAACACTGAGTAAAGTAAACACTAGCCTTTTTGTGTTTAATCTCAGTTACACAAATTGCACATTCCTCGATCCTCGAGTCTAGACAAATAACATAGGACAAATTCTGTTTTGTTTTATTTTTGTCTTTTATTTTATATATATTCTTGTTGTTATCTTTGTTTATGTTGACAGGTTTACCAATGCCGCCAAGATTCCGAGGAAGAGGTAAAGGGCCAATCAACGCCCCCAACGATCACGAGGCCGGGCCTTCTCACCGGCGAACTCCTTCTACTACTATGAGTGCCGATCCTCAGGGAAACTGGAGGAACCATTTGGAGCCCGCTAGACGGTCTGTCTCGCACAGCTCAACGCCTCCCTATCGTCACTCCTTTGGGCCGCACTCAGAAAACAAGCCCGAAGACTCCCGCCATTCCTTCTTGCCGTTGCAGCGGTCCATTTCACACCGTTCCTTTGGCGACCCCACTCATGTCTTTCAGGGCCGGTTCAACCTGGAAAACTATATCGAAGAACCAGTGGGTTTTAACCCACTAGGACCTGAAGACCACTTCTCAGGAGACCATGCAATGGACATGGACGAGGACACGGATCCCGACGAGCCTGCAACCGGGACACCCAACCATCCCATCGAGATCTCTGATGGATCATCCTTCCACGAATCACCCTACGGTGGTCCAGACAGTTACCAAGCGAGGTTTAACCAGTATGAGTGGTATTTTACACCCTATCATAACCCACAGCAGCACCAGGATCCCTCCGAGGATTCGCGTTTCGTGGCAGTCACGCCACCGCCTCCACCACCGCCAGTTCATCAAGCACCTCCAGAACCACCAAGGCGTAGGAGAACAGGCGCACGAATATCCGCACGAGGAGGGGGTTTCCACTTTAGCACCCCTCAACACTCCAGTGGCAGTCACTATCCGCCACTGCATGAAGACCCACAAATGGGTGGACCCTCAAACCTAGTTCCAGGGGTGAATTCTGCACCAGTTGCACCACCATTGGGATTTGATAACCCGATTCCTGCATACGCCGGTTCAACGGCGTACAATCCTTTTGAGCAGCCGGCTCACACTCATTATAACTATGTTGAAGCCGACCCGTACCTTGTAGCGGCGAACTACAACGCCCTTCATCCCGAAGGACCATATGGAGCCCCTTAGGGAGTGGGATATCCAGCTCATGGGTATCAAATACCTGCTCGACCTCCGATTCGGCAACAGTCGCAGCCACCACGATTTTCCCCACCGGAACAGGAGAAAATCCTCCAAAGACTAAGTCGGGTGGAACATGAATTCCAAGAAGAACGTAGGAACAACAGAGGATTTCTCAAGGGCTTAGCAAGCATATTAAAAGGAAAGAAGAAGAGGGATCATTAAATCCCTATATGTATTGTTGTATTTCCTATTTCAATCAAGTCCCTGCGTGGACATTTATCTATGTATTTAGTCCCTGCGTGGACTTGTCTTTTTAGTCCCTGCGTGGACATCTGTTTTAGTAATTGGTCCCTGCGTGGACTTGTATTTCAGTTTAGCCCCTGCGTGGGTAAGTTGCTCTGTTAAAAGTCCCGTTTAGGGCAATGTGTACTCCTTTAATGTTTAATGGAATGTTAAGTTTATAAATTTCATTTTGTCATTATATGCATGAATATATTATACATGAAATAAATAAATAAAAAATCATTCCTTTTAAAAATAATCTGCCTATTAAATATTAAATAAGAATCTTAAAGGTATAACCTAGCCTGCATGTCATTATAAGATTTGGCCAAGATGGTAAGACCTGTTTAAAAGATTCAAATCCCTGTTAACATCTGAAAACATGTTAACGCTCCTGGCAGACGTGATTCGTTAAAATCACACACGTCATTCTTATAATAGGAACTCTTAAAAAGATTCCTATCCTAACCTGACGATATATAAATCATGGGTTTAAATCATCAATAAAGATGATCCCATATTAAACATCCATTAGTGATGTAATGCCTATGGGCCATAATAACTGTCAAATAGGACAAAAGACAGTAGTAGTCTACGACTCCCTGTCAGAAAAAGGTAAAGAACTACGTTCAAACCTTAATGCCTTGATTCTCTGAAATCATGGCTTATGATTTAAATGTCCTTGCGACTAGGCCTTTTGCGCCACTAATAATACTGTTATTGTTTTATAATTAGGATAAATTATAATAGAAATCCTAAATAGATATGACTAACAAATTAACCAAATATGGTATGTGTTTACCATGGTTAATGAACTGCCATAAAAGGCAATTCCATAATAAACTCCCAAATAAATTATTGTCGATATCTTATGTAACAGTTCAAACTACATGGCTGACTCGGATGAGATCAACAGTCACCCAAGGGAGGATCATGATAATACCCGAATTAACATCGCGGGTGCAGAACTGCAAGCATTGATAGACAATGCTGTTACAAAGGCAATAGAGCGGCAATATAACGAATATAGCGGGGCTCGAAGTAGGACCCTATCAGCACCGCATTCCAAGCCTAAGACTCATTCTGAGGCTCACAGCAAGCCACCCTCCAAGAAGTAAGAACCAAAGAAAAACGATGACGATCGTCACTCTTCAAATCAGCAAAGTGTTCCATCTCAAAGGATCGTACTGAATCAAGGACCCCGTGATAAGGGTTGCTCCTACAAGTATTTTGTTTCATGCAAACCCAGGGATTTCACTGGGGAAAAAGGAGCTATAGACTGCATGACATGGTTGGATGAGATGGATATCGTGGTTGATATCAGCGGGTGCGCTGATAAGGACGTGGTAAAGTTCATGTCTCAGTCATTCAAGGGGGAGGCATTAGCTTGGTGGAGATCTTTAATCCAAGCTACCGGAAAAGTCCCATTGTACAATCTGTCATGGGATCAGTTTGTGACGTTGATTAAAGAAAACTACTGCCCTCAGCATGAGGTAGAAAAGATTGAATCGGATTTCTTATCCTTGGTTATGAAGAACCTGGATTGCCAAGCCTACCTTACCAGCTTCAATACCATGTCAAGGTTGGTTCCTTATCTGGTGACACCTGAACCCAAGAGGATAGCTCGTTTCATCGGGGGTTTAGCCCCAGAAATCAAGGCCAGTGTGAAGGCCTCTAGCCCAGCTACTTTTCGGTTTGCAGCTGATATATCATTGTCCCTTACTTTGGACGCGGTCAGGCAGAGATCACTGAGGAACACCGATTCTGAGAAAAGGAAGCGTGAGGATGACAACTCATGACGATCAGATAAGAGACATAGGGGAAACAATGACCACAAAAAGAGTTCTGGATCCAAGAAAGATGGTCATCAGTCGGGTGATAAGCCCAAATGTAAAATCTGTAAGAAGCACCATTTCGGGAAGTGCAGACTTGAGTCGAAATCCCAGTCACAGCCAAGGGCATGTGGGATCTGCAAGTCTTCTGAGCACAAGACCTTAGACTGTAATAAAATCAAGGATGCTACGTGCTACAGCTGCAACGAAAAAGGGCACATCAAATCCAATTGCCCAAAGATCGCTAAGAAAGCTGAGGATGGGAAAAAGACCAATGCTAGGGTCTTTAGGATGGATGCAAAGGAAGCTGTTCAGGACAACAATGTGATCACAGGTACCTTCCTCATAAATGATGTTTATGCAAGAGTGCTATTCGATTCAGGAGCTGATAAGTCATTCGTAGATAATAAGTTTTGTAAATTGTTGAATTTACCTGTTAAAACCTTAAGTGTGAAATATGAGGTGGAATTAGCTGATGATACCTTAGAAACAGCGTCAACCGTGTTAGATGGATGTGTTATATCCATTAGGAATCATTCTTTTCCATTGTCTTTACTTCCTCTGAAATTAGCCGGTTTCAATGTAGTAATAGGCATGGATTGGTTGTCTCGCAACCAAGCCCAGATCGTTTGTGCTAAGAAGCAAGTGGTTGTCAGAGCTCCTCATGGCGAGCATTTGACAATCCAAGGAGATACTAAGTACGGAATGCCTGAGCAAGTGTCCATGCTCAAGGCATCAGGGTGTTCGACGAAGGGTTGTGTCATCTATATGGCACAAGTAACTATTGATGAGCCGAAGCCCAAGATAGAGGATATCCCCGTCATTTCTGAATACCCTGAAGTTTTTCCTGAAGAACTACCTGGTTGACCACCAGATAGACAAGTAGAATTCAGAATTGACATCATCCCTGGAGCAGCACCAGTAGCAAGGGCGCCTTATAGATTGGCACCAACAGAGATGAAGGAATTGAGAACACAACTAGATGAACTGCTAGCCAAGGGTTTCATTAGACCTAGTTCGTCTCCATGGGGAGCGCCAATCCTATTTGTCAAAAAGAAGGATGGATTGATGCGTCTGTGTATCGATTACCGTGAGCTTAACAATGTCACTATCAAGAATAGGTATCCATTGCCCAGGATCGACGATCTGTTCGATCAACTTCAAGGGGCAATTTACTTCTCTAAAATTGACTTAAGGTCAGGCTATCATCAACTGAAGGTTAGAGATGAAGACGTACACAAGACTGCATTCAGGACTCGTTATGGTCATTAAGAGTTCTTAGTGATGCCTTTTGGGCTCACTAATGCACCAGCCGCATTCATGGATCTCATGAATTGCGTCTGCAAGCCTTACATGGATAAATTTGTCATCGTCTTCATCGACGGTATCCTTATTTACTCAAAAAGTCAAGCTGACCATGAGAAGTACCTCCATTACATTCTGAAACTGCTTCATCGAGAAAAGCTCTACGCCAAATTCTCTAAGTGCGAATTTTGGCTTCGTGAATGTTTTCGTCAAAAATTACCGAAGCAATTAAGTGATCAAATTAGTTAAGTGAGGTAGTGTGCTAAAAAGTGTGTTGGAAATATGATGGTTATGTTGTTTACGAAAACAGTTTTCAGGATACGGCCCAGGATATTGAGCT
The DNA here is from genome assembly GCA_030545235.1 of Helianthus tuberosus. Classification (NCBI taxonomy): domain Eukaryota; kingdom Viridiplantae; phylum Streptophyta; class Magnoliopsida; order Asterales; family Asteraceae; genus Helianthus; species Helianthus tuberosus. The sequence continues at coordinate 143,062,870 of CM060432.1, forward strand.
GTATCTATGATCAAACTATGAGCAAAAAGTAAAAGGGTGACACGAGATGTATGAGGAAAGCCCTTGATCAATCTAGATCGCCGGCATAAAACCTCGGGAGCTGACAATCGCAGCTGCCTTGTTCTTCTTATTGCTTTATACGTCAGGATACAGTGCAGGATATTGATCAGATCGCTAAGTGTTACAACGCTTTTTGTGAAAGTGAAAGTTGCGAGAGAGTGAGTGTGAGTGAGTAGCGAGTGTAGTTGTTGTGTCCTATTGATCTGATTTATCCATCTATTTATAGTTACAAAATACAAACTAAAATTCCTATAAATATGGGATGCTCCCGAATATTCCATTATTAACGTTGTAGACCGAGTAAAGCGACTTCAACGTCTTCATTTGAACAACTTGGACCGAGTCTTGCGGAGAAAGGGTCTTTGGGAACTTGGACACGTACCCCTGCACACAATCCGTTAGTAATCCTCAGGATACCATCCAGGATGTTGCCAATATCCTGAGTCAGCATCCCGGGTATAAACATATATCAGATAAGCAAGATATAATTTAAGATATCATCCAGGATATGAGTTCAGAATTTCGCCCATAACAATTGTCCCCAAAAAATGTTACCGTTTAGTATCCTGGCACTAACGGTTATATTTTTTACGAGTAACGAGGCAATTAAGAGATTAGACCCATGATGTGACCGCTTGTAACTGCACAGCCTATATTTACTCATTACCTCCCTATAACTTCTCATCCTCATCCTTTTTTAACTATTACTGATAAGGAAAAAGGTAAACAATGCCGATGCTCTGGCGAGTCTTGTCTGTTCTTGATCAGATCAAGAAGAATCACATTCCCGAGCTTTCCGTTCACGACCTCCCCCTAGCATATCGGCTCAGATGCCACGGATCTTGTAGATTTTTGTTTTATTCCACCTCTGGCGATCCGCTGATACTTCGTGCCACCAGGAACGAGGAGAAATTGTAATCCAAGTTTTTCTTTGTAAAAAGAGACTCCATCCCTGGTGGAACGGAATATCCGGTGAAGTGGTTGAGAAAGGGTAGGATTTAGGGTTCAAGGACGATCCTGCCTTATATCCTGTTTCGTATCCTGAGCTGATCAATTTCTTTTTATTGTTTTGTACACAGCTGATTTTAGGAAGCTTGCACCTCCTCTAGCCGATTCCCAGAAGAGAATTGACGCTATCAGACTCCTCTCAGAGGCTGAAAGAAGTTTTAATCCGTCTCCACCATCTCCAAGCCCTCTTTCCGGTGCAAACATGTCTGGTAAGGATCCTGCACAATATTCAGCATACATGTTTTTATTTGGCATATTTAGGAAAGAATTCTACTCCCTGTATGCAGACTCCAGCAAAGTCCCAATCCTCCTTGATCTTGACGAGCTTGACAGTTACCCCACTCCATTCATGGTCAAGAAAGAGACCTCTGCTACCACCAGCTCCAAGCCGCTCCTGGCTCCCAAGGCTAATCCGAGGACTCGTGCTTCTACCGTGAAAAAGAGGAAAGGTTCCGAAGTTAGTGCCCCAGGCTCTGAAGGGTTCTCCTATGAAGAACTCAGCTTTTCTGACTCCTTAGAGCCAATGACATCCTTCCTTAACAAGGTAATATCCTGCACATATATCCTGATAGGATATCCTGACAGGATATCCTGGTTAATATATTTTGACTTATACCTGAATTTTGACGTGCAGGGCCTCCAGCATCTGCTCCAGCTTTACACTGATGCTTGCAGCACGAATGTGTTCCAAGAAGCCAGGATCAAACAGCTCAAGACCACTGTTGCTGACCAAGGGGCCATTGCTGAGGTGAAGACCCGGCACTATGAGGACAAGCTGAAGAAGGTAACCCAGGATGCTGAGATCAAGCTGGCCACCCTCCAAATGGAACATGAACAGGCCATGGTTTCTTTCCGGGAAGGAATCAAAGCCTCTGCCATCGTCTCTCTGCTACAAGCTCGCATTAAGATGGCTTATGAGGCCAAAGAGACAGGCCTTGAGTGCCTATCCTGGCCGGTCGAATCCTGGGTGGCAAAGCTGAAGGAGCTTGGGGGCAAGGCTGTGCCCCTTCCTGCTGAAGCTGGTGAATCCTCTAAGTTGGCAGAGGTGACAGACAAGGCTTGAGACAAGAAGGATGCTGGCGAGGATGCTACTCAGGATGCTGGAACTGATGCTGAGGCTGAGGCTGAGAAGGCGGAGAAGGCTGGTGAAGATGCTGATGTGTGAGAGCATACAAGTGGGCGATGATGGTTGTATGTGCCAAGGCCGGAGCCCACTTTTTTAAATTTGATCGTTGGTTTGTAACCCCAAAACAATTTACTTTTCTTGCATTTTAACTTTCCTGCATTTGAACAATATGATGGCCAAAGGTGGAGGGATCCTGAGTTTCAGGACGAAGCCCCTGGTTATCAACGTTAATATGTCTTTTCTTTTGAACAATATAACAGTTGGAGGTGGATAGGTCTTGGTTTGAGACAAAACCTTCAACTGTTTAGTAAATATGGTATGGGACTAGTTGTGCTTTTGGCGGATGGTCCTTGGTTTGAGGTGAAACCAAAAGCACAACTTTTGATATGTTAATAATATAACTCCCTTTTGCCTTTATTTCTTTTGTCACTATCTTAGTGCATAAATTTTACTTATAAAAATAGTTAAATTTGGACAATCTTAGGGACACATTGTAAGAATATCCTGAGAGATATCCTACTCAGGATACTGCCTCGTAATTTATAAAACTTAAGTTAAAAAGGAGAGATCATACCAAATACTCCCAGAGAGTTAATTCTAACCTTCAATCATAGGGATGTCCCCAGTGCATAAGTTTAAATCCATCCTTTAAATTGTATGATGTATGTCCCCTGTGTTTAAAATAGCCATACTTTAGTTTTACCGCATAAACCTTGAATATCCTGGGGTAAACCCTTAATATCCTGGGGATAAACCTTGATATCCTGGGGATAAACCCTGATATCCTGGGGATAAACCCTTAACATCCTGGGGATAAACCCTGATATCCATGCGCTACAGGCGAGAGTGTATAAACTCCAAAACTTAGAAAGGTGAAAACCTTTAAACCTTAGAGGGTATGAAAATACCCTTTCGTGAGAGAGGGTGATCAATCCTCATATACCTTCAGGATCCAGGATATAGCCAATAGTAACGAAATTGTCAGCCACTTTTACATGAACTGGTCCCGTTACCTTGAACTATCCCTAGATAACTTGCGCTCCAGGCGGGGTGTTCAAACCCAATTCGAGAGAAAGGTGAATACCTTTAAACCTTTGAAGGGACCAGGATCCCTTAACCGTGAGAGAGAGGGCCAATCCTCTAATCCTTCGAGATATCCTGAGCATGTATCCTGGAGCTATATCCTGAGGCATATTCTACAAAACAACCTTAAACTAAGGTGGGTGTTAGCTTGGCTAACACCCCTCCGATGCCTAAGTCAGTATTGGGTTCAAGATAATAAACTAATTCAAATATATTTAAGAGAGATAGAATACATACCATTCTGAGATAGAAACTAAATTCTATTCTTACTTGAAATAGAGCTTTAAGTGTATAGCATTCCAGGATCTTGGTAGCATATCCGCTTCCATACTTTTGAGCCGGTATGCTCCTTTTCCTGATTCTGATTCAACCTCATATGGTCCTTCCCATTTTGGGGCCAGCTTTCCATCAGCAGGATTAGTAGTATTCTGAAATGCCTTTCTTAATACCCAATCTCCAACTTGAAATCTCCTAGTCCTTATATTCTTGTTATATGCTCTGGATATCCTTTGTTGATATGCTGCCATCCTTAGCCTTGCTGCATCTCTTGTTTCGTCTACAGTGTCCAAGTCTTGGCACAAAGCTTCAGGATTCTGCTCAGGATCCCGGAGGATAGATCTTGCCGTAGGTATCACCATTTCCGTTGGGATCACTGCTTCTGCTCCAAATACCAAGGAAAACGGAGTTTGGCCAGTTGCATTTTTTACCATTGTTCTATCAACCCACAAAACAAAGGGTAATTCTTCTGCCCATCTTCCTTTTTTAGCCCTTAGTCTCTTCTTTAACTTGTTGACAATTATCTTGTTTGAGGATTCAGCTTGTCCATTTGCTTGAGGATGTACCGGAGTGGATGTGATCATTTTGATTCCCCAACTCTTGCAAAAGTCAGTAGTCCTCTTGCTTATAAACTGGGATCCATTGTCACAAATGATTTCAGCTGGTACTAAAAACCTGGTCAGGATATTCCTCTTTATGAAGGATACTACTTCTTGGTCTCTAACTTAAACAAATGCTTCAGCTTCAACCCACTTTGAAAAATAATCAGTCATTGCCAGCATAAAGACCTTTCCTCCTGGAGCTTTTGGTAATTTCCCTACTATATCCATCCCCCATTTCATGAACGGCCAAGGGGAAGCTATAGGATATAGTGGTTCAGCCGGTTGATGTAGTATGTTACTGTGTCTTTGACATGCATCACATCTTCGAGCATATTCTGCAACATCTTTCTTCATTGTCGGCCAATAGTATCCTGTTCTCAATACCTTTGAGAATAACGACCTGCCCCCAGTATGGTTACCACAGTCCCCTTCATGTATATCCTGAAGCACTTCTTTAGTTTCGGGATCTTCCAAGCATCTTAAATACGGTCCTGTAAGAGATTTCTTATACAAAACATTATTTATAATGGTGAATCGTGATACCTTCATCCTAAATGCCTTAGGATTTTCGTCTCTGGGGATGTGTCCTTCCTTGAGATATCTTATGATTGGAGCCGTCCAGGATTTAGGGTCCTCCTCAGGATCCTCAGCTCCAGGATTCTGAATACTTCCTACTTCTTTATCCTGAGGATACGTTGCAGGATACAAGATATGCAATATTGGTATCTGGGTCCCTTCTAGTATCCTAACCGATGATCCCAGATTTGCTAAGGCATCTGCTTCAGCATTATCTTCCCTTGGTACCTGTTTAAGTGTAAAAACATCGAAATATCCTACTAATTTTTTGAGAATATCAAGATATTCAATTAACTTCTCACCTTTAGCTGCATAGGATCCATTAAAATGATTAGTAATTAACAAGGAATCCACATATACTTGCAAATTCCTAATATTCATATTTTTAGCCAGTTCTATTCCTGAAATTAAAGCCTCATATTCTGTTTTGTTATTAGTAGCAGGAAATTCACACCTAACAGCCTGGGGTAATATGTCCCCCTGTGACGATTTTAGTAGTATTCCCAATCCTACTCCTCTGACATTAGATGCTCTGTCAGTATATAATATCCAGGATCCTGAGGATTCTCCTAATTGTTGGACTTCTAGGTCTACCTCATCCTGAATGTCACTACTGAATTCAGCCACATAGTCAGCTAGAGCCTACGATTTTATGGCATTCTTAGGTTCATACACTAAGTCATAAGCACTCAACTTCACTGACCACTTGGCCATCCTGCCTGACATCTCGGGTTTCCTAAGTACATTTTTAACAGGATAATTGGTTTTAACATGAATCCTATGTGTCTCAAAGTAATGTCTAAGCTTTGTTAATGCCATAACTAGAGCCAATATTAACTTTTCTAAATGTGAATATCTAGTTTCAACATCTAACAAACTTTTACTAACATAATAGACAGGGTATTGCTGACCTTGATGATCCTTTATAAGGACGGCACTTACAGCATTCCCCGATACTGCGAGGTATAGGGACAGTGGTTCACCATTCTCAGGCTTCATCAATAGAGGTGCAGTTGAAAGATACTGCTTCAAATCCTGCAGGGCTGCTTCGTGCTTCTCTCCCCATTCGAACTTCTAGTTTTTCTTCAGGATATCATAAAATTCCTTGCATTTCTCGGAGGATCTTGAGATAAATCTGTTCAATGCTGCAACTCGCCCTGTCAATCTTTGAACATCCTTCATATTTGAAGGTGATTTGATATCCAAGATGGCTTTAATCTGCTCCGGGCTTGCCTCTATTCCTCTTTTGGTCACCATATATCCTAGAAACTTTCCTGCCCCCACTCCGAAATGGCACTTAGCAGGATTTAGTTTCATGTTATACTGATCCAGGATATCAAATGCTCCCTTAATATCCTGGAGGTGATCCTCAACCTTTTTAGATTTCACCACCATATCATCGATGTATACCTCCATTGTGTCTCCCAGCTTATCTTTGAACATCATGTTCACCAGTCTCTGATATGTTGCGCCTGCATTTTTCAAACCAAAGGGCATAGCAATATAACAATAAATACCTGTTGGTGTCATGAAGGCAGTATCCTCCTGGTCCGAAGGCTCCATTTGAATCTGCTGAAATCCTGAGGATGCATCCATGAAGGTTAACATCTCATGCCCGGCAGTAGCATCCACCATTGCATCAATATGAGGAAGAGGAAATGGGTCCTTGGGACAAGCCTTATTCAAGTCCGTGTAATCTACACAGACTCTCCATTTCCCATTTTTCTTCTGTACCACAACTACATTTGCCAGCCATCTTGGGAACTTGACTTCTCTGATCATTTTGGACTTCAACAATCTTTCAACTTCCTCTTGTATAATTGTATTTCGTTCAGGAGCAAACTTCTTTCTTTTTTGCTGAACAGGCTTGAACGACCTATCAATTCCAAGCTTGTAAGTGATAATGTCTTTGGATATACATGTCATATCCTCATGCTTCCATGCAAATGTTGACATCCTGCACTTCAAAAAGTTAGTTAATTGTTCTTCAATATCCTGCGGGATATTGGTCCCTACGAGCACCGAGATATCAGGATTATCCTGATCCAGGATAACTTTCTTCATATCCTGCTCTGAAGCCTCCACAATATCCTGTGCCCGCATCTTTAATTGCTATGCTGGATTAGGTTTGGTTGAGGATTTCATTGAGGATAAGTAACATTCCTTCGCTTCCTGCTGATCACTATCAACCTTGACAACCCCCCAAGGGGTAGGGATTTTGATGCATTGATGATAAGTTGACGGCACGGCTTTCATATCATGGATCCAAGGTCTGCCCAATATTATGTTATAGCAGGATAGGGAATCCATCACACAGAAACGTTGTATTGAGTTGACCCCTTCAACATATACCGGTAACTTTATCTCTCCTACCGTGTTTCTAGCCTCTCCACTGAACCCAACAAGCACGGTGGATTTCGAAGTGATATTCATTGGAGATACATTCATCCTTTTCAAAGTCTCTAGTTGGATTATGTTGACGGAGCTGCCATTATCTACCAATATCATGCGTACAAAATGATTAGCCACATATAATGTTATTACCAGAGCATCATGGTGAGGATCCTGGACAGTATCCCTGTCATCACTGTCAAATGTGATCACTTTGTCAGTTGTGAGGGCAGCCATGTTTGTCTCCCCTTTCGGCCTTAGCCTCCTTTGCATGTCTCTGAGCCGCAGAATACGAAGTCCCATAAATGTCGGATCCTCCTGAAATAAAGTTGATTATCTTGGCATCCGCAGGAGGTGACGCCGCTCGTTCAGGATCCTTCTCAATATCCTGACCCTTATTCTTTTTTCTTCCTAGGAGATCCTTCAGATACCCTTGCTTAGAAGATAACTTATTTCTTTTCTTAGTGCAATGCAATCCTCAGTTACATGTCCGAAATCCTCATGGAAGGCACACCATTTGGACTTATCCTTCCAATCAGCTTTTTGTTGATTCTTTCGAGGCCACCTAGCTTTGTCTCCCAAGCCCTGCATAGCATACATTAACTCAGGTATGTTAACAGAAAAGCAATATTCAGATAATTCAGGATATTCTTCAGGATCCTCGTCTTCTACAACATTCACTTTCTTGTTGTCATTTCTGCCATACGGCTTAGAGCGGTATGCTTTAAATGATGATTCTGACTTCCTATTGGTTGACTCGTAAGTGGTGGACGAGTTCATCCTCTCTTGCATCCTCTTATCATCCTCCAGCCGAATATATCTTAGGGCCCTGTTTCGAACTTCATCCAAGTTCCTGCATGGGTTCATCACAAGATCTTGGTAAAATTGAGAATCTTTTTGCAGCCCCATCTTGAAAGCCTGCACAGCTGTTGCAACATCAAGATGTGGAATATCTAAGGATTCCCGGCTAAACTTGTTCACATAATCTCTTAAGGATTCCTGAGGTCCTTGAGTTATCCTGTAGAGATCACTTGTTAGATTTTCAAAACTTCGACTACAAGAAAATTGGCTATTAAATAAATTCACTAGGTGAGCAAATGATGTAATCAAATAAGGAGGAACATTCAAGAGCCATTTCAAGGCTGATCCTGTTAAGGTAGAACCAAAACCCTTGCATAGGCACGCTTCCTTGAGCTTCGGAGGGATAGGATTAATCTCCATTCTTTCCCTATACCGGGCAATATGCTCTTCAGGATCCGTAGTCCCATCATATAGTTTCATGTTGGGAGTTTGAAATCTCTTTGGGATTTCAGCATCGCAGATAGGATAAGCAAAGTGGGATATCATGTGGCTGTCTTGGGACACTTCCGGAATTGGCTGGACCACCCCAGGTACACTGGATATCATGTTCTTCAATTTCTGAAGCTCCCTAGTAAATGTTGACGTCATACCTGCATCCTGCAAAGATCCATTAGTGTTAGTAGCAAGAATATTATTATTTGACACGTTGCCAGTCCGAGGATTCTGGCCATATCCTGAAGCATATCCTGAGCTCCTCACAGTTGACATGGTGACTGAGGAGGGTATTTCAGGAGTATGATCCGGAGGATGGTTAGGCACAATATTTCCCCTATTATCCTCAGTATACACGGCTGAACTGAAGTTCAAAGCTCTGGGTTGTAAAGGAGTGACGATATCCTCAACGGGTCTGCTTGAGCTAGATTTCAAGAGTTGTATTTCTCTTATCAGCATTTGGTTTGTTTCCTGTTGCTGCCTCATTTGTTCCTGCACACTTCCAAACAAGGTTAGAATTTCGTCATTAGAAGCTAGAACTGGACCAGATCCCTGGATGTTCCGAGTAGGAATAATATCCTGAGGTTGCGAAGAAGCCTGCATCCTTGGAGGAGGTGGTGGAAGCGTTGAACCAATGGTAGCAGAGGTTGTACCAGACACGGTAGAGGGGATCACGTTTGATCTTGAGGCCATTGTAAACAATGTGGCAAAAAGTTTTGAAAATAGAAAACCGATCAACGATTTCACAAAGATTTTTAGTAAAGATAGCACCACTTGCCCCACGGTGGGCGCCAAATTGTTTTGGTCAAAAATTACCGAAGCAATTAAGTGATCAAATTAGTTAAGTGAGGTAGTGTGCTAAAAAGTTTGTTGGAAATATGATGGTTATGTTGTTTACGAAAACAGTTTTCAGGATACGGCCCAGGATATTGAGCTGTATCTATGATCAAACTATGAGCAAAAAGTAAAAGGGTGACACGAGATGTACGAGGAAAGCCCTTGATCAATCTAGATCGCCGGCATAAAACCTCGGGAGCTGACAATCGCGGCTGCCTTGTTCTTCTTATTGCTTTATACGTCAGGATACAGTGCAGGATATTGATCAGATCGCTAAGTGTTACAATGCTTTTTGTGAAAGTGAAAGTTGCGAGAGAGTGAGTGTGAGTGAGTAGCGAGTGTAGTTGTTGTGTCCTATTGATCTGATTTATCCATCTATTTATAGTTACGAAATACAAACTAAAATTCCTATAAATATGGGATGCTCCCGAATATTCCATTATTAACGTTGTAGACCGAGTAAAGCGTCTTCAACGTCTTCATTTGAATGACTTGGACCGAGTCTTGCGGAGAAAGGGTCTTCGTGAACATTGGGAACTTGGACTCGTACCCCTGCACACAATCCGTTAGTAATCCTCAGGATACCATCCAGGATGTTACCAATATCCTGAGTCAGCATCCCGAGTATAAACATATATCAGATAAGAAAGATATAATTTACGATATCGTCCAGGATATGAGTTCAGAATTTCGCCCATAACAGTGAAGTTCAATTTCTTGGACATGTGGTTAGTGAACGCGGAATCCAGGTAGATCCCGCTAAGGTTGAAGCTGTCATGAATTGGCAAGAGCCGAAGACGCCCATAGAGATTCGCAGTTTCTTGGGATTGGCAGGATATTACAGGCGTTTTATTGAAAAATTTTCAAGGATTGCTGCACCCCTAACTTTTTTGACTAGGAAGAATATTAAGTTTGATTGGGGTCCGAAGCAACAAGAATCCTTTGATATCCTTAAGCAGAAACTAAGCAATGCACCTGTGTTGACATTGCCTGATGGAATAAAAGAGTTTGTGATTTACTGTGATGCATCACACACCGGTATGGGGTGTGTGCTTATGCAGAAAGGCAAGGTTATTGCCTGTGCTTCTCGACAATTAAAGGTGCATGAAAAGAATTACACCACCCATGACTTGGAGTTGGGTGCCGTTGTATTTGCACTGAAGCTATGGAGGCATTATTTATATGGTATCAAGTGTGTGATCTATTATGATCACAAGAGCCTCCAGCACCTGTTTACCCAAAAGGATTTGAACATGAGGCAACGACGTTGGATGGAAACTTTGAATGATTATGATTGTGAGATAAGATACCATCCTGGCAAGGCGAATGTAGTCGCCGATGCCTTGAGTCGAAAGGAAAGGGTGAAACCTATAAGAATCAATGCCAAGAGCATTGAGATAAAGAATAGTTTGAATGAAAGGTTGTTAGCTGCACAGAAGGAAGCTGTGCTGGAAGCTAACTATCCTGATGAAAAGTTAGGAGTAACTGAAGAACAGTTATCCTGCGGCAAGGACGGAATTCTGAGGTTAAATGGATGAATATAGGTTCCAGTTTATGGAGGACTTCGAGATGTCATCCTCCAGGAAGCCCACAGTTCTAAATACTCCGTTCATCCTGGAGCTGACAAGATGTACCAGGATCTGAAAGCAAATTTTTGGTGGATAGGCTTGAAGAAGTCTATAGCTACCTATGTAGCTAAATGTTTGACGTGTGCGCAAGTCAAAGCTGAACATCAGAAGCCGTCAGGTTTGCTACAACAGCCTGAACTACCCACGTGGAAGTGGGAAATGGTGACGATGGATTTCATCACCAAGTTGCCAAAGACAAGGAAAGGAAATGATACCATATGGGTGATAGTTGATAGATTGACTAAGTCAGCACATTTCCTACCCATTAAGGAGACTTATAGCTCCGACATGTTAGCCCAATTGTACGTAGATAAGATTGTATCTCTCCATGGCGTACCAGTGTCTATTATCTCTGACAGAGATACTAGATACACATCACATTTTTGGAAAAGTTTCCAGCAATCCTTGGGCACGCGCTTAAATTTTAGTATGGCTTACCATCCTCAGACGGACGGACAGAGTGAGCGTACCATCCAAACTTTGGAAGATATGCTTCGTGCATGTGTGATTGACTTAGGTGGTAGTTGGGATAACCACCTGCCACTAATCGAGTTCTCGTATAACAATAGCTATCATACGAGCATCAAGGCCGCGCCTTTCGAGGCCTTGTACGGTAGAAAGTGCAGAACGCCCGTTTGTTGGGCGGAAGTTGGAGATGTCCAACTGACAGGACCTGAAATAGTCTTTGAAACGACGGACAAGATTGTCCAGATTCGTGACCACCTGAAAGCTGCCCGAGATAGGCAGAAAAGCTACGCAGATTTAAAGAGTAAACCTCTGAAATACGAGGTAGGTGACAAAGTGTTGCTTAAAGTATCACCCTGGAAGGGAGTGATGCGATTTGGTAAGAAAGGTAAGTTAAGCCCAAGGTACATAGGACCATTCGAGATCATCGAATGTGTCGGATCAGTTGCTTACAAGTTAAATTTTCCTGAAGAGCTCAGTGGTATTCAGAATGTATTCCACATCTGCAATCTGAAGAGATGTCTAGCTGATGAATCACTAGTTATGCCACACACAGATGTGCACATAGAAGAGAGCTTGAAGTTTGTTGAAAAACCAGTGTCGATCGAGGATCGACAGGTTAAGAAGCTTCGAAGGAAGCATGTACCGATCGTAAAGGTTAAATGGGATGCCCGTAGAGGTCCCGAGTACACGTGGGAGGTAGAGTCTACCATGAAAGAAAAGTACCCTCATTTATTTCAGTAAATCTCGATGTCGAGATTTCTTTTAAGGGGGTGAGGATGTAACACCTCGAAAATTTGTGTTCAATGAAATAACGACACGTGTCATGTAAGACAAAAGTGTTATAAACCCGGATCTATTTAAAGATGTATGGCAGGATTTAAAAGTGTCGACATGTTAATTAATACCTCTGAACGACCCGTTATAAATCCCAAGACCCTAATCTATATTATAAACATCTGATATACGTTCAATCCGGTAATTACTGGTAATAATTGATTCAAATTACACAAGAATGGAATCCTATGAGATTATATACATCAAACCTTCATTCGTGACCTTTTCGTTAAAGTCCAAGACAATTATACACCATGAAAGGTGGTCTTAACTGTTAAAGGCATGTTCATGTGGCCCATACTGATAATAGAGGCCCAAATTCGTAATATCTAAGTTGTCTGTTCAAAGCTTGGAAGGTTACTAATTTTTGCCTTCTGGTAAAGGCTTACGGACCGTAAAGGTCCTGCCTTACGGTCCGTAAGGCATATTATGAACAAGTTAACCGACTTAAATAGATATTTTCCATCACCATGAGCAGCACAACTAGTTCTTAGGCACTAGGGACACTTGTTATTGATCAAGGATCAATCCTAGAGTTGTTTGGCATGATCTTAAGTAATCAAGAACATTATATAAAGACCCACATTGTCTCATTTTTGATCATTCATTCCCAACTCAACTTCTGATCATTTCAGGAGCTCAAGGCCTTTCCCCAAGCATCTCTAATCGTGCATTAGACCTTGGTAAGTATCATTGACCTTCCTTAATCGTGTTTTACTTAGTTATTAGCTTAAAAGTCAAACTGTCGTAATTAAGGTTTGACTTATCGATTAATCACTAATGGTCTGATGATTAGTCAAATTGAAGGTAGTCAAAAGTTGGTAATTATGTGGGCAATAAACCCTTAAAAGGGCACCCTCTGATTCCCGCTCTAACTAGATCATTTGTCGGGTCAAAGGTTGTTATAAAAAGTCAACAGAAACTTAATTTACAAATTAACACGTAATTAGCAATGTAGAAGACGTGTAACCTATGTTATCACTCATATAACTTGGTAATTAGTATAAGAACTGGTCTAAAGCTAGTTTGATCCGATAATTTTCTGTTTAGGCTCGGTTCGAAACCGAAAGTCGCAAAACTTTGACTTTTGCTTTGACTTCAGTTCTGACCCGATTTAGATGGGTTTAGAAATGCCTTAGAGCTTCCTTAGAACCAGGTTATATGATGGTATAACCCTCTGTGGTTAGTTCATTGTTTGTCCGATTCGTTTACACGTTTCCGTTAATTGCTTAATGTTGACCATAATGCCCTTTTGACCATAAAACGAGGATTTTGGAAATGTGAAAGGACACTAATCTTTATTACTGATTTATAAACATGTCTCTAAATTTTCACATCAGTTTGAGGTCTAGATTATGAGTTATGCTTAATAGCGTAATTAGAACGCTTTTTATGAATTAAACGGCGTAATTAGCATAAAGCCTATCTAAACCCAAATTTTTGACACCAAACCTTTTACCCACTGATATAATATAATATTTTGGGATTTTTGAAGATTTTTAATTATTTTTAACCTGATCATAACCTAAGGTTATGGCCTTGATTCGGTAAATACCGATTATACCCTTTTTGTGTATAAAATGAGTTTTACATAATATTTTGACACCAATTCAATTGCTACTGATTTTATATAATAAATGAAGTATTTTGAACTTTATAACCTGTTCGGAAAACTCAGATTTCCTGTATGACCCGGAAATCGCTTAAAATGGCTTTTTACGCGTATTAAACACCTAGTATGGGTTTAAAACCATGTTGTCACATAAGACTTATCACCAACTGATATAACCTATTAAATTAAGTTGTTTTACTGATTATTTCAGAACCGAATCTCAGAATTATAAATAATCTCTTTTATAATCTTTAAAATGACCAAAATACCCCTATGGGGCTTAAATTGAGATTAAACTCGTTTTGGGCATAATGGAAGGTATCCTACTGATATCACAATATATTTAAGGCATATTGACTTAGGAAACCTGTATATGACTCATATGATTACCCGTTACGCTTTTTGTGCGTTCGGTTCGGTTTATGTAACTAGTTTGCATAAATTAGCCGAAACGGGTCAAATCTTATCACTCTTATCTCAAAATCCAGAATGTGTTTAGTTTACCCATATTATACAAGTCTTCAAACTTGACGGGCCTAAATCACATTCTATTCCGGTCTTCGCTTAATCATGCATACGAACCGTATCTTTATTTAAAACTAACCGGTCTAAGTTTAGGCTTAATTAAAGACCCGTTAGGATTCTAATAGGTTATTATAAACCTTCGTTCCAGAATAGGAGACCCGGTAAAAGCTACGTGCACTTGCTTGTTGTGATTATTACTTGCAAAGGTAAATACTTTTAACTTATTTTCCCTATACGGGCTTGGGGTATGGTATATAAAATACCGCTTGGTCGGGCATTGAATCTTTAATCGAATAGAGGTTAATTCATTGAGATGTCCCGTTTGGAAATGTTTTGGTTTGCTTAAAGCCTTTGGGGGGTTAATGACTATGTCCCGGATATCCTTGGCATCATCTTACGGGATGGCCACGACCTGAGCACGGGGTGTAGGCGTACACCTGTCAGTGCATAAATAAATTTATGTGGTGTGTCTATTAATCTTTAACCCGGTCTACGGATCGGGCTACTGAACGCATAAGGAACATGTAATTCTTTTACAAGATTATATTCAAATAATTATCCCAAGTTATAAAAAGTTTGTGCCACGTGCATTCAAATCAATTTTATTAAACCTTTTCAAAATGAGTCAGTTAATTGTATTTACCAGTGTAAACTGGCGTATTTTCTCAAAAAAGTTAAGTGCAGGTACTACTCGAAATAGGCTGCCTTTCTCATAGCATCCACAATAAGTCTCGCAAGCTTGGATGACATAAAACTGTTGAACAATGTTTCCTTTTTATTTTTGATCCACCTGAGGATTATTTTCAACTAATTGTGATACTTAATATTACAATATCATTTGGTTGAAATGAATCTATCTTTTGCTTCCGCTGTCCATTTAAATATTGTGTTGTTTGACTATAATGATATCAACTACGTCACGATATTCCCCTACCGGGCCCACCGGCGAAATGTGGAAATATCGGGGTGTGACATAACAGAATTACCATCTTTATTAACAAAGTATAGACCATTATCCTGTTTACCAGTCACCAGGATTCTCCCTGATTTCGAATCCTGAAGTAAACAAGTGTTTTCATTTAAAACAACAGTGATTTTATTATCTTTAGAAAATTTATACGCAGATAAAAGATTAACACTGTAATCAGGAACAAAAACAAAATGACTCCTTTAGCAAGTTTTATACTGCCAATTTTAGACACTTTAGCCTTGGTTCCATTTGGATGAGACGCGGTTAAGTCATACTCAAACACATCAATACAATCAAACATATCCTTATCAGTTTTTACCATGTGCTGGTTAGCACCAAAATCACAAATCCAATTATAATCAAATCCAAAATTGATTAAGCTAGAACAACATACAAATCTGCCTAAGGAATTAAAAACATAACTAGACTCACCTCCCATGTTAGAACTTTGAGGATCAGTACTAGTTTTTTCACCAACAAGGCTCAAAAGTTTAGCAACCTGTTCTGGAGAAAAAGGAGATACAGAAGGAACAGAAGACACATTTGATCTAGAATTTGAAATTTTTTTCCCAACCTGACCTCCAGGCTTCCTTTTGAACCCTGGAGGGTACCCAACCAACTCAAAACATCTATCAACAGTATGACCAAGCTTATTACAGTGAGTACACTTAAGATTGGGATTAGGACCTCTAAAATCCTTCTTTTTTTTGCTCAAAAGATTGATTAGTTTTTGTAACAAAAGACACATTTTGATTTTTTGTTCCTATACTTGCATTTCTATGTGATTCTTCTCTGGACACAATTGAAAAAGCAACTTTGACTGAAGGTAATGGCTCTCTAGTTAATAAGTTTGTTCTTACAGGTTGATAGACATAATCTAAACCCATAAGAAACTGCATTAGTTTAATTAAGGTAGAAAAGTCATTATAGTCTTTAGCAGCTTGACATGAACATGTAGGCAGTTGAAGCACAGCATCAAACTGCTTCCACATTGTATTTAGCTTATGATAATATTCAGAAACTGAACTGCCACTTTGAGTAATACAATTGATTTTTTTATACAAATCATACACTATAGAGCCATCAACTTTATCATAAGTTTCTTTCAGATCTGTCCAGACTCCAGACTTCAGAGACTAATTTTGAAAAGACTTGTCCTAAGTATAATTCTTCTGAAACAGAATTTAATAACCAACTTAAGACAACTTAATTACACCTGTCCCACTGACCACTTAAAACAGCATCCTCAGAATTCTTTTTACATTTTTCATCTATGAAACCAAATTTGTTTTTTGCTTCTAAAGCCAACTTCATAGCACTAGACCAGACCCTATAGTTTTCAGTTCCTTTTAATTTTATACCAACAATAGTCAAAGAACTTGAGTCACTAGGATGCAAAAACAAGGGATCTCCTATATTCAACTTACTAATCAAGGTCTGAGAAGGACCAGTCTGAGTAGGACCAGTATTATCACCCATGATGACAAAACAAAACAAATAGAATACAATCACAAATACAAACAATATACAGACAACAGAAGATATTAACAGATAACAACTCACAAAACAACAGACAAAATAGATGCACAAAATACCCTAAGGCGAAGCTGTATCAGTGTCCAGATTCCAGGTTCATCACTCATAGTGCCTGGACAGGTCTTAATACAGGAGCCAAACACTAAGACAAAGACAAAAAAAAAAAAAAAAAAAAAAACAACAGTGAATAACTAAGAAGTTACACAAAAAAACAGGTAATAATCAGCAACAAAACAAACAATCAAAGGTGCCGGTCCTCACTGCCCCGACTTCAACTAATCCAACAACAGAAATAAAAGAGGGAGAATAAGAACAATCTCACAGTGGGTGCAAAGCAACTCCAAATATAATCAAATCTGTAGTTTTCAAGAACTAACAGATCCAATATAGACAATAACCAAACAACACTACTGGTCAGTTTGCCCTAAACCTTCAAGGGTTTAGAGACCAACACAGAGTGTGAAGCCACCAGAATAGAAGAGATCTTTCACCAAAACCAAGAAACCCTAACTAGGGTTTCAGTTGCTCGTGTACAGAAAAACAGCACTCCCAAGATCTAGATGATCTATCCAACGTCAACAACAGATCTGCAATCTTAGAAGCAGACCTAGCACAAGAGCAACAAAAGATTCAGATCAACAGCGGAAATAAGATCGGATCAAGAGCATTTAGCTCTGATACCATGTAGAAATTTATGATTCAAACACAAACATACAAAACAACACAAGAAATAGCGACAAAACAGGTGACAAAATCTTATTAAACCAACCCAAAAGAATTTCCCCCCCCAAATACCCAGAGATCTTACAATAGTAAGATCAAAAAACAATACAAGATACAGAAAGTATCTAGATGATCATCCACTGATGATCATCAATACAACAATACAACCAATACAACAGAATAATCTCTCAGATACAGTTGAGTGATTATTTATACAAATCTCCGATCACAAAACCCTAATGGAGAAACAATGAACAAGAGAGAGAAAGTAAACTGAACAACTCAATGAGAGTGAAGGATATGAGAGCTTTATATAGTGTGAAACTTTACAAGTTTCACTTTAGTCCAAATCTTCTGACCGAGATGATCGCAGTCCTCAGAAAGTTACACAATGCACCCCTTAGATATTTTGATCAGTTGGACCTGGTGCAACAACCCAACAACGAACAAACATATCAGAGGGTAGACATGCACAAATCGGTTATTTTAATAACTGAAACCGGTTAACCGGTTGGGGGAGTTAATGGGCCAAAAAAAGAAAACCGGTTACGGTTAATAACCGACCGGTTAATAACCGGTTATTAACCCCGAATATCAATACCCGATAATAACCGACCAGTTATAAAAAACCGGTTAACTTGTCAACCGGTTAATAAAAACCGGTTTTTCCGGTTATTTAAACAAGGCTGCAGACTTGTTATAAAAACTGCAGAATTTAAAAAAAAAAGCTGCAGAATCATTTAAAAAACATGCAGAAATATAAAAAAAGCTGCAGAATCATTTAAAAAACATGCAGAATTATATACAAAACATGCAGAATTTTATAAAAACATGCAGAATCATTTAAAACCTGCAGAAACTTATACAAATCCTGCAGAAACTTATACAGTGGGCAATAACTGCAGAAAGTTAAAAAAAATGCTGCAAAATTATATTAAACTGCATTAAACATACAGATTTTTATAAAAACCTGCAGAAACATATTTTAACATGAAAATATCCAATACAATTATCTTAACTAGTCTAGAATGAAGTTGTCGTCTTGTAGTTTTGTTTCGTCATTTCTTCGTTTCTTCGTTTAGTCGCTTCGGGGGCTATTAGAGCGTACGGATTCATCGTACATGAGTTCGTCATCGGAAAGTGGTTGCGCCCGTCCTTGAAAAACTTCAACATCATGTAATTGTTCTTCCACCTCAAGCTCGCCCTCAAGACTTGAAATATGTTGTATACGTTCCACGCCATCCAAGTAATCCTTCAAACAAATGCACATTTCCATCGCCTCCGGTGTAAGTCTTGTTCGTCGAATAGATAGTACCCTTCCACTAAGAGAAAAAACCGACTCCGAAGCTACCGTAGAAGCTTGGGAGCTTAGTAGATCACGTGCCATGGCGGCTAAAACGGGATAATGCGGTTCTTGTATTTTCCACCAAGCCAAAACATCAAAGTTGTGAAACTCGTCGGGTGACAAGGTTGCTAAAAAATCGGTATATTTATACCTTCCGAGTTCACTATTTGATGCATCACCTCGAGAACGTTTACTATTTTCATTTCTTAAGGAATTATAGAAATTTAAGTCCGCATCTTTTCTCGACGCCTTCGAGCTCGCCGCCATTTGTTGGTGTAACGATGACACATTACCATATTTTTTAGAGTAATGATCAAAAAGATTGTTTAAAGAAACGTCAAAACGTTTTAGTGCATTTCTTGTAAAATGTGGGTCGGCATCATTTAACTCCAAATCCGAACAAATATCCGAAATCATCATCTCAACACCCGCAATATTTATAGTCGGGTTCAAGGCGGCGGCACATGTAAAAACCGGTGGCATTTCTTGAAAATATTTTTTAAACTTTTCTCTCATTGGAACAATCATATGTTCGTAAATGTCACCTTGGAATTCAAAGTCGTTTACTTTTTGACACATCAAAAATAGTTGTTTAAGCACCAAAGAACTAGTGGGATAATAAACTCCCGATAAAATCTTTGTCGCGGTTCTAAAAACTTCAAGTAATTGTGTTAACGTTTCAATACACTTCCAACCATCGTCATCAAATGGTTCCACCAACCCGGACGTTGCAAGACTATCGTGGAAAGATTTTAAGGTTTCTTTTTGCATTATCGCGCTATCAAACATTTTCCACGTAGAGTTCCAACGGACGACCATGTCAAAATGTGCGCTATAGCATTTCTTATTTAAAGCTTTACACCATTTTCTATAATCCGCATATCTTTTTCGACTACCTTGAAAAACGTCACGTAACATATCTTTAAAAGTTTCTTTAACTTCTTTAACGGACTCAACATTTAGCCCGTCTTGCACAACCAAGTTAATGATGTGCGCAACACATCGGCTATGATAAAATTCTCCATCGCAAATCGGATTGTATTTTATTTTTAACATTTGCACCGCGGTTGTGTTGTTCGACGCATTATCAAAAGCAATAGAAAGTATTTTATTTTCTAATTTATAAGTTTTGATAACATCGTCTAAGACATGAAATATATTTTCCCCCGTGTGTGGATAACCAAATAAATCGAACGCGAGTGTACGTTTCATCATGTTCCACGAATTGGGATCGATCCAATGCGCGGTAACACAAATGTAAGAATCCGGTAAACCAAATGGAGCCGACCATACGTCGGTTGTTAAATTAACACCGGTGTTTAATTTTTCAAAACCTAAAATCATTTCTTTTTTAGCTTTTGACCACATCTTTAAACAATCGCGTCTAAGAGTTGAACGACTTACGTGAACATAACGTGGTTGAAGCGTCTCTTGAATCAACTTAGTCAAGCGCGGATTGTCAAAGTGATCGAACGGCAACGATTGTTGAATAACAAATTGAGCCATCCTTAAACGAACCGCCTCCGGGTCGAAATTCCAAACACCCATACCCCGTGATATTTGCGCTTGATCTTTGGCGGGATTTTTTTTTAATGGCTTGCAATGCGACGTCACATGTGCTCTCAAAGTAGAGTTCGATGACGCCGCAAGAAACGCCCCGCAATTTTTGCACCTCGCATTTTCTTTTCCATTCGACATCTCGCATAAATCAAAATTCACCCATAGTGTCGGGTCCCTATTCGTGGTCAAGATCTTCTTCACAAACAACTCGCTAGATGAACCAACAACGGTCGAAGCATCGCCACTCGAACTCGCCATTTGAAAGTTGAAACGTATTTTGTAAGTGTGTTTTTGAGCTAGAATTGAAGTGGGATTATACATATGCATTGATATCTTATTTATACACTTCAAAACTGGTCCCAAACGGTAATATTACCGTTGTTTTCTTTTCAAACGGTAACATCCATGTCAAAAAAACGTTCTGTGCTGCTGCTGCTGCTTTTCTGCTGTTGAAGATCAAATGCGACCGGTTAACCGGTTAACCGGTTATTTACAGCCCAAACAAACCGGTTTTTAATTAACCGGTTATAAACCGGTTATTACTAACAAAATCTAAAACCGGTTAGGAACCGCCGGTTATTAAAAAACCCAAACCGGTTATGTTGGTACCGGTTAATAACCGGTTTCGGTTACGGTTATTAACCGGTTTCGGTTAAAAAACCGGTTTTTTTGCCCATGTCTATCAGAGGGTAATAAGCCCAATAACAATATAAGAGTAAATAAGCCCAAAGCAAATGAACGACAAATAGCCCAGATAATTTCAACAGCTATACACAACTCGAATTTGAACTCGTTTATTAAATAAATTAATTCTAATTTTTGCTTAGCTCGTCTAAACTCATTTTTATTCGAGCTATAAACGAGCCAATTTTATATAACTTAAGCGCGACTTGGCCCATTTACATTTTACAACACATAAGTGTGGGTAAAGGGTGGTGATCGGTGTGTAATATATTATAAATTTGATTGCCACTAAGTCCATACATAACACACATGTATATGGATATATATACCACAGACTAGTTTTGCTTAACAAATATACGGTAGACATGCATAGATCAAATAGGGTAAAATGTAATAATTGATAAAAAAGAACGGTGGTGGTGGTGGAAGGGGTGGAGGTAGGGGTAGGGATGGTAGATTCTGGCGACTAGCTAGGTAAAAGGCAGAGCAGGGTGAGGGGGGAAGGGATGATGATGTCTAAGTATTGAATGAATTGAATGATGAGTATGGAGAATGGACAAATAAGGGTAAAATTCAACATTTCTACTTATGGAAATTAATTATGTACAATCTTTACTTTTTTTTTAACTGCATCTCGAAGAGTACTATACATCACCAAAGCTGGTTGAAAAAGGATTCAAACCTAAGCACTTCATGACAAGAACCTAAGATAATAAACCTTCCTAATAAACCTTCTTACCTCCATTACCGCTGGGGCAACTTCATCGGATATGTACAATCTTACTAATTCAATTCTCCTCACTCATCAGCTGAGTTTTTTTCTTCGCTACAAACACACACAATTAGAAAAATCATCAAAATACATTAATACACATTTAGGGATGACAATGGGTCGGGTTTGGGGTGGGTATTGGTAATCCCATACCCATACCCGGTTGTAAAATTGTGTCTCATACCAGACCCAATACCCGTCGGGTATTTCTCGGGTAATTACCAGTCGGGTTTCGGGTATACCCGCGGGTATCGAGTATACCATTAGTTTGTTAAAAGATATATGTTGGGATTTCCAAATACATCTTTTACTATTATAATTTTTATATAATTTTATTTATACAACAATTATTATAAATTAAAAATGTACATGACATACATATAAGTTTTATTATAAATTAATAATAACTTTATGATACTTATACACTTATATTTATACACTTCACAACATACAATATATAAATACTATTATCAAATACATATATTAAAAGAAAATTTACTTTTTTACATTATGAACATACTAAAAATAAATCACTAATATATAAGGGTTAATGGAAAAAAATATATTAAAAATTCGGGTATATGATCGGGTATATAGTTCGGGTAAACGGGTATGTCGTTTCGGGTAATCGGATCGGGTATCTCCTAATCCCATACCCACGAAAATTTCTAAAACTAATCCCATACCCGGCTCAATACCCGTCGAGTATCGGGTATACCCGTCCCATTTGTGTCGGGTTTCGGGTATACCCATCGGGCTCGGGTATTTTTGCCATCCCTAACACATTGATTCATGGTAAAAGCCAAAATAAACATTGGAAGCATCTACACATATAGACTTCGTATATAAGAAAATGCTACAAAGTTTTTATCTTTCGTTTGGCGTAAATTTTTTCATACGACAATATATTTTTTAAATCGGCATAATTTTTCATACAATAATATACTTTTTAAATACACCAAATTAAAGATTTTAATTTTTAATTTGGGGTAAATTTAAAAAAAATATTATCATATAAAAAGGTTATGGTCATCTAAAAATCGTAGGGAAACTAAACAAGGAAAAGGCTACTAAGACGCTTCATTTGGTCTAGCCGTTTGGGGTTAGAGGCTTTCTCCATGAATGAAGTCGCTCATAGACGTTTCCTCCATGTGTGAAGTGGCCAACTCTAAGAATTCAGATGCCATATCCGAGCTCGAAAAAATGTGTCTCAATTGCCGCCCAAAAACATCAAATATTGTCTAATTGTTATTTTTTAAATAAAATGGGTATTGGATTAACTAAACCTAATGGGCTAGCTTCTAAAACTTAAGAATTGTTTTATAAATTGGCCTATCAATAACTTGGTCTTTGTATATGTATACTATTTATAAGAACATTATAACATACATATGTGTGTGTATATATCGGATTTTTTTATAAAAAAAATGTGCCCCTCGAAATCAAAGGTCATGGTCATGGTCATGGTCTGGTGGTCCTCCCCGCCCACCCCCAGGGCTGCCCATTGATAGGGGCGTCGCGCCTCGGTCAAATATAATATTTGTAAGCCCAAATTACCCTTAACAATGTGTTAGTGGTAGTAAAAGGGTCGAATGACGAAGAGTTTGTGGTTTGCGATAGACGTGATTGATTTTAAAGGTTGTCACAATTATGAAGCTTGCTATAATGATTCAATTGTTTGTTTGTTGAAAAAGGAGTGTCGGAATAAACCGACAAGTTTAATACTAACGTGATTAAATTCTAAAACTCGAATGCTTGTGAGTACACGAAAACTTGCTTAATGGTTTTAAACAATAATGGAGAACAAGGTTCACACCCGGTTCGGTAATTGAAGGCCTTGGGTTCCTACACGTTTTAGATTTAATTCAATTGCATATATGATTAACGAATTTAGTGTTACGTGGCTTAGGTGCCAAGAGCTATCAACGTCGTAGACGACGGAACGCAATGTACTGTTACCAAGAACATGTAAATCCTACCAATTGATAAGGCATAAGTGCACAAATTCATTTCGTAGGCGCCTGACACACCACCCGGGGGGGCATAGTTGGGTTCGTTAGAGCCTTAACGAACGCTATAGGAAGATATATAGTGAGAGAGATGAGGGTATGATGGAGAGAGAGAGTTTATTTTGTTTTTTTAACCTTTCACGTGGTGCCATGTGAACACCTGTTTTTAGTTAACCTATACTGTGTTTGTCAAGGCTGGTTGCTATCAAGCAACGCCTCGGCCACCTGGCACAGAGAATGGGGCGTGGTGGGGGTGAGAGGGAGTTAAAGGCGTTGAGGAGGGTTTGTGTGGTAGGGTCCATGTAGGGCTGTTCATGAGCCAAGCCAGCCATGACAAGCTCGGGCTTGACTCGATAATAAAATGAGCTGGCTCAACTCGAATTTGAAACTGAGCTGAAAATCTAAGCTCAGGCTCGACTTGGTTTCAAACCGAGCTGGCTCGCCTTGGCTTGGTTTGGCTCGATTTTAAAAAGAAAATTAATAACTTTCAAAATTTCATAGTCTAAAATATTATTCAATAGTCCAAAAGAACATATCCAGCGTATGTTCAACCTGATACATTACAAGAATAAATCAAGTTCAACAACACAAAATAAGTTTTAAATTTACGATACTTGCTCATTAGCATAGTAATCAACCTTCAAAATATGTGACAAATATCAAATTGCACTTCTAAATACATGTTAATTATAATAAGTTTTTTTTTGTATTATATTATAATGTATATAAAAATAAATATATTACAAGTAAAATAATTTGAGCTAAGCCGAGCCGAGCTACCAAACGAGTCAAACCGAGTCAATCCAGCTCGTTATGAGTCGAGCGAAGCTAGGCTCACTTGCTAACCAAGCCGAGCTGGCTCAGCTCAGTTTAAAATTCAGCCATATCGAGCGAGCTATTTCCGAGCTAAATCTGAGTGAGCTTCGAGTCGCGAGCTTTTTGGACAGGTCTAGGTCTATGGGCTTAATCAATCAGGGCTTTTTTTATTTTTATAGATTTTAATATTATTTTAATAGGGCATGAAAGTGGGTGAAACCATGGTAGTTGTTAGTGAAAAAAGTGAAGGAAAGTGGGGTGGTAATGTTTTAGTTAGAGGTGTTCAAAAAAGACCGGATTCGAAACCGAATCCGAAAAATCCGAAAATCCGTATCCAAAATATCCGAAATATCGGATATCCGAAAACCAGATAATCCGAATTTTTTGATTCGGATGGGGATTTCTAAAATTTTCGGATAACCCGATTATCCAATATACAAAAACTAATATTTTTTTAAGTATATATAGTATATGAGCACTATGTTTAATTTGAAATGTAGTAAAAATAGTAAATAATCGGATTCGAATGTGGATTTATAAAAGTTCGTTGTTTCTAACGTTGAAAATTTGGGTTCTCTATGACCGACAATATTCCGGTCACTCTTAGTTTTTTCTGTTGGGTGGCTCTGAATAAGTAGGGCCCACCACAACCTGAGGAACTGCACGGTGAAGGCTTCTTTTCCTGTGGCTAACCGGGTTGGTGTTAAATTTTCACACCAACCGTCGGACCTTGGTGGTGGTGGTGTCATCGGAAAAGTGACCGATTAACTTGAGTTCTGTTAACTAAATTAATATTTAAATAAAAAGTATTTTTATCTAAGAGGCAGTATGGTTTCCGGGCGGAAGTCAGCTTGCGCGGCGGCCGGGGCCCGATCGAACATCGCGTCCGAGAGGGCGGGGCTGACGGGGGAATGTCTTTGACGTGAACCCGGTGACCAATAGGTCCAGTACATAGAAAGTCACATTCAAAAAAAAAAAAAAAAAAAGAAGATGTCTATGGCCTCAATGCATATGATAGGGCAGCTACCAAGTATAGGGGAGTGGAGGCTGGAAACTTTACTCTTGAAGACTATGAACATGACCTAAAACATGTGTGTGTTTTGTGTATGTGTTTTTGGAGTTTTTGTTTTGGAGAAAGAGAGAGAATAAAAGAAGGATGTTTTGTAAAATTAGATTTCACCTTATCTTGAAACACCTTTATATTTGTTGTTGTTTCTCAAGACAAAATACAAATATAAAACACAAATGTTGTTGCTAGCTAGCATGTGTTACATATTTGTTTTTGTTTTTTTGGTAATATGCTGTTTTGAAACAACAAATGAGCAATTTGTCAAAAGTGCTTCGTATACAAAGATAACCCGAATCAATTGTGGGCTGAAGTTATCCGCTCTATTCATGTGGCTAAAAACTCTAATTTAGCTAATGTCTTTATCCCCGTTAAAAAAACGATTCCAGGGGCCTGGAAGGACATTATTTCGGTTGAAAAGGAATTCGCTAAAGTGGGCATCAATTTAAAAGATAAGCTGGTCCAAAATGGCGAGAGATGGATTTGGATCAATGATCCGAGTGGATCTTTTTCGGTTAAGCAAGTTAGACTGGATCTCGAGGAGGCTGCAAATATGGGAGTGGTCGAACCTGTGGATTTTCGGTGGAATGCATGGGTGCCTCCGAAGGTTAATGTTCTAGCCTGGAGGGCCTTGCTAGATAAGATTGCCTCGAAACTGGGCCTGCTCCATAGGGGTGTCCCCTTACCCGATACCCTGTGTTCTAGATGCGGGATAAACGACGAAGACCCATCCCACATTTTCGTTAACTGTTTGTGGGCCAAGAGCATATGGTGGAGTATCTGCACATGGCTGCGCGTGGGTTTCCCTGCAAACATCCACAGTCTCTCAGATCTTGCGGGCTTCTTTTTAAGCCAACCGGGAGATTTTAAATGGAAGAAGACGGTCTACTCTATTTTCCTTGCAACGGTTTGGAGGATATGGATCGCTAGAAACGTGAAAGCTTTCGAAGATATTTTTGTTCCGGTCTCTAAATCGGTGGACTTGATCAAGGAGGATGCCTTTATCTGGATTTTTAACCGGTCGAAGCTCAAGCAGCCGTCGTGGGGAAAGTGGTTAGATTTTGACATTGCCGATATGCTGTAATTTTCTTTCTGTTTTGTGCGTTTCGGCTTTGTAGTTTCGTTTTTGTTTTTGTTGTTTTTTCCCCAGTTTCTTGCTGGCTCTTTATATATAGCTATAAAGTGTTTTGCCGTTCAAAAAAAATATATATATAGTATTGGAGCACTATGTTTAGTTTGTAATGTAGTAAAAATAGTAAATAATCGGATTCGGATGTGGATTTATAAAAGTTCGTTGTTTTTAACGTTGAAAATTTGGAAAATCGAATAGGTTTAGTTTTAATCTATGCACGAAACGAATTTTTTTGAAATTTTTTATGAATTCGGATATTCGTATGGATATCCGAAATTTCGGATATTAATATTCAGTATCTGAAATTTTCGGATATTCGAAAACCAGATAATCCGATCTTGAACACCCCTAGTCTTAGTGAAGTAACAATTACTTTATGACATGACCTTGATGTGGAGTGAAAGGGCGTGAAACGATGAGATAGCCCAAAGGATGGACTAGTTAGGGTGCACGGTGTGGTTTCGGTGAACCATTCGGTGAATGGAGTTCACCGATCGGTGAACGGTTGCTGGCCCCATTTCGGTGAGCGGAGAGGAGTAAGGGCGATGAGTATACACCGATGCGGGGAAGAGAATTGATGGAGGAGAGATAGGGGTTAATGGTGGGCCTTACCATTTTTCAGCCAATCATAATTTTTTTTTTATTTTTTACTACTCTCCATGTGTTTGACCATTGCTAGTGATTGAGTGCAAAATAGGGAGTGGAATTGGTACTTGAGATGACATGATATTATTGGCTATAGAATAACTCAAACACTCAACTAGTGATTGACCACTCCCTCCACCCTTAAAGCCCCACTATCTATGTAGTAGTAACATGACAATTTATCTAGCCCATTTTAGTTAAACCACACCATAAAACCTAATTGTTAGATTTAGCTTCTACTAGATGTTTCTGAAACTCAACTAGTTTTTGAAGGTTTTCAATAAATATAACAATAACATTTAAAATGAACAAGTTTCATATTCCATCTGCTAATAAATAAAGAGTACACTGCCAAAATTATCTCTGAGGTATAGTCAACTTTGCCACTTCATTCCAAAATGAAACCTTTTGTAATTGGACCCTAAGGTTTCATTTTGTTGTCATTTCCATTTAAATAACTAATCCAGTTAAAATTTATCGTTAATTTCCATGGACTATTTTGGCACTTCTCAAACCTCAGAGACGATTTTGGCACTTTCCCATTTATTCTTTTGTTTCTTAATTTTATAAATTTTATTTTTATTTTTAAATAAAAATATTCATAAATAAAAGATATATATGTACACACAGGGTGAGGTTCTAGAGTGAACATTAGTGTATTTGTGAACTGAGTGAACAAATCTTGTCCATTGATTTACACACGTGGATGACTAGGATTTCATCATCAAATCCTGGCCATTGATCTACACACATGTATGGCCAGGATTAGTTCGCTCAGTTCGCAAACCTAATCCTGTACACAAATTTATATATTTACACACCTATTTTTTATTTTCTTTTTTATGTTTAAATAAAAATAATAATAAATTAGTGATGTTTGGTATGACAGGAAAGACAGGTGGTACTGATGTTCCAGTGGTTTGGGATGGGATTGGTACATTACCCATACCTATACCAGTACCGGTACCGAAAATACCTGTCACATCCCAACAGATGGCGGAAACATTGGAGTGAGACGAAAACAAATCGCTCAAAGCATCATAACACTAGTAGTGACAATATAATTAAATCAAGATTTCATAAAATACTAAATTGTCATACATAGTTCAAAATATAATCAAATTGTATCAAAACATAGAATCAAAAACATTGTTTATTTTTATGGTGTGTTTCTAAGTCCACCCTAAACTTTGTTTCTTCACTAGCATCATCTTTCAACCTGTAACATGTATTAAAATAATGATCAACAATAATACAATAATGTTGGCGAGTATACAAGATTGATATATAGCATAATTAATAAAATGTTTAAACGTGATTATATCCAACATGAATAACACATACAAGTTACTTATATGCTGAACTAGTGTAAACTATATGTCAAGCCAAAGTTTCCAACGTAATCTTGATTACCCAACATCGCCGAGACGAATAGGGTGTAACATGTTTTACTTAACAATACCCCAAGAATTAAGGGCGGTGCTTTAATCCTATAACGCTATAATTGTTAAGGTAGGCTAGCAAAGTTAATGAGCATATAGACACAATGTATACATAGCATATGAGATTAACAAGTATCACATGTTTTCATGTTTAAAATGTGGATAGAGTGTGATTTTGAATAAACAAGTCTCAAGTGTTGCGTGTTTTTTATAATGTACATGTTGCATCCAAAAGTATTTAAAACGAAAATGGGATCGAGTTTACTCACAATTTTACGTAGGGAATACACTTAAACCGTGAAAAGTTGATGAAGTCTCGAGATCACGCTGAAATGGTTAAACACGAGTATAAGTATACTGTCGTGTGAGAGTGTCGGATCAGATGGTTTAAAGTTCGTGAAATAAAGCGAGTTAAATGCTCAATAGTCCATTCGTACGGATGGGCTTCTGCCAAAATGAACCGACTGATTTCAGTACAATACGAACTGGTTTGGTTGTTAAAACGGTATTGTAAATGATTTAAACAGTAAACAAAGCGATCTGATGTAATAACTGATGTTAAAATATAAGGAAAAGCGATCTGGTGTGATAGTAGAGTCCATTCATACGGATGGACATAGTCCATTCGTACGGATGGGCTGTTAACGTTGTGAAAATTTTTAATTTTAACTGATTTGATTGAAATGTTGGAGTATGTGTTTAATTTATTCAAATTAGTAGATAGAACGTTTAATTAATGACAAACAATCGTGAAAACAGAACTGAAAATCAAAACAGAAAATATGAAGCCAAGTCCATTCGTACGGATGGACATAGTCCATTCATACGGATGCACTGTTCTTGATGAAAATTCATGTTTGACCTGTTAAACGGATCATTTCTTGGTGGAAATTAACCCCAATGTTGGCTCTTAACTATGGAAGGAGTTGAGAGTCTGATGGATTCCCGATTCCACCAAGATTGTCTAATAACCGAAAAGAACATCATAAAAGTTGTAAAATGTTATAAATTCTAATGATCTTTGATTCAATCTCATATAAGTGATGCTCCACAACAGTTTTCCCAAGCAAAATGAGTGGAAACCATCTTCGAGATAGTTAGAATCAAAGGTATTGAGAAAAAGTTTAAAGTTTATGATTAGAACGCAAGAAATGAAATGAAAATGTAATTGAAATGAGAAGGGGAAATTCTTACAAGCTTCTGATCGCAACAACGAATTCTGAGAGAGCTTGCAAGAGATATGGCGAGTTGAAATGAAAGGTTAAGGGGTCTATTTATAGATTCGGGGGGGGGGGGGGGGTACATTAGGGTTTCCTACATTTTCGGACGGATGCACTAGGTACGGATGGACCTAGTTACGGATGAGCTCCATTCGTACGGATGGACCTAGTCCATTTGTACGGATGGACTTGTTCTAAGATTTCATTTTTCAAGTTTGATTATTTTACGTGTTTTAATCGATTTTTCGAGTATCAAGCATCAATGTGAAATGAAGAATCAAGATCAAGAATAATATAGTGTTCAAAATATGAATTATGATTACAAGTTGCACATAAGTTTAACATGAATATGATAAAAAGACTTGCGTTTTCATTATGATCAATAATATCGGATTACAAACTGAAATGAAATAGATTATAACAAGAGTACAAGTGTCAAAAAATGGAAAGTACAGCAAGACTTTCTAAATTAGGAAGGTACAAATATGCGAAACGTTACAATACCGATATCAAATTTGAACAAAACTGGGTACCAAATACCGTACAAAATATATAGGTACGGTGCAAGTACGAGTACTGGTATTTTCGGTACGGTACCCGCTTTAGTACCATTTTGTTTTTATTTAGTTTTTGAGCAGTTGTACGGGTACTAAATAGGTAAAATGACATGAGTACCAATATAGTACGAGTACCAAATAGGTAAAATTGGTACGAGTACCAATACGATACGGGTACCATATAGGTAAAATCAATATGAGTACTATAAATACCATAATATGAAATAAAACATAATACAAAAAAACTTTTAATGGTCTACATAAAAATTCGGTACCGGTACCCGTTTTTACCCGTACCTGTACCAATACCGAAAGTACCATATCTAAAATCAATAAAACTGGGTACCGATACATGTACCAAATACCTAAAATCGGTATGGGTATAGGTACGGATATGGGTACGAGTACGAGTATTTGGGAATAAAAGCCCATCCCTAGTGGTTATGGTGGTGATGGAGGTGGAGAAAAGAGAATGATAGAAGAGAAAAAATGTGTATGGTTTGTGTGTATACAGTGACAGAGATTTAAAGAAAAATCAGTTGGGGCCAGACTCTCATAATTTAAATCGGTTGGGGCCGAACTCTTAAAAAAATGCAATATTTTACACTAAACAATCAGACTTCTTGGTAAAATTATTACTACGAGCGAAAAATCGGCGGGGTCGGGGTGAATAAAGCTTCGCCAATGTGTGTGTATATAAAACTATAAATGTGTATGTAATGTATATATATTAGGGTTGAGTTCATTTCAGAACTCTAAATAACTACAGAACTTTCAGAACTCCTAATAAACAATCATTTTACATATAAGTTTTTGTATTTAGGATCTTTTTATCATCTATTATATGTATTTCTTTGATTACATACATGTTAAAAGTAGTTTACATATGTTTAATTGCCAAAATTATATATATGTGTCATAACTAATTACATATATGTAAAAAAACTAGTTTACATATGTGTAATTATAAAATTACATATAAAAAATGATAAAATTACTCTTAACTTGTATGTAATCGTAAAAATACACATAATAAATGATAAAATTATCCTAAACATAAAAATATATAAATAAAAAGATTGTTTATTAGGAGTTCTGCGAGTTCTGTAAATATTTATGGTTCTGAAATGATCCTGACCTATTATGGTTAAGTTATTATTTTTTATTTTAAAGGTAAAAAAATTAAAAAAATAAGTGTATATATACAAATGTGTTTGTATGTATATATATATTATTTATAATTATTTTTTTTGTTTTTTTATTTAAAGATAAAAAAAAGAAAATCAAAAGAATAAATGGGTAAATTGCGAAAATTATCCATGAGGTTTAGGAATTGACAAAATCGTCAATGAGTTAACGATATATTTTAACTGAGTTAGTGATTTTGATGAAATGAAAAAAAAAACCCAGGGGTTCAGTTACAAAAAGTTTAATTTTTTAACCAAAATGGTAAAAGTGACCAAATCTGATAGACGATTTTAGCATTTTACTCGCCAATAAATATTTTGTATTTACCCCCTAAGAAATAACCGATACTTATACTTTTCTTGGTATTTTTATTTACCAAAAAACATATATATGTAGTGATTTAAAAAACCAAACATTTTATATTACTTCATTATAACCTCCAATCCACTACCCCACTTTACCTTATTTTTTTTCGATTTGGTTAACGTCGGAGAGCTGTGTAAGAAAGATCTCAATCTCTCTCTCTACCCCCTCCCCCACCAATAAATACACGGCTGTACAGCCAGAGTGTTTTTTGTGTGTGTGACCCTGAAAGGGCTATGAGAAAGTAGCCTCCCAGTCCCCATTGCTGTATTGGGCAGTTAACACAACATATCCAATAATATTTCTCACACACAAATTCCACCATCACAACCTAAAAACACACATATATATCTACATGTTACATAAACTAGTTTGTGACTCTGAATAGATATATAATGTGGGATCTTAACGGCTCACCCGATCGGATAACCGAAGACCAAGAGGAGGTGCAAGTACTCGAATATAACAACAGTAAGGGTAAACAAGTCGGAGGATCCGTATCTGATTCCAGCTCATCGGTTATGGTCATGGATCAAGATGAAGCATCTGACGAATATAACAATTCCACCGAGAACAGCAGGTTGTTTGGGTTCTCTATCACCGACAATATTCCGGTCACTCATCAGTTTTTTCCGTTGGGTGACTCTGAAGAAGAAGTAGGGCCTACTACCACCGGTGGAACCGGCACGGTGATGACTTCTTTTCCTGTGGCTAACTGGGTTGGTGTTAAATTTTCACACCAACCGTTGGACCCTGGTGGTGGTACTGGTGGTGGTGTCGCCGGAAAAGTGACCGATGTTCCCCAACAGCTGAAGAAAAGCCGGCGTGGACCTCGGTCTAGAAGTTCTCAGTACCGTGGTGTTACCTTTTACCGGCGAACCGGCAGATGGGAATCACACATATGGTTGATTTTTCTTCGTTTTCTCCATTATTTACTCTATTTTCTTCTGTTCCCAATGCATCATCATCATTATTATAA
This sequence comes from Helianthus tuberosus, assembly GCA_030545235.1. Lineage (NCBI taxonomy): Eukaryota > Viridiplantae > Streptophyta > Magnoliopsida > Asterales > Asteraceae > Helianthus > Helianthus tuberosus. Next base: position 143,096,196 of record CM060432.1, read on the forward strand.
TTATAATTATAATATAATTAATATTTTACAGCCTACATAATAATGTATTTTTTAATAATAAATTCAGTATTATTGGCTTTTTCTTTTTTAATTTTTATTTTCAACCATTTCTGAATTTACAACCACTTCTGAATAATATTAATAATATTTGTGCCTAACCAAATCATGTTAATTTCCATGGTTCAGGGATTGTGGGAAGCAAGTTTATCTTGGTATGTTACATTTTTTTTTTGTTTGAAGTTAACATTTTAATTATTTGTTTACAAGATTATTTATTTTATTTTGTTAACCGTACCACAGGTGGATTTGACACAGCACATGCAGCTGCACGGTGAGAACACAATGAACTTGAGTTCTGTTAACTAAATAAATATTTAAATAAAAAATATTTTTATCTAAGAAGATGTCTACGGCCTCAGTGCTTATGATAGGGCAGCTATCAAGTTTAGGGGAGTGGAGGCTGACATAAACTTTACTCTTGAAGACTATGAAGATGACCTAAAACAGGTGTGTGTTTTTGGAGTTTTTGTTTTTGTTTTGGAGAAGGAGAGAGTGAATAAAAAGAGGATGTTTTGTAAAATTAGATTTCACCTTATCTTGAATAGTGGTGTTGCAGCCTTATCTTGAAACACCTTTATATTTGTTGTTGTTTTTCAAGACAAAATACAAACATAAAACACAAATGTTGTTGCTAGCTAGCATGTGTTACATATTTGTTTTTGCTTTTTTTGTGATATGCTGTTTTGTTTTGAAACATCAGATGAGCAATTTGTCAAAAGAAGAGTTTGTGCATGTGCTTCGTAGACAAAGTACCGGTTTTCCTCGAGGCTGTTCAAAATATCGTGGCGTTACGTTGCATAAATGTGGTCGATGGGAAGCTCGAATGGGCCAATTCTTGGGAAAAAAGTATGTATTTAATCTCTTGTATAAACACTGTTATAATAGTAGTAGTTGTAATAATAATGTTTAAAATATTAGCTAAACATGAAGCCGACTAATTTTAATTCAATTTATCAAGGGTTTATTGAAATGACTAAAATAAAGTTTGACATTTCTGTATGGTTTCTGGAATGTAGAATAGAAAAATAGTTTTATATTAATTTAGGTGGGTAGGTATACGGGTAAGACCATCTATCAAGTTATCACAAGATCAAGAAACAAGACACCTTGGAACTATTGTTTTTGCCTTTTTTGGGTTAGTTCAATTAACTATGTCATGTGACAAATTTGGATATTTTTAACAGGTATGTGTATCTGGGTCTTTTTGACACTGAAGTTGAAGCTGCCAGGTAAACATTTGTTTTCTTGAAGGAACTTTACTGTCAAATCTTAATATTTAAGGGGTTTAAATGAAAATATAAGGGTTTTTTTTTTATTTTTATTTTTTATTAACTTTGTAGGGCTTATGATAAAGCTGCAATTAAATGCAATGGAAAGGACGCTGTTACAAATTTTGATTCCAGGATTTATGAAAATGAGCTAAACTCAACTGGTAACATATCTATATAATAATAATAATAAACACACACATACAGGCACACGGATATATATTATTAATTCTCTTTTTATTTTCTTCATCTCAGAAGGTTTGAGTAACAAGAACATATCATTGGATCATAATCTGGATTTGAGCTTAGGGGGAAGTTCAGCCTCAAATAGGCCACAAAACATAGAATTTGGAAATAATCATGAAGTCGAATTGAGTCGCCAATCTAACTCGCTCCATTTTGGACATAATCAGCACGCGGTATGTTTCACTTTTGACATAAAATGCTCAAATTATTATAGTTAGAAAGATTTACTCGCAACTTTTGTTACATCTAAAAAAGATTTATAATTTAACATGTAAAAAAGGCATCCGGTTGGTTTGATGGAAGGATAAGAGAAGGGTATAATGAAATCCAGACATTCCACCTTCAATCTCCAATGCCAGTTATCATGGGTAACAATAATGGATACGGGCATTTTATGCGACCCGCTGACCCGGCAATGCTTCATACGTTCAACCAGACTGCTATCAACTCACTGAGTCATCAAGTGAGTCTGCACTCTTATCTTTTTTTTTAATTGTTTGTGATCATATATGAATGGTGGGAAATCTACATGAACAGCAGCAGATGCAGTTTACTAGCAGCACCAGAGGCACAGGAAGTGATCCATCTCTACAGCAAATGTATGCAAATAGTGCTGCAGCATCATCAGGATTCCCACAACAGCAAAGATTTCACATCCGACAGCCCCCATAAATAAAAAAAAACATCACAATATTAACTGGCTCCACGTACAGTAGAACAAAAGTGAGCTACTCATGACATTTTTTGTATGTTTCCTTGTGTTCTTTGACCATGAAAGATCAGTGTTTTGGGTTGAAAATTCCAGTGATACCATTGACTATTGACAGTTGACTTGCCTAGCTAGGGTTCTTTTTTTTTTTTTTTTTTTTGAGTAGATGGTTGTAAAAAAACATTTCATGTGTTAATGGGTAGAAAATTATTTATTTTGTCAACGTGTTTGAAAACATTTAATATACATATAATGTTTAGCTAGATGTAAATAACCAATATTAGTAATTACTGTTTGTTATAAATTTATATTTAGTCTATCCGGAGTAGTGTGTGAGATGGCCGCATGAGTGTTGGATGTGTTGCGTGGAACACATGCACCACGAAGGCCATGCGTGATGAAGCGGTGCAACGTGAGCGTGAGAAGGCTTCAATAAATAATGGCAGCCAATCACGTGACGCATTTCAATCGTTTCTTCTTAAAAATTATTAAAATTTATTTGTGAGTGAGTGAGAGACCGCGTCTAATAGTGAATGAGAAAGGCATTTATCTGCAGCGAGTGAGTACGCATGACTTTATTAGTAATATTTTCTAATACTAAAAAGTTGGTAACAAAAACATCTTTTCCAATTGCTTAAAAAAAGTATGAGTGAGAAACAAGAGAACAAGTGGATACATAAACAAAATACATGTTAAAACATGGTATAGCATACTTTAAAAGTTCTCATCAAACACATTATATATTTAATAGTTTTTGTTATAATAACAAAGTTATCTTTAAAAATGTTCTTATGTTTACGTTGAGGTACATTAACAACCAATCGGACCAAAGGGTTTGTATGTTTGTATACCAAAGACTAATAAGGTGTTGCTACTCAAGCGATACAAGTTCTAGTCCCATAGTGAATATTGTTGTAATACTTAGAGGTAGATTTAACAAGTGTGAATTTCTTTACAGAAAAAGCAACCAAACACTTTCATTGTTGACTATTAACCATTAAATAGCTTATTTTAAGTATAAGAATCATCCTTCATTAGAGCTCTTGTTAGGCCGGAGGGTATGGAGACGCCACCAAGGCCACCTCACCCTCTATAGTGTCCCCAGACACTATACACCCACACCCTCCGAATTAACAAGCGGCGCTATAGCCAGGGCTCCATGGTGGTAACGAGAGAAAATTGAGGGGATCGAGGTTGTTGGTCAAATTTAGCCGTTGCCAAACGTTCCATTTAAAAAAAAATTCTTTTATTATTCAAATATAAATATAAACCTATCCCAAACTAAATAACACACCAATCACAACTAAAACATACACCAATCACAACTCAAACACACACCAATCACCACTAAAAAATGTCATCCGATTCTTCGAGCTCTTCATCCGGCGGTGTTCTTGACGATATGGTTATCGCAATTACGCAGGAGGCAAATAATTATTTGCGAGAAGAAGCCCAATCCTCTACATCGCGTACCAGACAACCGGCTCTTGAACGGGATCGGTTAGGTGCTTATGAACGTCTAGTGCAAGATTATTTTTGTGAAAATCCGTTGTACGAGGATGGTCATTTTAAGCGTAGGTTTCGTATGAGCCGTCGTCTTTTCGTTAAAATTTCTAATGATCTAGCGGGCGAATTCCATTTTTTCACGTAAAGAGAAAGTGCAAGTCACAAGCTTGTTTTCTCTGGAATACAAAAGTGTACAACAGCAATTAGGCAACTAGCATACGACACAACGAGTGATGCGTGGGATGAATATTTAAGGATGTCGTCAAAAGTGTGTCGTGATTCTCTTGAAATTTTATGTGAAGGTAATTTTTATTAACATTATTCTTTATTCTTATTGTTATTATTTTTATTTACATTGTTACTATTTTTTTATTAACACTATTCTTTATTGTTATATTGTTATTATTTTTATTTACATTGTTATTATTTTTTTATTAACACTATTTTATTAGGTGTTATCTCTTTGTACGGAAGACGATATTTGAGGATGCCAACCGCCGCCGACATTTCACTTCTATACGAGGCCCATCAGCGCATACACAAGTTTCCTGGGATGTTGGGTAATCTTGATTGCAGACACTGGGATTGGGCGGCATGTCCAACCGCTTGGAAAGGGCAACATCATCGTGGTGACCACGATGGTCCTACCCTAATATTACAAGCGGTCGCTTCTCAAGATTTATGGATTTGACATGCGTACTTTGGCATGGCCGGTGCGAACAATGACATCGCAGTTTTAATGTCCTCGAATCTTTTCAACGATGTCATAGACGGTGTTGCACCAGATACTTCATTCTATGCAAACGACGTGAAGTATAAGTATGGGTACTATCTCACAGACGGTATTTATCCCGAGTGGGCGACATTGGTAAAACTCTTTCGTGTCCAGATGACAAAAAAAGATTGTATTTCAAGAAAAAACAAGAGTCAGCAAGAAAAGATATTGAGCGAGCTTTCGGTGTGTTAAAAAAAATGGTCTATCATCGCCCAGCCGTCGAGGATAATTGAAAAAAGTAAAAGGAGAAACATCATGTATACGTGCATCATTTTGCATAACATGATATTTGAGGACTCGGGTAGAGCGTTTTGTGGAGAAAGTTATGATGAAAGTAACCAACCGACGAACCCAATACTAACATACGCTGAAAAAGAAGCTATCCGATCGAAGGTACGAGCCAGGAATACACACCATAACCTTCGAGCCGACCTGACCGAGCACCTATGGTTTTATCGTGAACAAGGAGGAGTCGATGAAGACGATGAGTGACTTTGTATTTTTTTTTTAATTATGACATTGTATTTGTATTATTTCAATTATGGCATTTTATTTATATTATTTAAATTATGAGTTATAAATTAATATATCAAAATTAAATAATATTTAAATTTAAAAAAATAATTAGGTAATGATGACGGGGCTCCATCCCACACCCTCCAGCCTTATAGTCATGGTTATCAAAACTCATGTTTTCATCAGAGGTTGTTCAAGATAATGTCGACGTCTTACCACATGCAGCACTCTAGTGACTTTGTAGCGATGGAGCCATACACAAAATAGATTCTAATAATTAATCTTATCTTTCTAGAGGAAACCTTAAAAATGTATGCGTAGAAAATCATATGTATTTTAAACCTTGTTTCTTTTCTTATTGAATAATCAACCGTCTAAATTAAAAAAAAAAAAAAAAAAAAAAAAAAAAACTCAAAAAACATATATTAGAAAATGATCAACTCAACCCGGATATCTATACTACCAATCTATCGTATAATGCAACTTAGATGAGCAAAGTTGTAAATTCATAGTTAAGTTATTAATTAATGAAGTTGGATTAGAATTTAATGAAGTTGGGTTATCAAAGAATGTCCGAGTGTCTTGGAGCGATTGGAGAAGATTTAATATCCAAATGTAAAGTTTGATTTGTTTAGCTTGAACCGTTTTGTACTTTAATATTTTGTATTCTGCTTGGTGTAGTGTAGATCTTGGATTTAATCGTGTCACCATAGCATCTTGCTATGTTGACTTGTTGGTGGAAGGAATGAAAATACCGTTTTGTTGTTCAAAAAAATAATAATAATAATAATAATGTATTAGTTGTGCTATAAATTATGTTGGGTTATTAAATAAAATGTGAAAATAAAGTTAATTAATGAAAATAAAGTTAATTAACTTTAGAGTTAACATGTATGAAATACATATATATAGGGTTGAGTTCATTTCAAAACTCTAAATAACTACAGAACTTTCAGAAATTCTAATAAACAATCATTTTATATATAAGTTTTTGTATTTGTGATCTTTTTATCATCTATTATATGTATTTCTTTGATTACATACATGTTAAAAGTAGTTTACATATGTTTAATTGCCAAAATTATATATATGTGTCATAACTAATTACATATATGTAAAAAAACTAGTTTACATATGTGTAATTATAAAATTACATATAAAAAATGATAAAATTACTCTTAACATGTATGTAATCGTAAAAATACACATAATAAATAATAAAATTATCCTAAACATAAAAATATATAAATAAAAAGATTGTTTATTAGGAGTTCTGTAAATATTTATGGTTCTGAAATGATCCTGGCTATATATATATATATATATATATAGGTAGAGGATCCTGTAAAAAGTGCTCAAAGTGTGAGAAGTGTATTATAACACTATATATAATACTATATAACACCATATAAACACCGTATAACAATATGTAACACCATATAATACCATATAACACTATGTAACACTATATAACATTATATAACAAATATAACACTATACATATATCATATACATATATCATAGACATGCTATCAGACAACCTATAGTGTTATATTTGTTATATAATGATATATAGTGTTACATAGTGTTATATGGTATTATATGGTGTTACATATTGTTATACGGTGTTTATATGGTGTTATATAGTATTATATATAGTGTTATAATACACTTCTCACACTTTAGGCCCTTTTTACACTATCATTACCTTATATATATATATATATATATATATATATATATATATATATATATATATAGGGGGAGGTTCATTTGAGAAGAATCTTCTTGCAAGAAGAAAAATAAATTAATCTAGGCCCTATATTTTTTTGATCAATGGTTGTGAATCAAGATATAATTTTTATTTATTTTTAATTAATGTTTTAATTAATAAGGGTAGGATAGACATTTTGATGTATAATATTAATAAATATTGTAAAGAGTTACTCAAGTCTTATTAATGCCACCATAATTTCCGCTTTCACTATCATTAATACTCCAATTTTATTAGAAATGACAAAACTATTTAAAAGTGTTGTGGCCTACCCATATTTTATTACGAGTCGCAAAATTATTTAAAAGTGTTGGGGTCATACACATTTTGTACCTTACACCAAAACATTGTCTTTATGGTATAGGAAACATTGTTTTCATGGTCTAGGAAACGTTGAATATGTAGAATTATGTGCATGATTGTTTTTATTGTGCAAGGTGCAAATATTGTGTAAGGTGCAAAACTATTTTATAGGATGACTCATTAAATAATTAGGGTTCATTAATTTGAATAACATAAATAAAGGATAGACTCATTAAATGATTTGTTCAAATTACCTTTGTACCCTTTATTCTTTTTATTCTTAATTTGTAATTTCTTCTCATTTGAACTCTCCACTATATATATATATATATATAGGGTAGGGTTCTAGAGTGAACACTAGTGTATTTGCGAACTGAGTGAACAAATCCTGGCCATTGATCTACACACGTGTATGGCCAGGATCTCATCATCAAATCGTAAAATACACTAGTGTATTTCAACATCAAATCCTGGCCATTGATCTACACACGTGTATGGCCAGGATTAGTTCACTCAGTTCGCAAGCTACACTAGTGTTCACTCTTGAGCCTAGTCCTATATATATATATATATATAGGGTCAAGATTTAGAGAAAACGGTAGAAAGTGTGAGAACGGTGAGAACGCTTATTGATTGTCCGATCAAAATAATCTATGGACTAGATTGGCGCGGTGGCATTTAGTAAATAACACCAATTTTATTACATGGACGCGCTTCATTAAGGGTAAAAAAGTAAAAAAACCATTTCTCACATAAAACGCCATTGAAAAATAAAACGCCAAATAAATAGAAAACGCCAATTTTATCACTGCGTACTTTTTTCTGTGTTTTTATTTAAGCTCTTTGGCTACAAAAATGCCAAAAAATATGAAACGCCATTATATATAACGCCAAAGCTTACATCCGGATAAATGTTAATTACATTTTTTTGTTATAAAAATAACATCCCGCCTAAACTACGCGCCAAAAAAATTTCTATAAATAGAAACGTCTCACCACCCTTCCGTTTATCACACCAAAAAAAAAAACAAAAAAACACACAGTGGTTGCTAAAAAATTTACGACGGCAAACATCTTTTCTTTGATCCTCAGTAATGTTCTGCATGAAGCTTCATTGAATGATTTGTTACGTGAGTGTAGTAAGATTTTGCTGCATGAGATGGACAAAATTGAAAAAAAGAGGGACTGATGACACCCATATGTCATACTGTCATCTTTGTTCCTGAAGAAGGTTTGGATGATAAGAAGAGACCTATACCAGTGTAAATGCTACTTTGGCCTCGATGATTATAATGAAGACGACAGGCAGATAGCATCCACCCACACGGGGTCGATCTATGTCTCCAACATCCTCAAAGATACTTCAACACATGAACAAAGAAAATAAACAACGCCAAACCCAAAACGGCATTTATTTGTCACATTTCTTGTAGTTTCAAAAGAAAAAAGAGACTGATGACACTGAAGATTTAAAATCATAAATTGCTTCTACTTTGTTTTTTTTCTTCTAATTTTCTTTATCTATTGTTTGTTTTGTAATTTCAGTTAATAAACAACAAAAGAATATTAATGCTATAATAAAAAATATAATAAAACGTCAAAATTAGCAAATGCGTGTAAAACGCCATAATGCCACAAAAAACGTCCCCAAAAAACTACCAAACTATAATAAAATTAATTTGAACAACTAATATTATAAAAAAAAGCGTGAAACAATGTGCAAAGAATATAAAACAAAAAGAAGTCCAATAGTTATCTAACCGCCATTGGAAAATAAAACGCCATAATTACAGCCGTCAATGATTTGACGTGTTACACCATAAAAACAGTTGAGTCTGAAAACAAAACACGGTAAACTGCAAAAAACAGTAAAATGAAACGACGGAAAACATAATTACTAACATTTATTATATTTATTTATCTTTTTCAAAACGTCATAATTACCTGTCATACGCAGAAAAACAAAATCAATATAAAAGAAGAGCATGAAATCCAAGCTCAAACACTCCAAAAAAATTGACTAAAACGCCACATATTGTGCAAAACGCCAAAAAATTTAAAAATGGCTAAGTTATTGCATGGAGGTTTGAAAGGAAAGAGAAACGATTCATCATAAAGTTCTCTGATAGGAGAAGGGTAAAAGTAAGGACAATCAAAGCCATGCTTGGAATGAATGAAAAAGTTCAGAAGGATATCCTGGCCCTTGGGGTTCCAATAGACAACGATTGTGAAAGAACGAGAACTGTAATAAAAAGACTGAAGACAAAATTTCTGCCAGAAGATGATGAAGATGATGATGATATTGAAGATACTCCTATACCAAAACTTAGCAGTTGAGTATTGCATGAGGAAGAAGGAACACTTGAAGTGACTTATAAAAATGGGGTACAATATTCAAGGCCAATGGAAGAAATGTTGAAGACAGGGTTGCTATTTATCATTGAACAACTCTGTGATTTAACACCTTCAAACGATCCAAAATCCAATGATGCAGTGATATTCAAGAATAGGCTGCACCAAAGAAGAAACGAGCTAATGGCGTTATACGCAAAAATGAAATTTGATGATGAAGAATCTGAAGAAAGTGATGAACAAAGCGATGGGTACATCTCTGATGTAATCCCACCTACGGAAGACTATTAGTTTATTTTGATTTTTGTGTTATTGTAGTTTTATAAAATATTAATCTATGGTAATCAATTATTAACAAAAAGATACAAAACGCCAAAAATAACATTGAAAAAGCCATAACGCCAAAAAATTAATTATGTGACACAAAAAGAATTAATGCAACGAAAAGAAATCTAAGAAAAAACAGTAAAACGCCAAATAATTAATAATTCTACATAACGCCAAAATTATCTTGCACGTAAAAAATAAAACAGCATGTCAAACGCGAAAATCGTGAAAGGAGAAGAATACTAAAAAGACAAAAAAACCCCCTCGGACCCTGATCATGCCCCGCGCCACGTGTTCGGCCAGGATGCGTTCTCACCGTTCTCACACTTTTTGCCGTTTTCTCCTGATCCCGTTTCTCTATATATATATATATACACACACTAGTGAATTTGTGAACTGAGTGAACAAATCTTGGCCATTAATTTACATCATCAAATCGTAAAATACATTAGTGTATTTCGTAATCAAATCCTGATCAAATCATGGTCATTGATTTACACTTGTGTATTGGAAATCAAGGGCTAGGATTAGTTCACACAGATCACTATCAAGGGGTTGTTCACTAACCCTATATATATATATCTAGGGTAAGGTTCATGCGAGAACCACCTTTATTGTGAGAACCGCGAGAACCAATGTGAACACAACCAAAAATAGCTAAAAAAAACCTAACCCCCCCTCCCAAAAAAAAAAAAAAAAAAAACCTAACCCCCTTCCCAAGCTAAATGCTAAAAACTAAACCCTCCCAAAAAACCTAACCCCCCACCCACACGTTATCATGGGGGTTACTATTTTCGACCATGGCTTCCCTATTTCATCATTTCCACTTTATGAAAGCACACGGGTGGAAGGGCTTGATGCACCGCTAAGACAACCACCATATGTCAACAATAATGTTTACGAAGGGGATTACTGCAGTGGCAGTTAATGGCAGTTAAGGGTTACTACAACGATCCTTCAATGAGGGATAAGAGAACGGGAGGTGTTGCATGTCACTATGGTTGTTAGGTTAGTGTTCAAAAGCCATGGTCCAAGGTTTCAGGTATCTTGGGTCCGGAGGTCGCCCCATGGTTCCCTAAGGGCGAGTCTTTTTATCCTTAGTTGTCCTTAACTAGTGTTACCATGAGAGTTTTGGTTTTAGGTTTAGGTGGTTCTTGTCACACCCCAACCGATAACGAAAACATCTGAGTATGACAAAAACAAGATTGCTCGAAACTTCATAACGACTAGTTGTGACAAATATTTAAAATAACGATTTTTTCCTTTCATGATAAAGGGGAAATACATTGTTTCAAAAGGAAGATACAACATTTAATACATAACAAATAAATAAATAAAAAATAAATTTAAACTAAGTGTGTTCCTAGTCCATCCTACTAGATTTCTTTTCAACGCATCAACATCAAGCTCCTGCAATATATATTAAAGTAACATATCAACACAAAAGCATTGATGAGCATACAAGTTTAGTGTACTAGCATATGTATAAAGAGTTTAACGAGATCCACATGGCAAAAATGTATACGAAGGTATAACATATCATGAACTAGCATGCATTACATACGTGTCAACCTAAAGATTCCACTAGCATAATCTTGTCGTCGCAACGACAAGACCGTTTGTATGATTGAATTACTTTACATAGACCCAACAAGGGCGATGTGTTACTCCTATTGTGCTATACATGTTAAGGTATGCTTGTACGAAGTTAATGACAAAGTATAACGCAAGAATGGCTTCTAGCATGCATGTATTCCTAAAGTATAAACGTATAAAGCATGTATAATGCATTCGTTGGTATGAATAATGTATTTGCATATGTGTGTTTGTGTGAGTATTAATATGGTAATATATATTGAACCCAAAAGTGTAAAAATGAGAAGAGGGTTGTCACACCCTGTTAGGATCGAAGGCTCCTTATGATTGTGTTTGTTTGTATAATTTGAACAAATCAATAGAAATGAACAGAGTTTAAGTGCAGCGGAAATGAACAACAAACTTTGTAAACACAATCATAGAGGAAAATAGTTTTAGATAAATACATGCTTTTCATTGAGTCGAATGATTATAATACAAATCAAAAGATTACAAAGCATGCTTACAAACTAAACTCCCCATCAGCCTGATACTCCATGGTTGATTGCACAAGATGAAAGGATTGGATCAGAGGAGAACAACTCACTCAGTCCATCAAATGTAACAGTACAGGGTACTGCTCCATTTATAGGCAAACCAAACCACTGAAGCATCTCAACTGACGTCACCATGAAAGCGACATCTAACAACCTAACAACCTATAACCACTGTTCCTATACAAACAAGTGACACACTAAACTACTGCTTTCTTCTTTCATCAGTGCTTTCCTCAAGGTTGATCAGTCCTTGAGTGGGCAGTCCTTTAGCATCAGTAGATTAAACCAGCAGTGTTTACTTCTTAGCAGTCTTCAGGGCTTCATCAGCAGTTTGAAGGACAGCAGCTGTTGTATACGGACAGTGGATAGAGGACCATCAGATGTTATAATCACTTTCAAGGGGAAAGTCTAATGTAAACAGCTGCTTATTATGAATCCACTGTTGTGATCCGGTTTTGGCTCTTATTATCTGTTCCTCTGATAGGGTTCAATCCCAACAGTCTCCCCCTGGAACAGATAATGCCAAAACCCTTCATTATTCTGGATCTTTATTGTCTCATCAGAAGTTCCCTAACTTGTCCTTTAAACTGCAATTCAAAATCCATAGAACTTGTATCCTCCTCATCCTTACACAGTATAAGCTCAAGGAGATCTTGTAGATCTTCAACACTCAGGCCCAGTGCTTGTTCCCTTGATATGTGCTTTACTTCTCCATTGGATCTGAACAGGGTCAATACATGGGTCTTTTGATCAGACATCCATTTTAGTATTTTTGAACCCAATGGGTTTCTTGGGAGAGGTTTATTTACTGATGAGATTGATGATGCTGGCCTTGTGAGAATTTGTTGATCAGTACTCTGTGCTTTTGCTGGTTCAGAGTTTTCAGCCTGATCATTACTCTGAGCTTTTGATAGTTCAGAGTTTTCAGCATGATCAGTACTCTGAACTTTTGCTGCATCAGAGTTTTCAGCTGACATTTGATTGAAAGCCTTTTTTATGATTTCATTTGCTGCAGCTATGTCTTCTGCAGTTTCTTGTTCAATCTGCTCTTGCCTTTTTCTTTGATCTAGCTCAGTGACTGAAACATCTGCTGATGTGATCAGCGGTTCAGAAGTTTTGATCTGTTGTTTTGGCTTTTTGTAGTCAGGCTTCTTTGGAGTGTCAGAATCTGTCATCCTTGTTTTCTTAAGCCTTTCATAAGCCTCATCTGTATACTGCTTTTTCCATTTTGCTATGGCTTTAGCAGTTCCCACTTTTGCATCCACTAACTCCTGCTTTTTTCTTTTGTATTCCAAGGTAAGTTTATCAATAGCCTTTTTGTATTTACTCCAGTTAGGAGCTGTCTTTTTCTGACCTGGATCATTCTTGATCATCTTGATTCTATTTACCTCATGCTTTAGTGCAATGAGTGGCCATTCACTGAATTGTTCTTCTTTGGTTGGATAAAACTTTTCTTTCATGATGTATTCAAGATACTCCTTTCTCATTACCTTTTGTAGGGCAACATCAGGTGGCATATTTGAGATGTCTTTGCTCAGGTCTTTTGCATAATCTTCCATTTATTTGACCTTAGTGAGTAAAAACTCCATTCTTTCTGAAATGGATTTGTCACCTTGATCTTTGCATTCAATTCTGGCTATTATATCTGCTTGCCTGGCTTTGAGCTTTAGATAAGCATCCATATTTTCTGGTTTCCTCAAGCCCATGAGAGAAGGAAATTTTCTTTTTGAAGGATCATCTTCTGTATAGAATTGTCTCATCTCATCCTTTATAGCTTCCAATTCCAGTGGATAACTTGCAGCAGTGGATACAAGGTTAGCAGGGTTTATTGCCTTGACAACAGTTGGTGGAATGGGTTGTTGTGGTTCAATAACATTGTAAGGTGTGGAGGATAAAGGAATGGGTGCTGGTATATCATCATTACCCTCATGAGATTTCCTTTTCCTTGTGTAAAGCCTTTTGGGTGAAGGGGGTTTTGGTTGTGATGTGATGGTGAGTGCAGTGGTAGATGGCTGACTAACAGCTGTTGAAACAACTGGTGTTTCATCCTCTGTTGTCATTACAACTACTGATGTGTCAGTAGATGTCTTCTGCTTTTCAGCAGGTGGTGATTTGGTGGGTGGTGAAGTGATTTTAGGTTGTGGTGGTAGGGCAGTGTGTTACAACACTCACCAAACACTATTATTTCTTATTATATTTTGTCCAAAAGGAAACCCTAATTAAGACCCCAAGTGATCCTGCATAAACCCTAAAATTTTCAGAACAATTAGAATCAGGATCAGGGCCCCTAAAACTCAGGGGGGGTAAAACCTAGTTGATAATATCCAAACAGTTTTACGTGTAATTCAAAAATTAACGAGCGACCAACTCACCTGAGCTACCTGGACACGAGGCTACCCTATGGTAGTAGGGTGTCCCTCGCGCCACGCGATGGTCCCTCGCGCCACGCGAGGGAGCCGTTTTCCAGGTATAAATAGGGGAGTCTGGTACTTGCAATTGTGCGTTAGTTCAACGTTCAAACTCAAAACGTATACTGAGATATCGTATAAACAGTCCCAAAACACACACAAATCACGAATCGCTGCCACAAAACAGGGTAATAACTCGATCGCTGCTATGATTCAATGTCCGATCGATTAAAACTATCCGATGGATGTTTAAGTGCTGCCCACATTAGGGTTATGCTTTGTCATTCGTCGTAAATTCGATGGATGTTTAAGTATCGCACTTTGTTTTGATATTTTTTGTGAGGGTTTAATCTCGTGAGTTATCGTAAATGCTGTATTAGTTACTAACCTAGTTTATGTGCATGTTATTTAATTTAGGTCAAAAGGCTAATCAGTAGATTAAACTCTGCCCGTTAAATTTGCAATGTGAGTCATTCTCTTTTTCTCAACTGTTTTACAATACCTCAAATTATTTTCAGAAAGTTATAATTACAGGGAGTAAGTCGTGGATATCTTGAATCACTGGCTAGTGGGGTATTGTGCACATTACTAATTTTATCCCTATTAGGTTCATTGACCTACAGGGATAATCATCACTACTTGGGGTGGGACCCAATAGTGGTATGACCATCATCACCATTGTGACATGGCGCCAGATAAAAATAAGATAGAAGCCATTGTAATCGCTTTTATGCTGTAATTTATAACTATGTGTCATTTTATGCAAAATGAGTGACTCGCCAGTATTTACCCGCTGATAAAATATTTTTAAAACATGTTTCAGGCGACCTGCTGTAAATCAAGGACACGTGCTACGGAGCACTAACAAGCTTGAAGAGGTGGCGCAGTTAAAATAAATAAACATGTTTTAATAAATCAGGGAATTTCCTAGTTAAATTCCTCTATTGTAAATTACGGGGTTTATCTCCAATTTATGGAATAAAATAATTGGGCATTTTGAGTTTTAAAAGATCCTGTTAAAAATATTCCGCTGTCAAACGCAAACGGTTAGTACTTGTCAAAATCAAGTGGGATTCAAGGAGAGGACCAGAATACACTTGGGAATTGGAATCAGAGATGAAGCGAAAGTATCCTCACTTATTCCAATAAATCTCGAGGACGAGATTTTTATTAAGGTGGGGAGAATGTAACAACACTCACCAAAACTATTATTTCTTATTATATTTTGTCCAAAAGGAAACCCTAATTAAGACCCCAAGTGATCCTGCATAAACCCTAAAATTTTCAGAACAATTGGAATCAGGATCAGGGCCCCTAAAACTCAGGGGGGGTAAAACCTAGTTGATAATATCCAAACAGTTTTACGTGTAATTCGAAAATTAACGAGCGACTAACTCACCTGAGCTACCTGGACACGAGGCTACCCTATGGTAGTAGGGTGTCCCTCGTGCCACGCGACGGTCCCTCGCGCCACGCGAGGGAGCCGTTTTCCAAGTATAAATAGGGGAGTCTGGTATTTGCAATTGTGCGTTAGTTCGACGTTCAAACTCAAAACGTATACTGAGATATCGTATAAACAGTCCCAAAACACACACAAATCACGAATCGCTGCCACAAAACAGGGTAATAACTCGATCGCTGCTACGATTCAATGTCCGATCGATTAAAACTATCCGATGGATGTTTAAGTGCTGCCCGCATTAGGGTTATGCTTTGTCATTCGTCGTAAATTCGATGGATGTTTAAGTATCGCACTTTGTTTTGATATTTTTTGTGAGGGTTTAATCTCGTGAGTTATCGTAAATGCTGTATTAGTTACTAACCTAGTTTATGTGCATGTTATTTAATTTAGGTCAAAAGGCTAATCAGTAGATTAAACTCTGCCCGTTAAATTTGCAATGTGAGTCATTCTCTTTTTCTCAACTGTTTTACAATACCTCAAATTATTTTTAGAAAGTTATAATTACAGGGAGTATGTCGTGGATATCTTGAATCACTGGCTAGTGGGGTATTGTGCACATTACTAATTTTATCCCTATTAGGTTCATTGACCTACAGGGATAATTATCACTACTTGGGGTGGGACCCAATAGTGGTATGACCATCATCACCATTGTGACATGGCGCCAGATAAAAATAAGATAGAAGCCATTGTAATCGCTCTTATGCTGTAATTTATAACTATGTGTCATTTTATGCAAAATGAGTGACTCGCCAGTATTTACCCGCTGATAAAATATTTTTAAAACATGTTTCAGGCGACTTGCTGTAAATCAAGGACACGTGCTACGGAGCACTAACAAGCTTGAAGAGGTGGCGCAGTTAAAATAAATAAACATGTTTTAATAAATCAGGGAATTTTCTAGTTAAATTCCTCTATTGTAAATTACGGGGTTTATCTCCAATTTATGGAATAAAATAATTGGGCATTTTGAGTTTTAAAAGATCCTGTTAAAAATATTCCGCTGTCACATCATAAATACCACAGGTTCCTGTCCCGCGGCTCTTGACCGGGTAAAACCGGGGCTGGGGCCGTGACAGGAAAAGGTGGTATCAGAGCATTTAAAGAGCCACTGATTTAAGCCTATTAAGTATTTAAATATACTTAATTTTTCTGATTTCTATTTTTGTGATTATGTGCTTTATTAACTGACTACTTGTTAGTACAGTATGGGTAAGCAGAGAATGTCGGATATCTATCTTAAATTAGATAGTATATCAAAAGATAAGGGATCATCATCCGCAAAACACTCAGTAAATAATGAGGAAGGAATATTTGTCCGTAAGGCGCAGTATGAGGAACCACTTTCTCCTAATAAAAGAAGTTTGATTATTAGAAAAAGTCAAGAGAAAATGAAAAAGTCACAGAAAACCCAGAATTTAGACAGTAACCCACCATGGGAAGACAAGTTAGATGAAAAATGGACAAATCTCTATATACTAGCCACTGTAGCAGTAAATGCAAATCTTTAAATACCTTGACTAAGTTATAGCACCTATATCACCTATAACTTTACTCAGTAAATAAATAATTTTACAATAAACCCTAGTATGTTTTAATTTTCAGTTATCCTTTGTATTAAATTAGTTACGCGGTATGCAATAATATTTGAAGGTTATCTGTGAAATTTTGTTATAAAAATTTTAACTTAGCATTTTGTGTATATTTTGCATATATGCTAAACAGCATGAATGAGTTATCTGAAGCCCTTCAAAATCTCAATCTCTATCAGGTGAAAGTAGAAGTTTCCAAAGACTTTACTGGTTACATACCCGATGTGGAAGAACCTATGGAATTCCATGCTCCACCTCTGGAAAAACCAAAGCCTAAGAAAAAGAGAAGATTTGTAGGTTGGAGGCAAGTGCGTAGGAGGAAACCAGCAACTAGAAAGGTTCCCAAAATAGAAAATCCCATAGATAAAGGAAAAGGGATTGAGACTGAGGAAGGTTCTAGGCAAACCGAAATGGAAATTGGAGAAAGGTCGAGGCAAGTCGAGGAGTTGCCATTTCAGGAGGAATTGGATCGTGTATTGGCAAGATGTGATATTATTAGACCTATCAATACCAACCTTTATCCTTATCCTGCTGAAACTCAACTTCCAATAAACTTAGAACCAGCCATCCCAGAACCTTTAATCCATACTCAACCTTTAGGAGAAATGGACGAGTGGTGGACAAACGATTGGCAGTTTCAAAACCTCCTTAATAACCCTTATACCTTTTTCCCTCAGTTCGACCCAGAACCTGCACCAAACCCACCAATGAGCAATGAAAATTTAGCTGAACTCCGCCATTTTGGCGAGGAGCTGATGGATGCCGGGAATAGGATACGGGAGATAGGAGGACAAATCTCCTGGAAGTACGATGAGAGGGAACATCGCTTTTGAAATACCAGCAGACTAGGAATAGTGTGATTATAAAGTTATGATTGTATAATAATATAATAATCAAAATAAAATGTGTAAAATAAACAATAAAACTTGTGTAAAATAATTAGTTTGTACGGATGCATAATATAATATAAAAAAATGGAAGTCAAGAAATTGACAATTTTGGCTATACGTGTTAATATAATTTTGTGCAATTGTTTTGTTATGTTTAATTAGTAATTAGTTTATACTAATCACTTATATAAATTAATTACCAGATGGAAAACGCTGGTAATGAACCAGTTAATGAAGTTAATCAATCTGAGCACAATCATGAAGATCAATTTCTAAATAGGCAAGATATCGAGAATATCGTTGCTCAAGGAATAGCCAATGCTATCCCCGCAATCCTTGCTGCTGCTCAGAAACCTGTTGAATCTCAACAAATTATCCCTAGTAAATGCACACAAGGCGACAATTTTAGTAATAGTATAAATGGAGGCGGCAATCATATTAATAACAACAATGATGGGTTGCAAGCTCCACTCCCTAAGAAAATAAAAGCTGCAACGCCTGGTTGCACTTACAAAGAATTCCTTGCTTGTAAACCAGCTGAATTTGCAGGCAATGAAGGGGCAACTGCAGCACTGCGTTGGTTAGAAAAGACCGAAGCAGTAATTATGATAAGTAAATGTGCTAAAGAAGACAAGGTTATGTATGCGTCAAATCTTTTCAAAGAAGGGGCGTTAGAATGGTGGAATACAGTACTTCAAGCCAAAGGAAGAAAGGTGGCCTATGCCATGAATTGGGAGGAATTTAAGCAGTTAATAGAAAGAAAATTCTGTCCCGAATACGAAAAGGAACAAATGGCAAATAAATTCCTGAACCACCGGATGGTGGATGTAGACTGTCGAAGGTATACATCGACATTCTTAGAGTATGCGAGAGTAGTACCAACCCTGGCTTCGCCAGAACCAGTACTTATTTCCCGCTATATTTGGGGATTGATTGGTGAAATCCGTAATATCGTCAAGGCTGCAAAACCCCGCACGATTGATGATGCGGTGGGTTTAGCCAATACTCTGACTGACGAACTGGTACGAACGCGAGAAGAGAACAGAAAGAAGGAAGTGGCCCAAAAGATTACCCAAGTATTCCGTATGGGTAACCGTAACAATTTCAAGAGAAGAGGAACCGGGCAATCTTCCACTGGTCCATTTTGCAACTCTTGCAAAAGGAAGCATTTTGGAAGATGCAAGGGATATTGCAATTTCTGCAAAATTCCGAGGCATCAAGAGGAAGATTGCAGGAAGAAGAGATTCACAGTCTGTTACAACTGTGGAGAAGCTGGACATCTTCGGCCAGACTGCCCGAAATTGGCCAAACCAGCTGATAACAAAGCCAAGACTGCAGAAGGAACTACCAAGAAGAACGTAAGAGCCTTCTAACTGACTACTTAGGAAGCAGAGCTAATTCCGGATGTGATAGCTGGTACGTTCCTAGTTCACAACGTTTATGCAAAAGTATTATTTGACTCTGGTGCAAACCAAAGTTTTATAAATACTTCATTCTGCCAAGCTCTTAATTTACCTTTGACCAACCTTAGGCAGATTTTTACAGTCGAAACGGCAGACGGAAATTCCGTTAACATAGATAAGGTTTTGCAAGAAGAAAGGATAGAACTCTTAGGACATAATTTTTCTGCAAACCTGTTACCTATGAAATTAGCCGGATTCGATGTTGTGTTAGGAATGGATTGGTTAGTAGCCAACCATGCTCGAATTCTTTGTGATAAGAATTCTATAGAAATTCATACACCCACAGGAGAATTAGTAGTGATTACAGGAGATAAGCCACGAAAGCCACTGAAATTCATTTCAATAATGAAATTGTCCAGTTATTCCAGAAAACAAGAAATGGTGTATATGATTTCAGTAATCATTAACACGAAAAGTAAAAAACTTAAGGACATTCCAGTAGTATCAGAATATTTGGATGTATTCCCAGAAGAACTACCTGGATTACCACCTGATAGGGAGGTAGAATTTAGAATTCATCTAATTCCTGGAACTACACCGATAGCCAAAGCACCCTATCGGTTAGCACCCACTGAAATTTTAGAATTGAAAAAGCAATTAGATGAATTATTGAGCAAAGGATTTATACAACCTAGCTCATCCCCATAGGGAGCGCCAGTGTTGTTTGTAAAGAAGAAAGATGGTTCGATGAGAATGTGTATCGATTATAGAGAATTAAATAAAGTTACAATTAAGAATCGATACCCATTACCTACCTAGGATTGATGATCTTTTCGATCAACTCCAAGGAGGTAGATATTTTTCTAAAATAGATTTACGCTCCGGATATCATCAATTGAAGGTACAAGAAGAAGACATACCTAAAACTGCTTTTAGAACTAGGTATGGTCATTACGAGTTTACAGTCATGCCCTTTGGGTTAACAAATGCTCCTGCAACATTTATGGACATGATGAATAGAATCTGTAAACCGTATTTGGATAAATTTGTAATTGTTTTCATCGACGATATACTTATTTATTCAAAAAGTCAGGAGGAACATTGTGAGCACCTGCATGTACTCTTAACCTTGTTAAGAAAAAAGAATCTTTATGCCAAATTCTCGAAATGTGAATTTTGGTTACAAGAAGTGCAATTCTTAGGACACATGGTGAACCACAATGGCATTCACGTAGATCCTGCTAAGATAGAAGCAATCACTAAATGGAAAGTTCCGCAATCAGCGATGGAAATTAGAAGATTTATAGGTTTAGCCGGATATTATAGACGGTTTATTAAGGATTTTTCTAAGATAGCCGTGCCATTAACTAAGCTAACCTGTAAATCAGTTAAGTTTGAATGGGGACCCAAACAAGATACGGCTTTTAAGGTTTTAAAACAGAAATTAACCAATGCTCCGGTTCTAGCTTTACCGGAAGGAACAGAAGATTTTGAAGTATATTGTGATGCTTCAAAGCTAGGATTAGGATGTGTGCTTATGCAACGCAAGAAGGTAATTGCGTATGCATCAAGGCAATTGAAAAAGCACGAGGAAAATTATACGACTCATGACTTAGAGTTAGGAGCCATAATTTTTGCCCTTAAGATTTGGAGACATTATCTGTACGGAAGTAGGTTTACTGTCTATACGGATCATAAGAGTTTAAGATATATATTTGGGCAAAAAGAATTAAACATGAGGCAAAGGAGATGGATGGAAATCCTAAGTGATTATGACTGTGATATTCAATATCATGAAGGAAAAGCAAACGTAGTTGCTGACGCTTTAAGTCGTAAGTATCATGAAAAACAACGACGAGTTCGTGCTCTTAGGTTAAGTTTACAATTAGATTTAATGGACCAACTGAAAAGCATACAAGAAACAGCAATCAATGATGATGTTGAAGGAATGAAAGGGCGAATTAAAGAATTAGAACAAGGTAATGATGGAATCTGGAGATTCCATAAGAAACGGATTTGGGTACCTAAGCAAGGAGAATTAAGAAATCAAATTCTAGAGAAAGCTCATAAATCTAGGTATACCATGCATCCTGGTAACAACAAGATGTACCAAGATTTAAGAAATAACTTCTGGTGGATAGGAATGAAAAAGGACATAGCTAGATATGTTTCTAAATGTCTAACTTGTTCACAAGTTAAGGCAGAACACCAGAAACCTTCAGGTTTACTACAACAACTAGAAATGCCTGTATGGAAATGGGAACTTATAACAATGGATTTTGTTACTAAGTTACCCAAAACCAGAAAGGGTAATGACGCGATTTGGGTAATTGTGGATCGATTAACCAAATCAGCTCATTTTCTACCTATGAAAGAAACCTTTAGCATGGAAAGGTTGGCAAAGTTGTATGTAGATGAAGTTGTATCCTTACATGGAGTTCCACTCTCCATTGTATCGGATAGGGATAGTCGTTTCAGTTCCCACTTCTGGAAAAGTTTCCAAGAAGCTATGGGAACCCGACTAAATCTAAGTACTGCATATCATCCTCAAACAGACGGACAAAGTGAAAGGACAATCCAAACTCTGGAAGCATGCTTAGGGCATGTGTGATTGATTTTGGTGGAAATTGGGGCAACCATTTATCCTTAATTGAATTCTCCTATAACAATAGTTATCATTCAAGCATTGAAGCTGCCTCGTTCGAAGCACTGTATGGACGTAAGTGTAGAACTCTAGTGTGTTGGGCAGAGATACGAGAAAGTCAATTATCAGGTCCTGAAATTGTTCAAGAAACTACTAACAAGATCACTCAAATCAAGGAAAGATTAAAGATGGCTCGAGATTGTCAGAAGAGTTATGCAGATAATCGACGTAAGCCATTAGAATTTCAAGTCGGAGACAAAGTATTATTAAAAGTTTCTCCTTGGAAAGGAGTTGTTCGGTTTGGTAAGAAAGGAAAGCTGAGTCCAAGATACGTAGGACCATTTTCAGTAATTCAACGTATAGGACCAGTTGCTTATCGTTTACAACTACCAGAAGAGTTAGCTGGAGTACATGATGTATTTCATGTATCTAACCTCAAGAAATGTCTATCTGACGAATCTTTGGTCGTACCTCTTCAGGATATAGAGGTAAACGAAAGATTAAAATTTGTTGAGAAACCTCTTCAGATAGAAGACAGAAAAGTTAAATTTCACAAACGTAAACGGTTAGTACTTTTCAAAATCAAGTGGGATTCAAGGAGAGGACCAGAATACACTTGGGAATTGGAATCAGAGATGAAGCGAAAGTATCCTCACTTATTCCAATAAATCTCGAGGACGAGATTTTTATTAAGGTGGGGAGAATGTAACAACACTCACCAAAACTATTATTTCTTATTATATTTTGTCCAAAAGGAAACCCTAATTAAGACCCCAAGTGATCCTGCATAAACCCTGAAATTTTCAGAACAATTGGAATCAGGATCAGGGCCCCTAAAACTCAGGGGGGTAAAACCTAGTTGATAATATCCGAACAGTTTTACGTGTAATTCGAAAATTAACGAGCGACCAACTCACCTGAGCTACCTGGACACGAGGCTACCCTATGGTAGTAGGGTGTCCCTCGTGCCACGCGACGGTCTCTCGCGCGACGCGAGGGAGCCGTTTTCCAGGTATAAATAGGGGAGTCTGGTACTTGCAATTGTGCGTTAGTTCGACGTTCAAACTCAAATCGTATACTGAGATATCGTATAAACAGTCCTAAAACACACACAAATCACGAATCGCTGCCACAAAACAGGGTAATAACTCGATCGCTGCTACGATTCAATGTCCGATCGATTAAAACTATCCGATGGATGTTTAAGTGCTGCCCGCATTAGGGTTATGCTTTGTCATTCGTCGTAAATTCGATGGATGTTTAAGTATCGCAGTTTGTCATTCGTTGTGAGGGTTTAATCTCGTGAGTTATCGTAAATGCTGTATTAGTTACTAACCTAGTTTATGTGCATGTTATTTAATTTAGGTCAAAAGGCTAATCAGTAGATTAAACTCTGCCCGTTAAATTTGCAATGTGAGTGATTCTTTTTTTCTCAACTGTTTTACAATACCTCAAATTATTTTCAGAAAGTTAGAATTACAGGGAGTAAGTCGTGGATATCTTGAATCACTGGCTAGTGGGGTATTGTGCACATTACTAATTTTATCCCTATTAGGTTCATTGACCTACAGGGATAATCATCACTACTTGGGGTGGGACCCAATAGTGGTATGACCATCGTTACCATTGTGACATGGCGCCAGATAAAAATAAGATAGAAGCCATGGTAATCGCTCTTATGCTGTAATTTATAACTATGTGTCATTTTATGCAAAATGAGTGACTCGCCAGCATTTCCCCGCTGATAAAATATTTTTAAAACATGTTTCAGGCGACCTGCTGTAAATCAAGGACACGTGCTACGGAGCACTAACAAGCTTGAAAATGTGGCTCAGTTAAAATAAATAAACATGTTTTAATAAATCAAGGAATTTCCTAGTTAAATTCCTCTATTGTAAATTACGGGGTTTATCTCCAATTTATGGAATAAAATAATTGGGCATTTTGAGTTTTAAAAGATCCTGTTAAAAATCTTCCGCTGTCACATCATTAATACCATAGGTTCCTGTCCCGCGGCTCTTGACCGGGTAAAACCGGGGCTGGGGCCGTGACACAGTGGTTGTGGTGTATGTTGTAGTGATGGCAGCTGTTTGGCTAGCAGTTTTTGAAACCACTGACATATCAGCTGTTTGGGTGGAAGTTTGAGATTTTGTGGTTTGAGGTTTGGAGCCTTTGGGAGGTGGTTTGGAGGCAAGCTTTGTGGGTCTGAATGGTGTGGATTTGGGTTGCCTCACTTGTCTAGTAGGCTTCTTCTTTTCATCCTTAGGATTTTCATCATCCTTTGACCCAGAAGTACCCTGTGCATTCAGCTCTATGTAAGCTCTTTTCTCTTGTTCCCACCTGGCTTTATCCTTAGCCTCTCTATCTCTTTTAACACTTGCTTTTGCTTCTGCAAGTGCATTTGTGGTAGTATCAATTTTCTTACTACCATCTGGCAAAGGAATGTTTTTGGTCATGTTTTCTTTTTCTGGTTCAATATATAGACCATCTTCTATTCCCTTCTTGTTCCACTCTTTGATTTTCTCCCCCTTTTTGGCATTATCCGAAGGAAGTTTATCAATGAAGAGAACAGTGGGAGGGGCTTTGCCAGTAATGTTCAGGATGTGGGCCTTAATAGCCTTGACATCTGCTTGAGTATCTCTAAACCTTGACTCCATCATGTTTCTCAGCTCTTGAACATGTATAGCATGCTGCTGATCAGCCATTTCTCTTTGTTGTTGGAGCAGGGGTTGAAACAAATTCCACAACTCATTTGTAGCAGATGTAGGTGCTTGAGTTGGAACAGCAGTGGTTGAGGCTTTTAGAGCTTTTAACAACTGTTGCATCATATCTTTTATTTCAGCAACAGATGTCTCAAGATTTTCGATTCTATCCGTCAATTCCTGATATTTTGAATCATCATCCAAGTTAATGGGATCATCTGAATCCCCACCAGCAGTGGTTGTATCAATGTGTGACTTAGGAAATGAATCCCAAAAATCAGCCATTGATGCCCCTTGTTCTTGGTTCTGGGGTCTTCTTTCTTCAACACTTGATAACCTTTTGAAGGTACCAATGCTTAAAATAAACTCACTAGTGGTTACCAGAGGTGCTATAAAAGAAATTGCCTTCAAGGGAGTCTGATTGATGAAACAACTGGCCAAATGTAGATATGTTGATCCAACACTTGTAGTTGCTGCTCCACTTGAACTACTGTTAGGAATTACTTGTAACTCCTGCAGTGTAACCTCCTCAAATGTTGCTGGGATAGCAGAGATATAAGCATCAGACCCAGTCACTTGTTGGAGTGTACTCTCAGTGATAGGTGATAGAGAGGAACTGGTTTGTGTCTGAGCTATAGCAACTGCATGCAACAAGGGTATTATGGATTGTGGTAATGTGAGGGGTGAAGATAAGGGTGTTGAAAGAGACATGTCCTTGGGATCAGGACTGAGGAAGATGGAACCAATTGGCTCCAGAGCTTCATAATGTGGGGTCCCTGTGCTTACAACCTGATCCTTTTGTGAGGATGCACGAGGAGTTTGAGGCAAAGGTGGAGATCTTTCTTCCATCTGCTGTGAGGAAGTAGCAGCAGTGGTTGTTGGTGACATTTGTGTTGTCACTGGCAGTGGCTCTGGGATCTCATCTTCCAGAGTTGCCTTTGATTTGGGTTTGGGGGGCTTTTTGGGTATTTTCTTTTTGGTGCTTTTGGTAATGGCAGGTGTGGGTTTCAAAGCAGTGGTTGTGCTGCTATGATCACCTGGAGCAGTGGGCTCAGCAACAGATACCTGAGGAGCGGTGGTAACTGCAAAAGTCTGCTCAGGCACCTCTGCCTGTGTTTTTGCAGGAGTTAACATTCTAGTGAATGTTTCAGATGTTAACCCATGTATTTGAAAAGATTTTCCTTGGATGAGCAAATTTTCATTCTCCTTTCCAAATTTTTGTTTAAAATAGTAGCTTAAGAACCTTGGAAAAAGTAAAAATGATTTGCTATCAACATTTTTTACCAAATCATCAAAGATCTCTTGGGAATAGTTAAAATTTTCATTGTGTAAGATAGCATAGCCCAAGTTTTGGATCTTTGATGGTATTTCATTAAAAGCAGTTGTTTTATTTGATACACACATCAAAAGGGTATGAAATAAAAACCTTGGTGCAGAAGGGAAGAAGCCTTTTTGTAAGGTGTCCCTTTTCATTTCCGCACCATACCCTATTTCCAGAAAATCAGTTTTTAACTCGTTTTTAGGGAAAGAAGTTTTACCTTCCTGATCATCGAGTGCAAAGACTTCTGAAATTGATTGTGGAGTGATTTGAAACTTTTTGCCCTTTATGGAAGAATTAATGGCTATAACTTTGTCACCTTGATACTCAAGTGTGGCATTTTTCTAAAATTCTCTCTGGGTTTGTTCGTAAATGGGAGCATCAGCAGTTAACAAAGTTTTATACTTTGAAGCCACAAGGGTGTCAATGATGGTATCAAAGGTTTTGTTGTTGGTGGGTTTTGTGAGTAGACCCAAGTAGTTGTGAGGTGCTTTGTATGGTATTTCACTGGATTCAGCGACCTTTTCAGCGACCTTTTTGGATGATGAGGATGATTTTGATTTTGATTTTGTCATTTTGATGTAGAAGAACGAAGAATGATTTGAGACGGAAAGTTGGAAACTGCTTTGAGAAGAGAATTTTGGAATTCAATTCGACAGTGTAAAACCCTGTTTGGGGGTTTTGATCAGGGTTTTATAAGGGAAAAAGTGAAAGCTGACGTGGCAGCGGTTTACAAAGATCTGATGGCTAATAACTGACCACGTGCCAACCTCTGATGGAAAGATGAATAATGGAGGACAGTTGTTTAGGGAACCACTGATGAAGCAAATATCAGTGGTTGCAACGGTCAAAGTAAAAACAGTGGATGATTTTAACTATCAGTGGACAGCTTTATCAGTGGATAAAACACTGATTTTGAACAACAGTGCTTATCAAGGAAATGAGAAAGCAGAGGTTGACTTTTAGCAGTGGACAGTAGTTAGGAAGCAGATGTTTGAACAAAACAATGGTTAGGGCTAAGATAATGGTAAGGATTTGAAAAGCTAGTATGTCAGCAACTGTTAGTGCATCAGTGGATAAGCTTTTGATAAATATTTTGAGCATCTGCTGTTCAGATGAAAGGAATGATTTTATCTTGTGAAATCACAATATCATTTCTAACATCTGTTGATAGTGATTCTGAAATGTCTGCAAGATTGCTATCCTTAACAAAATACATTTTAGATGCAAATTGTCAAGTTCAATATGTCAGCAGCTTTTATGAGAATTTGCATTCAAGGTTTTGCCACATGTCAATTACACATTTTGAAGCTTTTATAGATTCCTGACAGTGGTTTAGTACCCCAGATGATGAAAGACCTTTTTACTATGGCAACTCATTTTGTGTCGTAATATTTAAATTAGAACATGAGTACCAAGCATTTTAAGATATGTTAGCAATCAATCTCTGATCTGTGTTAAACCAAACTTGAGTTTGACATGACCGTGACACTAGTACCATTTCCTTTTGACCCATTTTCAAGGATAATATTACCAAAAAAATAAGGGTTCTATATCCTGACAGGTGTTTGAAACTTTTGCTATAAAAACAAGTAAAAGTTCAAAATATATCATTCTAAAAAAATAATATATCCTGTTTTATTTGAGAAAAACCTTTTCAAGAAAAAAATAATTAAAGATTTTTCTGAAAACAACATCAAAAGGATCTGATATATTTTCCAAATAAACTCATAATCACATCACACTCAAGTTTTATGAAAATGGTCAGTGGTTTGAAAAACATTGTGATAAGCATTGTTTGAGACCATTTTCTTGTTTAATTGATTGCAGAAATGAGGAGACATGTTCACATGTGTTTTTGAAAGTCCTGTTATAAACTTTGTTACCATGTGATGATTCTGAAAAACTTGTCTAGTCCTCTTGTAAGTTTAATCACTGGTGATACTATTGTTACCTGAACTTTCCTGAATCAATGAATGCACACAGTTGCTTGATGACCATCTTTCACCCAATTTTGGACTCTTAAGTGTTTTACATTTATGCTCTTTTCTTTTGACTTCAAAAGTTTTGAGATAAACACACTTTTGAGTTTTTATGATTTTTCTTCTTCCCTTTTTACCCTTCCCATTCATAAGTACTGAAATACTCACTGGGAGATTTATTTAAGGAATACTTAATCCAAAATCATTTTGTAGCAATGTTTTGAGAGATTTGGTCATTTCTTCATATGCTTATGCCAAATTTCACATTACCCATGATCTGGACATTTTTGACTGCTGATTTTCTTAATGTATTCTTAACACAATTGATTTTAATCCTTTAGAAGGATTCTCAACCTGTTTTTCAATACATAAGATCTAAATGACTAAAGTTTTAATTTCCCTCTTTTTATGTAAACAAAAACACTAATGTTTTTATGAACATAGGTTTTTGTCGACCTGAGGTACATACTTTAGCTGCAAACATGATGGATACAACACAAAACTTCATAACAACAATTGAAATCAATTTTGTAAAGAGGATAATTATACCATAGTTAACATATATATTTTCAGATCTGAAACCTATAGGTGATTTATGTATGACATCACTTGTTGTGTGAATTTTGTGTGTCTTATGACATCTTGGTTGTTTTACAGAGCTTTTGAATAGTCACTTTGAGCATGATTTCTCGTTACTCTGTTTTTCAACTAAATACAGTCAACCTTAGTATCAATGAAATTTGAGCTGAACTGTTATGTCAAATTGACTGTTAGATCGAATTTGACTGTCCAAGCTCTGATACCAATTGTTAGGATCGAAGGCTCTTTATGATTGTGTTTGTTTGTATAATTTGAACAAATCAATAGAAATGAACAGAGTTTAAGTGCAGCGGAAATGAACAACAAACTTTGTAAACACAATCATAGAGGAAAATAGTTTTAGATAAATACATGCTTTTCATTGAGTCGAATGATTACAATACAAATCAAAAGATTACAAAGCATGCTTACAAACTAAACTCCCCCTCAGCCTGATACTCCATGGTTGATTGCACAAGGTGAAAGGATTGGATCAGAGGAGAACAACTCACTCAGTCCATCAAATATAACAGTACAGGGTACTGCTCCATTTATAGGCTAACCAAACCACTGAAGCATCTCAACTGACGTCACCGTGAAAGCGACATCTAACAACCTAACAACCTGTAACCACTGTTCCTATACAAACAAGTGACACACTAAACTACTGCTTTCTTCTTCATCGGTGCTTTCCTCAAGGTTGATCAGTCCTTGAGTGGGCAGTCCTTTAGCATCAGTAGATTAAACCAACAATGTTTACTTCTTAGCAGTCAATAGGGCTTCATCAGCAGTTTGAAGGACAGCAGCTGTTGTATACGGACAGTGGATAGAGGACTGTAACAACCATGAATTTATTTAGCGATTTCCATAAATAATCACAATTACTGAGTATTTATATTTATACATTCATGCTAAAATACTGGTTTATTAAAACTTTTACAATTTAAAGTGATACAACATAAGGTGATTTAATTAGCCGTTTTAGAATAACGGCGAAACAACATTGCGGAAGCTTCGTTTAACGTGTGTTCGGTTCTTGCTCGATGCTTGATCTTCATCCGGGACTCTCGACATTCACCTGTGATCAAAACCAACTTAAAAGTCAGTTTTGATAATTAAATAACTAGTACAACAAGGAAGATTGGGTCGAATAATCGAATTAAACAAGGAAATCAAGAAATTCCAACATTGATATCTTGATCCCAGAAACAAAGACTTGAAACTGGACTCCACCGTAACTTACGGTGGGCACCGTAAGTTACGGTGGCCCCTGGTATAAAATTACCCCCACCGTAAGGCAGGAGGTAACTGCCGTAATGCTTTCAGCCCCCACCGTAACATACGGTGCCCACCGTAAGTTACGGTGGCCCCTGTATCAGACCAGTCCATTTTGCCGTTTTTGACACGAAAACTTTCGTATCTTTCAATCCGCTTGTCCGTTTGACCTACCGTTTCTTCCTACATGATTGTAATTTGGTCCTCCATCAAATGGAGTTAAAATCCAACATCCTACATAATAAATTTTGAGACTTCTAAGCCTTCGACTCCTTGCCGTTTTACCGAATTTTAACCCGTTTGTGCATTTTATCAAACAAGCATATTTGTTTAATCCTTATTTCACATGCACCTCTTCAAATTAATGTTATCTACCATGTTAGGTTCTAATCCCTGGTTTCTCACACAATTTAAATACGTTTTCGCTCGTATGCTTATTTTGACCCGTTAAGGGTATTTAAGCACTTTAGAACTTGAACTCGCTTTCATACATTTCTAGCATCTTATTCCTACATTACTTATCAAGTAATCTTATTTAATCATAAAACTCGTTTTCGAACCTCTTGCAAGGGTCGTTCGTTCGAATTAGCTTACAAGGGCAATTTGGTCAATTTTCATCCTTCTTTTACTACAAATGAACTTTTAAATACTTGTTTGACCCAAAATCTGACCTTTTGACTATAATATTGTTTATAAACCCATGTGCTTCTAAAACACCATAATCATAACTCAATTTATTCAGTTTACCTAAAAGATAACCGAATAACTATATTTTAATCTTGCCTAACTCTTATAGAATCTCAAGTCCTACATGATGAGTTGAATCATTATACATACCTGGCTCGGATCAATATATTGTCCCGTTTCAATACCTTGCCTTAGTAGCCGCTAAACAATAGCGATGTGCGTATCCATTTGATATTTATTCCTATAAACATGTAACTCGACAAACCATTAGTCGATATTGTCAAAGGGTGATAGTTTCACCTTTTGACCCGTTTATTTACCTAGTGATCTTCGTCACTTCAACTAAATGCAAATATCATGTATTATGCTAATTTAAAGTCTACTAGCGAAAATACGAAATCAAGCATAACGTAACGGAATCGTGGTTACGTACCTTTTAAGCATCCTTTTCAAACGCGTATTTCCACCGGCTTGTCCACTTGACGATCCAGATTCCTCGCCTAAAGAGTTTAATTCACAATCCGTTTAGAACCCTTTTTATAAGTCTTAACGCACAATTTGCCATATCCATCAAACATGCGTTTTGTCCGATTTTCAACATTTATCTTTCATTTAGGCATTTTAACGAACACCTAACGGGTATAATTTTACATATTTAAAACCAAGTTCATAACTTGATATTTTTGCCCAATATAAACATACATATTGATTCCGTTATGTCAAGCATGCATACTAATCTCAGAATCATTTCATAGAAATCAAGTAACACCATTTTTGGTAGTCATGATTCTTGTGTTCATCTTAATTTTACAAAACCCATTTAACTTGTCAATGGATTATCATGAATTTCATAGATTATCCACTAATCCAACATGTTATTGACTATGGTTTACTCCTAGACATCATATTACTTCAAGATTCATCCATGCATGACATATTTAAGCTAAATTTCAGTTTCTCATAATTAACCTAGAATTCAAGATGAATAAAAACATCACAATTTTACATACCTTATGATCCTTTCAACTAGGTGATCATTAATTTGTGCTTGAAAATCGATTTGGACTTGATTTAAACCCTCAATTTGTGGTTTTTATGAGAATTAGGGTTGGGTGGAGAATCCCCTTGTCGCCCCCTGCTTCTTGATCGACCAGACACCCCAAAAATGGGTGTTTGGTGTGTTTTAATTTTGTTTCATGTTATTAAGTTTCAAATTTAACAACATAAGCCCCTCAACTTTAGTTTGGTTTATAACTTGATATTTTGTTCTTTCATTTAATTACAAGACTTGTAAGAGGTTATTTATTTCCTAGTTACTTTATCTTGTTCACAACCCGTTTTATTTTAAGTCCCGTTAAATCTCGGGCCTTTTATATACTTTGCTTTCTCAAAGTATTTCTCATCCTTTTAATACATATTAGATTTATTTATTTAAATCCTAAAATTTACCGGGTAAGTTTTACCACTATCTGTATTTTACCCGTCCTGTAGTATTAACGTGGTTTGATTACCAAACCCGTTTTCGGGGTGTTACAAGGACCGTCAGATGTTATAATCACTTTCAAGGGGAAAGTCTAATGTAAACAGCTGCTTATTATGAATCCACTGTTGTGATCCGGTTTTGGCTCTTATTATCTGTTCCTCTGATAGGGTTCAATCCCAACACACCCCGATATTTCCATGTATTACCGGTGGGCCCGGTGGGGAGTATCGTGACATAGTTGATATCATCATAGTCAAACAACACAATTTAAATGCATAGCGGAAGCAAAAGATGAATCACATTACAAACCGAATAAATAGTAATATCAAAGTATTACAAACGGACTGTAAAGGATCCACAGGTGGATCAAAAGATAAAAGATCATTTTTCAACTGATTTTAACATCTAGAGCTTGCAAGACTTGATTAATGATGCCAGGAGTAGCCAGCCTATTTCGTCTAGTACCTGCACTTAGCCTTTTTGGAAAATACGTCAGTTTACACTGGTAAATACAATTAACTGACTCATTTTGAAAAGAGTTTAAGAAAATTAATTTGAATGCACATGGCACAAAATATATTTTTATAACTTGGGACAATTATTTAAAAATAATCTTGTATACAGTTTTACTTATTTGTCGTCCGTCAGGGCCGGTTGGTAGAGCCGGTCAAGATTAACTGACATGCCACAGGTATAATGCCCACAAGGTTGATTCCTTTAAGTGGATTACCAGTTTTTACATAATGCAACTGTCAGGTGTATGCCTACACCCCGTGCTTAGGTCGTGGCCATTTATTTGAATGATGCCAAGGATATCCGGGACATGGTCATTTAACCCCCAAAGGTCATACACCAAATAATACAGATTAAAACGAGTTATGTAAATTCATTAATCACAATCCGATTTAAATGACTACACACCCGACCAAGCGGTATTATTATAATACCGTATCCCAAGCCCGTATAAGGAAAATAAGTTAAAAGTCTTTACCTGAGTAAGTATAAATCACAAACAGCGAATGCAAGTAGCTTTTACCGGGCTCCTAATCTGGAACGAAGGTTTTAATAACCTATTAGATTCCTAACGGGTCTTAATTAAGCCTAAACTTAGACCGGTTAGTTTTAAAAAAGATATACGGTTCAAAATGCACGATTAAGCGAAGACCGGATTAGAATGTGGTTTAGACCCGACAAGTTTGTATACTTGTATGATATGGGTAGACTAAACACATTCTGGATTTTGAGACAATAATGATAAGGTTTGACCCGTTTCGGCTAATTTATGCAAACTAGTTACATAAACCGTACCGAACGCGAATAATGCGTTACGGGTAACCAAATGATTCATGAACAGGTTTCCTAAGTTAATATGCCTTAAATATGTTGTAATATCAGTAGGATACCTTCCATTATGCCCAAAAATGAATTTAAACTCAAGTTATGTCCCGTAGGGGTATTTTGGTCATTTTAAAGCTTATAAAAGAGTCTAAATATAGATCTGAGTTTCAGGTCTGATATAATCAGTAAAAATATTTATTTTCATAAGTCATAACAGTAGGGTATGGTATATAGGTGAAATTTACCTCTTATAACTAAACTATGCACCGTAGGGGCGTTTTGGTAATTTCACATAAGCTTAAAAGGTCAAATCTGGAAATCTGAGTTTAAAACTTTTTCTTACTGTTAAAACATAAAATTTTACTAAAAATATCAGTAGGTATCAAGTCC
This sequence comes from Helianthus tuberosus, assembly GCA_030545235.1. Classification (NCBI taxonomy): domain Eukaryota; kingdom Viridiplantae; phylum Streptophyta; class Magnoliopsida; order Asterales; family Asteraceae; genus Helianthus; species Helianthus tuberosus. The sequence continues at coordinate 143,130,317 of CM060432.1, forward strand.
TATATGTTTAAAATAGTTTTAATACATACTATGCGTTTAAAACGCGTAAAAAGGCGGTTTTAAGCTATTTCCGGGTTTTATAATGAAAGCTGATATTTTTATTATTCTAGAAGGATTAAAATATTCTATTTATCATATAAGATCAGTAGAAAAAGGTTTGGTATCAAAATGATTTGTAAAACTCATTTTATAGGCCAAAAGGGCAAAACCGACAATTACCGAATCAAAGCTATAACCCTATGTTATGCTCAGCCTAAAAATAAATAAAAATCTTCAAAAATCCCAAAATATTATTTTATATCAGTAGGTAAAAAGTTTGGTATTAAAAATTGGGTTTAGATAGGCTTTATGCTAATTACGTCGTTTGATTAATAAAAGCTTTCTAATTACGCTATTGAGCATAACTCTTAATCTAGACCTCTAACTGATGTGAAAATTTAGGGACATGTTTATAAATCAGTAATAAAGATTATTGTCCTTTCACATTTTCAAAATTCTTGTTTTAAGGTCAAATGGGCATTATGGTCAACATTTAGGCATATAACAGAAACATGCATATGAATCGAATAACTAATGAACCAAGTTGTATAATCACAGAGGGTTATACTAACATGTAACCTGGTCCTAATAAAGCTCTAAGTCATTTCTAAAACATGCTACATTGGGTCAGAACTGAAAGTCAAAGCAAAAGTCCACTTATGCGACTTTCGGTTCCAAACCGAGCTTAAACTGAAAATTGTCGGGTTGAACATGTTTAGACATGTTCTTACATTAATTACCAAGTTATATTAGTGATAAAACAGGTTGCATTGCTTCTACATTGTTAATTATGCATTTATGCGAAAATTAACTTTCTGTTGACTTTTTATAATTAAGTTTAACCCGACATTTGACCAAGTTAGAGTGGGAATCAGAGGTTGCCCTTTTAAGGGTTTATTACCCACATAATTACCCACTCATAGGTACTTTCAATTTGAGATTTGACTGGACAATTTGTGATTAATCACGAAGTCAAACTCTAATTACGACGGTTTGACTTTAGGCTAATTAACTAAGTAAAACTGAATTAGAAAGGTTAAGGACACTTACAAAAGTCCTAAGCACGATTATGGATCCTAAGGAAAGACCAGAGAAGCTCCAGAGAAGTCCTTGAAGTGAGTTTGAATGAGCAAGTGAAATGGTTGCAACTACAATCCTTTATATAGGAACCCACGTTGCTCAAGATCATCACACACAAGTCTATGAGAGTTCCCTGATCAACCCATGTGTCCCTATGCATGCAAAACTATTGGCCATGCTCCAGTATTTTGAAAACCATGCAAGTAAGGCGGTGTAACCGGCTATAACAGGCAACTGCCAATTTTTAATTGCCAGCGACAGCCTTACGGACCGTAAGCAATATCATTTGCAGTCCGTATCCAACTCTTACGGACCGTAAGTCCAACCTGATACGGTCTGCAACCAACCCTGATTAGAAATGCCCAGTTACAGTCCTTGCGGACCGTAAGCCTAAACCCATACGGTCCGTAACCGATGACCAGAAGACAAAAATTTGAGAATCTCTAGTATTTGGCCATGCAACTTTGATATTACGAATTTTGGGCCTTTAATATCAGTATGGGACCACTTGATCAGGTCTAAAACGTTATGAAAACCTTGCCATGCATTAGAATTGTCTTGGATTCTTTAAAAAGAAATCATGAATGAAAATTTGTCGTATACATTCTCATAGGATCCCATCTTTGAAATTTGAATTATGCATTATCAAAAATAACTGGATTTGAATATATCAGATGTTTATAAAATAGATTAGGGTCTTGGGATTCATAACTAGGTCGCTCAGAGGTATTAATTTACATGTCGACACTTTTAAATCCTACCATACATCTTTAACTTGATCCGGGTTTATAACACGTTTGCCTTACATGACACGTGTCTTTATTTTATTGGGCGTGATTTTTACGAGGGGTTACAAGGGTCATGTGTCACACCCCAACCAATGGCGGAAACATCGGAGTGAGATGAAAACGAGATTGTTCGAGACTTCATACCGACTAATTGTGACAAGTATTTAGGATAACGATTTTTCATTTCATGATAAAGGGGAAATGCATTTTTTCAAAAGGAAAATACAACAATTAGAACATAAAAAATTAAACAAGAAAACATAATTTTAAACTAAGTGCGTTTCTAGTCTATCCGACTAGATTTCTTTTTAACGCATCAACATCAAGCTCCTGCAATATATATTAAAGTAACATGTCAACACGAAAGCATTGGTGAGCATACAAGTTTAGTGTAGTAGCATAGGTATAAAAGAATTTAACGAGATCCACATGGAAAAAACGTATACAAAGGCATAGCATATCATGAACTAGCATGCATCACATACTTGTTAACCCAAAGATTCCACTAGTGTAATCTTGTCATTGCAACGACAAGACCATTTGTATGATTACTTAACATAGACCCAACAAGGGCGGTGTGCTACTCGTATAGCGTATACATATTAAGGTAGGCTTGTACGAAGTTAATGACAAAGTATAGTGCAAGAATGGCTTCTAGCATGAATGTATTCCTAAAGTATAAACATATAAATCATGCAAAACGGATTCGCTTGTATGAATAAAGTATTTGTATATGTGTGTTTGTGTGAGGTTTAATATGGTATATATATTGCACCCAAAGTGTAAAAACGAAAAGAGGGTCATGTATACTCACGTTTGTGTAGAGATTCCACGAACGTGAGTTGGAAGAGTTCTTGAGTTTGAGACACCGAAGTTACCCTAAAGGGAAACAGAGGTGTGTGAGTTACGGATTTGGTTAATAGATTGGATTCAGATGTTCAAGATGTATAACATAAATTTAAAGTAAGGAGCCACGAAAGTGGTCATGCAAGGAGGTAGGATGATGAACATCCATTTAACCTCATTATATGTATCACCAAAGCACAGAATCATCAACTTAGTTGATGATTCCGGTTGGTCATGACTATAGACTAAAATGAAATACATAATCCACCAAATCTTAAAACAACAAGTGAGCAAGCTAGATATGTGCATCCCAAACATGGAGAGTGTTTGGGACGTGATGTAGCCTTATCCCTTTGTTGGAAAGTGTTTTAAAATTTAGTGTATAAAGATAGGAAATAAATCAAGCAAGTGAGGTTGTGGAAGATAGTTGGAGAGCCAAAGTTTCCGTGGTTCACACATGCACCGAAACACAAGTCTCACCATATTGAGGATGGTGGGTTTGGATGGCCTCAACACTTGTAGGATGACTAAAAACTTTGGCAAAACAGAAAGTTTAGAAGGTGTTTGAACCTCTAAACTCATAGAAATCAACCATACTCAAGCTCCCTAACCATAGATTTGGTTAGAAGCAAGGTATATGCAAGATTTCACAAGTTAAACATGTGTAAAGAATGTTTAAGTAAATTTTTTAACCAAAACAGAAAGTTTGGACCTTAAAATGGTGATGTTCCACCTTAGTTTATCATGCTAAACTTGTGGAAACACTCCTAGAAGTGTTCCAAGCTTTCAAGAAGAAGAATAAGTGATGAACATGGAAGAAAAGTGAGATGGAAGCTTACTTTTGAACTTAGAAGAATTTGCTCTTAACTATATATTTTAGCTGATTATGGAGTGTATTGAGAGTGTTTGAGGGTTTAGAAAAGTGAAATGGAGGTGTAGGAGGCTTGGTTTTATAATGATGAAGTAGGGTTTGTGTTTTAATGAAGTTATAAGATGATTGGGTGAGAATGGAGGTGTCAAAATTGGCCAACCCACAAAGCTGAAACAACTTTCTGCGGATCGATGACCCTCGCGTCGCACGGTCTTCGAAGTCTTGCCCAACGCGCGATGAGGCGTGTTCATATTTCGTCTGAAAGTTTGTTTTGTTGACAGTTTAGCCCCTGAACTTCCATATTTTCGTTATTTTATGCTAAAAGTTGATGCTTGATCATGTTTTCAAGTATGCAACACGTATGTATGAATGGATTTCATATTGTGTATGTGTGAATGATAGTATGTATATAATAAGTCTCGGTTTCGTGTATAAAAATGTTTTCAATGATTGATTGCGTATAACACAAGTATGTAACACGCATATGTATAAAGTGAATTTCATTATGATCAATGTCTCGGATTACAAGATTGAGAATGAAATACGAATACAATTGTCAAAAAATAGAATACAAATACAACTTTCTAAATATGGAAAGTACAGAAATGCGAAACGTTACAGTTCTTCTGTGTCTGTCTCCTCTGGTCCAGTAGGAATGGTAGTGGTGGTGGGATCCTTTTAGGGATGCATGGTGTCAATCTCCGTCGTTTGCATTAGCATGAAGTGATCGATAGAAGCGTGCCATGAGTCCGTTAGGGTGTTTTATTGTTGGTCAATTGGAACTCGCCAGGGTTCGGTCTGAGTTCATAAGTGGTTTTGGATACATTTTGGTTTGGTTTGGGTTGGGTTGGGTTGATGTGTGTCATACGGAAAAATTTGAATAATGCGGTGTGCATTGCAGGTCTGGTTGGAATGACAAAAATATGTTAAGATCAGTAAGGTGAAATTTCAATAACAAGATATTTGTTGTCCCACCTCAGATTATTAGCGGGTCAGTGGTCGTTTGGGTTGTGTTCTCTTGTCGAGTTGGAAAACATGGATATCTAGGATTATTAATATGGGGGAAAAGGTTGGTATCATGGGTCAAAATTTTAGTCCGGTATCCCGAGTCTTGGTCGGGGATCCTGGATCTTGGAAAGATTGGCATCCTCGGACGCTAACAATATTAACTTAATACTTGTATTAATTATTTTTATGTATCTCCACAGGTATTCAGTGAAGACTAACTCAATACTATACAACCGAGAGTTATTAGAACCTTTTTATAAGATTTGGGATCTCAGATCCTGAAGGATCTCTGTATCATGAATATTAATGCTACTAATTGTTATTTGTTATTTATTTCAACTCCCACTCGCAGGAATAGTTATATGACCAAGTCATGAACTGAAGACTCACATTTACGATTGATGTGCACGTGGGGGATAAGTTAATTAAGTCTACAACAGTCACAAGTGAAGATCAAGTAATCTCCGGGCCTATAGGATAGTTTGTTATGTTTTATCATGTATTTAAAGAGTTGATAGATCGATTAGAAAAACACTACACACTTTCCCAAATATTGTAACACTTAGCTCTAGATCTACTATAACTTACATTGTATTTCTTTTCAAAGTTTAGTAAGAAGAACAGAGGTAGCATGGCATTTAGTCTGCTCCCGAGGTTTTATGTTGGAGATCCTTAACGATCAAGGCTTTCCTCATAAATATAAATATCCCAAGTCATTTACAGCGTTTTTACATACACACTTTGGATTATCCTAAAAAGCACACTACCTCACAACTAAGTTTGATCACTAAATTGCTTTGGTAATTTTTGATCAAAACAGTTGGTTAGTTCCATCGCATGCAATTCCTTCTAGCACTCTTTGTCCATGGAAGAAAAAATGTTTTGTAAACGATAGAATTGTTACACATTGCATGACATCCGAGTGTGTTAATGATCATTATGTAACTAATGTTCCTCCTAAGATCGTTGTTATGCTAGGACTGTCTACACTCTTTGCCACAGCTAGTATGGGGTCGTCATCAGTTTTATGTCTGAATAGAATTCGAGGGGGATGGTCTCGACTAATATATCTGAGTTTGAGCTAAGTGGTCGTTGGCTAAAAATCAGGGGTTCGTGGATCGGGTCAACCACAAGACTTTAGGATAAGTCTTTTTCATACCCGGGGGGTATGATGCAGGAGCATCCTTGACTTGATTCATGGCTCAACAAGTGGACTTTGATTTTATGGGGCCATTTGATCCTGGAATTGGTTTAGGGGCGTTGTTAGGCTTCCGAAAATAGGTTGGACTAAAGAAAAGGGTCGGCTATGCTATGGGTTAAGATTGGATAACCCAATATCCAAGATCAAGATCAACATTAATATTTGACTTCTATGTTTATCTTTTGTGTAGTTTCCAATAATGTTTAGTTTCGTAGTTTATATAATTAGGGTTAGTATAAATATTGGATTGTTATCATTGTTTCTTAATATTGTTTATTTTGATAAACGTTGCAAAACTTTATGCTAGCCGGCTTAACCTTTTAGTTCAAACGTTTAAGTTTAATTATCGTGTTCTTGAGTTATTTGAATTGTTTCTGTTGTTTGCATGAGTTATTTGAATTGTTTCTGTTGTTTGCATCAGCGTGTAGTTAATAATTGCATGTGGTTATTTTTTTTTTTTGAACGGCCAACAAATCAATCCCGAGCACTCTCGGGGCACCCACTGGACAAACGGAATACTCGGAGAGTAACCCGAGTGGTCCACCACCAATTCCGGGGAAAACCCGGTAACCCACCCGCCCGTAGGCAAAACGGTAAATTACCGGTAAAACCCGTTTGGCTCAAGGATCGAACCCAGGTTTCCCTGGGTCTCCTATCACTGCCCACCAGTGCCTCACTCCTTTTTTGCACCAAATAGGAATTGAACTTGAGTCTTCAAAGAAGAACTCAAGTCCTCCTACCACTTGAGCTAGAGTTTATTTGCATTGCATGTGGTTAATAATTGTCCAAAATGAAGTTGAGGTGAATGTGATATTGTTACTCTAAGTGGTTTGAATTAAGTGAGTGTATTGAGCAATTAGATAAGAAAATGTCACATATAAGAGGGTGGGTAAACCTTCAAGTGGTTTATAAGTAAATGTTTAATGCTAACATCTTGCGCAATTGGTGTAAATTTAGATCAAAATGACTTGAAAAACTAAGCTTATTATGTTTTTTTTTAAATAAAACTTCATTAAAACACACTTCCGACCTAAATGGGCAAAAGGCCAATACAAAACAACACCTCCGGCCCAAATGGGCAAAAAACCAAATTACAACATATACATGGGGTATTTACACCATTCATTCCAACTAATATTTTTGCAAGACGATCTACTTTTAATCCACCCAAAACCTCTCGACTTAATTTCTATCAAAATATCTTGCGAACTTCTCCTGATCTTGTTGAATACCAAATCGTTTCTGCATTTCCAAATACACCAACACGAGATAATAATCAAAACACGCATATTATGTAATCTAAATTTATTTAGTCTAGTTTTCCATTTATATTTTCTTTCGTATTGAATCTATTTCTTTTTTTGTATTGTATTTATTTTATTATGACGTTCTCTTCTTGGTAAAATCAACAAATTACTTGGATGGATGAATTTACCTATCAAAGCATTCGAGGTATGTTTTCAACGTTCTTCGTTCCCTGTACCAATTTGTTTTAAACATGGTAATTCTATGCCATATGAATCTTCTGGTGCCTAGGATTCGATGATACAAATAATTCAAAGAGTACATCTTCGGCCACCATCCACTCATCATCATACGCGTTGTTTAGTAGACAAGTATTTACGTGATATTTAATGTTAATTATATGTTAATTAAAATTCTAAATACTTAAATCTTTTATTATTATATGCACGACTGCTAGCAAATAAAAATAAGTGTTATTAACAATATATGTTTTCAGAAATAATAATAATAAAGTATTATTGTAACTTATAGGGAAAAAAGTTAGTAGAGGTGAATTGTCGCAATCGTGGGTGTCCTATGAATCAATTATGGTGAACCGAAAAGCAGTCAAAGAATGGCTTATGGCTCTTGGTTATGAGAGGGACTATACCTGCATAAACAAATACTCCTAAACAACACTTTCAGAAAGTATACCTTTTACTCATCAAAATATTTACTTTGGTACTTCCGTTACAAGATCTTGGTTTATATATATACAGACACACTAGACTAAATTATAGACCCGTGTATTATACGTGATTGTATAATAAAAATAATAAAAGTATGATAACGTGTATAAAAATATACAAATAATGTTATAAGAGGAATTATATAATGTGTGATGTTGATGATGTTTTAGTTATTTAAATTTAAGTATTTGTAAGGGAGAATGTGTTGTTGCTACATGGTATTACTCGAAATCATTTATTAAAAATAGGATATATATATATATATATATAGAGAGAGAGAGAGAGAGATATATGTGTGTGCGCATGAGTGTTAGTTTATACATGTGTGTAAATAGGATTTGCTACGCTATGTAAAAAAAATCCATGTAAAGAACATTTAAATTTGTATAAGCATTTGTAACTCCTTCATGGATGATAATCACTTATGGTGAAAGAAAGAAAAAAAAGTTAAAATATGTCATATATCACATTTAAAATTATATGTATATACTAGTGCTAATATCCGCGAACTTCGCAGTTTTAACAATATAATGTGTTTTGGAGGTATTGACAAAGAACATTATATGTTTATGATTATCATAAAGAAATTGTCCGAAAGAAATTATTATGGTCCTGCGATTTTTTCTTTAGAATTCGTGATTTACTGAACACCCATATATAGGGAGGAATATATAGAAAGGCTGCTTATTTTTTTTACGAAGGAATATTGTCATGCCGTTCAAAAAAAATACACTATAACTTTGGTTAAGATTAAGCTGTGATAATATCTTAATAAAATGTCACGTAAAAAAAGGTTGTAAGGATGGTTAAAATTAAGTTGTGAATAAATGCTTTAATAGTAGAAGAATTGGAAAAAAATACTACATGAATTGTGAATAAATGCCTAGTGGAGATGGATATGATAGGGTGGTTCTGATGGTGGCACGATGATACTCCAATGGCCCGTCAGTGATCCAAATTTGCCGTTCAAAAAAAAATTGAGAAAATATATAATTGATTGATGATATTAGAAAGGGAAAATATGTATATATTCTTTTAAAAGTTCATAAAGGGTAAAATAGTCATTCTAAGAGTAATTTTAATAAAAAAAAGGGAAATATGTAATATATATGCGTTAGGTGGAGGAAATACGTAATTGTTTTTTTTTCTTGTGAAAAATACATAATAAGCCAACTTAGTAGAAAGAAATATGTAAAAAAAACCTATCCTAATAAACTGTCACGTAAAATAAGGTTGGAAGGGAAAAAAGGAATAGTCGTAATGGTTCACTTTATTTGACGTTAAATCTAATTATGTCATTTTTTTACATTTGCATAACTTTTACATGCCTAATTATTTAAAAATATATAACATAAAATAGAGCTATTTATTATCATTAAGTAGTATTTCGACCCGCCGCGCGTTGCGGCGGCGTCGAAAGTTAAAGTATCTCGAATTTATCCACTCGTTTCCGAACAAAATTTACGTCATAACACAGACCAACTAAAAACACACATAAAACTAAGCTTGAAAACGTATTATATTTGACCTCGCTCAAAAAAATTACGTCGAACATAAATCAACTTAGATTTGTAGTGAAACATACTTAAAAATAAGCATGTAAAAAAATAGTATTTTTAAGTTAAAAATGGTACCACGTGTTACAACGACATCAAGACGTAATGTAACACTCGTCTTTTAATTTCATTGTTTAATCATAAAAATGCAGTATTCGTAGAACAAAATTTAAAATTTACAAAACTTAGTTGGTAAACTAAGTTATACTTCATCATAGAAATTAACATAGTCAAATAACTGGATTTGAAACATCCGTCATTCAGTAGTATTTACAAAACAACATAGTTTATCTAGATTAGATTATCGCGGAAGCATCCAAAATTTGTGTTCAGTTCTTGAAGCATCGACTTGATCATCATCCACGAACTTTCAATACCTAAAACTGGAAATTTTGACAAATATTAGTATTAGAATTCTTACAAAATTTGCATATTCGAACTACGCTAAAAAACGGATTCGATTAACTAAGATATGCAAAGTTCAACAATTGTGACAGGGCTCTACCGTAACTTACGGTAGCCACCGTAAGTTACGGTAGCCGTTGGGCAACACTGGTCTGCCGTAAGGCAATAGAAAGCTGCCGTAACATTTTATTCTCTACCGTAAGTTACGGTAGATACCGTAACTTACGGTAGCCTCTGTAGTTTTGCTGTTTTGACTGATTTGTTTATTTCACCCAGACCCACATGGACGGGATATCCCTTCATTATGAGGAGACCCAAATCACGGGTTCCTTATTTTCCACACCCACGCTCCCAACACCGGCTTGCGTGTTTAGTAATTCACTACCCATCACTCGGACTCAAAATCTACGAGTAAGGTACTACCGTTACCCGATTCGTACCTTCCCTTAATGACCCGTTAGTTTGCCCTTATGAAGTTCATCATCCAAGCAAACCAAACCACCAAAATCTCGTATTCTAACATACCCATTATTAACAAAAACTAAGGACCAAATAATCATATTACGAAGCATTTATCCACGTACTAATTGATTATTCGACCCGTTTGGCTCATCTATGGAATCCACCATTATAATGACTACCAAACGGCTTTTAACCGATTCTTAACCTATTAATTTAAGTAACGAACATTGTCGCTTCCATAAACACAACCTTTATTCTACAACACAACTAAAGGTATTCTAGTTATCAAATTACTCAATGTAACAAATCGAGTTACATACCTTCAAAGTACGCCCTTCAAACGCAAGTCGCCACCGGCTTGTCCACTTGACGCTCCGGCGTCCTTTCCTATAGAGTTCAATCATAACATGTTTAGAACTCTTTTTAAATCATATATCGCATAATTTGCCGAAACATCGTAATTATGCGTCTTAACTTTAAATTTCAGTTTTAAGCCTTCTTTGAGGCATTTATACAAACACTTTATGGGCAGAATTTTACATGATCTATTAACAAGTTCATAACTTGTCATATAGCCCAAATTTTCATCAATCAAACTACCTAACATAAATATTAGCCTCTAGAATTCTGAAATAACCTCACATTTATCAAATTACACTAGAAAAACTCCCAATTTCCTAGTGTTTATCAAGTTCTACATAACCCACTAATCACCTACAATGGTGTTCATAGATTTCACTAAAATTACACCTGATTTCAACTTGTATTTGTCAAGGGTTTGCTCCTAGATATTACGAGGTTCATATTTTATCAATATAACACACATGCTTCATCATATTTCGAATTCCCTAAGTTCATGAGAATTTCAAATAGAGAATTTTTATCAAACTTCACATACCTTTTGATCTCCTTACAATGGGGATCACTAATCCGGGTTCGAATTTCGTTTTGGGGCTGATCTTGACCTTCAATTTGTGAATTTAGACAAGAACTAGGGTTGGAGTTCTTCTCCTGGTCGCCCCCTGCTTGTGTCGACCAGACACACACTTTTGTGTGTGTTTGGTGTTTATTTATTTGTTTTAATTAAATCCAATTTCAGGTTTAACAAGTTCGGCCCCTCTACATTCCTTAGTTTGTATTTTTTTTAGTGTTTTTAACCCACTTATGAGTCATCACTAGGCTTTTGTCTAACTAGGTTATTTTTAATCCTAGTTAGTTGTACTTATTTATTCACCGACCTTTTATTTAAGTATGAGGATTTATATTTTCGGGGTGTTACAAGTCCACCCCCCTTAAGAGGGTTTCGTCCTCGAAACTGGAAATACGTACCAAACAGTGTTGGGTAGAGACGCCGCATCTCTTCTTCGGACTCCCATGTTGTGTCCGTGCCTTTTCTATGCTCCCATTTGACTTTTACTTGATCAATTTCTTTGTTCCTCAAATTCTTTACCTTGCGATCTAAAATCGCAATCGGCTTCACCGCGTAATTAAGGCTATTGTCCACCTCGATGTCGTCGTAGGGGATATAAGCGGCTTCGTCAGCTAGACATTTCCGAAGATGTGATACGTGGAACATGTTATGTATTCCACTAAATTCTTCGGGTAATTCGAGACGGTACGCTACCTTACCAACCCGTTCAATGATTTTAAATGGTCCGATAAATCTCGGGCTTAGTTTCCCTCTCTTCCTGAATCGGATCACGCCTTTCCATGGGGATACCTTTAACATAACTACTTCGCCTACTTGAAATTCAATCGGTCTTCGTCTTTTGTCGGCATAAGACTTTTGCCTATCTTGGGCCGCTTTCAAGTAAGCTCGCACCACCTCTATTTTCTCGTTAGTGGCTTGGACAATTTCCTTGTGGGCTAGTTCACGTGGACCCACTTCACCCCAACATACCGGGGTTCTACATTTCCTACCATACAACATCTCATATGGGGCCATGCCGATGCTGGCGTGATAACTGTTGTTATATGAGAACTCTGTTAATGGAAGATACACATCCCAACTGCCCCCAAAATCGATGATACACGCTCTCCGCATATCCTCCAGGGTCTGTATTGTTCTTTCACTCTGTCCATCCGTTTGAGGATGGTACGCGGTACTGATAAATAGTTTTGTTCCCATCTGTTCTTGAAAATCTCTCCAGAAGTTTGAAGTAAACCGGGTATCTCTGTCCGACACAATGGATACCGGTACTCCGTGACGTGCCACTATTTCATTTGCTCCTAGACATTACGAGGTTCATATTTTATCAATATAACACACATGCATCATCATATTTCGAATTCCCTAAGTTCATGAGAATTTCAAATAGAGAATTTTTATCAAATTTCACATACCTTTTGATCTCCTTACAATGGGGATCACTAATCCGGGTTCGAATTTCGTTTTGGGGCTGATCTTGACCTTCAATTTGTGAATTTAGACAAGAACTAGGGTTGGAGTTCTTCTCCTGGTCGCCCCCTGCTTGTGTCGACCAGACACACACTTTTGTGTGTGTTTGGTGTTTATTTATTTGTTTTAATTAAATCCAATTTCAGGTTTAACAAGTTTGGCCCCTCTACATTCCTTAGTTTGTATTTTTTAGTGTTTTTAACCCACTTATGAGTCATCACTAGGCTTTTGTCTAACTATGTTATTTTTAAACCTAGTTAGTTGTACTTATTTATTCACCGACCTTTTATTTAAGTATGAGGATTTATATTTTCGGGGTGTTACACGTAAAGTAATTCGAATTTATACTGCCTACTCGTTTCCGTACAGAATTTATGTCAAAACGTAAACCAACCGAAATTGAACATAAAAATAAGCACGTAAAACTCTAGATGATTAAAATGACATTTTACAAAGTTTTATAATGTCGATGGGGTGGAAGTGTCAATGCTGAAAGTGCACGTACATAAAAAGAAAAAAAACACTGTATATAAAATAAGTAAATCACTAAGGGACATTTTATGCGACGATAAAAAGACAACGTCATGGCGATATATTCGAAAGTTATGAAAAAATTATTGGTTTAGTTCGTTACAGCATCGACACTATACTACTTATGACAGTACATATGAAATTTAGAAAAAAACATTACTCTGAGTTAAAACCAAAAGAAACGACAAAAGGAAACATTATTTAAGTTAAGATGCTAAATATATCATTATCAAAGTTGATGGACCGTATGATAAATTTATTAAATATAAGGGGGTGTAAATAAAAAATATATCCTAAAAAAGAAAAAGAAAAAAGATAACTTAGATGGCATTCTTAAGCTAATCGAAATTTTAAATTATGAAACTATAAGCTAATAGAAAATTCAAATTATGATTTTATAGATAAACGTGATCTTATAAATTTTGAATATAAAAACAAAACAAATATATAAAACTTAATCATTATTGTGTTTTTAATTATTTTATAATGATACATAATTATGCATGTGATATGTGATTATGCTATGTGTATTGAACAACTACAATGATGTGGGATTATATATACATGATACGTAATTACTAAACATATGGAAAATGATTATATAACCTGGTATCTATTATATATAATAAATGAAAGTGATTTGGGTCACGTGTCACTTAATTAGGGCATCCTCAGTTCCCTTTTCCCGCCCAACAGTACCACACTTCCATCCCTTTTATACTCCATCCGTCTCCTTTTTTCCTTTTCAAAACCCTAGATCTGAATCTTCTTCTCCTTTTCATCTACTCTTCTCCCTTCTGAATCAAAGATCAAACCAAATCATCTCATCATGAATCATTCCAAGCGTCACCAGGTAAGCCCTATATCTTCATTTATTTCAGTATTGTAGCCCTAATTTTGGTTGCAATCCTAACTCGGTTTTCTTGATTTTGTAGCCCTAATTCGACATTGAACCTGAAATTGAAGAACCCATAACTCGAAATCAGCCTTTGTAATTTTCATGTCTGATTATACCATGAAGAGGTAATATCTGGCTTTTGTAATTTTCATCCCGAGCTATAGTTGGGAAGATTCTTTCATCTTCTTCGTCGGCAAGGTTCTTCCATTTGAGGTTTGATTTGTATGTTTATAAATCTGTGTTGATTTCTTCTTATTTTCATACAAAGTTTCTAATTAAACCCTAATTTCTACTCCTAATCTCATCATATGGTTCCAGGGTTGTTGTCATCGATGGTCATCAAAGTTGAGATCTGCTTACCTGCGGCTAGATTTCCGCCATGAACTGGTATGTTTGAATATGTTCAGAAACTAAGGGTTTTTTTCTTAATGGTGATGATATGAGTACAACATCTGTTGATTATTGATCTATGAATATGTTCACCGATTATTCTTTTTGAAATTAGGGTTTCATTTGCTTGAGATTTGAATCTTCCGATTGTTGAAGCCTTTGAAGCCGATCCTTTTAAATTTCCAGTTCCCGAGGTATGATCTGTTTGTAACAGCAGTGGTTCAGCATCTACAATGGATTCAACATCAGGTGTTTGGTTAATTTTTGGCATGTTTCCTGTTCAGTTTTGATGTTCACTTATCTAATTTTCATTTTATTTTTAGGCTTCTATATGATTTTGAGTTTGATTGATTGGTCACTTGCTATTGTTGTTTGATGTTCTTCGTTATTTCATATAATATAATGATTTGTTATACAACTACCTGATTTCATATTTCATTATGATTTGTATGCTTTTAGGGTTTGATTTTATATTAGTCATCACATTAATGGTGAGTACTCAAGAATATTGGATGGTTTAATTAGTTTTATTTTGGGTATTTTTGGATGATTTCATCCATTTCTTTAGATAGTTCATGATTGAAGATGCAGTTGAAGTTATCATTTGAGTGAAATGAATGTTGATTTATCAGAAGATGCAGTTGAAGGTATCTTAAATAAGGTAATAATTGCATTACATCCCTGTTGAAAAATAGAATTGATAAATTTAGGGAAAGTGAGGTTGAAAGATGATTACCCAACAGTGGAGATCTCATTCTACAGCTTTGATAAATTGAGCGGTATTCTCATATAATTCTTCCTAGATGCTTCCAATGAAGCGGCACTTTGGACATCTGTTGTCTTCAAACATCTATTATCTATTCTATCTATTATATATAATAAATGAAAGTTATTTGGGCCACGTGGACCAAATAACTTTCATTTATTATATATAATAGATAGAATATATAATAGATAATAGATGTTTGAAGAACAACAGATGTCCAAAGTGCTGATTCTTTAGAAGCATCCAGGAACCATTATTTGAGAATACCCTTGAATTTATCGAAGCTGTAGAATGAGATCCTCCACTCTTGGGTTATCAGCTTTCAACCTCACTTTCCCTAAATTTATCAATTCTATTTTTCAACAGGGATGTAATGCAATTATTCCTCTTAATTAAATAGACCGACCCTTGCTTCCTCTCAAAGGGTTATGGAGTGGTTATAACAGCTGATCATGCTAAGGACTTTTATAACTAACCACTGCTCCTTATAAAGACTGATGGACTTAAAGACTGATGAGGCCTATCCACTGTTGAAGACAAATCCCTATTAAAGACAAGCACTTATGTATCTCATCTCTGATTATTTGTTTCTTTGTTCTTTGATTATTTGTTAGATGTACAGATTCTACGGAATGTAGTTAAGAGCCGCACATAAATCTGACCAGTTATGGTTTCGGTAAGTATCGGTAAATTGTCTTTGATTTGTTATTGTTTATTCAGATGCTTTCATTGGTGTACCATATGATTACCAGTAGATTGATTTCGATATGTTTGTAGTTTTTGTTTTTCACAATCTGTTTTGTTGTTTTATTCACTCATGTTTCATTCATAGATCTCTATAATCCATATTTATGGTTTCAAATTTGATTCCTGAGTTATTTACAGTTGTAGCACACCAAATATTTGTTATTTGTATTGAGTTGGTATATTGGGATTAAATACTGAACTGATGGAATTACAGCAAGTCCAGGTTATGCTTCAAGCTGTCTCGATCTCTTTGGAGCTGGGTAGGTGTCTTTCGGAGGTCTGAAAAAACAGAATTGATAAATTTAGTGAAAATGGGGTTGAAAGATCATAACCCAATTGTTGAGGATCTCATTCTACATCTTTGATAAATTTAGGGTTATTTTCAAATAATGCTTCCTAGATGTTTGAAGACCGACAAATGTTCAAAGAAGCAGCCCTGTGGACATTTGTCTGTCTTTGTCGTTCTTCAAACATCTAGGAACCATTATTTGAGAATACCCCTGAATTTATCGGAGCTGTAGAATGAGATCCTCCACTATTGGGTGATCATCTTTCAAATCCATTTTCTCTAAATTTATGGATTCTGTTTTTCAACAGGGATGTAATGCAAGGACTCCTCTCAATTGAATAGACGGACACTTGCTTCCTCTCAAAGGGTTATGGAGTGGGTATAACAGCTGTTCATGCTAAGGACTGTTATAGTTAAACACTACTCCTTATAAAGACTGATAGACTTAAAGACTGATGAGGCCTATCCACTGTTGAAGACAAAGCCCTGTTAAAGACAAGCACTTATGTACCTAAAGCCTGGTCAACGAAAGGAAACCGCTGCTCAGTAGCAGCAGTGGTTCAGCATCTACAGCGGAATCAATGAAAGGAAAACCACGGCAAGTATATCTTTTGGTTGGATGGTTGAAATAGTTTTATTTTGGGTATTTTTGGATGATTTCATCCATTTCTTTCAATAGTTCATGATTGAAGATGCAGTTGAACGTATCTTTTGAGTGAAATGAATGTTGTGTTAGTAATGTATTTGATTTTTGCCCTTTTCTTTACCATTGAAGTTGTGGAGACACGAATTAAGATGGTGGAGCGGAAGACAATCTCAGATGAGTATAGGAATTTTAGTGCATGATTGAGATCATTTGGACCCATGATCTGTAAGTCATTGAATGTTTTAATCTTACAATCAGTTTTACTTTGTTGAAGACCAAACCACTGATGAAGACCAAAGTCCTATTGAAGACAAGCACTGATGAACCAAAGGCCTGATCAACCAAAGGTGAACCACTGTCCAACAACAACAGTGGTTCAGCATCAACATTAGTTATTCTACCTTTGTTTATGTTAACAGTGTTTATATGTAACAGTGTTTTTCACATCAGTGTTTTATAGTCTGTTAGGTTGTTAGATGTCATCACCTCAGTGTTTTATATGTAACAATTTTTATGACATCAGTGTTTATATGTAACAGTGTTTATCACAACAGTGTTTATATGTAACAATATTTATCACATCACTTCAGTGGTTTGATCTGTACTATAAATTGAACAGTTGTTTCATCTTTATATTAATAAATAAAAATCAAGTACACTTGGATGATTATTAAGCTCCTCATTTTGATTGTTTGGGCATAGTATTCTTGAAATTGGTCTTTTTTTGCAAACAAATGTTTATGGGCAAACATTTGTTTAAGCTCAAACATTTGTTTAAGGCCAAACATCTGTTTATGGCCAAACTTCTGTTTATGGGCAAACATCTGTTTAAGGTCAAACTTCTGTTTAAGTCCAGACAACTGATATATAAGGTGAAACATCTGTTTAAGCCCCAACATCTGTTTAAAAGCCTGTTACAACCACTGTGTTGGTTCAAACATTTGATTGTTAAAAGTTATCCACTGCTGAAATACAACCTCTGTTTCTTCAATCTTCGTGTTGACCACTGACTGACCAAACATCAGTGTTTCAAAAACTGTTGGGTATCCACTGATAGGAAAAAATAGCCACTGCTCACTTTTTTATTGTTGACATCCACTGCTCACATTTTTATTATTGATGGTGTTAATTAGTGATAGATTGAAATTATCAAATAAAAACTAGAATTACAATGAAATGACCATTTTACCTAATCGTTACATTCCAATGAGATAAGAGTTCCTCCAACATTGTTTTCATGATAAAATTTAAAGTTAAATTAAAAAAATAAAAAAAAAATTCTTGATGACTATTTGTTGCAAATCAAATCAGTAATTAATGCTAATTTCTTGAGCTTTGGACATTTAAAATATGCAAAATGTGAATTTCAAACTGACGGTTATTGTCTCTTAATTAAAGTTAAAATAAAAATTAGAAAAGTCATCATGACAATTGCTTTCAAATCAGATCAGTAATTACTAATAATATCAGTAATTTTGAAATTCAAAATATGCAAAATGGTAATTTAAAATTGACGTTCTCTCTTTTTTTTTTTCCTACTTTGCATGTCATTTCTAATATTTAATTACTTTAATAAAGCAGGATATAAGGATATACACTACTTACCTTTCAAATTACATTCGCCACTGCATTCAATTAAAATTTTGAATGGAGAAAAGCTGATGTGTCAGCAAGAGAAGCTGTCCAACAAGGCTTTTCTTATGTCATTATTACATCATAAAGCCTAATTTAAAATCACTTTAAATTCCAAACCACTGCTCTACATTAAAATTTCAAAGGTCTGGCCCACTTTAAAATCCAAACTACTGTCGATTCCCAATAAACATCAGTTCCCAATAAACATCTGCCCTCAACATTTTATAATCAAACATCAGTTCCCAATATATTTCAAAATTCAAACCATATATTCTAATCCTATAAATAAGATATAATTATCTGGTTTCACATTCAAATCTCGCTCGCTCATATATGTGAGCGTATCTCTCTATCTCAAATGCATCTTTCTCGTGATTCAGCCGCTAATCTCCGATTACACTTCTTTGTTCGAATGTTTGTTGATTATGTTTACAAGTTATCGTTCCAGTATCATTGTTCCAACATCGTCGTTTCAATGAAGCTTTCCATCACAAATCAACCTTTCAATATCGATGTTGCAACATCGTGAAAAGTTGAATGTGCTACCTTCTTTGATGGGAGAGTTGCAACTTGAACAGATGATATGTATCTTCTATCGTGAAAAGTCAGATGTGCTACAACAGTTGAGAAGAGACTTTTGCATTTTAGGTTTGTTTCTTATTTTGATTAACTGTTGATGATGTTGAGAGTTTTTATTTACACTGACATTTTAGAAAATGTTAAGATGCATGTTTATATTATTAAAATGAACTACTACATAGAAAAATAGAAATTTAATGAAATATTTATAAAGTATTACACGCTAGAGTTAACACTTGCTAGGATTTCGTAGACTCTGGCCTTTCTCCATGTGATTTCATGCTCTCTTTTAAATTTCAGGTCAGTTAGCATGTGGCAGATTTTCTGATCCTGTTTTAGAAGTTGTGTCAGAAACTCTTCGGCATTCTTCTGGAACTCTGATGGAGGAGAGTGGAGGACTTCATCGAGCAATGCTATGTTGTTCCAGATTTTGTTGTAAATAGTGTCATTGATGTTGTCGACTTTCCTTTTTAGTTCTTTGTCTGTTCTTTGTTCTTTGAGTGACCACATCGAGAATTGTGTTTTAACATCGCTGGTGTCTGACCAGTGGTAGAAGCTGAAGTTTGCCATGTAGATTTTTTGTTGGTTTTGTGATTTGGAACAATTTTTGACAGAAAGTGATTTGTAGGAAAATTTGTTGATGTTTTGAATCAAAAGTAATCATCGGTCTTTTATAGAGTTTAAAAACGCGTGTACTTGGTAAATGAAGAGGTTAATTGTAATTGTGATAATCTGCTTTTGTCACACCCCCAAAATCCCCACGCGGAGTACCACCGCTTGGAGGCGTGACTGACCAGGATCAAGCCACCAATCATATTGAACATATAAGTAAATAGTAAAAGTCATTCATCTATACGATAGGTGCTTTCAAAACCAAACATAACAAGTGTGTAGCGGAAGCAATAATTGTAAGACCCAACATAAGTTTAAGAACAAAATGTCATAATGTTTAACAACACATTCACGATCCATGTCCACAACGACCGTGCCTCCCGTGCAAGCTCCAAAAGTACCTAAGGTCCTGCAAGGCATGTAACAGAGAGTCAACAACTAGTTGAGCGAGTTCACAGTTGGTTATTTAGTTATAATGTTCGTATCGTAAATCGTATGTTCGTTTAGTAATCATGTATCGTATGTAATAGCATCGCGGCCCTCTAGGCATGTTTGCGAAGTTTAGTGGGGGTTTCCCATATGTTCTCTAGACTAGGTATGTTTGTATCGCGGCCCTCCAGGCATGTTTGCGAAGATTAAAGTATAGTTCGCGGCCATTCCAGGCATGTTTGCGAAGATTGTTCTAGTATCGCGGCCGACCTCGGCATGTGTGCGAAGAGAAGTATATGTATCACTAGTCTAGTAGTATCTACCATTGACCTTCTTCTCCCGAGGCCTATGGTATGTAATTCCGATAACTCTTAAACATAAATAATCAATCAACCCATTCCCAACCCCGGGAATCCCATGCCTTGGTAGAAGTGTGAACTCACCTTGGTTCGCTCGGTATGCTAAAGTATATATGCTCACAATTAATCAATCACGACCTATATTACGCACGTATGTAATATCAGTTTCGAACTCGAAATATTTCACAGGTAATCTATGTCACAAAGTGTTTTTATGCATTTCTCATCAAGTAGCACATAACAGTGGGTTCATGTTCACACAGTCATACTCCATATAACTAACAGTGTTTCACATAAAGACTTTCTCAATTTAATCTAACAATATCATCCACTAACATAACTAACGGTGTTAATATATTTAACAAGGAAACTTTACATAGTTTACATGTATAACAGAGTTAACATAGTTAGCATAACCCAGTTAATATACTTAACAAATGTTAACAACTTAACAAATATAACAGTTGGGCCGAAAACATTACATGGGCCGAAAACCCCTATAGCCGAAATCACCTTATGCCGAAATCCCTTATATGGGACGAAAACACTTATGTTGCCGAAATCCCTCTTGGCCGAAAACCCCCTTGGGCCGAACTCTCTGTGGGCCGAAAACATGTATGTGGGCCGAAATCACTTATGTGATTTCGTCCACTTTAAAGTTGTGGGTGATTTCGTTACTATTCATCATCATCAACAACACTTACTGTAACATATGTAACACCCAGAAACTCTATAATCTCACTATGGTTACATGATTAATCATCTACATAGTCATTTAATCAATCATTTATATAAAACAAATACTCTACCAAAACTTTGTGAGATCAAGAACATACTTGAATCAGTTTATCTTTTATTAACATACACCCACTGTTGATCAAAACATCAAATATACAGAAGGTTCATAGATAATAATTATCTATCAAGCACACAATGATCAATCACATAATCACATATATACATACATCATGATTAAACATCCAATAATCATACGATATGCAACTAAAACAACTGAATCATGAAATCACTAACCAAGGATTTAAACAGAGGTTTTGCTTCAAATGAGGAATTCTGTTTGTTGGGTTTCAGAGGTATAGAGAGAAACAAAGTGATAAGGTTTGGTAAGTGAGAAACTTCTCCGAGAAGATTTGTTTATAAAATGATTACATATAAAATATCTCAATACTGGGCCAAGGCCCATCTCTGATTTCGCCAAACATTGCTGGACGAAAACACTAAAGTGTTTTCATCACAGAAGGGTGTTTTCATGGGTACTTGTTTTCAGTAAGAGTTCCATCTTTATATAACATGTTAATTAATACAAAACCTTATTAACATACACTCACATATAATAAATATTATGGATCCCAAGCATAAAATATCAATCGAAATACGATATAACGTATTACAAAGGTAAGCGTTGTGAAACCACGAGTCGTGTAAACAAACAACATAATCAATAAAAAAAATTAACGTGCACTAAATGCGAAGATGGAAATCTTGGAAACTCGAGTTGTCACATTATCCCCAACTTGAAAGAAATTTCGTCCCGAAATTTAGCATGCGGTTACTGAGGAAGCTAGGTAAGTTATCGTTTACTGGTTCTCCTGGGGTGTCACATCATCCCCCCGTTGATTTGGAATTTCTTCCCGAAATTCTGTAGTAGCTTCAGCCTCAGTAGTAGTTGCATTGTTTTCGAACAACTGGGGATATTTGAGTTCCATTTGGTCTTCGCGTTCCCAGGTGAACTCTGGGCCACGACGGGAGTTCCAACGAACTCGAACAAGAGGTATTCTGGTGTTCTTGAGGACCTTAACATCCCGGTCCGTGATTTCAACTGGTTCTTCGACGAAATGCATCCGTTCGTCGATAGTGAGCTCCTTCAGAGGAACTATATGGGTCTCATCTGACAGACACTTCTTCAGATTCGACACGTGGAAAACGTTGTGAACTGCACTGAGTTCAGCTGGTAAGTTCAGTCTGTAGGCCACTTTGCCTATCTTCTCTATGACTTAAAATGGTCCAACGTATCGTGGATTGAGTTTGCCCCTTTTGCCAAAACGAACAACACCCTTCCAGGGTGAAACTTTGAGTAGTGCTCGATCCCCAACCTGGAACTCGAGTAGTTTCCTGTCTTTATCGGCGTATGCTTTCTGACGGTCACGAGCTGCCGCCATGCGTTGTCGTATTTGAGCAATCTTCTCAGTAGTATCAACCACCATTTCTGGACCAGTGATCTGACTGTCACCCACCTCTGCCCAACAAAGAGGTGATCGGCATTTACGCCCGTATAATGCCTCAAATGGAGCAGCTTTAATGCTGGTGTGGTAACTGTTGTTGTATGAAAATTCCACAAGTGGCAGATGTTTTTCCCAGCCATTGCCAAAGTCAATTACGCACGCCCGAAGCATGTCTTCTAGAGTTTGAATAGTGCGCTCAGACTGCCCGTCTGTCTGAGGATGATAAGCTGTGCTCATGTCTAAACGAGAGCCAAAAGATTTGTGCATTGCTTGCCACAGTTCTGAAGTAAAACGTGCGTCACGATCAGAGATAATAGAGGTGGGCACCCCGTGCCTCGAGACAACTTCTTTAAGGTATACGTCTGCTAGAGTGGAGAACTTATCCGTTTCCTTGATAGCCAAGAAGTGAGCAGACTTTGTGAGTCGATCCACGATCACCCAAATAGTATCATTCCCACGCTGAGATCTAGGTAGGCCAGTAACAAAATCCATGGAAATTTGTTCCCATTTCCATTGTGGTATCTCAGGTTGTTGGAGTGGGCCTGATGGTTTCTGATATTCTGCTTTGACTCTCGCACAAGTCAAACACTTGCTAACGTAAGTTGCTATGTGGGCCTTCATGCTAGGCCACCAATATGTAGTTCTGAGGTCGTGGTACATCTTATCCGAACCAGGATGTACTGAGTAGCGAGACTTATGAGCTTCATCCATTACAAGCTCGCGTAGGTTGCCATAGAGTGGGACCCAGATGCGTCCTGTTACATAGTAGGCGCCGTCTGCCTTTTGTTCTAACCGTTGCCTTGAGCCGCGTAGAGCTTCAGCCCTGACGTTTTCTGGTTTCAATGCTTCTACTTGAGCATCTCGTATCTGTGCAGGAAGACTAGACTAAATAGTGAGTTGCAACGCTCGTACACGCCTAGGTGTAGTATCCTTTCGACTGAGGGCGTCGGCCACCACATTGGCTTTGCCCGGATGGTACTTTATGGCACACTCGTAATCGTTCAGTAGTTCAACCCATCTACGTTGTCGCATGTTCAATTCTTTCTGCTTGAATAAATACTCAAGACTCCTGTGATCGGTGTAGATGGTGCATTTAGTGCCATACAGGTAATGTCGCCATATCTTGAGCGCAAAAACAACAGCTCCCAGCTCTAAATCGTGTGTAGTGTAATTCCGTTCGTGAATCTTAAGTTGGCGCGAAGCATAAGCAATAACTTTATCCCGTTGCATCAACACACATCCAAGACCTTGGATGGATGCGTCACAGTGGACTACAAAATCGTCCGTGCCTTCAGGCAATGAGAGGATAGGTGCGCTACAAAGTCTATCCTTTAAGTGCTGAAACGCTGTTTCCTGTGTATTACCCCAACGGTAAGCAACACCTTTCTGTGTCAGTAATGTAAGCGGCTGCGCAATCTTTGAGAAGGCTTTGATGAACCGTCTGTAATAACCCGCCAAACCCAAGAATTGGCGTATTTCTGTCGGTGTGCGAGGTGCAGGCCAGTTCTTGCTCAAATCTACCTTGGATGGATCGACATGAATCCCATCCTTGGTCACCACGTGGCCTAGAAAGTGGACTTCACGAAGCCAGAAGTCGCATTTTGAAAACTTAGCGTACAGCTGTTCCGTTCGAAGGAGTTCCAGAATAAGTCGTAAATGCTGCTCGTGTTCCTCCCGACTCTTCGAGTAGATCAGGATGTCATCAATGAAAACAATAACAAACTTGTCAAGATAAGGTTTGCACACCCTGTTCATAAGATCCATGAAAACCGCAGGCGCGTTCGTTAGCCCGAATGGCATGACCAAAAACTCATAATGACCGTAGCGAGTTCTGAATGCTGTTTTGGAGGCGTCCTCATCCCGGACTCTCAGTTGATGGTAACCTGACCTCAGGTCAATCTTCGAGTAATAGCTCGACCCTTGCAACTGGTCGAATAAGTCGTCGATGCGTGGAAGAGGATAACGATTCTTCACAGTCACCTTGTTCAGTTCGCGGTAGTCTATACACATGCGGAAGGTACCGTCTTTCTTCTTCACAAATAATACTGGAGCTCCCCAGGGCGAAGAGCTAGGACGTATGAAACCCTTTTCCAAGAGTTCTTGCAATTGTTTAGACAGTTCTTCCAGTTCAGTTGGAGCTAAGCGGTAAGGCGCTCGAGCTATAGGTGCTGCTCCTGGAGCTAGCTCGATTTGAAACTCGACCTGGCGATGGGGCGGTAGCCCAGGTAACTCTTCAGGAAACACTTGAGGAAAGTCACGTACAACTGGGATATCCTCTAACTTCTTCTCTGTCGTCGATGTATCTGTAACGAGTGCTAAAATAGCTGTGTGGCCCTTACGTAAACACTTCTGGGCCTTATGGAAAGAAATGATGCCCACAACAGCACCACCCTTGTCACCATGAATTACCAAAGGTTCTTCACCAGCACGAGGAATGTGGACGATTTTCTCTTTGCAATGAATCTCTGCTCGATGTTGAGGTAGCCAATCCATACTAATAACGATGTCGAAACCAATAACGATGTCGAAACCATCACAACGTTGGGGTCATTCCTAGCATCACCCTGACCAATAACGAACACACAACCCCTTGCACCATTGCCATTGTTACCCCCGTTGTTTCCATTCCCTTGGTTGTTGTTGTTGTTATGGTTCCTGTTCAACTGTGGACAGTATCTCTTGAAGTGACCTTCAGCACCATACTGATGGCATCCCTTGTTACCCTGTTGGTGCTGCTGATTTCGTGGAGCTTGTGGCTGCTGTTGTCGGTTCTTGTTTGCAGGACGTGAGCTTCTACAATCTTTGGCTTCATGTCCGAGCTTGTTGCATCTCTGACAACGATCTTTGTTGCACGGCCCGCTGTGGTGCAATTTACATCGATTCCACCCTGCCCTTGACTACCAGAAGGTTGCTGACCAGGACTCCGGTAGTCATCGATCTTTCGCTGTTGTGCCTGGGACTGAACCGTAGTCGAACCCTTGCTGGAGGTTCCATCCCACTTTCGTTTGTTGTCACAGGAAGTAGCAGAAGTAGTAGTAGTAGCACCGGCACGTTTAGGCAGCTTGTTCTGTTCCACTTCTTGGTCTGCGAGACAATGAGCAAGACGAGTAACATCCTGGATAGTAGTAAGGTTAGCAGCAGTCACATGACTTTGAATCTCTGGCACTATGCCTTTGAGATACAGCTCAATGCGTTTGATGAGAAGATTCACCATAGTTGGACATAACACTGCCAGTTCGTTGGATCGTTTCGTGTACGCTTCTATCTCTGACCCCGTCATCTTCAGGTTAAAGAACTCCACTTCCAGCTTGTGGATGTCATCACGGTTACAGTATTCACATTGGATCAGTTCCTTAAAATCATTCCATGGGGTGGCATTAGCAGCCGCCAGCCCCAGCATCTGAACTTGCGCGTTCCACTAAGTTAGCGTAGTGCCTTCGAGAGTACCAGTGGCGTACTTCACCCTACGAGCCTCAGGGCATTCACACATTTCGAAGACCGATTCGAGCTTCTCGAACCAGTGGAGGAGTCCAACGGCCACTTTAGTGCCACTAAAAGTACTAGGACGACAGTCTATGAAAGTTTTGAACGTGCACACAGGTGGCTGAGCGTGTTGACCTGTCGTGTGCGTAAGAGTAAACATACTTAAGCACGAGTGTTGGGTTACGAGAGTAGGATCTAAAGATCCTAGAGTAAGTGGTGATGGCAGGTTACACCTCCTGCCTGGGCAGCGACGGGTGCTGCAGTAACTTGTTCAGTGATCGAAGCCACCAACTGGGCTTGAGTTAGGTTAACGTGTCCGCTCATGATCTTGATATCAAGGAGAACATGAGTGAGAGAGGTTCGCGAAGGTGCGATGACAGAAGAGAGTAAGCACATAAGTGTTTCAATCAACAGTTGTTATGTTTATCTAAGCATACCATGAGCAAAGTTCTATGTATCTAGCAAGTAGGTAATGTATACATGAACGGTATTACCTATAGTGTTGAGTCTTGCACGTGGAGCGAAGCGTCGTTGTGGATCGTTGAGCACTGTACAGGTTATAGTCTGGTTTTAATAAAAACGTTTTCCCTTATTAAAACCGAGTTCTCTATAACCAATGGCTCTGATACCAATCTGTCACACCCCCAAAATCCCCACGCGGAGTACCACCGCTTGGAGGCGTGACTGACCAGGATCAAGCCACCAATCATATTGAACATATAAGTAAATAGTAAAAGTCATTCATCTATACGATAGGTGCTTTCAAAACCAAACATAACAAGTGTGTAGCGGAAGCAATAATTGTAAGACCCAACATAAGTTTAAGAACAAAATGTCATAATGTTTAACAACACATTCACGATCCATGTCCACAACGACCGTGCCTCCCGTGCAAGCTCCAAAAGTACCTAAGGTCCTGCAAGGCATGTAACAGAGAGTCAACAACTAGTTGAGCGAGTTCACAGTTGGTTATTTAGTTATAATGTTCGTATCGTAAATCGTATGTTCGTTTAGTAATCATGTATCGTATGTAATAGCATCGCGGCCCTCTAGGCATGTTTGCGAAGTTTAGTGGGGGTTTCCCATATGTTCTCTAGACTAGGTATGTTTGTATCGCGGCCCTCCAGGCATGTTTGCGAAGATTAAAGTATAGTTCGCGGCCATTCCAGGCATGTTTGCGAAGATTGTTCTAGTATCGCGGCCGACCTCGGCATGTGTGCGAAGAGAAGTATATGTATCACTAGTCTAGTAGTATCTACCATTGACCTTCTTCTCCCGAGGCCTATGGTATGTAATTCCGATAACTCTTAAACATAAATAATCAATCAACCCATTCCCAACCCCGGGAATCCCATGCCTTGGTAGAAGTGTGAACTCACCTTGGTTCGCTCGGTATGCTAAAGTATATATGCTCACAATTAATCAATCACGACCTATATTACGCACGTATGTAATATCAGTTTCGAACTCGAAATATTTCACAGGTAATCTATGTCACAAAGTGTTTTTATGCATTTCTCATCAAGTAGCACATAACAGTGGGTTCATGTTCACACAGTCATACTCCATATAACTAACAGTGTTTCACATAAAGACTTTCTCAATTTAATCTAACAATATCATCCACTAACATAACTAACGGTGTTAATATATTTAACAAGGAAACTTTACATAGTTTACATGTATAACAAAGTTAACATAGTTAGCATAACCCAGTTAATATACTTAACAAATGTTAACAACTTAACAAATATAACAGTTGGGCCGAAAACATTACATGGGCCGAAAACCCCTATAGCCGAAATCACCTTATGCCGAAATCCCTTATATGGGACGAAAACACTTATGTTGCCGAAATCCCTCTTGGCCGAAAACCCCCTTGGGCCGAACTCTCTGTGGGCCGAAAACATGTATGTGGGCCGAAATCACTTATGTGATTTCGTCCACTTTAAAGTTGTGGGTGATTTCGTTACTATTCATCATCATCAACAACACTTACTGTAACATATGTAACACCCAGAAACTCTATAATCTCACTATGGTTACATGATTAATCATCTACATAGTCATTTAATCAATCATTTATATAAAACAAATACTCTACCAAAACTTTGTGAGATCAAGAACATACTTGAATCAGTTTATCTTTTATTAACATACACCCACTGTTGATCAAAACATCAAATATACAGAAGGTTCATAGATAATAATTATCTATCAAGCACACAATGATCAATCACATAATCACATATATACATACATCATGATTAAACATCCAATAATCATACGATATGCAACTAAAACAACTGAATCATGAAATCACTAACCAAGGATTTAAACAGAGGTTTTGCTTCAAATGAGGAATTCTGTTTGTTGGGTTTCAGAGGTATAGAGAGAAACAAAGTGATAAGGTTTGGTAAGTGAGAAACTTCTCCGAGAAGATTTGTTTATAAAATGATTACATATAAAATATCTCAATACTGGGCCAAGGCCCATCTCTGATTTCGCCAAACATTGCTGGACGAAAACACTAAAGTGTTTTCATCACAGAAGGGTGTTTTCATGGGTACTTGTTTTCAGTAAGAGTTCCATCTTTATATAACATGTTAATTAATACAAAACCTTATTAACATACACTCACATATAATAAATATTATGGATCCCAAGCATAAAATATCAATCGAAATACGATATAACGTATTACAAAGGTAAGCGTTGTGAAACCACGAGTCGTGTAAACAAACAACATAATCAATAAAAAAAATTAACGTGCACTAAATGCGAAGATGGAAATCTTGGAAACTCGAGTTGTCACATTATCCCCAACTTGAAAGAAATTTCGTCCCGAAATTTAGCATGCGGTTACTGAGGAAGCTAGGTAAGTTATCGTTTACTGGTTCTCCTGGGGTGTCACATCATCCCCCCGTTGATTTGGAATTTCTTCCCGAAATTCTGTAGTAGCTTCAGCCTCAGTAGTAGTTGCATTGTTTTCGAACAACTGGGGATATTTGAGTTCCATTTGGTCTTCGCGTTCCCAGGTGAACTCTGGGCCACGACGGGAGTTCCAACGAACTCGAACAAGAGGTATTCTGGTGTTCTTGAGGACCTTAACATCCCGGTCCGTGATTTCAACTGGTTCTTCGACGAAATGCATCCGTTCGTCGATAGTGAGCTCCTTCAGAGGAACTATATGGGTCTCATCTGACAGACACTTCTTCAGATTCGACACGTGGAAAACGTTGTGAACTGC
This sequence comes from Helianthus tuberosus, assembly GCA_030545235.1. NCBI lineage: Eukaryota > Viridiplantae > Streptophyta > Magnoliopsida > Asterales > Asteraceae > Helianthus > Helianthus tuberosus. The sequence goes on from CM060432.1 coordinate 143,159,798, forward strand.
ACTGAGTTCAGCTGGTAAGTTCAGTCTGTAGGCCACTTTGCCTATCTTCTCTATGACTTAAAATGGTCCAACGTATCGTGGATTGAGTTTGCCCCTTTTGCCAAAACGAACAACACCCTTCCAGGGTGAAACTTTGAGTAGTGCTCGATCCCCAACCTGGAACTCGAGTAGTTTCCTGTCTTTATCGGCGTATGCTTTCTGACGGTCACGAGCTGCCGCCATGCGTTGTCGTATTTGAGCAATCTTCTCAGTAGTATCAACCACCATTTCTGGACCAGTGATCTGACTGTCACCCACCTCTGCCCAACAAAGAGGTGATCGGCATTTACGCCCGTATAATGCCTCAAATGGAGCAGCTTTAATGCTGGTGTGGTAACTGTTGTTGTATGAAAATTCCACAAGTGGCAGATGTTTTTCCCAGCCATTGCCAAAGTCAATTACGCACGCCCGAAGCATGTCTTCTAGAGTTTGAATAGTGCGCTCAGACTGCCCGTCTGTCTGAGGATGATAAGCTGTGCTCATGTCTAAACGAGAGCCAAAAGATTTGTGCATTGCTTGCCACAGTTCTGAAGTAAAACGTGCGTCACGATCAGAGATAATAGAGGTGGGCACCCCGTGCCTCGAGACAACTTCTTTAAGGTATACGTCTGCTAGAGTGGAGAACTTATCCGTTTCCTTGATAGCCAAGAAGTGAGCAGACTTTGTGAGTCGATCCACGATCACCCAAATAGTATCATTCCCACGCTGAGATCTAGGTAGGCCAGTAACAAAATCCATGGAAATTTGTTCCCATTTCCATTGTGGTATCTCAGGTTGTTGGAGTGGGCCTGATGGTTTCTGATATTCTGCTTTGACTCTCGCACAAGTCAAACACTTGCTAACGTAAGTTGCTATGTGGGCCTTCATGCTAGGCCACCAATATGTAGTTCTGAGGTCGTGGTACATCTTATCCGAACCAGGATGTACTGAGTAGCGAGACTTATGAGCTTCATCCATTACAAGCTCGCGTAGGTTGCCATAGAGTGGGACCCAGATGCGTCCTGTTACATAGTAGGCGCCGTCTGCCTTTTGTTCTAACCGTTGCCTTGAGCCGCGTAGAGCTTCAGCCCTGACGTTTTCTGGTTTCAATGCTTCTACTTGAGCATCTCGTATCTGTGCAGGAAGACTAGACTAAATAGTGAGTTGCAACGCTCGTACACGCCTAGGTGTAGTATCCTTTCGACTGAGGGTGTCGGCCACCACATTGGCTTTGCCCGGATGGTACTTTATGGCACACTCGTAATCGTTCAGTAGTTCAACCCATCTACGTTGTCGCATGTTCAATTCTTTCTGCTTGAATAAATACTCAAGACTCCTGTGATCGGTGTAGATGGTGCATTTAGTGCCATACAGGTAATGTCGCCATATCTTGAGCGCAAAAACAACAGCTCCCAGCTCTAAATCGTGTGTAGTGTAATTCCGTTCGTGAATCTTAAGTTGGCGCGAAGCATAAGCAATAACTTTATCCCGTTGCATCAACACACATCCAAGACCTTGGATGGATGCGTCACAGTGGACTACAAAATCGTCCGTGCCTTCAGGCAATGAGAGGATAGGTGCGCTAGAAAGTCTATCCTTTAAGTGCTGAAACGCTGTTTCCTGTGTATTACCCCAACGGTAAGCAACACCTTTCTGTGTCAGTAATGTAAGCGGCTGCGCAATCTTTGAGAAGGCTTTGATGAACCGTCTGTAATAACCCGCCAAACCCAAGAATTGGCGTATTTCTGTCTGTGTGCGAGGTGCAGGCCAGTTCTTGCTCAAATCTACCTTGGATGGATCGACATGAATCCCATCCTTGGTCACCACGTGGCCTAGAAAGTGGACTTCATGAAGCCAGAAGTCGCATTTTGAAAACTTAGCGTACAGCTGTTCCGTTCGAAGGAGTTCCAGAATAAGTCGTAAATGCTGCTCGTGTTCCTCCCGACTCTTCGAGTAGATCAGGATGTCATCAATGAAAACAATAACAAACTTGTCAAGATAAGGTTTGCACACCCTGTTCATAAGATCCATGAAAACCGCAGGCGCGTTCGTTAGCCCGAATGGCATGACCAAAAACTCATAATGACCGTAGCGAGTTCTGAATGCTGTTTTGGAGACGTCCTCATCCCGGACTCTCAGTTGATGGTAACCTGACCTCAGGTCAATCTTCGAGTAATAGCTCGACCCTTGCAACTGGTCGAATAAGTCGTCGTTGCGTGGAAGAGGATAACGATTCTTCACAGTCACCTTGTTCAGTTCGCGGTAGTCTATACACATGCGGAAGGTACCGTCTTTCTTCTTCACAAATAATACTGGAGCTCCCCAGGGCGAAGAGCTAGGACGTATGAAACCCTTTTCCAAGAGTTCTTGCAATTGTTTAGACAGTTCTTCCAGTTCAGTTGGAGCTAAGCGGTAAGGCGCTCGAGCTATAGGTGCTGCTCCTGGAGCTAGCTCGATTTGAAACTCGACCTGGCGATGGGGCGGTAGCCCAGGTAACTCTTCAGGAAACACTTGAGGAAAGTCACGTACAACTGGGATATCCTCTAACTTCTTCTCTGTCGTCGATGTATCTGTAACGAGTGCTAAAATAGCTGTGTGGCCCTTACGTAAACACTTCTGGGCCTTATGGAAAGAAATGATGCCCACAACAGCACCACCCTTGTCACCATGAATTACCAAAGGTTCTTCACCAGCACGAGGAATGTGGACGATTTTCTCTTTGCAATGAATCTCTGCTCGATGTTGAGGTAGCCAATCCATACTAATAACGATGTCGAAACCAATAACGATGTCGAAACCATCACAACGTTGGGGTCATTCCTAGCATCACCCTGACCAATAACGAACACACAACCCCTTGCACCATTGCCATTGTTACCCCCGTTGTTTCCATTCCCTTGGTTGTTGTTGTTGTTATGGTTCCTGTTCAACTGTGGACAGTATCTCTTGAAGTGACCTTCAGCACCATACTGATGGCATCCCTTGTTACCCTGTTGGTGCTGCTGATTTCGTGGAGCTTGTGGCTGCTGTTGTCGGTTCTTGTTTGCAGGACGTGAGCTTCTACAATCTTTGGCTTCATGTCCGAGCTTGTTGCATCTCTGACAACGATCTTTGTTGCACGGCCCGCTGTGGTGCAATTTACATCGATTCCACCCTGCCCTTGACTACCAGAAGGTTGCTGACCAGGACTCCGGTAGTCATCGATCTTTCGCTGTTGTGCCTGGGACTGAACCGTAGTCGAACCCTTGCTGGAGGTTCCATCCCACTTTCGTTTGTTGTCACAGGAAGTAGCAGAAGTAGTAGTAGTAGCACCGGCACGTTTAGGCAGCTTGTTCTGTTCCACTTCTTGGTCTGCGAGACAATGAGCAAGACGAGTAACATCCTGGATAGTAGTAAGGTTAGCAGCAGTCACATGACTTTGAATCTCTGGCACTATGCCTTTGAGATACAGCTCAATGCGTTTGATGAGAAGATTCACCATAGTTGGACATAACACTGCCAGTTCGTTGGATCGTTTCGTGTACGCTTCTATCTCTGACCCCGTCATCTTCAGGTTAAAGAACTCCACTTCCAGCTTGTAGATGTCATCACGGTTACAGTATTCACATTTGATCAGTTCCTTAAAATCATTCCATGGGGTGGCATTAGCAGCCGCCAGCCCCAGCATCTGAACTTGCGCGTTCCACTAAGTTAGCGTAGTGCCTTCGAGAGTACCAGTGGCGTACTTCACCCTACGAGCCTCAGGGCATTCACACATTTCGAAGACCGATTCGAGCTTCTCGAACCAGTGGAGGAGTCCAACGGCCCCTTTAGTGCCACTAAAAGTACTAGGACGACAGTCTATGAAAGTTTTGAACGTGCACACAGGTGGCTGAGCGTGTTGACCTGTCGTGTGCGTAAGAGTAAACATACTTAAGCACGAGTGTTGGGTTACGAGAGTAGGATCTAAAGATCCTAGAGTAAGTGGTGATGGCAGGTTACACCTCCTGCCTGGGCAGCGGCGGGTGCTGCAGTAACTTGTTCAGTGATCGAAGCCACCAACTGGGCTTGAGTTAGGTTAACGTGTCCACTCATGATCTTGATATCAAGGAGAACATGAGTGAGAGAGGTTCGCGAAGGTGCGATGACAGAAGAGAGTAAGCACATAAGTGTTTCAATCAACAGTTGTTATGTTTATCTAAGCATACGATGAGCAAAGTTCTATGTATCTAGCAAGTTGGTAATGTATACATGAACGGTATTACCTATAGTGTTGAGTCTTGCACGTGGAGCGAAGCGTCGTTGTGGATCGTTGAGCACTGTACAGGTTATAGTCTGGTTTTAATAAAAACGTTTTCCCTTATTAAAACCGAGTTCTCTATAACCAATGGCTCTGATACCAATCTGTCACACCCCCAAAATCCCCACGCGGAGTACCACCGCTTGGAGGCGTGACTGACCAGGATCAAGCCACCAATCATATTGAACATATAAGTAAATAGTAAAAGTCATTCATCTATACGATAGGTGCTTTCAAAACCAAACATAACAAGTGTGTAGCGGAAGCAATAATTGTAAGACCCAACATAAGTTTAAGAACAAAATGTCATAATGTTTAACAACACATTCACGATCCATGTCCACAACGACCGTGCCTCCCGTGCAAGCTCCAAAAGTACCTAAGGTCCTGCAAGGCATGTAACAGAGAGTCAACAACTAGTTGAGCGAGTTCACAGTTGGTTATTTAGTTATAATGTTCGTATCGTAAATCGTATGTTCGTTTAGTAATCATGTATCGTATGTAATAGCATCGCGGCCCTCTAGGCATGTTTGCGAAGTTTAGTGGGGGTTTCCCATATGTTCTCTAGACTAGGTATGTTTGTATCGCGGCCCTCCAGGCATGTTTGCGAAGATTAAAGTATAGTTCGCGGCCATTCCAGGCATGTTTGCGAAGATTGTTCTAGTATCGCGGCCGACCTCGGCATGTGTGCGAAGAGAAGTATATGTATCACTAGTCTAGTAGTATCTACCATTGACCTTCTTCTCCCGAGGCCTATGGTATGTAATTCCGATAACTCTTAAACATAAATAATCAATCAACCCATTCCCAACCCCGGGAATCCCATGCCTTGGTAGAAGTGTGAACTCACCTTGGTTCGCTCGGTATGCTAAAGTATATATGCTCACAATTAATCAATCACGACCTATATTACGCACGTATGTAATATCAGTTTCGAACTCGAAATATTTCACAGGTAATCTATGTCACAAAGTGTTTTTATGCATTTCTCATCAAGTAGCACATAACAGTGGGTTCATGTTCACACAGTCATACTCCATATAACTAACAGTGTTTCACATAAAGACTTTCTCAATTTAATCTAACAATATCATCCACTAACATAACTAACGGTGTTAATATATTTAACAAGGAAACTTTACATAGTTCACATGTATAACAGAGTTAACATAGTTAGCATAACCCAGTTAATATACTTAACAAATGTTAACAACTTAACAAATATAACAGTTGGGCCGAAAACATTACATGGGCCGAAAACCCCTATAGCCGAAATCACCTTATGCCGAAATCCCTTATATGGGACGAAAACACTTATGTTGCCGAAATCCCTCTTGGCCGAAAACCCCCTTGGGCCGAACTCTCTGTGGGCCGAAAACATGTATGTGGGCCGAAATCACTTATGTGATTTCGTCCACTTTAAAGTTGTGGGTGATTTCGTTACTATTCATCATCATCAACAACACTTACTGTAACATATGTAACACCCAGAAACTCTATAATCTCACTATGGTTACATGATTAATCATCTACATAGTCATTTAATCAATCATTTATATAAAACAAATACTCTACCAAAACTTTGTGAGATCAAGAACATACTTGAATCAGTTTATCTTTTATTAACATACACCCACTGTTGATCAAAACATCAAATATACAGAAGGTTCATAGATAATAATTATCTATCAAGCACACAATGATCAATCACATAATCACATATATACATACATCATGATTAAACATCCAATAATCATACGATATGCAACTAAAACAACTGAATCATGAAATCACTAACCAAGGATTTAAACAGAGGTTTTGCTTCAAATGAGGAATTCTGTTTGTTGGGTTTCAGAGGTATAGAGAGAAACAAAGTGATAAGGTTTGGTAAGTGAGAAACTTCTCCGAGAAGATTTGTTTATAAAATGATTACATATAAAATATCTCAATACTGGGCCAAGGCCCATCTCTGATTTCGCCAAACATTGCTGGACGAAAACACTAAAGTGTTTTCATCACAGAAGGGTGTTTTCATGGGTACTTGTTTTCAGTAAGAGTTCCATCTTTATATAACATGTTAATTAATACAAAACCTTATTAACATACACTCACATATAATAAATATTATGGATCCCAAGCATAAAATATCAATCGAAATACGATATAACGTATTACAAAGGTAAGCGTTGTGAAACCACGAGTCGTGTAAACAAACAACATAATCAATAAAAAAAAAATTAACGTGCACTAAATGCGAAGATGGAAATCTTGGAAACTCGAGTTGTCACAGCTTTTGTTCTTTGAACTTCGAAATTTTGTCCCTTGGGTTTCTTGGTATTTAATTTTACAGTTTTCCAATAAAAGTTGAGGTTTTAAAAGGTTTGTGCATTAAAGGACTGCTGTTTTGAAATATACATTAATATATTTATATTAAATATACACGTTTTCACAATTACAAATTTCAGTATATAAACTCATAGTCACTTCGCCTGTTTTTCATCAAGTTTTCCTACGAAGATATCATACTTTCAGGAAAGTCGAGTAATATAGTTTATTCAAATGGCGTCATTCACAAATGCAAAATCAGATGATTTAAAGCAGCGTTTTGTCAGGCAAATCGAGGAACAGGTGTATGAAGATAGGGCTACACTTCAAGAGCTGAAGTGATGTTCTGATGGATTGCAAGTTGGCATGTTCACTAGAGAGCAGGTTTCCAGAGATCTTATGCGGATGCCTTCAACTTCCGTTCGTGAGCTTTGTGTTGTCAGTAATATAGAGTGTGGTGATAGAGATGTGCAGTTTATGGCGATGCTGAAGGACATACATCGAGAGGTTCAGCAATCGATGGAGTTGAAACTAAAGTTTCTTAATTCTTGCTGTTATTCTTAGATTTGAACTTTAATGTTGTTCAGTATGTGATGTAATTATTGGACTTTTAGTTTTAAGGTCATAAATAAATGAATAAATTTTAATTTTATGAATCTATGTTGTGTTTTATTTTTACTTATTATTTAGTGTTTAGTAAGATTTAGATTATGTTGATGTTGAATTGTGTCTGAACATCTGTTTGGTAAGTCAACAGAGGTTTAATAGTGTCAAGGATTAGTTTGATGGTGAACAAGTTATGTTGATGTTGAATTGTGTCTGAACATCTGTTTGGTAAGTCAACAGAGGTTTAATAGTATCAAAGGTTCGTTTGATGGTCAGCAGGAGAGTGCAAAGATAAAACAAATGTTTAGAATTTGATCATTGAGAGCAGTTTTTTGAAGAATCTGTGCTCCTGCAAATTACAGAGAGTCAACCTTTGTTTCTTCATTCTTTATGTTGACCACTGACTGACCAAACATCTGTGTTTCAATCACTGTTGGCTATCCACTGATAGTTAAAAAATAGTCACGGCTCACATTTTTATTGTTGACATCCACTGATATTGACAATCATTGGTTTTCCTAAAAAACATCCACTGCTCACATTTTTATTGTTGATGTGGTTAATTAATTATAGAATGAAATTATCAAATGAAAACTAGAATTACAATGAAATTACAATTTTACCTAATCGTTACATTCCAATGAGATAAGAGTTCATCGAATATTGTTTTGGTGATAAAAATTAAAGTTAAAATAAAAAATAAAAAAAACTGTTGTTCAAAATCAGTGTTTTAACCCACTGATGGCTATCCACTGCTAGCTTAAAGTCAGTCACTGTTCTCATTTGTAACCGTTGCAAACCACTGATATTGTTCCATCAATGGTTTCCTACCAACTGTCCTCCATTATCATCAGAGGTTGGCACGTGGACAGTACATAGCGGTCAGATCTTTTTGTAACCGCTGCCATGTCAGCATTCACTTTTCTCCCTATAAAACTGTAACACCCCGTGTTTCGAAAGTCAAAGTCAAGATTGAATTCAAAGGAAGACAAGATTGCTAATTGTGATCAGTCACTCCTTGCTCAACTCCTATTTTGACTTCCTAGACTCGTAAATAGTCTATTTATGTTATCGCGTTAGTTGTATTATGTGGAGTACTTGTTTATAATCGAGGTTTAATCGCTATTAATCGCATGTTTGATCTATTTATCGCTTATCACTAACGCATTCGCAACTCGAATTATGTGTGCTGGATATTGTTTTACGTGTGTGTGCTATTTATGTGTTACTTGTGCATGTTATGTTTATGTTGAGGTGTTAATCGCAATCGCAATTCTATCGCATTGTAATCGAATCGAAACGCTAAACGCAAGTTAATCATGATGATTGTATGCTAGATATAGTAGTTGGATTAAAAGTAATTTGATGAGTAATACTATCACATCGCTCGCTCGAATCGCATCGCAAAGCTCTACACTCGGAACAAAACTGCAAAACTCGTCGCGCCGGACACTCCAATCGAGTGGCCAACCGATCAAGTGGCCAACCGATCGGGTTCGGTGGCAACCCGATCGGGTCACCCGATCGGACTGCCACCCGATCGACCAGCCTCTTCCTCCACTTTCCTTTTATGGAAACCCTATAAATACCCTCATATGTCACATCACTTGATGTTGACAGCTCTCACTCGACCCAACTCGCTCCAGCCTTCATTTCTCGTGATTTCTTCCGATTCTTGTAAGTTTTCAACCTAAATCTTATACTTTCTTGATCTACACGCACTCTTACACCTTTCTATCTTTTGAATCTTAACTTTTAACCGTGAACTCAGTGGATTTGAGGTGTTCTAGGATGATGTCATCATGGTGTTCTTATGAACTTCATGTTTTGGCTTCAATCCACCAAGAACAACTTAGATCTGAACGATTTCCACTTGAATAAACAAAGATCTTTCTTAGATCTACACGAATTCATGGATAAAAGGATTGAGAGAAAGTTTTCCAACTTTCTTTCAACTCTTTTACACTCAATGCACTCAAATCCGATGGAATCGGACCTAGTTCTGATCTTCTACCCATTCTTGCTGATGTATTGGTTCCAGATCCAAATTCTATCCAAGAGGTATTGACTTCAGGTTTGAACATGAACTACCGACTCGAACCGTGAACCGGTCGGACTAGGGTGATTCCTGTTCGGTCGGGTCACTTGGGCCGGGTCGAGGTTTCTGTTGTTCAAGCAAGTTATCAAAATATCTCGTTCAACACTATAAAACTGCAAACGAGTCAAGTCTCAAGACGAACGGATAGTCGGGACGGATTGCCGTCCGATCAGATTGCCACCTGATCGACCGGCCATCCGATCGGGTTGCACTTGGGTCCCACACTTAAACTACTTTTCAACCTATTCAAGGATCTGAACGTTGAAACGGATTGCCACCCGATCGGATTGCCATCCAATCGAGTGACCCTCCGATCGAGTGACGTTTGGGGACTTGGATACTTAATCAAGTTTTCAACAAGTTCAATACAAACGGATTGCCACCCGATCGGACAGCCATCCGATCGAGTGATCGTCCTGCTGTGAACTTGTTCTCAAACTGAGAAGCCTCGCCAATCGGATTGTTGTCCGGTCAAACGGCCGTTCGATCGACCGACATGAAAGGTAGAGATACTTCTCTATTTTTAAAATGCTACAACGAAAACTTCAAAGTACAAACCATCATACACAAACACATCACTCAACCACAGAGGTGACAATCCAATCGAATGGCCACCCGATCGGGTGACCATCCGAACGGATTGCCACCCGATCGGATTGCCACCCGATCGGATTATTGTCACAACCCCCGATCCCTGATCCCCGGGAACGGGAGGACGTGATCACAGATTTTGGTGGTATCAGTTTGTTTAGTCTCGCAGCGGAATTTACATCAGGACCGTAGTTAGGAAATGTTTATCAGAGTAAAACCACCATACTTGATATTAATAAATACATGGGCAAAACCCAAGTTTCTTATTACAATACATTTATAGGGACAAATCCTATTTTATTGAATTTAAAACATCGTTTATTAGGTAACTTTTATAGCCACATTTTCCCAAGCCTTCAGTGCTCTCCAGCTGGCTTTTCATTAATTGGCTGTTCACATTGTGTTACCTGTAACGCGTTTTAAAAACATTTGTCAGTCGGAAATACTGGTGAGTGAATCCCAGTTTAATCAAGAAACATTTTATCAATTAAGACAGTATTGAGAGCGATCACATTGTTTATTTCTACACAATTACTCATTCAGTATTTGCCACTCGACCGGATCTATGGCTATGGTCAAATTACCCATTGGCTAACTCGTCGTCCAATAGTAATGAACTGTCATTCCTGACTTACTACTCACAAGTAGTAATAAATTTTGTATACAAAACCCCATAATACCGGCAGTAATTGAAGAACTACAAAGACTCAATCACCGCTTAATCACATTGTAAAACAATTAAGGTTTTGTAAAATATTCCAAAAACATTAACAAAAAGAGGATAAACTCACATTGCTGTCTTAGGCTTTTCGTAAGGGTTTCCTGGCTATAATCTATAATTTATGCAAATGTACATTGATTAGTACCATAACCCTTTGAAAATATTAATAATACCCTCCCCGAGATGGTATTCCAACAACTACATCGGGCAGAACCACGACAGTTGTTACGGAACCCTAAATCAATCGGGCAGCGTAACTGTTACGAAACTGGGGTTATAATACTTACAATGGAGCAGAACCTCGCTAATTAGGGGTATAATATTTGGCTATAATAACTTTCCTACAGAATTTGTGATTCAAGATTTGAGAATGAGCGACGAAAAACGTAGACTGATGGCCTTCTTATATAGTTGCTGAATCTAGTCCTGTCGCGGCCCGCGTAAAAGACAAGGGACCCTTACGCGGCCCACGTCAACATCGGTCAACATATAGCTTAGCTGGGTCAGCTAGTAGGTCCGCCACGATGTCGACACGTGTCAGCCTCTGGTGTAATCGCGTGTTATGATCTGTCGCGGCCCGCGTCAAAGACCTATACACCCTTACGCGGCCCACTTCAACTTAAGAAATCAGCGCAGTCAAGTCCAGCCTTGATACGGCCCGCGTAAACTAAGGGTAGAGTTTGTCGCGGCCCGCCTCAATCCTATATTTCATGTTTTTGATTTATTTTATATACTATAATATAATTAGGGCTCGGTTTTCACATACGGGGTATAATATAAAACATATTGGGACATTTTATAATATATTAGAGTGTCAGAAATATTATGAGGGTGTTGGTTTTACCGAGGGTTGTTACATTCTTCCCACCTTGTTTTAGAGCTCGTCCCCGAGATCTACTGGAATAAGTGTGGATATTTTCTTTTCATTTCCGATTCAAGCTCCCATGTGTACTCAGGTCCTCTTTTAGAGTCCCACTTCACTTTGACTAGAACTAGTCTCTTATGTTTGAGATTCTTAACTTTCCTGTCTTCAATTTGTAAAGGTTTTTCTACAAACTTGAGTTGTTCATTTACCTCTATATCCTTAAGAGGTACTATCAAAGATTCATCAGCTAAACACTTTTTAAGATTAGATACATGAAACACAACATGTATTCCTGCCATTTCCTCTGGCAATTGTAGCTGATAGGCTACAGGTCCTATTCTTCTAATAATCTTAAAAGGTCCAACATACCTGGGACTTAGCTTTCCCCGTTTGATGAATCTTACCACTCCTTTCCAAGGAGAGACTTTTAACAATACTTTATCTCCTACTTGAAACTCCAACGGCTTGCGTCGGTTATTAGCATAACTCTTTTGTCGATCACGTGCTGCTTTCAGTCGTTCCTTGACTTGAATAATATTGTCAGTTGTTTCTTGCACTATCTCAGGTCCAGATAGTTGCTTTTCCCCAATTTCTGCCCAACAGACTGGGGTTCGACACTTTCTTCCATAAAGTGCTTCGAATGGTTCAGCATTGATACTTGTGTGATAACTATTATTATAAGAAAATTCTATTAAAGGTAAGTGATTATCCCAATTACCTCCAAAGTCAATTACACAAGCTCTAAGCATATCCTCCATTGTCTGAATTGTTCTTTCGCTTTGTCCATCTGTTTGTGGATGATAAGCAGTACTCAGCTTTAATTTGGTTCCCATTGCTTTTTGGAAACTTGACCAAAAATAAGATGTAAATCGACTATCTCTGTCAGAAACAATTGATAAAGGAATGCCATGTAAAGAAACAATTTCATTTACATACAATTTAGATAATTGTTCCATACTAATTGTTTCCTTCATTGGTAAGAAATGAGCTGACTTAGTTAATCTATCTACAATCACCCAGATTGTATCATTTCCTTTCCTAGTTTTGGGTCAATTTGGTAACAAAATCCATTGTTATTAATTCTCATTTCCAAACTGGCATCTCTAATTGTTGTAACAAACCTGAGGGTTTCTGATGTTCAGCTTTGACTTGTGAACAAGTTAAACATTTAGAAACATAGACTGCTACGTCCTTTTTCATTCCTATCCACCAGAAATTTTTCCTTAAATCCTGGTACATTTTATCACTTCCTGGATGCATTGTATACTTAGACTTATGGGCTTCTTCTAATATATGATTACGTAGATTTCCTAATTTAGGTATCCACATTCTCTTTTCATGGAATCTCCAAATTCCATCCGTTCCTGGTTTTAATTCTTTTAACATACCTTTTAATTTTTCAGAATCATCCTTGATTACTGATTCTTGTGCTTCTCTTATCTGATCATTTAAATCTACTTGCAGATTTAATTTAAGAGAACGTACCATTCTTGACTTTTCGGCTTAAAGCATCTGCCACTACATTTGCTCTTCCTTCATGATACTGGATATCACAATCATAATCACTAAGAAATTCCATCCAGCGTCTTTGTCTCATATTCAATTCTTTATGTCCGAAAACATACCTTAAACTTTTGTGATCCGTAAATATGGTAAACTTACTACCATAAAGGTAATGTCTCCAAATCTTAAGAGCAAAAATTATAGCTCCTAACTCTAAATCATGGGTTGAATAATTCTCTTCATGATTCTTAAGTTGTCTAGATGCGTAAGCTATAACCTTTTGGCGTTGCATCAATACACATCCATAACCTAATCTAGAAGCATCACAATAGACTACAAAATCTTCAGTTCCCTCTGGTAATGCTAATATAGGTGTATGGGTTAATCTTTGCTTAAGAATTTTAAAGGCTTCTTCTTGTTTAAATCCCCATTCAAACTTAACAGATTTACAAGTTAACTTAGTTAAGGGAATGGCTATTCTAGAAAAATCTTTAATAAATCTTCTATAATAACCGGCCAATCCTAAGAAACTTCTAACCTCAGTTGGTGACTCAGGGGTTTTCCATTTAGTAATTGCCTCAATCTTGGTTGGATCTACATGAATTCCTTCATAATTGACTAGGTGTCCAAGGAATTGTACCTGTTCTAACCAAAACTCACACTTTGAAAACTTAGCATAAAGCTTTTCCTTTCTTAATAAACTTAAAAGTGCGTGCAAATGCTTTGCATGATCCTCTTTACTCTTAGAGTAAATTAGAATATCATCTATGAATACGACTATGAATTTATCCAAATATGGCTTACATATTCGGTTTATCATGTCCATAAATGCAGCTGGGGCATTGGTTAAACCAAATGGCATGACAGTAAATTCATAATGACCATACCTTGTTCTAAAAGCAGTTTTAGGAATATCATCTTCCTGTACTTTTAATTGATGATATCCTGACCTTAAATCGATTTTAGAGAAAAATCGAGCTCCTTGTAGCTGATCAAACAGATCATCGATTCTTGGTAATGGGTACCGATTCTTAATCGTGACCTTGTTTAATTCACGGTAGTCAATGCACATACGCATTGAGCCGTCCTTCTTTTTAACGAACAGTATCAGCGCTCCCCATGGCGACGAACTTGGTTGTATGAATCCTTTTTCCAACAATTCATCTAATTGTTTCTTCAATTCTTGCATTTCTGCAGGTGCCAAACGATAAGGTGCTTTGGCGATCGGTGATGTTCCTGGTATTAAATGGATTCTGAATTCAACTTCTCTATCCGGAGGTTGCCCTGGCAGTTCTTCTGGAAAGACATCTGAAAACTGAAATACTACTGGAATATCTTTTAATTCTTTTCCTTTAGTGTTAGTGATTATGGAAATCAAATACACTATAGAACCTTTCCTTATACAACTGGAAGTTTTCATCACAGAGATGAACTTAGTTGACCTATAAGGTTTATCTCCTTTAATTGTGATCGTTTTACCTTTTGATGAATTTACTTGGATTAACTTTTGATCACATAAAATACTGGCTTTATTGGCTATTAACCAATCAATTCCTAAAACAACATCAAATCCTACCAGATTCATAGGATAAAGATTTGCAATAAATTTCTGATTTAAAATTTCTATTCTTGCTCCCTGCAAGATTTCAGAAATTCTAACGGTTTCTCCATTAGCTGTCTCTACTACACATTCATGTGGTAGTTTAGTTAATGACTGATTTAGAAATTTGCAAAACGATGTATTAATAAAACTTTGGTTTGCACCAGAGTCAAATAATACTTTAGCAAAAACATCATTAACTAAAAACGTACCAGCTATGACATCTGGAATCATCTTGGCTTCTTCTGCAGTTAGAACAAATGCTCTAGCATTTTTGGTATTCTTGTTATCTGGAGCTGGAGCTAATTTTGGACAATTTAGTTTGAAATGACCTTGTTCTCCGCAATTGTAACATACCTTGCTGTTAGCTTTCTTCTTGCAGTTTTCTTCCTTGTGTCCCGACATTTTGCAAAAATTGCAGTATATGGAACATCTCCCAGAATGTTTTCTTTTGCAATACCTACAGTAACGTGCAGAGGTAGAACCTAAATTTTTCCCACGGTTAGAATTTCCAGAACGAAATTCTTGAGTCAACTTCTGGGTTAGGTTCTTCTTCTGATCTTCTTCTCTAGTACGGACTAACTCATCAGTCAAGGTATTGGCTAGTTCTACAGCTTCTTCTATGGTTTGTGGTTTAGCTGCCTTGACTACGTGTCTAATCTCTCCAATTAATCCCCAAATATAACGAGAAATTAACACTGGTTCTGGTGAAGCAAGAGTTGGCACTATTCTAGCATATTCGAAGAATAACTTAGTGTACCCTTTACTATCCACACCAGTCATCCTAAGGTTTAGGAATTTGTTTGCTATCTGTTCCTTCTCATTGGGTGGGCAGAATTTCCTTTCTACCTTGTTCTTAAATTCTTCCCATTCCATATTGTAGGTTTGATCACTTCCTCTTGTCTGGAGGATAGTGTTCCACCATTCTAGTGCTGCATTCTTAAACAAATTAGAAGCAAACAATATTCTATCTTCTTCAGCACACTTACTTATTCTTAAGACTGCCTCAGTCTTCTCTATCCATCGTAAAGTTGCAATGGCTCCTTCATTGCCTGAGAATTCCATTGGTTTACAAGACCAGAATTCTTTATAAGAACAACCATAAGGCATGGTTCTTCTTCTTTTGGGAATAGGCATTTGAAGTACAGGTCCATTGTTCACGCTGTTTTCTGGTTCACTTGGTCGCTTACTGCTATGCTTACTTTTATTATCAGCATCTTTAACAGTTTGAAGTATAAATGGCATTGCATCTATTATTCCCTGTGCTACTATGTGTTGGATAGCACTATTATCTATTTGGTTCCCATTATTATTGTTGTTCGGGTTCCCATTATTCAGATTATCATCATTCTGAATATTATCATTCTGGATTTCCGGGTTATTATCCAAATTGACTTGATTTTCTTGGTCGGCCATCTGAATTTTAAACATTTATCCCATATTAATATCACAAATAATATTTTAATATAATTAATCACACGACACGCAGTTTTGCCAAAAGCGTAGATCATTGCTACTATACCCTTTTCATATACTTATGTGTCTATTACACACTAGTACAGAAATGAAATTACAATACCAACAGAAATAAAATAATAATATGCATCCGTACACACATATTTTATTTTATTATATTATATTATTACTACCATCGTTTCACTATCTCATTCACGGATATGGATTCATCCAAAAATCCATATTGCGCTCATCGTATTTCCATACGAGACGCTCTCCCACCTGACGCATCCTCTCACTGTTTTCTAAAATTTCCTCCCCGAAAGTCCTAAGTTCTTGAACGTTTTCTGCACTCATTGGGGGTGCAGGTTCTTGGACTGGGTTTGGAATCTGGGGTTCTGGTTCCTGATATGGGGGTGACAATTCCTGAAATTGGTAAGGATCCTCTAAAATTTCCCTAATGTAGTTATCTTGGTAATAGGGATCTAAAGGGTCCATACCTGGGTAGACTTCTATGTTCTGTATGGGTGGATAATCCTGGATAGGGTAACGTTGCACAAAGTCCCTATTATCGTCCCACCAGGGATCGTAATTCGGGTCTAGTGGGTTTGGGGCAGGCACCCTAGGGATTTCTTCTGGGTTAAAGTCATGCATTTCTACTTGGTTTTCCTGATTTTCTATCTCCATGGGGTGTTCTGGGTTTTGTGGTTGTGGGGCTACTAGTTGTTCCAGACCTGGGTCAGCAAACAGTCGTAGCTAAGATATGAAAATTAGCTAGGCTTCTATTTAACATATCTTGAGTATGGGTATCTGTCTCTCTCTTAATAGCTGCTAAAGCCCTTTGCTGTTGCAATTTTCGCATTCTCTTCCTACGAGCAAAAGCTTCTTTACTGAACCATCCTCGTTTCTTAGTAAGGAATGACTCTTCAGATTGAGCTCTAAAAGCAAATATTCCATCTTCCTAATCAGCAGTATACCCGGAAAGGGCAGGCTGGGATGATGTACCTTCACTCCTAGGTGAATCAGATAACTGACGATTCACATCTGATGGTTCTTGATCACTCATACTGAAAACTAACAAATAGTCAAATAACACATAACACCTAATTACAGTTATGCATTTATTTACAAAATTTCCTAACATAAATTTCAGAATTTTAAGTGTCATCAGAACACTTCTTTGGCTCAGACCAGTGGCTAGGCTCTGATACCACCTTCTGTCACAACCCCCGATCCCTGATCCCCGGGAACGGGCGGGCGTGATCACAGATTTTGGTGGTATCAGTTTGTTTAGTCTCGCAGCGGAATTTACATCAGGACCGTAGTTAGGAAATGTTTATCAGAGTAAAACCACCATACTTGATATTAATAAATAAATGGGCAAAACCCAAGTTTCTTATTACAATACATTTATAGGCACAAATCCTATTTTATTGAATTTAAAACATCGTTTATTAGGTAACTTTTATAGCCACATTTTCCCAAGCCTTCAGTGCTCTCCAGCTGGCTTTTCATTAATTGGTTGTTCACATTGTGTTACCTGTAACGCGTTTTAAAAACATTTGTCAGTCGGAAATACTGGTGAGTGAATCCCAGTTTAATCAAGAAACATTTTATCAATTAAGACAGTATTGAGAGCAATCACATTGTTTATTTCTACACAATTACTCATTCAGTATTTGCCACTCGACCGGATCTATGGCTATGGTCAAATTACCCATTGGCTAACTCGTCGTCCAATAGTAATGAACTGTCATTCCTGACTTACTACTCACAAGTAGTAATAAATTTTGTATACAAAACCCCATAATACCGGCAGTAATTGAAGAACTACAAAGACTCAATCACCGCTTAATCACATTGTAAAACAATTAAGGTTTTGTAAAATATTCCAAAAACATTAACAAAAAGAGGATAAACTCACATTGCTGTCTTAGGCTTTTCGTAAGGGTTTCCTGGCTATAATCTATAATTTATGCAAATGTACATTGATTAGTACCATAACCCTTTGAAAATATTAATAATACCCTCCCCGAGACGGTATTCCAACAACTACGTCGGGCAGAACCACGACAGTTGTTACGGAACCCTAAATCAATCGGGCAGCGTAACTGTTACGAAACTGGGGTTATAATACTTACAATGGAGCAGAACCTCGCTAATTAGGGGTATAATATTTGGCTATAATAACTTTCCTACAGAATTTGTGATTCAAGATTTGAGAATGAGCGACGAAAAACGTAGACTGATGGCCTTCTTATATAGTTGCTGAATCTAGTCCTGACGCGGCCCGCGTAAAAGACAAGGGACCCTTACGCGGCCCGCGTCAACATCGGTCAACATATAGCTTAGCTGGGTCAGCTAGTAGGTCCGCCACGATGTCGACACGTGTCAGCCTCTGGTGTAATCGCGTGTTATGATCTGTCGCGGCCCGCGTCAAAGACCTATACACCCTTACGCGGCCCGCTCAACTTAAGAAATCAGCGCAGTCAAGTCCAGCCTTGATACGGCCCGCGTAAACTAAGGGTAGAGTATGTCGCGGCCCGCCTCAATCCTATATTTCATGTTTTTGATTTATTTTATATACTATAATATAATTAGGGCTCGGTTTTCACATACGGGGTATAATATAAAACATATTGGGACATTTTATAATATATTAGAGTGTCGGAAATATTATGAGGGTGTTGGTTTTACCGAGGGTTGTTACAATTATCATCCGATCCTTGGTTCACCTTCACCATTTTACCCACCAACTTTTGCTTATGCTATCGTTAACCGTTCAGGCTAATTTCTGCTCTAGCGCTCCCTTCAATCCATTAACTCAATCGTTGTGAGTATACTCGAACCCCTTTTTGCTTTACGCACTTTTGGGTGTTACATACGTTACTTATTCTAAATCACATCGAACACACTACGCAACACTTTAACGCTAACCGCTACTGCATGTTATACGTGACTTAATGAATTCTTGTTTGTTATGTTTACACATGGATTGCTGTCTACCTGCCTTAGCAACAATAGTACTATAGTTTGGACTCAGCACCTGTTCACTCAGGGGTTGTTAAGGACAATTAGTTACATGGCTCACAGTGGTGAGTGTGTATTACGAACTGCCTTGCGCAGTCATTCCGCAGTCATTGGTATTGATAGGATCATATCGATAACTTACGTGCTTCATTTCACACTGTGTACGTGCTGGTTATGCGTAAATGATTTCAAACTCTATTATATCTATCAAACTTGTATGCTCACCTTTACACTATGTGTATTGACTTTTACTTTAACGTATGTGGCAGGTGCTTAAGATGTTAGAATGCTTGGATTGCTGTGAAATCGAGGCTAAGAAAGAGTCTAGAAACAAAGACAATTTATTCTATTTAAAAATCTGAGTTGTCGGAACATGTTTATTGTTTGAAGAATATCTCTGTCTGTAATAACTAGATTATCTTATGGGTTATGGTATGGGACATAATATTTAAACTATTTGGTAATTTAGTCGTTATGGAATTTCTTTGAACAATCTGTTTCGCTCAGTGCCACACCCCGATGATTTCGCCATCGGTTGGGGTGTGACATATTGGTATCAGGGCCATAACTATAGGGAATTAGGCAAGACTCAACCTAGTCCGGGTTGATGTCTTAGAAACGACCTAGTCTATAGTTAGGTACCAACAGGCCGACTTGTGCATGCCTTGTAGGGGTTATGCACGAGCTTACTTGCTATATCTCGCTATTCTCGCCTACACTACACTATCATTGCACTCTAGTTTCTGAAACTGAACGGGCAACTAAGTCAAGATTAGGTGTGAAAACCGCAAACTCTCGACTGAATTGCTTGTTCAACCCGCATTTTTTTATCTACAAACAGGAGAATTTGTGTTAAAACAAGAGTGAAATCCATACTTTGACGCATAAATTCTTCCTTATTTTATCAAAATAGGGACGAAGTTGTAAGTTAGGGGTGAAACCCGAACCTTGACGACTTGTTCCGATCTCTATTTTTGTTTTTGTTTTACAAAACTCTCACCAAAGTCTCGACGGACTCCAACGACTTGAAGTCACACCGTAACTGGAAGGATGCGTGCCATTCGCCCGGATTCGAAGCGAGAGCACAGTCCCAAAGGCCAAAGTGTGTGTCAAGGGTCCTCATGAATAGTCGAATCACTTTGGATAGTCGACGTCTATCTCAGCCGCAGACAATCTATTCTCGATTTCTATGTGTTTCGATTCTGAGCCCGCAACTGCCGACTCTGATATATGTCGTTTTTATGTGAATTTTATGTGTTTTATGTGCTTATTATCTGTTTGTGTGTTACGATTTTTGGTGATTTATTCGTTCTTCGCTATCGCTTTGATCAACACGCACAACACACTACACGATCGCCCACGGATCGCTGGTTATTGTTCGCAATCGCTGCTCGATACTCGCAATTGCTATAATTAATCGCTATACGTGCTGTGAAGGATAGGGAATACATGCAACATATAGCTAGGTTTCTGTATTCTGACTGCCTCACATGTTTATGTGCCTTACGTGCTTATGTGTTTCTATGCCCTACGTAATTATGTGCTTATGTGTTTATGTGCCTATGTGATTCTATGTTTATACGTGTTCCTGAGCTTTATGGGAATCGCTAGACCATACTAGGAATAATTGAAATTTGTGTTGAGTCCTGTGGCGATGTCTGTTGCAGACAATGTCGTCATCTGGTTCTCGCGCAACCCAATCCGCTCGCCGAAAGCAGGCAGACAAACGCCTCGCCGCTATGATCACTAAGCAAATGGCGAAGGTTGTCCCTCAGATCGTCAGCGAACTGTACGAAAACGTGAGCAAATCTTCTGAGGAGTCAAGGACCAAAACACCCAAAGCTGCCTTTAGCTTCAAACAGTTTAAAGCTTGCGGACCGAAAGAATTTACTGGCGAAGATGGACCTACGGCCTTATTTCAATGGTTTGATTCGATCGAGGTCACCCTACGTCAGAGTGGTTGTCCTGACGAACTCCGCACTCTCAACGCGACCTGCGTCTTCCAGTCCCGCGCTTTAGACTAGTGGACGACCGAGAGAAACAAACGCGAAAACGACGCAGCTTATGGTTTGACGTGGGATGAGTTGAAGAACGTCATGTCGGAAGAGTTCTGCCCTCCCCATGAGCGCCAAAAGTTGGAGGACGAATTCTTGCACATCAAGCAAAAGGAGGGTGACAGCGCTGCTTTAACTGCTCGCTTCAAGCAGCTTAGCATTATCTGTCCTGATCAAGTCAAGACTTCTGATATGGCGATCAAGAAGTATATCTGAGCTCTACCCGACTGCATCGCAGACTTTGTGCAAGCTTCAAAGCCAGCAACAATCGAAGAAACTTACCTGCTCGTCGCTGAAATAAACGACAAGCGAGTCAAGTCTGGCGTCTGGGATAAAACCGCCAAGAATCTCCACCAAGCTACCACCGCACCGACCACTGAAACAACCGCCAACCCCCAGTCTTCGAAAGCCTCTCACCGCAAGAGGAAAAACAACAACAACTCCAGCAACAAGAATTACCCTGTAACCACCGCTGCCCCGCTCCAAGTTGTACCAGCTCAATAGCAAGCTCAACACCGCCAGGTTGCTGCACCAGTAACTCAAGAACCGCAGGCAAAGCGTGCTTACACCGGTCCTCATCCTGCTTGCCCGACATGTACCTACCATCATCCAGTGGGAATTGCTTGCAGATTTTGCGTACATTGCAACATGTACGGCCACTTTACCGCCAACTGCCGTACAGGTCCTCGACAAGCGCCAACACCAGCCAGTGCTCATCAAGCTCTGCTCCCTGCCCCTTAAGGCCAACAAGCAGCTCAGGCACCTGCGGTCAACGCCAGAGTCTGCTTTGCGTGTGGTGACCCCAACCACTTCGCAAACATGTGACCCAATAGGGTTGTGAAACAAGAGCCTCAACAACAGTAGCAGCAGCCTCAGCAGCAACAGCAACAAGCCGCTCGTGCTCGAACTTTCAACATTAATGTGCTCTAGGCTCAGGCTGACAACAACGTAGTCAATGGTACGTTCCTTGTGAATGGTATTTATGCTTCGTGTTTGTTTGATACTGGAGCCGATAACTGCTTTGTATCGTTTGAGTTCGAAAAGCTTCTTAATCGTAAGCGCGCCCATCTCCCATCTCCCCACGGTTATCATTTTTGTTTCCATATCCTCCCTGGCCTCCGCGGCCGGCAGGGACCCAACAAGTATCCTTCGAGTGACCACGTTTCCCACATGCTTCACATGTTTTTAGCCCACATTGACCAGAGTGGTGACGCTGGCAGGCATTACACCTGGGCTGGGTTCCCATATATCCCCTTCCTTTCCTTCCACTGCCAGTCGTACCCTGAGCTGGCGTGTTTGGTGCTCCTCTTTTACCATCACCGCTAACACCTTGTTTGAAGTTCGAAAACTTTCTTTTGTTACTTCCTGACGACTCAACATGAGTCTCTTTCTCCTTTGCCTTAACATCACCAAACTTGTTCAGACGGATGGCCTCTTCTGTGAGAGCCACGCTCAAGTCAATCGCCTCGGTAATCGTCGCAGGCTTTGAAGAGGTTACCATACTTATGATTTGGGGAGCCAAACCCCAAATGAAGCGCTCGATTCGCTTGTATTCAGGTGTAACCATGTAAGGAACCACTTGAGATAAGTCGTGAAACCTCTGGATGTATTCTGCAATCTTTGGTCCATCCATCTTTAAGTGCCAAAATTTCAGTCTCCAACCTTTGAATTTCTGCGCGTGAACAGTACTTTTTGCGCATCAGTTCTTTCAATTGGGCCCAAGTCAGGGCGTAGGCGGCAGCTTCGCCTAGAGTTTGTACTTGTAGGTTCCACCAGGATAGGGCTCCATCTAGAAACAGCCCTGAAATGTATGTGACTTGCTGATCCTCTGCGCACTTGCTCATGCGTAAAACAGAATCGGTTTTCTCAGCCCAGCGGGTAAAGGCAACTGCACCTCCTGTGCCATCGAAGTTGACCGGTTTGCAGTCCAAGAACTGCTTGTAGGTGCATCCTGCACGTATGTTAAAACATGTGTTTGGCATTAGCATCATTGCTAAAGATGTCCAGCTAGGACATGGTAGGTCCAAATGGCGTGGTATTACCGTGAGGTGGATTGTTATTGCCTTGGTTAACACTTCCGCTCGCTCCTGGCTGAGATGCTGCGTACTGTGCTATGGCAGCTGCAATGACTTGCTGTAGCTCTGCCTCATTAGTAGGCATTGGCATTGGGCGTTTCGGCGGCATCTTCTAAAAGATGTGTTCACATTGGTCAGGCCATAGCGAAAAGTATGTATATAGTAATAGTAATAGCACGTAATATCTCATGTTATCAATACATCACGTATATCAATCATCCACATCTCATACCATAACAATGCAAATAAGTAATCAAGCGAAACAGATATGATGAGAATACTGCGATTGCCATACATCAAGACCACAGAGTAAGTGTATCAGTACATCATAGTGTCGTACAATCATCCATCAACTAGGGGCTACATCACCCCTGTCCAAAAATCATAACAAATCAGTGTCAAATACAACATCAAGTACATGTCAACAAAAGTCAAAGTCATAAAGTGGTCTCCAAAATGCTGTGCAATCCAACAATCGCCGTGTTCTCATCCTCGTCTACCTAATCAGTAACTGGTGAGCTCTATGCAGATGGTGGTGGAGGAGGGGGAAAGTGAGTATAAAACAACCGGCGTAACTGGAGCCAGTCCTCCTCCTGGGCTCGCTGTGTACGGATAATGGAAGCAATCTGCTGCTCTAACGTAAAGAGACGGGAAGCAATATCTGGAGGTAATGGTCGAAACGGCTGTAGAGGGGAGGGCGCCTGTCCATGGCACTGACAAGGTGACAACCGAGCTCTCTCGAGCTCCTGTATACGCTGTGTGTGGGACTCATGCTGTGCGACAAAGGACATCAAGACGTCCTCGATAGTGTATCCCCTGTGAAAAGCATGATAGGGGTCAGTGGGTGGCATACCAGAGCCAGGTGCCCAAAGAAATGGCTCGCTAGTGGGGTCGAAAGGTGCCACGTGAAACGGTGCAACAGCGGGTGGAACAAATGACGTCTGAGGCATGAAAGGGATAGGCATCGGTACATGCCCATCAGGGTGTGCTGAAGAACCCTCTCCAGGCCCTGCTGGAGGTACAAACATAGGAACCTGAAATGAAAAGTCAATATGTGGTGCAACAGGAATCTGTGGAGGAAAAGGTGGAACATCCTCGTCAGCCGGTATCCAACCGTGCTGTGCGGACTCGTCCGGTGGATCCATATGTGCCGCGAACAGTGCATGTCCGGGCTCTAGGGGAACGGGATCAAATAAGGGAGCAACAACGGGGTGAACGGGTGCAAGGTGCTCTATAGGGTGGTCAGCAGGTATAACACCAACGGGTAAAGGAACAACGGGATCAACAGCAACATGATCGCCCTCAATCACAGGAACATCTACAGGGAGATCAGCAACAATAGGCTCAAAAGGGATATCAGCATGTACTAGGTCATGCTCTGGTATAGGGTCTAGAGCGGCTGCCTGCTCAGGAGCAACGGCAGGCTCGAAGTCATCAAAAGCCATCTCAAACTCAAAATCTGGGTCAATAGGATCAAATAGGTCAACAGCGTCTACTGGATCCTCCATAAACTGATCCATCGGAACATACTCTATGTCATGATCAGGGTCGAATCCCGGGGGAAACATAGGGTCGGAGTCCCCCTCATCATCATGGTCAAAAGTGAAACTGGGGATAGGAGCAACAGATAATGCCTGATCAGGCTCTGACTCATAAGAGAAGTGCTGTGCACTCTGGACATGTGAGGGTACAGAAGCCACAGACTCAAAGGAGTCCGCGACTGGGGAGTGAATAGGTGACTCCGCGGCAGGAGCGTCTGCGATCAATAAGGGATCGGCAGCAGGAAGGGCCTCGCCCTGAGCATCCTCCTCGAAAGGCTCCTCATCAAACATATCGATATCATCCTCCTCATCGTCGATGGGTAAATCGTAAGCTGGGTACGCAGCAAGCGGTATAGGGGCAGGGATCAAAGCAAGTGGTAGATCCCCTGCGATAGGACCATCTGCGAGCTCGCCAGCACCGTCAGGTAGTGCAAAAGGCTGGAAATCGTCCTCATCTGTGCTAGTGAAGTCGGACGTGCAAACCTCGTGCTCCGATGACTCAATGTCGTCTGAAACTATAGGCCTCGGGCCTGTGGTGCCTGAACCACCAGTGTCTGCAGAATCCATGTGTCTGTAACATATACACAAACATGCACAAATAGTCAATCATAAATCAAGTAATCACATAAGTCACCAAGTAAGGTATCACATAATCCTCCTACTCTTACTAGCCAATTTCATCCAGTCTTACAAAACTGCTCTATCCTTCACCTAAACCAAACCTCGATCCTCCAGACCGATCCTCAGCCCTCCAAGCTGAGCCCTTTCTTCCTAGCCTTGCTAGCCCACTACCTCGGTCACCTAGACCGAGCCTCGATCCTCCAGATCGAACCTATAATAAACCAACGTGCTCAACTACCTCGATCACCTCGGTCCTCCAGACCGATCCTCAGCCCTCCAAGCTGAGCCTATAAATAAATAAAATGTGCTCAACATTTGTTTGTAAAAAGTTTTGGATCTGGACTTAAGTGGTATGCAGAAAAATGTTTTCGTGAGAGCCCTAGTGATCATAGTCTAGACTCGAGAAAGAATCCTAGTTCGCTATGATCAGAGCTCTGATACCAAGCTGTCACACCCTGGCTTTGCGGAAGCGTGGTTAATTTTGGTGTGACTTCTTAATACCATAGCTTAACCATAACAAGCTATATGAATTAAAAACCATGCAAGTCATCCATTAAGTTTTGAAAATCAAACACAATACCATTGTTTTAACATACAACCATAACCTTGTTCAGTAGACCTTACAACTTATAACATAACATAAACGTGGTTTAAGGACTGTGTCTTGTCCAGGAAAGAGACACATCCCCTAAACCCTGATGACTCCATGACAAGTGCAGCGGAAAACGTTCCATAACGTGCCAGATCCGTTTAATTCCCTGAAATACATGTGAGTTGAAAAATCAACAATAATGTTGAGCGAGTTCATGTGCAAGTGAGTAAGTAAAACACTTGTAAGTATAAAAGTTTCCTGGTATGTAGCAGTGTAAGAGGACTTGTGATCACCAATGGTTTGCAAGGCCATTAGCATGTCGTGAAATGC
Source organism: Helianthus tuberosus (assembly GCA_030545235.1). Classification (NCBI taxonomy): domain Eukaryota; kingdom Viridiplantae; phylum Streptophyta; class Magnoliopsida; order Asterales; family Asteraceae; genus Helianthus; species Helianthus tuberosus. Next base: position 143,186,102 of record CM060432.1, read on the forward strand.
AAGTAGGTAGACACAACCCTAGCCGATTTTTGCGTTGGGTACCAAGTCACTCCAGGTCCGTTCTGTTGGTCCTCCGAGAGGTCCGTTCTGTTGGGCCTAGAGCTGGGCTCGCTACACCCAGATAGATCTACCGCTCGAGTCCCTCGGTGTTCTAACTACCCATTCACATGATCTAAACCTCCTTACGTAAATCATACCGTGTATAAAGTACTTGTAAACAAAGTAACATGTATTTCACCCCCGCAGTTATGAAAACTGAAAACAGTTAGAGAAAAGGGGGACATGAACTCACAGTGAATGCGCGTCTCTACCAAGTGTCTCCAATACAGTAAGCTGTGCAACGACCTACAAGTGCTAATTCTATTAGACGGACGGCCGTGCCTTAGCTTTACAGTTTATGTCTTTGGGAAATAGTTAGACAACTATTTCGTGTTTATGTTCTGTATACACTTGGTAGTTATACTTCTTCCCAAGGATGGGGGATACAATACATGTGCGTAAGTTACGTTTTAATAATCGTGTGGTAATGTAATTACCGGTGTAACTTATATGTTAATGTGGAAGCGTTCGCAAAGTTTTGGAATCATTAACGCTTGTAAATATTATTTTTTACCCTAAAATAATATTTATGTATTCTCACAAAATAATCATAAACAGTGTTGTGACAAAATATATTTATCACGTTAATTTTTGTGAAAATCCCACCTCCGAATATTTAGTAATTAAAGTCATGGCGAAATTTTATGTTTCGAAAATATGTCCAAAAGTAGTTCTAACACTTGTTGTGTAAATAAGCCTAAGTGTTAGGTTTTTAGAAAATTTCGCCAGAGTTTCCTCTGTAACTGGAGGTGGCCACGCTTTCAAGCGTATCATTTTCTTTTAACAAATCAATTCAACAACTTCTTTATTCAATCAAACAATTTCCGACACATCAAACTAGTCGATAAGTATGTAAATCGCATAATCGCATGAACTTGTAGTTTTTCCGCATCTATAATGTAAATCCCCTTTATATATGTAGATCTTTATATAAAGTAGCTTTATTCTTGTAAAAACCTCGTGTTTAGAGAAATCCGACTTTACAACTTCTAGTAACAAGTGACAAAGCCAGTCCTTTGTCGGATCTGTTTGTTTCACAAGTGTTTACACACTTGTGGTTTATAAAACCATATTTATTAGTGTAAGATCCTTTCTTTAAAATACATGGTTTCTTAAATGCGTGGTTCTTTGAAAATACCACTTGCAGATACGTAGATCCGCTAGTTTTAAACACCAATGTACAAGTTAAATCTCTTTTACACAAGTAAAATATTCTACACAAGTTCATGTGTCTTGTGTGGTAGAGTTTCGCCTTTTAACCCTTGTGGTAACCCAAAAACGAGCTTATGTGAAGATCCAAGATCTTACAAAGTCGGGTTAAACGGAGATCCGAGCTACCACATCATAGATCGGGTCTAGATGAACACAAATTCCAAATACTACAAGTTTTACACAAGTTGTAAGCTATTAACCACCACTTTTATAGTTTTTACTAGACTTTAATGCTTCGAAATGTATGTTAACGATATTTAACCGACAATATTCCTTTTAACCACCTTAGATAAGCTTAAAAACAAGTTTTAAATGTTATACCTCTAGCTCAAGGCTAGGGAAGATCTTTGATGAAAAACGCGTGGATAAAAGCTAACGGTAGAGGTCCTTCGCGTTCCGAGTGCACCAAGACTCCTAATATGCGACTTGTGAAGCTTGTATATACTTGGAATGGAGAGATCAAGAGCCGAAGGTGGGTGTATGGGGGGTGGGGTGTTCGGCCGAGAGGTAGAGAGCAAGAGGGAGAGTGAGTGAGTTGGTGATGTTTAGTGATAATGTTCTTGTGATTAGTGATGGTATTTATAGACAAATCTAGTGCTATTAACCAATGGGTATTGTGTAGGTTAGATATTTAACAAAGTTAGATTTAGATAATCACCATTGTACTTGCATGTTCCCTCCTAGTTACAAAGGGACCGAAATCGGCCATGGGGGGGGGGGTCTTGGTTCGATTTTAAGTAGTAATTAGGAGGTTAGTTATGGTTAAATAAGTTAACTAAGTGTTTAACTTAGTTAGTTAATATATAGCGTGTTATGACGGGTGTTAGGGTAATCAGAGACCCTAACTGGCTCAGAAAAATATAATTAGTGAAAATAGTAATATTTTCATGTTCCGGGTAAAGTCCGGGTGTCCGGTTGGATAGTAATCCGTTAAAGCGTTACAAAAGCTTTAAAGTGTCGTTATTAACATTTCTAGTGACACAATTTGTTTTCCCGACACTTTAGAAAGTGTCTAGTGTTATTTTCTCATGTTCTGGCACTTTACTAGTCAGCTAGAAGCTGGATTAATTATTAAAGTGCTGTGTTTGGTACTTAAAGTACGTTTTTGGCACATCCGAATCAGTGTATCTTATTCCTAGAGACGCAGTACCACAACCCTTATATCCCTACACTCACTACCAGTGTAGCCAAAATATTTGAGGCTCTGAACAGGCCTTAGAGGCAGTGTCTGCCTGATGCTGGTTATATCAGCATGTTTATTGTGTATCCGTTTAGTGCTACTGTGCTTTTTGTGCATCATGTTTGTCACTAGGGTTCAGCATGTAAATAATGTAGTGACAGCAAGCAAGTATGATGCAAGTAAGTTCATGTATCAGTATTCAAGTAGCAGTTTATCAGCTAGTTCAAACAAGCACAGTAATTAAGCAGTAATTAATCATTAATTAAGTTGTACGGATACCTGGTTTAGTGCGGGTTGTCACATTCTCCCCCCGTTAAATAAATTTCGTCCCGAAATTTAAGTTCTGCTTGTAGATGCAGAGTTCTTAGGAAATAAGTGGGGGTATTTCTCTTTCATCCGGTCCTCACGTTCCCAGGTGAATTCAGGACCATGTCTGGCATTCCAACGAACTTTGACGAGTTTGACACTGCTCCGGCGGGTCTTGTTAACTTTCCAATCTGTGACCTCAACAGGTTCTTCAACGAAGTGGAGCGTGTCGTCAATGTGAATCTCGTCGGTAGGAATGGCAACGTCAACTTGAGTTGGACTTTTCTTTAAATTGGATACATGAAATGTATCGTGAACGCCATTTAGTTCGGCAGGTAGGTCCAACTTGTATGCTACTGTTCCAATTCTTTCCAGAATTCTGAAAGGACCAATGTAGCGCGGATTTAACTTCCCACGCTTCCCAAAGCGTGCCACCCCCTTCCAGGGTGAAACTTTCAATAACACCATCTCTCCGACTTGGAAGTCCACATGCTTTCGGTTTGGATCCGCGTAGGCCTTTTGTCTGTGGCGAGCGGCTTCGATGCGTTTAAGAATTTGCGCGATCTTGTCTGTCGTCTCTTGGACGATCTCGGGACCAGCAAGCTGCCTATCACCTGCGTCAGACCAACATAGTGGTGATCGGCACTTGCGTCCGTATAGGGCCTCAAATGGCGCGACACCAATACTGGTGTGGTAGCTGTTGTTGTATGAAAATTCGACCAAAGGTAAGTGTTTATCCCAGCTACCGCCCAAATCCATAACACATGCCCTCAGCATGTCTTCCAAAGTTTGTATCGTTCGCTCGCTCTGGCCGTCAGTTTGCGGATGGAACGCAGTGCTCAGATTCAATTGTGAGCCAAAAGATTCTTGGAAAGATTGCCATATTCTTGACACAAACCTTCCGTCTCTATCAGAGATGATTGAGAGAGGTACTCCATGACGTGCTACGATCTCTCTCAAGTAAATTTCCGCAAGTTTACTAGTGCTGTCTTTTTCCTTGATTGGCAGAAAGTGTGCGGACTTTGTTAGGCGGTCAACTATTACCCAAATCATATCATGGCCTCTTGGCGTTCTTGGCAATTTTGTAACAAAATCCATTGAGATTTGTTCCCATTTCCACTTGGGAATCTCAGGTTGTTGCAGAAGTCCCGAAGGCTTCTTGTATTCCGCCTTGACCTTAGCGCACGTTAAACATTTGCTCACGTAAACAGCAACGTCGCCTTTCATCCTAGGCCACCAGTAATAACTTTTGAGATCTTGGTACATCTTATCCGATCCAGGGTGGATAGAGTACCGTGACTTGTGCGCTTCATCGAAAATAACTTCCCTTAATCCACCAAACAGAGGAACCCAAATCCTTTTCTCAAAACATAACGTTCCTTCCTCGTTTGGTACCAAAAGCTTCTCCATTCCACGGAGATATTCCTCCTCAAGGTTTCCCTCCTTGAGAGCTTCCTTTTGTGCAGCACGAATGCGCAAGGAAAGATCGGTTCGGATAATCATCTCTAGAGCTCTAACCCTTATGGGTTTGATTCTTTCTTTACGACTTAGGGCGTCGGCGACTACATTCGCCTTCCCTGGGTGATACTTTATCTCACAGTCGTAGTCGTTTAGCAACTCAACCCATCGTCTTTGCCTCATATTCAACTCCTTCTGGTTGAATATATGCTGTAGGCTCTTGTGATCTGTGAAGATTGTGCACTTCGTACCATACAGGTAGTGTCTCCAGATCTTTAAAGCGAAAACCACTGCGCCAAGCTCTAAATTGTGGGTGGTATAGTTCTTTTCGTGCACTTTCAGTTGGCGTGATGCGTAAGCAATGACCTTTTGGCGTTGCATCAACACACAACCCAATCCTTGACGCGATGCGTCGCAGTATACCACAAAGTCATCAGTGCCTTCCGGCAGGGCTAAGATTGGCGCGTTACAAAGCTTATCCTTCAATATCTGAAACGCTTCGTCCTGTCTGATTCCCCAATCAAACATCTTATCTTTCTGGGTCAGGAGCGTCAATGGTTGAGCGATTCTCGAAAAATCCTCGATGAACCTTCGATAGTAACCAGCCAAACCCAAGAATTGTCGAATCTCGGTTGGCGTTGTAGGCGTTTCCCAATTCTTGATTGCCTCGATCTTTGTGGGATCAACATGAATTCCATCCCCATTAACCACATGTCCAAGAAACTGGACTTCGCGTAGCCAAAACTCGCACTTGGAGAATTTGGCGTACAGTTGTTCTTTCTTTAGCAGCTCCAATATGGTTCTAAGATGCTGTTCGTGTTCAGCCTTTGTCCTTGAATAAATCAAGATGTCGTCGATAAACACAATCGCGAACTTGTCCAAGTACGGCTTGCAGACTCTATTCATCAAGTCCATAAAGACTGCAGGTGCGTTTGTCAGACCAAACGGCATAACAAGGAACTCGTAGTGTCCATAACGAGTTCGGAAGGCTGTTTTCGGGATACTTTCCTCTTGAATCCTTAACTGATGGTATCCAGATCGAAGATCGATCTTAGAGTAAAAGCTAGAGCCTTGCAGTTGATCAAACAGATCGTCGATTCTTGGTAGAGGATACCTATTCTTGATCGTCAGCTTGTTTAATTCTCTGTAGTCAATACACATGCGGAAACTTCCGTCCTTTTTCTTGACAAACAGGACCGGAGCTCCCCAAGGCGAGAAGCTTGGTCGGATAAAACCCTTGTCTAACAACTCTTGAAGTTGTGTCGACAATTCCTGCATCTCAGACGGAGCAAGTCTATAAGGTGCCTTAGCCACAGGCGCTGCGCCTGGAACTAAGTCGATGTGAAACTCCACTTGCCTCTGAGGTGGCAGTCCGGGTAAGTCTTCTGGGAAGACTTCTGGATACTCCCTTACGACAGGGATGTCTTCGATTCTTGGCCCATCAGCCTTCTTATCCACGATGTGTGCCAGAAAAGCAACACATCCTTTCCGTAAACACTTCCTTGCTTTCAAGCAGCTGATAATCCTTAGCGGTGTGTCACGCTTCTCTCCGTGAACCACAATTGTTTCACCATCATCAGTTGGGATACGAACAACTTTCTCGTGACATACTATCTCAGCCATGTTTCCGGATAACCAATCCATTCCTACCACCACGTCGAAGCTTCCCAATTGGACTGGTAGTAGATCCAAAGTAAACTCACGTTCTCCCAATTCTATCACACAGCCTCTGATTACTTCGTTGGCTTCAACTAACTTTCCATTAGCTAATTCGATCGAGTAGGGAAAGTCTAACTTATTAGCGGCTAACCCAAGCATATTCTTAAATTCTAACGATACGAAGCTATAATCGGCACCAGTATCAAATAAAACGGATGCATAGCGTTGGTTGATAGGGAACGTACCAGTAACAACATTTGGATCCTGGCGTGCTTCCCTAGCTTCGAGTTGGAACACTCTACCACGGGCCTGATTCAACGTTGGGCAATTCTTTTTAAAGTGCCCGATTTCCCCGCAGTTATAGCATCCGAGTCTCTGCCCGTTTCCACCAGCTTGATCATTCCCCGGATTACGATTCACTGCGCCCGCTTGGTTAGCGTTGTTGCCATGATTTCTGTTACCTCCAAAATTTCCTTGTGGGCGATTCCCATTTCCACCACGGTTATCATTTTTGTTTCCATATCCTCCCTGGCCTCCGCGGCCGGCAGGGACCCAACAAGTATCCTTCGAGTGACCACGTTTCCCACATGCTTCACATGTTTTTAGCCCACATTGACCAGAGTGGTGACGCTGGCAGGCATTACACCTGGGCTGGGTTCCCATATATCCCCTTCCTTTCCTTCCACTGCCAGTCGTACCCTGAGCTGGCGTGTTTGGTGCTCCTCTTTTACCATCACCGCTAACACCTTGTTTGAAGTTCGAAAACTTTCTTTTGTTACTTCCTGACGACTCAACATGAGTCTCTTTCTCCTTTGCCTTAACATCACCAAACTTGTTCAGACGGATGGCCTCTTCTGTGAGAGCCACGCTCAAGTCAATCGCCTCGGTAATCGTCGCAGGCTTTGAAGAGGTTACCATACTTATGATTTGGGGAGCCAAACCCCAAATGAAGCGCTCGATTCGCTTGTATTCAGGTGTAACCATGTAAGGAACCACTTGAGATAAGTCGTGAAACCTCTGGATGTATTCTGCAATCTTTGGTCCATCCATCTTTAAGTGCCAAAATTTCAGTCTCCAACCTTTGAATTTCTGCGCGTGAACAGTACTTTTTGCGCATCAGTTCTTTCAATTGGGCCCAAGTCAGGGCGTAGGCGGCAGCTTCGCCTAGAGTTTGTACTTGTAGGTTCCACCAGGATAGGGCTCCATCTAGAAACAGCCCTGAAATGTATGTGACTTGCTGATCCTCTGCGCACTTGCTCATGCGTAAAACAGAATCGGTTTTCTCAGCCCAGCGGGTAAAGGCAACTGCACCTCCTGTGCCATCGAAGTTGACCGGTTTGCAGTCCAAGAACTGCTTGTAGGTGCATCCTGCACGTATGTTAAAACATGTGTTTGGCATTAGCATCATTGCTAAAGATGTCCAGCTAGGACATGGTAGGTCCAAATGGCGTGGTATTACCGTGAGGTGGATTGTTATTGCCTTGGTTAACACTTCCGCTCGCTCCTGGCTGAGATGCTGCGTACTGTGCTATGGCAGCTGCAATGACTTGCTGTAGCTCTGCCTCATTAGTAGGCATTGGCATTGGGCGTTTCGGCGGCATCTTCTAAAAGATGTGTTCACATTGGTCAGGCCATAGCGAAAAGTATGTATATAGTAATAGTAATAGCACGTAATATCTCATGTTATCAATACATCACGTATATCAATCATCCACATCTCATACCATAACAATGCAAATAAGTAATCAAGCGAAACAGATATGATGAGAATACTGCGATTGCCATACATCAAGACCACAGAGTAAGTGTATCAGTACATCATAGTGTCGTACAATCATCCATCAACTAGGGGCTACATCACCCCTGTCCAAAAATCATAACAAATCAGTGTCAAATACAACATCAAGTACATGTCAACAAAAGTCAAAGTCATAAAGTGGTCTCCAAAATGCTGTGCAATCCAACAATCGCCGTGTTCTCATCCTCGTCTACCTAATCAGTAACTGGTGAGCTCTATGCAGATGGTGGTGGAGGAGGGGGAAAGTGAGTATAAAACAACCGGCGTAACTGGAGCCAGTCCTCCTCCTGGGCTCGCTGTGTACGGATAATGGAAGCAATCTGCTGCTCTAACGTAAAGAGACGGGCAGCAATATCTGGAGGTAATGGTCGAAACGGCTGTAGAGGGGAGGGCGCCTGTCCATGGCACTGACAAGGTGACAACCGAGCTCTCTCGAGCTCCTGTATACGCTGTGTGTGGGACTCATGCTGTGCGACAAAGGACATCAAGACGTCCTCGATAGTGTATCCCCTGTGAAAAGCATGATAGGGGTCAGTGGGTGGCATACCAGAGCCAGGTGCCCAAAGAAATGGCTCGCTAGTGGGGTCGAAAGGTGCCACGTGAAACGGTGCAACAGCGGGTGGAACAAATGACGTCTGAGGCATGAAAGGGATAGGCATCGGTACATGCCCATCAGGGTGTGCTGAAGAACCCTCTCCAGGCCCTGCTGGAGGTACAAACATAGGAACCTGAAATGAAAAGTCAATATGTGGTGCAACAGGAATCTGTGGAGGAAAAGGTGGAACATCCTCGTCAGCCGGTATCCAACCGTGCTGTGCGGACTCGTCCGGTGGATCCATATGTGCCGCGAACAGTGCATGTCCGGGCTCTAGGGGAACGGGATCAAATAAGGGAGCAACAACGGGGTGAACGGGTGCAAGGTGCTCTATAGGGTGGTCAGCAGGTATAACACCAACGGGTAAAGGAACAACGGGATCAACAGCAACATGATCGCCCTCAATCACAGGAACATCTACAGGGAGATCAGCAACAATAGGCTCAAAAGGGATATCAGCATGTACTAGGTCATGCTCTGGTATAGGGTCTAGAGCGGCTGCCTGCTCAGGAGCAACGGCAGGCTCGAAGTCATCAAAAGCCATCTCAAACTCAAAATCTAGGTCAATAGGATCAAATAGGTCAACAGCGTCTACTGGATCCTCCATAAACTGATCCATCGGAACATACTCTATGTCATGATCAGGGTCGAATCCCGGGGGAAACATAGGGTCGGAGTCCCCCTCATCATCATGGTCAAAAGTGAAACTGGGGATAGGAGCAACAGATAATGCCTGATCAGGCTCTGACTCATAAGAGAAGTGCTGTGCACTCTGGACATGTGAGGGTACAGAAGCCACAGACTCAAAGGAGTCCGCGACTGGGGAGTGAATAGGTGACTCCGCGGCAGGAGCGTCTGCGATCAATAAGGGATCGGCAGCAGTAAGGGCCTCGCCCTGAGCATCCTCCTCGAAAGGCTCCTCATCAAATATATCGATATCATCCTCCTCATCGTCGATGGGTAAATCGTAAGCTGGGTACGCAGCAAGCGGTATAGGGGCAGGGATCAAAGCAAGTGGTAGATCCCCTGCGATAGGACCATCTGCGAGCTCGCCAGCACCGTCAGGTAGTGCAAAAGGCTGGAAATCGTCCTCATCTGTGCTAGTGAAGTCGGACGTGCAAACCTCGTGCTCCGATGACTCAATTTCGTCTGAAACTATAGGCCTCGGGCCTGTGGTGCCTGAACCACCAGTGTCTGCAGAATCCATGTGTCTGTAACATATACACAAACATGCACAAATAGTCAATCATAAATCAAGTAATCACATAAGTCACCAAGTAAGGTATCACATAATCCTCCTAGTCTTACTAGCCAATTTCATCCAGTCTTACAAAACTGCTCTATCCTTCACCTAAACCAAACCTCGATCCTCCAGACCGATCCTCAGCCCTCCAAGCTGAGCCCTTTCTTCCTAGCCTTGCTAGCCCACTACCTCGGTCACCTAGACCGAGCCTCGATCCTCCAGATCGAACCTATAATAAACCAACGTGCTCAACTACCTCGATCACCTCGGTCCTCCAGACCGATCCTCAGCCCTCCAAGCTGAGCCTATAAATAAATAAAATGTGCTCAACATTTGTTTGTAAAAAGTTTTGGATCTGGACTTAAGTGGTATGCAGAAAAATGTTTTCGTGAGAGCCCTAGTGATCATAGTCTAGACTCGAGAAAGAATCCTAGTTCGCTATGATCAGAGCTCTGATACCAAGCTGTCACACCCTGGCTTTGCGGAAGCGTGGTTAATTTTGGTGTGACTTCTTAATACCATAGCTTAACCATAACAAGCTATATGAATTAAAAACCATGCAAGTCATCCATTAAGTTTTGAAAATCAAACACAATACCATTGTTTTAACATACAACCATAACCTTGTTCAGTAGACCTTACAACTTATAACATAACATAAACGTGGTTTAAGGACTGTGTCTTGTCCAGGAAAGAGACACATCCCCTAAACCCTGATGACTCCATGACAAGTGCAGCGGAAAACGTTCCATACCGTGCCAGATCCGTTTAATTCCCTGAAATACATGTGAGTTGAAAAATCAACAATAATGTTGAGCGAGTTCATGTGCAAGTGAGTAAGTAAAACACTTGTAAGTATAAAAGTTTCCTGGTATGTAGCAGTGTAAGAGGACTTGTGATCACCAATGGTTTGCAAGGCCATTAGCATGTCGTGAAATGCAAGTAGGTAGACACAACCCTAGCCGATTTTTGCGTTGGGTACCAAGTCACTCCAGGTCCGTTCTGTTGGTCCTCCGAGAGGTCCGTTCTGTTGGGCCTAGAGCTGGGCTCGCTACACCCAGATAGATCTACCGCTCGAGTCCCTCGGTGTTCTAACTACCCATTCACATGATCTAAACCTCCTTACGTAAATCATACCGTGTATAAAGTACTTGTAAACAAAGTAACATGTATTTCACCCCCGCAGTTATGAAAACTGAAAACAGTTAGAGAAAAGGGGGACATGAACTCATAGTGAATGCGCGTCTCTACCAAGTGTCTCCAATACAGTAAGCTGTGCAACGACCTACAAGTGCTAATTCTATTAGACGGACGGCCGTGCCTTAGCTTTACAGTTTATGTCTTTGGGAAATAGTTAGACAACTATTTCGTGTTTATGTTCTGTATACACTTGGTAGTTATACTTCTTCCCAAGGATGGGGGATACAATACATGTGCGTAAGTTACGTTTTAATAATCGTGTGGTAATGTAATTACCGGTGTAACTTATATGTTAATGTGGAAGCGTTCGCAAAGTTTTGGAATCATTAACGCTTGTAAATATTATTTTTTACCCTAAAATAATATTTATGTATTCTCACAAAATAATCATAAACAGTGTTGTGACAAAATATATTTATCACGTTAATTTTTGTGAAAATCCCACCTCCGAATATTTAGTAATTAAAGTCATGGCGAAATTTTATGTTTCGAAAATATGTCCAAAAGTAGTTCTAACACTTGTTGTGTAAATAAGCCTAAGTGTTAGGTTTTTAGAAAATTTCGCCAGAGTTTCCTCTGTAACTGGAGCTGGCCACGCTTTCAAGCGTATCATTTTCTTTTAACAAATCAATTCAACAACTTCTTTATTCAATCAAACAATTTCCGACACATCAAACTAGTCGATAAGTATGTAAATCGCATAATCGCATGAACTTGTAGTTTTTCCGCATCTATAATGTAAATCCCCTTTATATATGTAGATCTTTATATAAAGTAGCTTTATTCTTGTAAAAACCTCGTGTTTAGAGAAATCCGACTTTACAACTTCTAGTAACAAGTGACAAAGCCAGTCCTTTGTCGGATCTGTTTGTTTCACAAGTGTTTACACACTTGTGGTTTATAAAACCATATTTATTAGTGTAAGATCCTTTCTTTAAAATACATGGTTTCTTAAATGCGTGGTTCTTTGAAAATACCACTTGCAGATACGTAGATCCGCTAGTTTTAAACACCAATGTACAAGTTAAATCTCTTTTACACAAGTAAAATATTCTACACAAGTTCATGTGTCTTGTGTGGTAGAGTTTCGCCTTTTAACCCTTGTGGTAACCCAAAAACGAGCTTATGTGAAGATCCAAGATCTTACAAAGTCGGGTTAAACGGAGATCCGAGCTACCACATCATAGATCGGGTCTAGATAAACACAAATTCCAAATACTACAACTTTTACACAAGTTGTAAGCTATTAACCACCACTTTTATAGTTTTTACTAGACTTTAATGCTTCGAAATGTATGTTAACGATATTTAACCGACAATATTCCTTTTAACCACCTTAGATAAGCTTAAAAACAAGTTTTAAATGTTATACCTCTAGCTCAAGGCTAGGGAAGATCTTTGATGAAAAACGCGTGGATAAAAGCTAACGGTAGAGGTCCTTCGCGTTCCGAGTGCACCAAGACTCCTAATATGCGACTTGTGAAGCTTGTATATACTTGGAATGGAGAGATCAAGAGCCGAAGGTGGGTGTATGGGGGGTGGGGTGTTCGGCCGAGAGGTAGAGAGCAAGAGGGAGAGTGAGTGAGTTGGTGATGTTTAGTGATAATGTTCTTGTGATTAGTGATGGTATTTATAGACAAATCTAGTGCTATTAACCAATGGGTATTGTGTAGGTTAGATATTTAACAAAGTTAGATTTAGATAATCACCATTGTACTTGCATGTTCCCTCCTAGTTACAAAGGGACCGAAATCGGCCATGGGGGGGGGTCTTGGTTCGATTTTAAGTAGTAATTAGGAGGTTAGTTATGGTTAAATAAGTTAACTAAGTGTTTAACTTAGTTAGTTAATATATAGCGTGTTATGACGGGTGTTAGGGTAATCAGAGACCCTAACTGGCTCAGAAAAATATAATTAGTGAAAATAGTAATATTTTCATGTTCCGGGTAAAGTCCGGGTGTCCGGTTGGATAGTAATCCGTTAAAGCGTTACAAAAGCTTTAAAGTGTCGTTATTAACATTTCTAGTGACACAATTTGTTTTCCCGACACTTTAGAAAGTGTCTAGTGTTATTTTCTCATGTTCTGGCACTTTACTAGTCAGCTAGAAGCTGGATTAATTATTAAAGTGCTGTGTTTGGTACTTAAAGTACGTTTTTGGCACATCCGAATCAGTGTATCTTATTCCTAGAGACGCAGTACCACAACCCTTATATCCCTACACTCACTACCAGTGTAGCCAAAATATTTGAGGCTCTGAACAGGCCTTAGAGGCAGTGTCTGCCTGATGCTGGTTATATCAGCATGTTTATTGTGTATCCGTTTAGTGCTACTGTGCTTTTTGTGCATCATGTTTGTCACTAGGGTTCAGCATGTAAATAATGTAGTGACAGCAAGCAAGTATGATGCAAGTAAGTTCATGTATCAGTATTCAAGTAGCAGTTTATCAGCTAGTTCAAACAAGCACAGTAATTAAGCAGTAATTAATCATTAATTAAGTTGTACGGATACCTGGTTTAGTGCGGGTTGTCACATAGATATAGACGTGTATTAACCAACAAACCAGATTTAACATTCCAGTCAAACCCATTACCCGACATTACGCATGCTTGGAAAAGAGCAGTGAACTCACCTTTGGTTTGCTCGGTTAGATTAGTTTCTTGTTTAACAGTTGATCAAACACGTCCTAGCATGGTTACCGATAACAATCAGTCTTAGGTGCACATAAACTACATCTTTCACGTACAATTAATTCACGTATTCCTTGTTCACATAATGCACATTTATTGCACACGTAGCACACACATGTAATTCAAGTCATGACAGTTAATCCGTTTACCCAGTGTCATCGAATAGTCACCTAACAGGTAACAACCCACCAAGGCTTCGGTCCACAAATTGTAAGTGTACTAGTTTACCAATTCAATTCATAAACCTAACTCAAATGTTAATACTTGTTTACAATTTAGACTAGTTACAGCTCAACCATACTACACACATACATAATTTACTCGCATACACTTCAAATAATATGCACAAACGTTAACATACACTATCATGATCATTACAGTGGCATGCTCGACGAAAAACCCTCTCCTTGACGAAATTCCCCTCCGACGAAACACCCTATGTTTCGTCGTAAACCAGTTTGGCGAAACACCCTATGTTTCGTCATAACCCAGTTTGGCGAAACACCCTATGTTTCGTCATGAACCAGTTCATCAACAACAATAATTAACCTAATCGATCTATAGTCCACCATGTCCTATTCAGATCAACGATACCATGATTTCAATCATCAGCATGCAATCCTAATCATTTTTCCATTATTGTCGGCCATTAATCTGGTTTGCATGTGATTGTTGACAGATCAAAGTCTCAATTTAAATCAAAGTTTATTAATAAAAGGCTGTGTTTTGAATCAGATTATCACGTGACTCATTATAGATCAGTCTACATTTATTGTTTGCATGTGATTCTTGATCAAATTAAAGCAACATTTGTGGTCAGTAGCTTTTGTTTGAGGTCCAATAGAATTTGAATTACATCTGAAATTGCATGTGATAATTGGAAGTCTTGAACCAATTCAAACTGAAAGTCAAATTTTATTGTTGAAATTACATCATCACGAATTAGTCATGCCATAACAATATGTGTTAACCTTATCGGCGAATACATCTATGACATTACTAAACATTCATGACAGGTACACTCCTTATGATTCACATAGAATACATCAATTCACATAAAATACATCAATTCGGAATCACATTTACAATCACAGTAAGTGGTATTCACAGTAACCATGGGACCGTAGGGGATGTATTAAGAAGAGGAAGGAGGCACTACGAGAAGTGGGACTTGTCGGGTTCCAGGAACTGCCGCCTCATATGAGTGCTTGAAAGAGAATTAAGGTTTGTCACCCTTGAATGCGTTTGAGATAAATGAAATCCCCACACACATCCTTGTGTGCGTATGTATTCAAGATACTTGGGCCGAGCCCAGTTTTGCTAGCATGCACTTTATTTCACTAAGCCCATAAACATTCAATCATAGGACACCAAATTACGTTTTTAGTATACATATATTCACTAATAATATTCGAAACCATTCACATAATATCAAGCCTAGTTATCACTAAGATAACGTACACGTAAGTTATATAAAAACACAAAGCGTAACAGGGGAAATGAACGAGGAAAAAGGCATAGAAAATAACGAGTTGTCACATCATCCCCAACTTGAAAGAAATTTTGTCCCGAAATTTGATAAGCAACCCCAAATAGCATGGTGTTCTTATGAACTTCATGTTTTAGCTTCAATCCACCAAGAACAACTTAGATCTGAACGATTTCCACATGAATAAACAAAGATCTTTCTTAGATCTACATGAATTCATGGATAAAAGGATTGAGAGAAAGTTTTCCAACTTTCTTTCAACTCTTTTACACTCAATGCACTCAAACCCGATGGAATCAGACCTAGTTCTGATCTTCTACCCATTCTTGGTGATGTATTGGTTCCAGATCCAAATTCTATCCAAGAGGTATTGACTTCAGGTTTGAACATGAACTACCGACTCGAACCGTGAACCTGTCGGACTAGGGTGATTCCTGTTCGGTGGGGTCACTTGGGCCGGGTTGAGGTTTCTGTTGTTCAAGCATGTTATCAAAATATCTCGTTCAACGCTATAAAACTGCAAACGAGTCAAGTGTCAAGACGAACGGATAGTCGGGACGGATTGCCGTCCGATCGGATTGCCACCCGATCGACCGGCCATCCGATCGGGTTGCACTTGGGTCCCACACTTAAAACTACTTTTCAACCTATTCAAGGATCTGAACGTTGAAACAGATTGCCACCCGATCGGATTGCCATCCGATCGAGTGACCGTCCGATCGAGTGACGTTTGGGGACTTGGATACTTAATCAATTTTTCAACAAATTCAATACAAACGGATTGCCACCCGATCGGACAGCCATTCGATCGAGTGACCGTCCTGCTATGAACTTGTTCTGAAACTGAGAAGCCTCGCCAATCGGATTGCTGTCCGATCGAACGACCGTTCGATCGACCGACCTGAAAGGTAGAGATACTTCTCTATTTTTAAAATGCTACAACGAAGACTTCAAAGTACAAACCATCATACACAAACACATCACTCAACCACATAGGTGACAATCCAATCGAATGGCCACCCGAATGGATTGCCACCTGATCGACTGGCCATCCGATCGGATTGCCACCCGATCGGATTACCATCCGATCCTTGGTTCACCTTCACCATTTTACGCGCTGACTTTTGCTTATGCTATCGTTAACCGTTCAGGCGAATTTCCGCTCTAGCGCTCCCTTTAATCCATTAACTCAATCGCTGTGAGTATACTCGAACCCCTTTTTCCTTTACACACTTTTGGGTGTTACATACGTTACTTATTCTAAATCACATCGAACACACTACGCAATACTTTAATGCTAACCGCTACTACATGTTATACGTGACTTAATGAATGCTTGTTTGTTATGTTTACACATGGATTGCTGTCTACCTACCTTAGCAACGATAGTACTATAGTTTTGACTCAGCACCTGTTCACTCAGGGGTTGTTAAGGACAATTAATTACATGGCTCACAATGGTGAGTGTGTATTACGAACTGCCTTGCGCAGTCAACCCGCAGTCATTGGTATTGATAGGATCATGTCGATAACTTACGTGCTTCATTTCACACTGTGTACGTGCTGGTTATGCGTAAACGATGTCAAACTCTATTATATCTATCAAACTTGTATGCTCACCTTTAAACTATGTGTATTGACTTTTACTTTAACGTATGTGGCAGGTGCTTAAGATGTTAGAATGCTTGGATTGCTGTGAAATAGAGGCTAGGAAAGAGTCTAGAAACAAAGACAATTTATTCTATTTGAAAATCTGAGTTGTCGGAACATGTTTATTGTTTGAAGAATATCTTTGTCTGTAATAACTAGATTATCTTATGGGTTATGGTATGGGACATAATATTTAAACTATTTGGTAATTTAGTCGTTATGGAATTTCTTTGAACAATCTGTTTCGCTCAGTGCCACGCCCTGATGATTCCGCCATCGGTTGGGGTGTGACAAAAACCCCCAAACAGGGTTTTTACTGTCGAATCGAATTCAAAATTCCTTTCTCAAAGCAGTTATCATCCATTTCTCTCAAAATCACGGGCAGATGTGCTAACAAAAGATCAGCTGGCAGATGTGCTAACAAAAGCATTAGACACATCTACCTTTGAAAGCTTGATCTCTAGGATTGGCATGCTAAACATGGAATAACAAGCAAAATCCTGTTTTTCTATGAATATAAACATTAAAATGTTTTCAGAAAATCAAAAATCCATCCTTAAAAATAGCTAAAAATGAAGATTCTTCATTAATCCTTAAAAGTCTGCCATAACCACTGTTTTTGGTTCAAACACCTGTTTCTACTAAATGATGTCCACTGCTGAAAGACAACCTCTATTCTCTCATTTCCTTGTTAAGCACTGTTGATCAAACATTAGTGTTTTAATCCACCGATAGGCTATCCACTGATAGTTAAAAATCACCCACTTTTTTCATTGTTACCGTTGCAAACCACTAATATTGTTCTATCAGTGGTTTCCTAACAACTGTCATCCATTATTCATCAGCGGTTGGCACGTGGACAGTACTTAGCGGTCAGATCTTTTGTAACCACTGCCACGTCAGCATACACTTTTTCCACCTATAAAACCCTGATCAAAACCCCAAACAGGGTTTTCACTGTCGAATCAAATTCTAAATTCCTTTCTAAAAGCAGTTACCATCAATTTCTCTCAAATCATTTCTCCATTTCATTTCTCAATCGCTCATCTTCTTCGTTCACTCATAAAATCCACGATTCATCATGGCTTTTCGATACAAAGCTCCTCATAACTACTTGGGTTTACTCGAAAAACCAAGTCATACCACCACCTTCGATTCTGTCATAGACGCTCTTTCGTCCTCAAAGTACAAAACTTTGTTGACCTATGATGCTCCGATCTACCTGGAAACCCAAAGAGAGTTTTGGAAAAATGCGAAACTTGAAACTAAGGATAAAACGCCCTTAGCCATTACTTCTACAATAAAGGGTATTTCAGTCACCATTACTCCACAAACCATCTCGGAGGTATTTGAACTCGATGATCTTCAAGGTAAAACTTCTTTTCCAAAAATTGAGTATCAAACTGATTTCATTGAAAGAGGGTATGCTGAACAAATGAAAAAAGAAACTTTACAAAAGGGGAGTTTTCCATCCGCCCCAAGGTTTTTATTTCATACCCTTCTAATGTGTGTGTCAAACAAAACCACTGCTTTCAATGAAATCCCATTGAAGATCCAATACCTGGGTTATGCTATAATGAATGAAGAAAACTTTAACTATTCCCCGGAGATTTTCAATGATCTTGTTAAAAATGTTAATAAAAAAACATTTTTATTATTTCCAAGGTTTTTAAGTTACTATTTTAGAAAGAAATTTTCAAAAGATAATGCTCATGTCCTTATTCAAGGAGAGCCTTTTCGAATAAACAGCCTAACCCCTGAATCATTTACACGGCTGTCAAAACCTTCCAAAACACAAGCAGAGGTACCTGAGCAGACTTTAGCAGCAACCACTGCTCCTCAGGCACCTGCTGTTGAGCCCACTGCTCAAGGTGATCACAGCAGCACGACCACTGCTGTGAAACCCACACCTAAAACTACCAAAAAGCCCAAAAAGAAAAAGATCCAGAAGCCCCCCAAACCCACAAAAAAGGTAACTCTGGAAGATGAGATCCCAGAGCAACTACCTATGACATCACAAAAGTCACCAGAAACCACTGCTGCTACTTCCTCACAGGAGATGGAACAAAGATCTCCACCTTTGCCTAAAACTCCTCCTGCATCCTCACAAAAGGATCAGGTTGTAAGCACAGGAACACCACAATATGAAGCTCATGATCCACTTGGTTCCATCTTCCACAGTCCAAATCCCATGGACATATCTCTTTATACCCCACATCCTTCATCAATAACATTACCACAATCCATGTTACCTCTATTGGATGCAGTTGATTTAGCCCAGAAAAAAATCAGTTCTTCTCAATCACCTATCACTAAGAATATGCCACAACAAGTGACTGAGTCTGGTGTCTCAATCTCTGTTAACCCACCAATAGTTGAGAAGGCTACACTGCAGGAATTACAAGTAATTCCTGTCAGTAGTTCAAGTGGAGCAGCAACTACGGAAGTTGGATCTACTGGTCTACACCTGGCCAGTTGTTTTATCAATCAGACTCCCTTAAAGGCAATTTCCTCTCCAGCAACCCTGATATCCACTGGTGTGTTTGTTTCAACCACTGGTGATCTTCAAAAGATATCAATTGCTGAGGAAAGAAGTCCCCAGTACCAAGAAAAAGGGGCATCAGTGGATGACTTTTGGGAAACTTTCCCTAAGTCAACTGCTGATACAACCACTGCTGGTGGGAAAGCAGATGATCCCATTAACTTGGGTGATGCTTTAAAATACAAAGAATTGATGGCAAGAGTGGATACAATTGAAACATCTGTTGCATATATCAAAACTATGTTGCAACAGTTGTTACAAGCACAGAAAGCAACACCCACTGCTGCACCAGCTCAAACATCTGTTCCATTATCTGCTCCTACTCCAAATGAGCTTTGGGAATTATTTCAACCTCTGCTTCACAAACAAAGAGAACATGCTGATCAGCAACATGAAATTCAAATTCAAAAGATCAGAAATTTAATGGAAGCTAGGTTCATGGATACACAAGCAGACATCAAGGCAATCAAGGCCCATCTATTGCAAACCACTGGCACTGCTCCTGCTACAATAATCTTTGTTGATAACCCTCCACCAAATGATGCCAAAAAGGGGGAGAAGATGAACCAGTTAAAGAAAAGGGGATATGAAGATGGTCTGTACATTGCACCAGAGAAATCCAGTATGCTTGCAGACCTCCCTAGGCCAGATGGTTCCAAAAAGGTTGATGAATCCTAAAATGCCTTGGCTAATGAAAAGGCAAGGCTGAAAAAGGATATGGAGGCAAAAGGAAAATCAAGGTTTGAAAAGGAGAAGAAAGTCTTTATGGAGAAGGAAGAGCAGGGTACTTTTGAGCCCAAGGATGAAGAAAAACCTAAGCCTAAAAGAAGACAACCCACTAGACAAGTGAGGCAACCCAAATCCATACCTTCCAGATCCACAAAACATACTCGCAAACCTCCTAAAAGCTCCTCTCATCAATCTTCCAAACCAACAGATGTTGGAACACCTGTTGTATCAACAGCTGTTGATACTTCAGTGGTTTCAGCAGATGTTAACCCAACAACCACCACCAATACATCAACACACACTTCAACCACTTTCATCACTCAATCAACCACTGCCACAACAAAACCACCATCAAAATCACCACCTGCCAAAAAGCAGAAGACATCAGATGACACATCATCTGTTGTAATGACAACAGTGGTTGAAACACCAGTTGTTTCAACAGCTGTTAGTCAATCACCTATCTCTTCACTAGCCATTGTTCCTTTTGATCCAAAAACTCAAATAGAAACACCTTCTCCCAAAAAGTTGTATACAAGAAAAAGAAAATTTCAAGTGCATGATGATGATATACCAGCACCTGTTCCCATTTCATCTGCCCCTTGCAATATCACCAAACCTCAATCCTTTATTCCTTCAGAATTGTTCAACCCAATCAAAGATCCTATAGAATTCCAAGGATATGACTCTGCTGATGTTGTACCAGTAGCTGCCAGTTATCCACTGGAACTGCATGCTGTAAAGAATGAAATGAGGCAGTTTTACTTAGTGGATGATCCTTCAAAAAGGAAATTCCCTTCCCTGATTGGTTATAGAGATCCAGCCAACATAAATGAGTATTTAAAACTCAAATCCAGGCAAGCTGATACCCGAGCTAGACTTGAATGCCAAGGGAAAAGTGACAATGAAGTCTCAACTTATACGCAGTTCTTGCTCACTAAAGTTAAACAGTTGGAAGATTATGCAAGAGACTTAAGCAAAGAAATGTCCAACCTGCCTCCAGAAGCTAACTTGCAGGAAAATCTGAAAGAAGACATCATCAAGCTGATCTTGAGTGAAAATTTATACCCTGCCACACCTGAACAATTCCAAGACTGGCCTCTTGTTGCTCTCAAAACAGAACTGAATAGAATTGAAAGAATAAAGAGAGATCCAGGCATGAAAAGGTCAGCACCAAATTGGAGCAAATACAAAAAGAAAATTGATGATCTTACATTGGAGTATAAAAGAAAGAAGCAGGAATTGGTTGATGCAAAAGTGGGAACTGCCAAAGCCATATCAAAATGGACAATGCAGTACATTGATGAGGCTTATGAAAGGTTAAGAAAAATGAGAGAAACAGATCCTAAACTTCCAAAGAAGCCTGATTACAAAACCACTGCTAAACCAAAACAGCAGGCTCACACTTCTGAACCACTGTTCACATCATCAGATACCTCTACCATTGTGGTAAATCAAAGAAAGAGGCAAAAACTGATTGATGAAGAAGAGAAAGAACAAGAAGCTGTGTATTTCAAAGAAGCTATCAAAACAATGGCACTAGAGGATGACAACTCAGCATAGCTTCAAAACATAGCCAAACAAGTTCTGAACATTGACTGACCAAACATCAGTTATTCAATCACTGTTGGGGGAGAGTTTTTGCATGGATGCATTACTTTTGAGTATTGTAATCAAATACAATCATTCGACTCTATGTTAAACATGTTTGCTTAAAATTGTTCTCTCTTTGATTGTGTTGAAAGTTTATTCATCTATTTCCGCTGCAATTATTTCTGATTCATCTTCATTTTAGTTAAACAAACACAATCCTATCAAACGCATGTCCTATCAGTTGTTGAATCCAATGAGATGCTTGATGTAATGATGTTGTATTAATAACAAATAATAATTAATATAACTAAGTTTTCCGAGCCCGGGAAGTAATCCCGGGTAATAACCTAGTCTGATTATAAATAGATGTTTTGTCACTCCGCAAAAAATACATGTGTTATATTTTAATGGCTTTATACCTTTCTACGACAATAAGCCTTTTTATGGGAATCTCCCCATATATGTATGTTAACTGGATTTGAAATATTTGTGAGAGTTACTACAACTCTACAAGTGAGTTTTTCGAATTTTCATAATTTTAAATTTTTACCAAAGACAATGAAATAAGTAAAGATATTTTGGTCATAAATAAAAAAAGTAAAATATCAAAATCGTCCCTATGGTTTAGACAGATTTGATTGTTACATTCAAAATAATTTTTTTTGTATCTGAACACATGACGTTTGCTATTTCTTGGCAGTTCCATCCAAAGTTAAAGGTTGTTTAACAGTGTTAGATATCAAGCACAACCCACTCATACAACACACTCATAATTTTAATTTTATACTTTTGCTGAATATGCTATAAGTTTAGTTTCCTTAACACAAATCCGTTATCGTTATCTGGAATGCTTATGGAACACATGTTATTATGTTTGTTACACGTTATATAAAAAATCTAATATAAATAAAAGTTTTAACTAGAAAATAGTACGAATCATATGAAACTAGTAAATAGACCCGCGCGCGTTGCGGCGCGGGTAAAATGTAAACATCGAACGGATCAGTCCAAGCGTTATGTGATGCATACACCATATGAAAGCGCACGTTTTGACGTATTTGATAACCACCGACATTTTACCACTACCCACGCACATTGTAGCGCGGGTACATATAATACATCAAACGTATGATTCCAATTTTAAGCCTAAAAACACAATGCACTCGAAAACGCGAGGCCTGAACGGACAACTCCAGATTTGTGTAAAACACAATACACCCAAAAGATGACAGGCACAAAACACAATAATGCCAAGGTGAAACACAGTGAGTAAATGAAAACCACATATAACACAATTAAATCACCTCACGCAAAGGACAAAACAAATTACAAATGGTTTCCTGATGAAGCAACCAATAATTACGCAAGCCACAAAATAAATGACAAAAAATGCCTAGGGCAAATAGTATAATGGAAACACCAACCCATCGATAACAAATAATAACGCAAATCACAAAACGAATTATGCACGCCATAAACGGCCTAGAGCAAATAGTATAAGAAAAACACCAAGCCATCTCGATAACAAATAACTACGCAAAGCACAAAACAAATCACGTAAGCTTTGTTCACAAAGTAACTAACAATTACGCAAGGGTAAAAGGCATAAGAGGCAAATACGTTAAAGGCAGGAGGGACCAAAAGTGTAAAATATAAAAGCAAATATTGGCATTATAGAAACAACACATAAAGCATAAGGGCAAAAAATGTGAATTACAAAAGGAGTTGGCATATATGAAACAACACACAAATAATAGGGGTCAAAACTATACATTTCAAAAGAAGAAGGTCAAAAAAGAAAAAAGGCTTTATTATAAATAAAGAATGCCTAAAAAATGAAAGCAGCTAAGTTGCAACAGTGAATAGTTTTGTTTTTTTTTCCAGAGTTTATGGCATGGACTATTTGTGGAGGGGCGATTGTGTAAATGGTACTATTTGGGAATACACCGACATATGTAGACAAAAACGGAGAAGTGGGTCTGTGGCCGAAGCCACCGACTTTCTCTTTTAAGAGTAAGTAGAATTTTTAAATGAATTTACACTTTTTATAAATATAGTACCAACTAGTTTATAGCCCGCGTGTACACGCGGTTTAACAAATGAAAATAGAATACATTACTTTAGCCCTTAAAAAATAATTGTGTGATTTTTTGTTAAATATCAATCACAATGAACACACAACAAATCTGTTATTTATATTTATAATCCAATAATTAAAAAGCATAAACAACATATACATACATGATGAATAGTTATAGAAAAGCCAACTCTAATATATTATTAAATATAAAAACAAAATGGTTACATGAGAAAAAGGAGTAATAGTGCAATTACTTTGTCAAGGTGTCGTTGATCTCATTTGCTAGTAATGGTTTGTATATTGCACTAACCTGTTTAATGAGTAAATATGAAACGTATAATTTAGAATTAAAGAATATTATCAATTTTTAAAAGAGGAAGAATGCATACATGTATGTATGTCGATAAAGAAGTAGCAACATTCGAGTTGCCACCCAAACTTCCATATGGGTCTGCATACAAATTTACATAACATTACCTACAATAGAAACCATTTAAATAATTTGCAATGGTTGTTTGTATATGTTGCTACTGGTGTGTAGAATTTCTAAATGGAGCTCCACATTCCTTGCAATTATTCATATTCCCCTATTTTTGCAAATAAACACAAAAAGTTTAATAATATGACCTCCAATCAACAAATGATAGAGATAAACAAATACGTGTAACAGTACCTTAAACACTTAAATGAAGAATTACCAAATAAGATGCTACATCATGTAAACAGTACCTTAAAGAATAAATTTCAATAAAAATTGATGGTGTACAGTTTATTATCTATACTTGGAAGATTTATTAACCAATATGAACAAACTAAACCTAGAAATTGAAATTGAGCCAAAATTCATGAAGGATGATCCCTTATATGCTATTAAAAATTGATTACAACTAAATGGCATATGTTTTCGTTCTTTTTTTTTTTAGTTTAATTGAGTCCCCCCCAACCCTTTCCAATTCATCTTCAAAATATAGAGTATATTTTCCCCTGGTTTCAAGATCTTTTCAAATCAACTTTTATCACTTTTATAACATTATATATCCAATCTGATTTGTGAATTTAAAAAAACATGAATGAAGCACACCCTTAGATGATATAAAATAACAAATCTTTATTATCATAACATGTCACATTCAAGAACAATCACAACCGACAAGTATGAGTTATAGAATCGAAAACCCCATCAACAAAAAGATCAAATTAAGTACTATAAACATATTAATAAATTAGTTTGTTGATTACCTTGGAAAGAGAGATAATCCATGATGGAGTAAGTGAGCGTGACATGGTAATAACCGACGACTATTCTAACGATTCCGTGCTCCGAGCAGATGAAAGGGGCTTGGAGGCGACGGCTGATGAGGGAAACGGTGGGTTACGATTCCAAGCTCCAAGCAGATGACGGTGGTCTAGAGGATGAGGGAGACTGCGGTGGCCGGTGGGATTAGGGGTTATGAATTAATTTGAAATTTAATTTACCCATCAAATCTTCTACATTTACTATATCTTTTTATAATTTCAAATCAAAGCTAAATAAAAGAATTCATAGATTACGATTTGAAACATTTAAAATTGATTTCAAATTTAAAAAAATTATCCATTAAATCCTCTATATTTGATATTTAATATTTAATTAATGTGATAAAATCAAATTATTGATGCTCTCTATGAATGACAAGTGTCCCAATAGTGATTTCTTTTATTATATAGTATAGATTAAATAACTACTGTATATGGTATAGTTCCAAGATATGCTTTGTTGCTTAGGTTAATAAGTGTACAAGTTAAGGAAACAAACAATATCAAAGATTAAAACTTATGGAACGATGGACCATACGTAGTACACTTATTTATTTGGGGAAAAGAGTCTCAGGCGAGCGTGTGCACAATTTTCTTGGTACATGTATGAGTGCCAAGTGCAAACTACGTAAAGAAATATTAAACTTTTTGTTAGTTTAAGTATTGAACTTTTATTTAATTTAACATATTAAACATATTTATATAAGAATACTTTTGCATGCTATTAGTTTACAAAAATCATAATCAGCAAGTTAGTTTTTAAATATAAATCTAAAATGTTATAAACACGTTAAATCATATATGTTACAACACAAAGCGTTTAATTATAAAAATCATAATCAGCAAGTAAATTCTTAAAATATAAATCTAAAATGTTATAAACACGTTAAATCATATAGGTTACAACACAAAGAGATTATATTTTTAGTAGCTAGACACCTAATTTAAGTTGTGAAGTGTAAATTCATATGTTGATTCAGCTAGATATTTTTACATTCACACTTGAATCAAGCTCGGTGTAAGTTTAATGTGAATTACCATATCTTCAAGATATAAATTGTTGATTTTGATTCATTTATGAATTTGAATTAACATTAGTAATATGTGAATTTATACAAGTTTTTTATATTAACATTAGTAATATGTGTGTTAATTAACATGTTAACTTAGATAAGATTTTCATATTTGCATGTCTTCTGCAAGTTTACACGTGTTCTTCAAATTTACATGTGAACTAATATTAATTCACAATCTAGTTTAGCCGAGATCTTTATATTTGTATGTAAGTACAATTTAGTAGGGCTGCAAACGAACCAAACAAACACGAACAAGGCCTTGTTCGTGTTTGTTTGTTAAGGAAAATAGGTGTTCACGAACTGTTCACGAACACTTACTGAACGAGCTTTTTTGTTTGTGTTTGTTTGTTAAGGAAATGAACATGTTCGTGTTTGTTTGTGAATTTTAGGTGTTAGACAAATGCGAATGCAAACGTACACAAACGAAAGCTCATGAACGCAATCGAACAGAAACAAACGTTCATGAACGCAATCGAACACAAACAAATGTTCATGAACCCTAATGAACGTAAACGAATACAAACAAGCATTCGTTAACAAAAACTAACACAAATCTTTCATCATAAACAAGGCATAGATCTGCCCAAGATATACTAACCAATTATCCAAACATAAATGACATAAGATTGATACACAAAACTACCATAAAATAATGTTTCAAAAATATATCATATTAAACTTGAAGTCTTCATTTAATCCACCCAAAATAAACTCGAAGTCTTCATTTAATCTAAACAAAATAAACTCAAGCTAGTTGAACAATAGTTTATTTATTAAATAATATATCAGTGCTAATTTTGATGTGTTAAGTAAAAATTAATTCTTAATATCCCTAATAAACCAACAAACAAACGAACCCAAACAAACATAAACGAACACAAACGAACACGTTACCGAACGTTCACGAACATAAATGAACGAACACGACATTTGTTCATGTTCGTTTGTTTAACTAAACGAACGGAATTTCTTGTTCGTGTTTGTTCATTTATTAAACAAACGAACACAAACGAACTTCCCGCCGAACGGTTCACGAACTGTTCGGCAAACGTTTGGTTCATTTGCAGCCCTACAATTTAGTGTAAAATTCATTTTAACATTACTTCTACTATGTTTTTTGTAATATATATATGAGAAATTACGCTATGAGTTGATATATATAAGTTATAATAAAATTGTTTCACAGGATAAACTATTAAGCATACCTTGGCCTATTTTATAATTTATATAACTGTGTAGCTAATCATATTGATAAGTTGGTTTCTTATTTTTAGAAAAAATATAATTTTCGTAGATTAGCTGTTAACTATAGCTGTAAGTACTATTTTCATTAATCTTATTTATTTATAAGAGTAGTAAGGCTTCTGGGTATGGGGACCGTCCCCGGATGGTTCTGGAAAGGCGCCGGTGGGAACACCATCCCCCCCTCCCGGCTTCGTCCTCGGCGTCGAGTCGGGGACGATGGTGACGGGCCACAAAAGGACAAAAACCAGCCATCCCTCTCTATCACACACCTATACATAAAATATATACATATACATTTTAGGTTCATCCCTCTATTTTCATACCTTCATCCTCTTTGTCTCATCCTTACACCCATCCTACATGGATCCTACGTGACGAATCATCCTCAAAGGGAAAACCATCACCATACCACATAGCCTAATAGCAAAGTATGTTAAATAATTAAGCGGTAGTAAGAAAAAATGATTTTTAAGTTAGTTAAAACTTAAAAGGGTACACTTACCAGCCTAGATGTATGAAGGTGAACGTGTGTCACCTATTTTATGAAAGAATCTTATTTGCCACTAAATACGAGAAATGTGTGCAAAATATATTATATACAATTTAATGGAAAAATTCTTTAGGTGGTTACTTGATTTCGGTAGTCACAAGGTTTCGATCCATGTACACATTTTTTTCTTTTAATGTTTTTCTTATAGTACTAGATTGTAACGTACTGGTAAAAATAGTGAATTCGTGTTTCATAATAATCGTCTTATAACTTGTATTTTTTTGTGATTTTGAATTTTTTATCCTACGTTTAGGTTTCCATAACATAATCTATTCAACTTCATACGTTTCCCTTTAATTGTCTAGCCACATCGATTTCACATTCGTAACTGGGTTTACAACAACATTTTGACGTTGGTTATGAAGTTTGATAAAATGCACCTTTTAACACGTTAATGTCATTGTAAAGGCTCCCCGCAACGCGCGAGAGGTAATTATGGTCTTTCTATTAAAATACTTTTTAAATTTTATAAAGTCATAGTATGTGAGGCATATTGTTTAAATATGTTTTCTTATATGTACGTAAACACATTAATGTCATTGTCGCAACGAGTGTAATGAAGTTCGCAAACGCAACGCTACACGCGGTCCGACCGCAACTTCGATATAATCACACCAAGGGCGGGTAGGTGGGCGGCCGCACCCCATGAAAAAAAAGGTTTTACTGCTAATTTCTGTCGAAAATCCCAATCGCACCCCTTGAATTTTTTCAACCGCCCCCTTAGAAAAAAATATTATGAATTTATAAAAAAAAAAAAAAAAACACTGATTATTATGAAGGGTGGGAATTGGCTACAAAGTCCATTTTTCCTACAAAGTATAAAAAGTCATAAAACATCATAATGTCAACATAAAACACATTCAAAACCTACAAATAATAAAGTGAAGATTACTAAAACGTCATATTTATGGATTTGTGTTGTGTTTTTGGATGATAAGGCTTTGATTATCGAATGACTAACATTATTGTGTTTTATGTTGATTATCTTGTTGTGTTTTATATTCATAGTTCTACGATGGTGTGTTTGAAGTTTTTATGGACTGTTAGGGTTTGGATATTGTGTTTTAGTGATCTTCACTCTGTTATTTGTGGGTTTTGAGTGTGTTTTATGGCTGAAATTGTGATGTTTTATGACTTTGTACACCTTGTAGGAAAAATGGACTTTGTAGCCGAACCCCACCCTTATTATGAATATATAAGTATATAACACAATTTATATAATTATTCTTTAACCATTTATTTACTTTACTTAACCCTTTCTACAATATAATTTTATCAACCCAACTACCCAAGCCCAAAGATTGTGAACTAAATAAAATAACCCAAACCAACCCTCCCATGACCTATTCGAATTCCAAATCCCGCTCCAAAAAAATGCCCAACGACTACAGTCTACAGCGACTCACGACTGGACGGGTTTTTTGGCCGGAAAATCCAAATTCCGGCTGTTCTGAACATTATTACGCCGAATTCCTACTTAGAACGAGTATCCGTTCTTTATTGATTGTTTTCTTGTTTTATGTGGAGATTAGGAGAAAATATAAATGTATAAGGGTTTGATCTTTTTATGTCTTTTGTTGTTTTTTTAGTTGTTCTAAACTTTTAGTTAATGATTTTGTTGTTTTATTTTAAGCTTTGTTTGTTTAAATGATACTAATCAACATATAAAACTATGGCTTAAATGTTCAAAAATTATGGATGTTAGGATCTGAGTTTGGTTTTGATTGTGTTTTACGTTTGAATTTAAGATGAAGATGAATGAGTTGTGCAGCGGAATTAAGATGGAAGCAAACTTTTCATAATCAAACAGGAGAATTGCTTTTCACATACAAGTTTAACATTGAACCGAATGATTGAATTTAATTTCAACAACGATTACAATTTTGCAAGTATGCAACAAACTCCCCCTCAGCCTGAGCTCACAGTATTTGTTCGTGCAGGAAGAAGATAGTAAAAGAGCTAAATAGAACAGTGCATGGTACTGTTCTATTTATAGGCACGAGCAAACCACTGAAGCATCTAAGCTGACGTCACCATGAAAGTGACATCTAACCTCCTAACAAACTTTAACCTCTGATCTATACAACCTCTGCTTATGCTAACCACTGCTATTATATTTCATTACATAAAGATAACTACTGCTGCATCCTTCCACTGATGTGAACCCATCAGTACTTGTCATGATCAGCAGAGCTTGACTCAAGGCAGTAGATTGAGCAGCAGGGCTTTGGTCTTCATTAATCTTTGATCAGCAGTTGTTGGTCAGCAGATAGTAAAGATCAGTAGTTTGGAGGTCAGCAGATGTTGAAACCACTTTCAAGGGGAGAGACTTGTATACATAACATCTGCTTATTCTGGATCCACTGCTCTGATCCAGTTTTGGATTTAATTATCTGTTCCTTTGGTAGGGTTCAATCCCAACAATCTCCCCCTGGAACAGATAATGCCAAAACTCTTCATTATTGTGGAACTTTATTGCCTCATCAACAGTTCCCTTATCTGACCTTTAAGTTGTAACTCAAAGTCTACGGCATCTGTGTCATCTTCATCCCTACTAAGTGGAAGATCAAGGAGATCCTGCATATCTTCAAGACTTAGGCCAAGTGCTTGTTCCCTTGTTATTTTCTTCACTTCTCCACTAGACTTGAACAGAGTCAGTACATGGGTCTGTTTGTCAGTTTCCCACTTTAGTACTTTTGAGTCTGGTGGGTTTCTTGGGAGATTTTTATTAGATGAGGTGTTTGGAGATGTTGGCCTATTGATGACTGTCTGAGCAGTACTTGCAGGTTGATTCAGGCCAAGAGTTTCAGCTATCACTTCTTTAATACCTTCCTTCACAAGTTCATATCCTGCCATTAATTCTGCCATTGTTTCAGTATCCAACTGTTTTTGTGGCCTTCTCTTAAAGATGGCTGCACCAGCTGGAGCAGTGGCTCTCCTGATTTGCAGTTTTGGTGGTCTTTTTGCAACCTCTGCTTCAGGATAGTCAGGCTTTTGTGGAGCAGTAGGATCTGTCTTTCTTAATTTCTCCAAGCTTTTGTAAGTAGCCCTGACTTTATCTTCTTTCCATCTCATCACTTGATTTTTGGACCCATAATCAGCAGCAACCAATTCCTCTTTCATTCTCCTCAGCTCTACCTTTTTATCAAGTACATTCTTTTTGAATTTTACCCAGTCTGGAGGAGTGTGCTTGACCTTATTCTTGATCATATCTTGAATCCTGGCTGCTTCTTTTTCAAGCTCAGGGATGGTCCACTCTTTGTACATGTGTTTTTCTCCTTTGTACTTCTTGGTTGCCATGATGCTTTCAATGTAGTCTTTTCTCAGAGTTTCATTTGCTCTCTCTGAGATTTGCTGACAAACATTTTTTTGCAAACTGCTCTAAAGATCTGACTTGTGTGAGCAAGTATTGATAATTCTGCTGAATTTCTCTATCAGATTTCCCATGTGTATTTCTTTTTGAGATATCCTCTGCTTGCTTAGCCTTGATTTTCAAATATTCTTCAATATTGTTAGGCCTGGGATATCCTTCAAGAGATGGCAACTTCCTTTTAGCAGGGTCATCCTCATAGTAGAAAGATTTGATTTCTTCTCTGACTGCTATAAGTTCAAGAGGGAATTGAACACCTGCAGAAGGTAAGGGCTTTTGAATTTGAGCTGATGAGAGAGGGACAGGCTTGGGTATTGTAACAAGTGATAGAGTTTTTGAAGATGTTGGTGGTGGTGATGGAGAATCATCATCTGATATGAAAGTCCTTCTCCTTTTTATTATAGGAGAGGCAGATGATGTTTTGGGTGGATCAGTGGTGGTGTTTTTTATGGCAGTGGTTTGTGATTGACTAACAGCTGTTGAAACAACTGGTGTTTCAACCACTGTTGTCATTACAACAGATGTTGTAACATCTGATGTCTTCTGCTTTTTGACAGGAGGCGATGGTGGTGATGTTGTTTTTAGTGGTGATGGTGGTGGTGGTGGTAAGGCAGTGATTGTGGTGTGTGTTGAAGTGGTGTGTGTTGAAGTGATAGCAGATGTTGAAACAACTGGAGTACCAGCAGATGTTGATACAGCAGGAGTTACAACAACTGTTTGGGTAGAGGTTTGATGTTGGGGGCTTTTGGATGATGGTTTTGGAGTACGCTTTTTGAGTCTGGATGGTGTGGACTTGGGTTCCCTCACTTTTCTAGTGAGATTTCTTTTTGGCACAGGATTTTGAACATCCTTTGGCTCAAAACAACCCTGCGCATTCAGCTCCATGTAAGCTTTTTTCTCCTCATTCCATCTTGACATATCCTTTACCTCTCTGTCCCTTTTTACACTTGCTATAGCTTCATCAAGTGCATTTTGGGTAACATCAACCTTTTTGCTACCATCCGGCAAAGGAATTTTTCTGGTCATAGCATCCCTTTCTGGTTCAATGTAGAGACCATCTTCTATTCCTTTCTTTTTCCACTCTTGAATTTTCTCCCCCTTTTTGGCATTATCTGGGGGTAATTGATCAATAAAGAGAACAGTTCGAGGAGCAGTGCCAGTGGTTTCCAATATGTGGGCCTTGATAGCCTTGATGTCAGCTTGTGTGTTCTTGAACCTAGACTCCATTGTGTTTCTCAGCTCTTGTACATGTATTGCATGTTGCTGATCAGCCATTTTATTTGTTGTTGGAGAAAAGGTTGAAATAGATTCCAGAGCTCATTTGCAGCAGGTGCTTGTGGTGGAGCAGGTGCTTGAGGTGGAACAACAGTGGATTGAACCTTTTGTACTTTCAACAACTGTTGCAGCATTTCTTTGATTTCAGCAACCGAAGTATCCAGTTTTTCAACACGTTCCGTCAATTCAAGGTACTTTAAACCATCACCCAATTTAATGGGATCATCTGATTTCCCACTAGTAGTGGTTTTATCAGTGGTTGAGGTAGGGAGTGTACTCCAAACATTAACCACCGATGCCCCTTTTTCTTGGTACTGGGGTCTTCTTCCTTCAACACTTGACAACCTTTTGATGTTGCCAGTGGTCAAAACAAATCCACTGGTGGTTGGCAGAGGTGCTATGAAAGGAATTGCCTCCAAGGAAGTCTTATTGATGTAACCACTGTCCAAGTGCAAACCAGTGGGTTCAGCACTTGTAGTGGCTGCTTCACTTGGATTACCACCAAGAGTTACTTGTAACTCAAGGGGTGTAACCTCTTCAAGCATTGTTGGTGGGTTAACTATGATTGATACATCAGACCCAGTCATTGGTTGAAGTATATTCTCATTGACAGGTGATTGAGAAGGACTGGTTTGTGCCTGGTTCAAATCAATAGCATCCAACAAAAGTTTAGTTGGTGGGGGAATTGTGGATGTGATGTTTGGTGTAGAAAGAGAATTTGCCCCGGGCATTGGGCTGTGGATGATGGAAGCAAGTGATTCCAGAGCATCATAGTGTGGTGTCCCTATATGTACAACCTGTTCTTTTTGAGAAGAAGCAGGAGGAGTTTCGGTTATGGGTTGAGATATTTGTACCAACTGCTGTGAGGAAGCAGCAGCAGTGGTTTCTTGTGACTTTTGTGCTGTCACAGGCAGTTGCTCTGGTATCTCATCCTCCAGAGTTGCCTTTTTGATGGGTTTGGGGGGTTTTTGAGTTTTCTTTTTGTTTGGCTTTTTGGTGATTGTAGGTGTGGGTTTCAAAGCAGTTGTTTTGCTACTTTGATCACCTTGAGCAGTGGGCTCAGCAGCAGATACCTGAGGAGCAGTGGTAGCTGCTAAATTCTGCTCAGGCACCTCTGCTTGTGTTTTGCAAGGTGTTGACATTCTTGTAAAAGTTTCAGCAGTTAAGCTGTTTATTTGAATAGATTCACCTTGTTTTATTGCAGCAGCATCATTCTTACCAAGTTTTTTTCAAAATAGTAACTTAAAAATCTTGGAAAAAGTAAGAATGGCTTTGTTTCAACATTTTTAACCAGATCATAAAAGATTACCTGAGAATAGTTAAAATTTTCTTTTTGAAGAATAGCATACCCTAGGTTTTGAATCTTTAATGGTATTTCATTAAAAGCAGTGGTTTTGTTTGAAACACACATTAGGAGGGTATGGAATAAAAATCTTGTTGCAGGGGGGAAGAAACCTTTTTGTAAGGTATCCCTTTTCATCATTGTATCTGCATACCCTCTTTCAATAAAGTCAATTTTTAACTCGTTTTTAGGGAAAGAAGTTATACCTTTCTGATCATCGAGTTGAAAGACCTCTGAGATGGATTGTGGTGTGATTTTAATATGTAACACCCCGAAAACGGCTTTGGTAATCAAACCACGTTAATAGTAAAGACGGGTAAAATACCTCTAGTGGTAAAAATTTACCCGGTAAATATTAGGATTTAAATAATTAATCCTAATAATAAATAAAAAGTGAATAAAAGCTTTTAAGAAATAAAAGCTTAGAAGGCCCGAGTTAACGGGACCTAAAATAAACTTAGTCATAAATATTCCCGAACCCGCTAAGTTAACTAGGAGTATTTAACCTAGTTAATAAGTGGGAAAATTGTTAAAAGAAATAAGTAGGTTGTGACCTACTTAATAACGAACCAAACACGAGGGGTTAAAGCGGGATAACTAGAAAAGTTATTTAATAAAAACAAACACAAACACACACACACAGTGTGTGTTCTGGATCGAGCTCAGGGGCGACCAAGAAGGGTCAAACCCTAATCAACACAATTTCATCAAATTGAAGGGGAAAATCAAGTCCAAATCAAAATCCGAGTATGAATTAGTGATCTCCATTGAAAAAGGAGTCATGAGGTATGTAAATTTCTTGAGAAATCTCTAATTGAAATTCTGAGCAAACCTAGAGAACTCGAATCTGAACTTGCATGTTTGTTGTTTGGATGAAATTAGTGATGAAACTATGTCTAGGAGTAAACCCTAGTCATGTACTTGTTGAATTGATGTTCATGGTTGTGAATCCATGATCATACACTCATGTGTCAAGTGGGTTTTGATTATGTAGTAAAGATGATGATGTACACATGTTTAAAAACATCATAGTTGCTAGTAGGAACAAGATACTTGAACAATTTGCAAGTTTGAGTAATTGATCATAAGTGATAGTGGTGATTTTTGATGTTAATCTTGGTAAAAATAACTAGTTAGGAACTAGTTAGTAAATATGTAAAATCATGCACATTAGGTGTTTGTTAAAATGCCTAAATGAGAACTAAGTGTTGATAATGTGCCTAATTGAGTCTTGTGAACTTGATAGTGCAATCATATGTGTTAATTGGTGATTTGACTTTTAAATAGTCAAACCGACCATTAATAAGATCGAATGGTAATTGTGATAGAAAATATGTAAGATGGAATAGTCATAGTTAATGTGACTAATATAACCGTCTTACGAATTATGATGATAGTTTAACGCTTGACAAGCTAGGTGGAGGCTTGGAAAGGAAGCGGGTCAAACGAAGCAAGAATGGCGGAAAAGCATAATTCGGATGCAAGGTAAGTATAGCTTACACTAGTCTTAAATTGTGGAATGTTTTCTTATCATATAAATTATGAATGAGATATCTAAACAATTGAAATATGATGTTCCGTCGTGTAGTCGAACGGAACAAGAAAATCAAAGATGATAGAAACCATAATAATGGTTAAAAAGAAGTAAATCGATAAATTGGTCATATTATGTCGAAAGAAATACACGGTTTATATTTAAAATTACCGTACGGTGTTAAACGGGGAGAGTCAAGTAGAGGGGGTGATAATAAATATCATTTCGCAAAGATAAATGGCCAATTCGGCCAAACGGGTCAAAAGGTGTAGACAACACCTTTTGACTATATAGACTAATGATTCTTTTGTCGAGTCATATGCTTACAGGAATAGATATCCAATGGATATTCGCATCGTTCTTAATTAGCAAATATAAAGCAAGGTATTAAAATCGGGTCTATTTGTTGATCCGAGCCAGGTACGCTTATTTATGATGTATGTAAAAGTGCTAATTTGGTCGAATAATTGGTGATAGCCCTTCATTGTAAAAGAAGGACCAAAATCGACCAAAACGCCCTTGTAGGTTAAATTGAACAAACAACTCTTAGAGGTTGTTTGGAAAGGAGTCTTATGATTAAACAAAAGTTTAGAACGAGTACGGGTAGTGAAAGATGTAATTCTTGGGCCAAAAGACTCCATATGAGTCTTTGCCGTAAAATGATATTTCAAGAGGTATAAATTCGGAACACATAGATATCTACTTTAAATCCAACACACATTTAGTTGTGATGGAAGAGTACTAGATAAGAGATATATGTTACAACGCTAGACTAGAATGAAAGCGAAATTGAGCTTAAAAGTGCTTAAAATATCCTTAACGGGTCAAAATAAGCATACTAGTGAAAACGGGTTTAAATTGTGTAATAAACCTATGATTAGAACCTAATATGGTATATCACAATTATTTGATGAAGTGTATGAAATATAGGAATCAAATAAATACGTTTGTTTGATAAAATGCATAACCGGATCAAAATTTGGTATAAAGGGTAATAAGCCGAAGACTTAGAAGTCTTAAATTTTGTTAAGCCGAATGTCGGATTTTAACTCCAAATGATGGAGAATCAATTACAAACACGTAGGAAGAAACGGTAGGCCAAACGGAAAAGCGGTTTGAAAGATACGGAAGATTTCGTGTCAAATTACGGCAAAAATGGAAAACTGGATGCAGGGTCCACCGTAAATTACGGTGCCACTGTAATTTACGGTGGAGATGAAAAGCCTTACGGTGGCCCCCTACTGGTTTACGGTAGGGGCATGTAAAACCAGTGGCCACCGTAAATTACGGTGCCACCGTAATTTACGGTGGAGGTCAGGTTGAAATTTTTTGTTTTTGTTATCAATTGTTTCTCGGACTCGTTTAGACACGTTTTAAGTCCTGTATGACTAAAGCATTTCATGTTTATGAAATGTAGGTACACCTTGGATGCCGGAAGAAGATCAAGCTCAACGAAGAACCGAACACGATATAGATACACGCTTCCGCACTTTGCCATGTTGTAAATCACCTAGGGTCAAAACCAGTAAAACATTAGTTTTGACTTTGATACATAAGGATTAAACATATGATCACGTGATGTAGAATAACTCATGATTTGTAAAAGTTTTAATAAACCCGTATTTTTATAACATGTGTAGTTTTAACTACACATCTAATCGTTGGTAATTACATACAAAATCGTTAATTAGTAACTAGGGTGTTACAAGTTGGTATCAGAGCCTTGGTTTAAGAGATCCGAGTATGGTGGGGAGGAACCATGCTTGGACTTAAACCTTATGCTCTTGACAAAGAATAGTGTTCGGTTCGAGGCTTGATCGCAAATCCGGTAAGTACAAGTACGTTAATAGTTAGTATGCTAAAGTGTTGTAAACAACACATAGAGCTATCGTGTGGTATATGTTACCCTAATTTAAATGATTGATATGGTTGACGAAAATACGCGCGTTGACGCGTATAGTAGAAAAAGCCTTGTATTATAATACGGGCGATTATTGAAGTTGACATTACTAACTCTTGTGAATGTTTTAATTGAAGGACACTCGCGTCTGAAGATGACGGGAGTTGAACGAATTATGGATATGATGATGGAACGGTACGAGGTATGACAGGAAGAGCATACTCATCAAGGACCAAAATCGCGTAACGGTCGCGAACGAGGTTAATAGCAAGGAACGCCCGTAGGGGCAAACATTGCAAGGTGCACATTTTAAATAATCGCACAATTAGCAATATGCAACAAACACGTAGAGAATGATCGTTGCATGGGTAAATTAGAAACTTGGAAAGCCTGAACAGAAATACATATCCAGGATATAATTTCCAAGAAAACTGAATAGAGGCGTTACTTACATAGGGCGTGATGTGAAAACTATAAAAAGGTCATGTACGTCATGTGTTAAATCGCTTACTCTGGCCAAGTAAGTAGTGGCATATGATACCACGAGTTTCTTATAGCGGACACATTTACATCCGATGTAGTAAGGGCGGAGTAAATGGGACTAATTAAAAAGTACCCAAATGAATCAGATAAGCAAAATATTTGATAATAATGTAAACGCACAACCGAGTGACTGAAGCGTATTACATCAGGATAATGAGCCCGAGCGAAGGGACAAAGAAGCATGTAAAATGATTTAGACAAGTATTGGGAAGGAGTGTACTTACACTCGAACCCATAAAACGCAAGCATGTAAAATGATTTAGACAAGTATTGGGAAGGAGTGTACTTACACTCGAACCCATAAAACGCAAGCATGTAAAATGATTTAGACAAGTATTGGGAGGGAGTGTACTTACACTCGAACCCATAAAACGCAAGCATGTAAAATGATTTAGACAAGTATTGGGAAGGAGTGTACTTACACTCGAACCCATAAAACGCAAACATGAAAAATGATTTAGACAAGCAATGGGAGGGAGTGTACTTGCACTCGAACCCGGAAAATGCAAATATGTCCCTTAACGGGTCATTTTTGTAAAACGTCGAACTTAAAGACAAAGTCAGAATATAAAAATGAAGCGAGGTCTTAATGCATACCGGGAGGATTGCAATAATAACGACTTTGGTAAAACACCCGGTTGATGGGTAAGAATTAAACACATGCGTAAACCGAGAAACGAGAACATGAATTTAAAGTCAAAAGACTCGGATTATGAGTTATGACTAAAAGACCATAAAAATTTCGTAAACAGA
Source organism: Helianthus tuberosus (assembly GCA_030545235.1). Taxonomy (NCBI): domain Eukaryota; kingdom Viridiplantae; phylum Streptophyta; class Magnoliopsida; order Asterales; family Asteraceae; genus Helianthus; species Helianthus tuberosus. The sequence goes on from CM060432.1 coordinate 143,224,506, forward strand.
AATTCTGATAATTATATTCAACTATTTTGAGATTGAACGGGTTGAATAAAGTATAATGCTTGAAGGCGTAAGTAAGCGCAAGCCGGATAACGGTAAGCTTGAGACAAATGAATTTCAAACGTAAAAAGAGTGCTTTGACACCAAAGAGATATTTTAATAAGACACGAGTAAAAAGAGTGATCTATGGGATCAACATAACCTTTAGGGTTATAAACAAATGAGAGATATAGGGACTAAAACGACCCACGGGTCATGATTAGAAAGAAGTTATAAGGACTTCGCCTTAAAGAGGTGAATGTCTAATCAAAAATAGCCCATAAGGCTAAGTGATAAAACCTACGGGTTAGATGGAATAAAGCGAGGAAATCAGTTAAGAATCCCCGCATAAAAACTAAGACTGTAAAGGATTAAATTACGGACTGTCAATATCCCAGTATGGATGATTGACACAAGTTAAAGAAAAGATCCTAAAACTAAAACTTCGGTTTTAGTAAGAAATAATGTTTTTACAAACATAAATTCTGATAGGAATTTAAATAGTAAGCATGAAAGATACAAGTCTTGACACTGATAGGCGCAAGATGATATATTCGAAAAGTGATATTCTCAAAAATGAAAGGTTGATATAAATTAAACATGATGTAACACAATCACGGTCAAGAAATGTAATGTGAAGTAGAATCACAATATATCCAAGCAAGCGGTAAAAAGGAACTGGGCAAATAAGTCTAGTTAATGAAACCGGTTAAAGTCAGCAATTTAAGTTAAGAAATTTGGTTCGCTTGTAAACGGTAAATTCGGTATAACTAAACCGAATAAGTAAATTTGAAAATAAAAGGAATTGTTGCTAGAAGTGAAAGATTTCACTAGAAACCTTTAAACGGGTCAAAGTAATGGATTCATAAAGAATTCGATAGTATATGAAAGCGATGAATATCGCTAAGTTAATTAAACTAGTGGAAATAACGAGATTACGTTATTTCCAGTCGCATTATGTCATGTAAGATATGTAGATGATTAATAACCAAAAGAATATTACCATACTTTTCTGGTAATACTAACAATCGGTTAAGATTTGAGAAATGCTTAATTGATTATCGAGAGCAAATACATGTAGTTGAACTCGATAAATTAAGTAAGAAAAGGTTTCGAGGACGAAACCTCTTTAAGGGGGGTAGACTTGTAACACCCCGAAAACGGCTTTGGTAATCAAACCACGTTAATAGTAAAGACGGGTAAAATACCTCTAGTGGTAAAAATTTACCCGGTAAATATTAGGATTTAAATAATTAATCCTAATAATAAATAAAAAGTGAATAAAAGCTTTTAAGAAATAAAAGCTTAGAAGGCCCGAGTTAACGGGACCTAAAATAAACTTAGTCATAAATATTCCCGAACCCGCTAAGTTAACTAGGAATATTTAACCTAGTTAATAAGTGGGAAAATTGTTAAAAGAAATAAGTAGGTTGTGACCTACTTAATAACGAACCAAACACGAGGGGTTAAAGCGGGATAACTAGAAAAGTTATTTAATAAAAACAAACACAAACACACACACACAGTGTGTGTTCTGGATCGAGCTCAGGGGCGACCAAGAAGGGTCAAACCCTAATCAACACAATTTCATCAAATTGAAGGGGAAAATCAAGTCCAAATCAAAATCCGAGTATGAATTAGTGATCTCCATTGAAAAAGGAGTCATGAGGTATGTAAATTTCTTGAGAAATCTCTAGTTGAAATTCTGAGCAAACCTAGAGAACTCGAATCTGAACTTGCATGTTTGTTGTTTGGATGAAATTAGTGATGAAACTATGTCTAGGAGTAAACCTTAGTCATGTACTTGTTGAATTGATGTTCATGGTTGTGAATCCATGATCATACACTCATGTGTCAAGTGGGTTTTGATTATGTAGTAAAGATGATGATGTACACATGTTTAAAAACATCATAGTTGCTAGTAGGAACAAGATACTTGAACAATTTGCAAGTTTGAGTAATTGATCATAAGTGATAGTGGTGATTTTTGATGTTAATCTTTTGTAAAAATAACTAGTTAGTAAATATGTAAAATCATGCACATTAGGTGTTTGTTAAAATGCCTAAATGAGAACTAAGTGTTGATAATGTGCCTAATTGAGTCTTGTGAACTTGATAGTGCAATCATATGTGTTAATTGGTGATTTGACTTTTAAATAGTCAAACCGACCATTAATAAGATCGAATGGTAATTGTGATAGAAAATATGTAAGATGGAATAGTCATAGTTAATGATGACTAATATAACCGTCTTACGAATTATGATGATAGTTTGACGCTTGACAAGCTAGGTGGAGGCTTGGAAAGGAAGCGGGTCAAACGAAGCAAGAATGGCGGAAAAGCATAATTCGGATGCAAGGTAAGTATAGCTTACACTAGTCTTAAATTGTGGAATGTTTTCTTATCATATAAATTATGAATGAGATATCTAAACAATTGAAATATGATGTTCCGTCGTGTAGTCGAACGGAACAAGAAAATCAAAGATGATAGAAACCATAATAATGGTTAAAAAGAAGTAAATCGATAAATTGGTCATATTATGTCGAAAGAAATACACGGTTTATATTTAAAATTACCGTACGGTGTTAAACGGGGAGAGTCAAGTAGATGAGGTGATAATAAATATCATTTCGCAAAGATAAATGGTCAATTCGGCCAAACGGGTCAAAAGGTGTAGACAACACCTTTTGACTATTTAGACTAATGACTATTTTGTCGAGTCATATGCTTACAGGAATAGATATCCAATGGATATTCGCATCGTTCTTAATTAGCAAATATAAAGCAAGGTATTAAAATCGGGTCTATTTGTTGATCCGAGCCAGGTACGCTTATTTATGATGTATGTAAAAGTGCTAATTTGGTCGAATAATTGGTGATAGCCCTTCATTGTAAAAGAAGGACCAAAATCGACCAAAACGCCCTTGTAGGTTAAATTGAACAAACAACTCTTAGAGGTTGTTTGGAAAGGAGTCTTATGATTAAACAAAAGTTTAGAACGAGTACGGGTAGTGAAAGATGTAATTCTTGGGCCAAAAGACTCCATATGAGTCTTTGCCGTAAAATGATATTTCAAGAGGTATAAATTCGGAACACATAGATATCTACTTTAAATCCAACACACATTTAGTTGTGATGGAAGAGTACTAGATAAGAGATATATGTTACAACGCTAGACTAGAATGAAAGCGAAATTGAGCTTAAAAGTGCTTAAAATATCCTTAACGGGTCAAAATAAGCATACTAGTGAAAACGGGTTTAAATTGTGTAATAAACCTATGATTAGAACCTAATATGGTATATCACAATTATTTGATGAAGTGTATGAAATATAGGAATCAAATAAATACGTTTGTTTGATAAAATGCATAACCGGGTCAAAATTTGGTATAAAGGGTAATAAGCCGAAGACTTAGAAGTCTTAAATTTTGTTAAGCCGAATGTCGGATTTTAACTCCAAATGATGGAGAATCAAATTACAAACACGTAGGAAGAAACGGTAGGCCAAACGGACAAGCGGTTTGAAAGATACGGAAGATTTCGTGTCAAATTACGGCAAAAATGGAAAACTGGATGCAGGGTCCACCGTAAATTACGGTGCCACTGTAATTTACGGTGGAGATGAAAAGCCTTACGGTGGCCCCCTACTGGTTTACGGTAGGGGCATGTAAAACCAGTGGCCACCGTAAATTACGGTGCCACCGTAATTTACGGTGGAGGTCAGGTTGAAATTTTTTGTTTTTGTTATCAATTGTTTCTCGGACTCGTTTAGACACGTTTTAAGTCCTGTATGACTAAAGCATTTCATGTTTATGAAATGTAGGTACACCTTGGATGCCGGAAGAAGATCAAGCTCAACGAAGAACCGAACACGATATAGATACACGCTTCCGCACTTTGCCATGTTGTAAATCACCTAGGGTCAAAACCAGTAAAACATTAGTTTTGACTTTGATACATAAGGATTAAACATATGATCACGTGATGTAGAATAACTCATGATTTGTAAAAGTTTTAATAAACCCGTATTTTTATAACATGTGTAGTTTTAACTACACATCTAATCGTTGGTAATTACATACAAAATCGTTAATTAGTAACTAGGGTGTTACAAGTTGGTATCAGAGCCTTGGTTTAAGAGATCCGAGTATGGTGGGGAGGAACCATGCTTGGACTTAAACCTTATGCTCTTGACAAAGAATAGTGTTCGGTTCGAGGCTTGATCGCAAATCCGGTAAGTACAAGTACGTTAATAGTTAGTATGCTAAAGTGTTGTAAACAACACATAGAGCTATCGTGTGGTATATGTTACCCTAATTTAAATGATTGATATGGTTGATGAAAATACGCGCGTTGACGCATATAGTAGAAAAAGCCTTGTATTATAATACGGGCGATTATTGAAGTTGACATTACTAACTCTTGTGAATGTTTTAATTGAAGGACACTCGCGTCTGAAGATGACGGGAGTTGAACGAATTATGGATATGATGATGGAACGGTACGAGGTATGACAGGAAGAGCATACTCATCAAGGACCAAAATCGCGTAACGGTCGCGAACGAGGTTAATAGCAAGGAACGCCCGTAGGGGCAAACATTGCAAGGTGCATATTTTAAATAATCGCACAATTAGCAATATGCAACAAACACGTAGAGAATGATCGTTGCATGGGTAAATTAGAAACTTGGAAAGCCTGAACAGAAATACATATCCATGATATAATTTCCAAGAAAACTGAATAGAGGCGTTACTTACATAGGGCGTGATGTGAAAACTATAAAAAGGTCGTGTACGTCATGTGTTAAATCGCTTACTCTGGCCAAGTAAGTAGTGGCATATGATACCACGAGTTTCTTATAGCGGACACATTTACATCCGATGTAGTAAGGGCGGAGTAAATGGGACTAATTAAAAAGTACCCAAATGAATCAGATAAGCAAAATATTTGATAATAATGTAAACGCACAACCGAGTGACTGAAGCGTATTACATCAGGATAATGAGCCCGAGCGAAGGGACAAAGAAGCATGTAAAATGATTTAGACAAGTATTGGGAAGGAGTGTACTTACACTCGAACCCATAAAACACAAGCATGTAAAATGATTTAGACAAGTATTGGGAAGGAGTGTACTTACACTCGAACCCATAAAACGCAAGCATGTAAAATGATTTAGACAAGTATTGGGAGGGAGTGTACTTACACTCGAACCCATAAAACGCAAGCATGTAAAATGATTTAGACAAGTATTGGGAAGGAGTGTACTTACACTCGAACCCATAAAACGCAAACATGAAAAATGATTTAGACAAGCAATGGGAGGGAGTGTACTTGCACTCGAACCCGGAAAATGCAAATATGTCCCTTAACGGGTCATTTTTGTAAAACGTCGAACTTAAAGACAAAGTCAGAATATAAAAATGAAGCGAGGTCTTAATGCATACCGGGAGGATTGCAATAATAACGACTTTGGTAAAACACCCGGTTGATGGGTAAGAATTAAACACATGCGTAAACCGAGAAACGAGAACATGAATTTAAAGTCAAAAGACTCGGATTATGAGTTATGACTAAAAGACCATAAAAATTTCGTAAACAGAAATTCTGATAATTATATTCAACTATTTTGAGATTGAACGGGTTGAATAAAGTATAATGCTTGAAGGCGTAAGTAAGCGCAAGCCGGATAACGGTAAGCTTGAGACAAATGAATTTCAAACGTAAAAAGAGTTCTTTGACACCAAAGAGATATTTTAATAAGACACGAGTAAAAAGAGTGATCTACGGGATCAACATAACCTTTAGGGTTATAAACAAATGAGAGATATAGGGACTAAAACGACCCACGGGTCATGATTAGAAAGAAGTTATAAGGACTTCGCCTTAAAGAGGTGAATGTCTAATCAAAAATAGCCCATAAGGCTAAGTGATAAAACCTACGGGTTAGATGGAATAAAGCGAGGAAATCAGTTAAGAATCCCCGCATAAAAACTAAGACTGTAAAGGATTAAATTACGGACTGTCAATATCCCAGTATGGATGATTGACACAAGTTAAAGAAAAGATCCTAAAACTAAAACTTCGGTTTTAGTAAGAAATAATGTTTTTACAAACATAAATTCTGATAGGAATTTAAATAGTAAGCATGAAAGATACAAGTCTTGACACTGATAGGCGCAAGATGATATATTCGAAAAGTGATATTCTCAAAAATGAAAGGTTGATATAAATTAAACATGATGTAACACAATCACGGTCAAGAAATGTAATGTGAAGTAGAATCACAATATATCCAAGCAAGCGGTAAAAAGGAACTGGGCAAATAAGTCTAGTTAATGAAACCGGTTAAAGTCAGCAATTTAAGTTAAGAAATTTGGTTCGCTTGTAAACGGTAAATTCGGTATAACTAAACCGAATAAGTAAATTTGAAAATAAAAGGAATTGTTGCTAGAAGTGAAAGATTTCACTAGAAACCTTTAAACGGGTCAAAGTAATGGATTCATAAAGAATTCGATAGTATATGAAAGCGAGGAATATCGCTAAGTTAATTAAACTAGTGGAAATAACGAGATTACGTTATTTCCAGTCGCATTATGTCATGTAAGATATGTAGATGATTAATAACCAAAAGAATATTACCATACTTTTCTGGTAATACTAACAATCGGTTAAGATTTGAGAAATGCTTAATTGATTATCGAGAGCAAATACATGGAGTTGAACTCGATAAATTAAGTAAGAAAAGGTTTCGAGGACGAAACCTCTTTAAGGGGGGTAGACTTGTAACACCCCGAAAACGGCTTTGGTAATCAAACCACGTTAATAGTAAAGACGGGTAAAATACCTCTAGTGGTAAAAATTTACCCGGTAAATATTAGGATTTAAATAATTAATCCTAATAATAAATAAAAAGTGAATAAAAGCTTTTAAGAAATAAAAGCTTAGAAGGCCCGAGTTAACGGGACCTAAAATAAACTTAGTCATAAATATTCCCGAACCCGCTAAGTTAACTAGGAATATTTAACCTAGTTAATAAGTGGGAAAATTGTTAAAAGAAATAAGTAGGTTGTGACCTACTTAATAACGAACCAAACACGAGGGGTTAAAGCGGGATAACTAGAAAAGTTATTTAATAAAAACAAACACAAACACACACACACAGTGTGTGTTCTGGATCGAGCTCAGGGGCGACCAAGAAGGGTCAAACCCTAATCAACACAATTTCATCAAATTGAAGGGGAAAATCAAGTCCAAATCAAAATCCGAGTATGAATTAGTGATCTCCATTGAAAAAGGAGTCATGAGGTATGTAAATTTCTTGAGAAATCTCTAGTTGAAATTCTGAGCAAACCTAGAGAACTCGAATCTGAACTTGCATGTTTGTTGTTTGGATGAAATTAGTGATGAAACTATGTCTAGGAGTAAACCTTAGTCATGTACTTGTTGAATTGATGTTCATGGTTGTGAATCCATGATCATACACTCATGTGTCAAGTGGGTTTTGATTATGTAGTAAAGATGATGATGTACACATGTTTAAAAACATCATAGTTGCTAGTAGGAACAAGATACTTGAACAATTTGCAAGTTTGAGTAATTGATCATAAGTGATAGTGGTGATTTTTGATGTTAATCTTGGTAAAAATAACTAGTTAGGAACTAGTTAGTAAATATGTAAAATCATGCACATTAGGTGTTTGTTAAAATGCCTAAATGAGAACTAAGTGTTGATAATGTGCCTAATTGAGTCTTGTGAACTTGATAGCGCAATCATATGTGTTAATTGTTGATTTGACTTTTAAATAGTCAAACCGACCATTAATAAGATCGAATGGTAATTGTGATAGAAAATATGTAAGATGGAATAGTCATAGTTAATGTGACTAATATAACCGTCTTACGAATTATGATGATAGTTTGACGCTTGACAAGCTAGGTGGAGGCTTGGAAAGGAAGCGGGTCAAACGAAGCAAGAATGGCGGAAAAGCATAATTCGGATGCAAGGTAAGTATAGCTTACACTAGTCTTAAATTGTGGAATGTTTTCTTATCATATAAATTATGAATGAGATATCTAAACAATTGAAATATGATGTTCCGTCGTGTAGTCGAACGGAACAAGAAAATCAAAGATGATAGAAACCATAATAATGGTTAAAAAGAAGTAAATCGATAAATTGGTCATATTATGTCGAAAGAAATACACGGTTTATATTTAAAATTACCGTACGGTGTTAAACGGGGAGAGTCAAGTAGAGGAGGTGATAATAAATATCATTTCGCAAAGATAAATGGTCAATTCGGCCAAACGGGTCAAAAGGTGTAGACAACACCTTTTGACTATTTAGACTAATGACTCTTTTGTCGAGTCATATGCTTACAGGAATAGATATCCAATGGATATTCGCATCGTTCTTAATTAGCAAATATAAAGCAAGGTATTAAAATCGGGTCTATTTGTTGATCCGAGCCAGGTACGCTTATTTATGATGTATGTAAAAGTGCTAATTTGGTCGAATAATTGGTGATAGCCCTTCATTGTAAAAGAAGGACCAAAATCGACCAAAACGCCCTTGTAGGTTAAATTGAACAAACAACTCTTAGAGGTTGTTTGGAAAGGAGTCTTATGATTAAACAAAAGTTTAGAACGAGTACGGGTAGTGAAAGATGTAATTCTTGGGCCAAAAGACTCCATATGAGTCTTTGCCGTAAAATGATATTTCAAGAGGTATAAATTCGGAACACATAGATATCTACTTTAAATCCAACACACATTTAGTTGTGATGGAAGAGTACTAGATAAGAGATATATGTTACAACGCTAGACTAGAATGAAAGCGAAATTGAGCTTAAAAGTGCTTAAAATATCCTTAACGGGTCAAAATAAGCATACTAGTGAAAACGGGTTTAAATTGTGTAATAAACCTATGATTAGAACCTAATATGGTATATCACAATTATTTGATGAAGTGTATGAAATATAGGAATCAAATAAATACGTTTGTTTGATAAAATGCATAACCGGGTCAAAATTTGGTATAAAGGGTAATAAGCCGAAGACTTAGAAGTCTTAAATTTTGTTAAGCCGAATGTCGGATTTTAACTCCAAATGATGGAGAATCAAATTACAAACACGTAGGAAGAAACGGTAGGCCAAACGGACAAGCGGTTTGAAAGATACGGAAGATTTCGTGTCAAATTACGGCAAAAATGGAAAACTGGATGCAGGGTCCACCGTAAATTACGGTGCCACTGTAATTTACGGTGGAGATGAAAAGCCTTACGGTGGCCCCCTACTGGTTTACGGTAGGGGCATGTAAAACCAGTGGCCACCGTAAATTACGGTGCCACCGTAATTTACGGTGGAGGTCAGGTTGAAATTTTTTGTTTTTGTTATCAATTGTTTCTCGGACTCGTTTACACACGTTTTAAGTCCTGTATGACTAAAGCATTTCATGTTTATGAAATGTAGGTACACCTTGGATGCCGGAAGACGATCAAGCTCAACGAAGAACCGAACACGATATAGATACACGCTTCCGCACTTTGCCATGTTGTAAATCACCTAGGGTCAAAACCAGTAAAACATTAGTTTTGACTTTGATACATAAGGATTAAACATATGATCACGTGATGTAGAATAACTCATGATTTGTAAAAGTTTTAATAAACCCGTATTTTTATAACATGTGTAGTTTTAACTACACATCTAATCGTTGGTAATTACATACAAAATCGTTAATTAGTAACTAGGGTGTTACATAATAGCTTTACCCTTTAGAGAAGAGTTAATGGCTATGACAGTCTCGCCTTGTTTGTCAAGGGTTACATTTTTCCAGAACTCCCTTTGGGTCGCCAAGTAAATGGGTGCATCTGCTATAAGCAAAGTTTTATACTTTGACGCAGACATGAGATCAATGATGGAATCAAAAGCATCGGTGGTGCCGGGTTTTGTGAGAAGACCCAGAAGGTTGTGAGATGGTTTGTGCGGAATTTCAGTAGGTTTGGCCTTTTGAGAGGCTTCTTTTGAGGATGTTTTGGAAGTGGGTTTTGCAGATGGCTTCGATTTTGTCATTTTGGAGATGATGATCGAAGAAGGTTGTGAAGAAATTTGAGGAAATGAGATGAAAAACTGCTTTGAGAAGAGAATTTTTTGAGAATTCAATTCGACAGTAAAACCCTGTTTGGGTTTTGAATGGGGATTTTATGGAGAAAAAGTGAATGCTGACGTGGTAGCGGTTACAAAAGGTCTGACCGCTATGTATTGTCCACGTGCCAACCCCTGATGAAATGGAGGACAGTACTTTTATGAAAACTACTGATGAAGGCAGTGGTTACAACGATAACAAATGGAAGCAGTGGGTGATTTTCACTATTAGTAGATAGCACATCAGTGGATAAAACACTGATTTTGAGCATCAGTGCTTATCAGGAAAATGAGAGAGCAGGGGTTGACTTTTAGCAGTGGACAGACTTTGAAGTAGAGCAGACTTTTGAACAATCAGTGGTTATGGCAGACTTTTAAGGATTTTAATGAAAATTTCATTTTTAGCTATTTTTAAGGATGGATTTTTGATTTTCTGAAAACATTTTAATGTTTTTATTCATAGAAAAACAAGATTTTGCTTGTTATTCCATGTTTCGCATGCCAATCCTAGAGACCAAGCTTTCAAAGGTGGATGTATCTAATGCTTTTGTGAGCACATCCGCCAGCTGGTCTTTAGTTGGAACATGATGCAGAGAAATCAAACCTTTTTCATAGCAATCCCTTACAAAGTGATGTCTGATGTCGATGTGCTTGGTGGTTGAATGAGAAACTGGATTTTTGATGATATTTTCTGCTGCCTGGCTATCCAACATGAGAGGTGTCTTTAAGGCAGTGATACCAAAATCCAGCAACTGATTTTGAAGCCACAGGAGTTGGGTTGTACAGCTTGCAGCAGCAATGTATTCAGCTTCAGCAGTGGATGTTGAAACAGCTGCTTGTTTTTTGCTTTGCCATGAAACTAGGCAATCACCTAGAAACTGGCACCCTCCTGATGTGGACTTCCTTATGGTGTTACATCCAGCAAAGTCACTGTCTGAAAATCCTGAAAGCTTGATATTCCCATTAGCTGGATACCAGATACCAAGTGTGGGAGCATTTTTTATGTATCTGAATATTCTTTTTACAACAATAAGGTTGGATTTTCTAGGGGCTGATTGACTTCTTGCACAAACACATGTTGCAAACATGATGTCTGGCCTAGATGCAGTTAGGTACAACAAAGACCCAATCATGCTTCTATATAGAGTTTGGTCAATCAGCTCATCTTTTTCATTAGACATGACTAGCTTATTTGTTGCCATGGGTGTGCTGCATGGTTTACAATCATTCATATCAAATTTGTTTAAAAGTTCTTTACCATATTTGCTTTGATGAATGAAAGTTCCATTTTGCATTTGCTGAACTTGGAGACCAAGAAAGCATTGCAGCTCACCCATTGCACTCATTTCAAACTCAGCTGTCATGAGTTCCCTAAACTCTTCACACATTTTATTACATGTGCTTCCAAAAATAATGTCATCCACATAAATTTGGACAATCATTAAATCCTTTCCTCTCCATTTTAGAAACAGTGTTTTATCAATGGTACCTCTTTTGAAACCATTTGAGAGTAGAAAGGTGGAAAGAGTTTCATACCAGGCCCTAGGTGCTTGTTTCAGGCCATACAAAGCTTTGTTTAGCTTGTAGACATGATCTGGATAAAATGGATCCTCAAAACCTGGAGGTTGACAAACATACACCTCTTCTTGAATTGTACCATAGAGGAAAGCACTTTTGATATCCATCTGAAACACCTTCATGTTTTGGTTGACAGCAAAGGCCAGGAACAGTCTTATAGCTTCCAATCTTGCTACAGGGGCGAATGTTTCATCATAATCAATCCCCTCTTCCTGTCTGTAACCTTGAACCACAAGCCTGGCTTTATTCTTGACAACAATGCCCCTTTCATCAGTTTTGTTTTTGAAGACCCACATTGTGCCGATGGGACTTACATCTTGTGGCAGTGGTACAAGCTCCCATACTTGTTGTCTTTTAAACTGTTGGAGCTCTTCTTGCATGGATTCTACCCAGCTGTTGTCTTTCAGTGCCTCTTGGTACTTGACTGGCTGATGAAGTGATAGAAAACCGGCAAAAAGACAAATGTTTTGGGTTTGGCTTCTTGTGAGCTGATGCGTGTGAAGTGTTATATATATTAGGTGTATATTTTAAGCCCCTTTAACACTTATTTTTAGCCAAGTTTTAAATTTATAAAACACGATATTTTACTAACACTAAACACACATATGGGCAAGTGCACCCATCGTGAGCGTAGTATAGTGTTGGCAAGATACCGAGGTCGTCCAAGGACACAAGAGCTTTTAGTACCGGTTTATCCTCAACGTCTAATCAAAATAAAAAGTTTAGAAAAATGTTTTTAACTAAGAAAAATAAAAATTAACTAAAATGCTGAAAATAAAAATAAAAGAAAAACAGATAGACAAGATGAATCACTTGGTTCCGACTCGTATCTAGTGTAACCTTTGATTATTTCCGCACTTTTGCACATAATTAAGAGATTATCTTAGTTATTGTAGTAGGCCCCTCTTTTGAAGGTGACGTTACCCTCACCCCAGTAGTTTGAGTCAGCAAGGATACAATTCTAAAAGGGTGGATTATTGGAAGATAATTAATTAAGTTATTAATGTAAATTATGGTAGGCCCCTCTTTTGGAGGTGACGTTACCCTCGACTAAGTAGTCTAAGTCAGCAGGGATACAGTCCTAAATAGCCGGGTTATAGTATTAATAGTAGTTAACTTATGAGGGGATCAAAGAGTTTGGACCCCCGCCATCCAATACCGTTAAGTATTGAAGGAGGTCCTACTAAATTTGACCCAGGTCCATTGCAGGACCTCTAAACGCTGAACAATGGCAAGACCTTTACCAAACCGTTCCCTTAACCCCCGACCAGGTAGCCAACATACCTCCATATAGACCGTGGAGATATGAATGGTGAAAATCTTTTATTTTATATAGACAGTAAAATAATGCCAAGACACCACGGACAAACGATAAGGAAAGATCACCTTCAACATAAGCAACTAGTTATTAAAGTCATTAATACAAAACCAAATAAAAAGTGCAAAAGATTAGAAATAAAAAGTATTACACTAGACACTTTGTCTTCACCAAGTGATGTAAGAGACTTAGGCAAACATGGCCTTGATTGTCAAGAACTCTTACGATCAATCTTGGATCCCGAGACGACTCACACACTCTATGATGGACAATGGATGATGGTGGTGGATGATGGTGTTATGGTGGTGGTGGGTGGTGGGTGAAGTGTGAGAGAGGTGGTGTGTCAAGGGATGGTTTGAGCTTGAGCCAAGCACTCCTATTTATAGGCTGAACAGAAGCTCGGGCACGGCCCCGTGTCCAGTGGGCACGACCCCGTGTCCACATCCTCTCTTTCTTCATTAAATGCAGCTTTGTCTTATTAGTTGACCACGCCCCCGTGTCCGCTGAGCACGACCCCGTGTGCAGAAGAATCTTTGTACTATGAAGATTTGCCTGGATTGTGCGAATCTTATAGTTGACCACGGCCCCGTGTCCGCTGAGCACGGCCCCGTGGTGGGCAATAGAAGCTTCTACCACTTTGTCTTTTCTGCTAACACTTGGGCACGCCCCCGTGCTGGCTGAGCACGGGGCGTGTTCAGGCTTCTGATCTCTTGTTTTGCTTGGGAAGATGCTGTTGTGGGGTCGGGCATGCCACGTCTTGTTCCTTTTCTTGTATTTATGTTAGATTTTGATGTCTTTTTGCTTCTTTTGTTAATTTGAGCTCATTTAATCCTGAAAATACAAAAGGAAGACAAAAGCACACTTTTTTCCAACATTAGTACTAAAAAAGGGTTAGTTTTATGCCTCATTTGATGAAATTTATATGTTACATTTTGAACACATCATGAGCACCCCTTGATTTATGTTGCCAATGATTTGGTCAGGTGGATGAGATCTCAAGAATATTAAATCTCCTTGGTATGGTATGATGACATTTGTTGGTGAAGGCTGCAGATGTGTATCATCTGAGCTAACCACTGCTGGTGACTTTGATGATCCAGCAGTAGCTTCAAAAGGTGGTGGAATAGGAGGTAATGGAGTGGACACATGCTGACTTTGATCCACTGTTTGTGGACTTTTATCAACAGTGCTTGATGATGTGGAAGCAGTGGTTAAGGGGCTACTTTGGTCAACAACTGTTGAGGTAGCAGTGGTTGAGCTTTGACAGCTGTTTTGAACATCTGCTGCTCTTCCCATTTTGACAGACTTTTGAGGGATGATGATTTCATACCCATAGTCTGGTGTTGAATCCTCTGATGGACCTGCACTGTTAGTCTTGATAGCAGTATTTTCAAAAGTGAATTTTTCAAGATCAAACAAATCTGCAGGATTTGCTGGGATTTTCATTGATGAAAGTTCATTGAACTTTACATTCAAGGTCTCCTCCACTGCTTTGGTCCGTGTATTAAACACTTTGTAGGCCTTAGCAGTGGTTGAGTATCCCAGATGATAACCACTGTCTACTTTGGCTGCAAATTTTGAGATGGAATCTTTTAAATTCAAAATAAAGCATGGGCAACCAAATACTTTAAAATATGAGATCAGTGGTTTGATTTTATACAGAATTTCATAAGCAATCTTTTTGTGCCTGGGGTTTATTAAAACTATGTTTTGGACATAGCAAGTAGTGTTTACTACCTCTGCCTAAAAAGTTAATGGCAAACCTGAATCAGCAAGCATGGTTCTGGCAGCCTAAATCAAAGTTCTGTTCTTTCTTTCAACTACCCCATTTTGCTCTGGTGTTCTAGGGATGTTGTACTGCCTTACAATCCCTTTCTTCACACAGAAGGCATCCAACTCCTTATTTTTGAATTATGTGCCATTGTCACTCCTGAAGACTTTTACTGGAAGGTCAAATTGCTTTTCAACCTGTGTCACAAAGTCTTGCAAAATGCCTGCAGTCTCATCTTTTGAGTGCAAAAAGAAAGTCCATGTAAACCTAGAGAAGTCATCAATAATAACTAAACAATATCTCTTTTTCTTGAGACTCATGACTTGAACTGGGCCAAACAAATCCATGTGCAGCATTTGCAAACACTGGGTTGTTTTGGACTCTTCAATGGACTTAAAGGAGCTTTTATGTTGTTTTCCTTTTAAACAGGAAACACAATGCTCAGGACATGAAAACAATTTTTGAGGTAAACCTCTTACCAAGCCATTTTTTTGAAATTTCAGTGATTGTCTTGAGATTTGTGTGCCCTAATCTTCTGTGCCAAAGTTCTGTCTCTTTGTCAGAGGCAGCTGAGAACAGACAGGCATCAGTTCTGGGACACTCTTTTGACATATCAACAACATAAACATTGCCACTTCTTTGAGCAACAAGTTTTGTTTTTCCAATTTTTATTATTGCTTCAATCTTTTCAACCATTTCTGGTCCAACAATCCTACAACACTCCTTTGTGAAGAATGGACCCATACCCCTTATCACTCATTTGTGAAACACTTAGGAGGTTGAATTTTAGATTGTCTATTAGATTGACATTTTCAAATTTTACATTTCCAGACTGAACTGTACCAGACCCCAGAACTTTCCCTTTACTATTATTCCCAAAGGATATATCACCCCCTCCATGGATTTTGAAATCTTTGAGTAGGGCTTTACATCCTGTCATGTGCCTGGAGCCTCCACTATCTACATACCAAAGACTATCTAAGCATGCAGAAGCTCCCTGCACATGAAGTAAATGGATTAGTTCATTAGGGTTTCCAAAGCCAATAAGGCTTTGGATGGAGTCTCAACAGTGTCTGGGATGGATGCAGATGTATGGACAGTGGTTAGGTTAGGGGTTTGGACAGTTTTAGAACTGTTTCTCTCTAACCACTGTTGTGGGTTTTGACCAATCACCTGCTGATAACCAAAAGGATACCTGTTCACTCTTGGTTTAGAGGGCCTTTTGTAGGTCTCATAAACGTGTGGAATCCTTTGGTAAGATGATTGTCTCTTGCCTTTTCTGAATTGGTTGGCAGGGGGTGCATCAGTCACTTGGACATCTCTTTGGACAGATGTTTGATTCAGCTGTTTTGTAACAGCTGTTTGGACTGGCACAAACAGTGGTTGATTCTTGGTGAATTTGACAGATGATGTTGATGGACTCAAGGATGTTTTAGCAGTGTACTCATTCTTTTTAACATCAAAGTTTTTGAGATACACACATGCTTGAGTTTTGTGGTTTATTTTACCACAGATGGTGCAGCTTTCAGTAGGGACAATGACACTTGTTTTGTTTAAATCATATGCTTTCAAATGGAAACAATCTTTTGTTAGATGATTCCTTTTTTCACAAAATTCACAAAACAGGATTTTAATCTTTTCTCTCTTCTTTCTCTTTTCAGACTCCTTTGAAACAGAGTTTTTAACCTCTGCTGGGATGTCCTTGAGAGGGGTGACTTTTGCTTTTGGAGCAGTGACACCATCAGTGGTTGTAAAGTCCATGGGCTTGAAGTTTTCAAGAATGTCACACTCATCAGACCATGTGGGTTTAAATTGGTATTTCTCAATTTCCTCAAAAGTTGAGGATCCCACAGATCTTTCCAAAGTGATTTTGTTACCAAGTTTGTCAGTTATTTTAACCTCTTGGCCATTCTTGTTGATTGGTATAATTTCAGATGAACCAGCTTGTTTTCCAGCAATGGTTACATCAGTGATTTGAACAGATTTTTCAAAAGCAGTGTTTTCATCATCATATTTTCTATAACCAACACCAAATTTCACATTGCTTTTAATCTGTTTCTCAAGCATAACCTCATACCCTTTGCAAGATTCCACCCATCTTTCACAAGTGATCTGGGTGGACTCCAACTCCTTTTTGCAAACTTGGTATTTCTCTACCATAGTTTGGAGTGGAGTCTTGGTTATGCTTTGCTCTTCTTTGAGACTGCTGATTTCTTTATCTTTTTTTAGCCAATTTGTTTCTAAGTTCTTTTAATGACTTTTCAAATTTGACTTCATCAGATAAGACTTTATCCCTAAGGTTTTCATTTACCTCTTTGATGTTAGCAAATGCAATAATGCATTGGTCTTAACACAGTTTTTCAAGAACTTGAGGTGTTACCTTAGCAGCAGCCATCATGGCACAATCACATTTATAATCACCTTCTTCATCAACTCTCTCTTCTTTCTCACCTGCTTTCTTTTCTTCCTTGTCTTCTTCGGACCAGAGATCACTCAGTGGTTCAATCAGGGTTTCTGAATTTTCTCCCAGCAGTAGTTCACCAGCAACTGCAGTAACCACTGCTTCAGCCACTTTATCCACTGTTTTATCACTTAGCTGTTCACCTTCAGTTTCTACCCATTCTAGTATTGACTCTAATGCCATCAAACAAAATTCATCATTAGAAGGATCATTAAAAGCATTGAGTGCAAAATTTTCATCACCAAGCTCATCAGGCATGCTGCTCCAGTCAACAAAACCTTGGGTGAAAAAGCTTTGTTGATCTGGTTGTGTTACTGTTGGAGCAGCTAGTTGAGGTGCAACGGGTTGCACTTGTGCCTGAGGGACAGGGGTTTGAACATACTGAATTTGTGGAACAGTTGTTTGAACATAATGCACAGGCATAAGGGTTGCAGCATAGTGAGCAGTGTTAACATGGGTAGCAGGGGTATATTGGGTATAGTGCACAGTGCTTTGGTGTTGTGGTCTAGGATTTGAGCTGGGATGAGTGACTATTGGACCAGTGGTTTGACTCCTACATTCCCTAGCAAAATGACCTAGCCTATTGCACTTATAGCACTTAATTTTTTACTTATCCAACCCCACTTTTAAATTCCCATGTAACCCTGGGAATTTTCTCCCTTTTTTTATATAGAATTTGCTTGTTCTTACACTAAGCAAAGCCAATTGATGCAAAATGTCCATTTCTTCTAAATCAGTGGGATCAAAGTGCTGTAAATCATTGAGTTCAAAACACAAGTTATCTGACATCTGGTTTTCACAATTTGCAGTAAAAGCATAATTGGCAGAGTGAGAATCAGGGTTGTTGAAATTTCCACCAGCAGTTATATCAATAAAGTGATCATAACCCTGATCCTTACTACTGCTACCAGATTCTTCCTGACCAAACAGAGCTGTGCTGCCAAATGAATAATCATCAGCAACTTTGCCAGACTCTTGCAACTTCTTTTTCTGGTTTAACTCCCTTTCATAGGTCAGGAGTCTACCATGAAGTTGGGTCAAGGTCAGATCTTTGAACTCAGCTGAGTTTCTAGTCACAAATGCAATTGTGTCCCATTTATCAGGTAGGGATCTAAGGAACCTACTATTTTGTGTTGATCTTGGAATTTCAACTTTAACAAGCCTTAGCTCACTGATGAGACAACTAAAACGTTCAAACTGTTGGGTCAATGATTCACCCTTAATGTGACAGAAGGTTTCATACTGCTGATTCAGAATTTCCCTATTGTTTTCAATAACTTCTTCAGTTCCCCCAAACTGTTCCTTCAATGCATCCCATAGCTCTTTGGCACTGTTACAATGTAACAGTCCAGCATAGATCTCATTGGGTAATGCAGATGCTATGATGCTAAATGCTTTGGCATCGAGTTCAAACTTTTGAAAATTAGTTTCAGTATAGTTTTCAGTTGGTTTAGGAACGAACTTCTTTGCATCCTCAGCACTTGGCACCATAGGAACATGGGGACCAAAAACAACAGACCTCCAACATCCAGTGTTCTGTTGAGCAAGGATGTGACCCATCCTCCTCTCCCAGATGTTGTATTCATTACGTTTATGCATGGGTGGTTTGAAAAGAGAGCCAATGTTATTCTTATCATCTTGTGATTGTGACGTCATCCTGGTTTTTTTACAGGCACTGATTAATCAACTTTGATGGTGATTAAACCTTGCTCTGTTTTTCAACAAAACGAACAAACTATCAGTATCAACGATTATGAGCTGAACTATTTATGTCAAAATGATTGTTAAATCAAATTTGACTGTCCAAGATCTGATACCAATTGTTAATATCTGAGTTTGGTTTTGATTGTGTTTTACGTTTGAATTTAAGATGAAGATGAATGAGTTGTGCAGCGGAATTAAGATGGAAGCAAACTTTTCACAATCAAACAGGAGAATTGCTTTTCACATACAAGTTTAATATTGAACCGAATGATTGAATTTAATTTCAACAACGATTACAATTTTGCAAGTATGCAACAAACTCCCCCTCAGCCTGAGCTCACAGTATTTGTTCGTGCAGGAAGAAGATAGTAAAAGAGCTAAATAGAACAGTGCATGGTACTGTTCTATTTATAGGCACGAGCAAACCACTGAAGCATCTAAGCTGACGTCACCATGAAAGTGACATCTAACCTCCTAACAAACTCTAACCTCTGATCTATACAACCTCTGCTTATGCTAACTACTGCTATTATATTTCATTACATAAAGATAACTACTGCTGCATCCTTCCACTGATGTGAACCCAGCAGTACTTGTCATGATCAGCAGAGCTTGACTCAAGGCAGTAGATTGAGCAGCAGGGCTTTGGTCTTCATTAATCTTTGATCAGCAGTTGTTGGTCAACAGATAGTAAAGATCAGTAGTTTGGAGGTCAGGAGATGTTGAAACCACTTTCAAGAGGAGAGACTTGTATACATAACATCTGCTTATTCTGGATCCACTGCTCTGATCCAGTTTTGGCTTTAATTATCTGTTCCTTTGGTAGGGTTCAATCCCAACAATGGACAATGGTATTGGTTGAATATAATTGTTTATTTTGTGTAAGTGTTTAGTGTTGTTTTAGAAACTTATGGAGCGATTTATATGTGATAAGAACCATGAGTATGGAAGTTATGACGTGATTTCTCAAGAGGAAAAGGGTTGAACCATTTTTTTTTTTTTTTGTCGGATTCTTTTAATTAAAGACTAAGCTATGTTTTAGATAAGTTTTTTTTGTTGTTTTATTTAATTATTATGTTATATAGAAGTAGGGATGGTTTGAACTTTGATGGTTTTTTGTTACTTTACTTATGATGTGTTTACTGTTTTACTTTAAACTTTGTCTATTAATGTGATAGGAAGTTAGGAAATAGGGTTTGATTGTTGGAAAATTGAAATTGACCCAACCCGGCCTGACTGATCCGACCCGCTCTGAAAACTTCATTTTTTTATACTTGTTTTATATGACTCGACCCGATCCGACTCGCTATTAACCAATTTTTTTTATATAGCTAGGGTCCTAAAATCTTAAAAAAATTTCGCACCCCCATGAAAAAATTCTTAGGTCTGCCACCGAAGCACACTGCTTATATATGTTACATTGAGTGAAACAAATACATTGAAACGCGCATTTTCATGTGGTTAATGCATAACATGATGTTTTTGCTAATCCATACAATGTTTGCAACGGGCCCGCGATTCATATTACTAGTTTATCATAAAAGTAAACCATCACTAGTGATCTAGTTGTGGCCACAAGTATATATGTTCCACCTATCGTGGGTTCGTGTGAGTTTTCCCCTCTTGGTCTCAAGTTCGAGTCTGGGTGATAGTGGTTTCTCATTGAGGGGTTTAAGTTGGGATCTATTATGCGAGGGGGCTCTCTAGCGCGGACCCGGTTAAGAAAATGTATGCTAGACCTCTCAACATTCGCGAATAATTCACACCTTTTAAATAAAAAGTTATCATAAAAACAACGTAGGTGACTGACTAGTGACTAGGCGTGACATGGGTTAAACGAGTTTCCGTTCCCCCACCTTACAAAGAAGAAGAATGAAATAGTTCACACAGAAGTTTCAGTTTAGGCTTCAGTTTGTAACTCTGGACCAGTTTCCAATAATTTTGTTTGTTGTTTTGTAAGGGGAAAGGTTTGTTTTGTTTTGTGATGAAATTAGCATATACTAATTGATTCAAAACGCATAGCTTTTGGTGATAGCTTATTCAGGTTTCGAGCTATAGCATTATTATTTTCAACCGGTTTGACTCATTGATATGTACAATAGTTAAAATTTAGACCTCTTCTTTAAATTTTCTTAAATGAGTACTTATGAAATTGTTTAAGTTTGAAAACTGATGGGGTGCGTCCCATGCAAACAAGGGTAAGTTACTACGTCATCAAATTTTACAAAAACATGGTTTAATAATTAAGTGATGTAGGTGTCTCTGAAAAGGCCTAACATACACCAAAGCGATGAAAAGTCATTATTCACCAAATGTTACAGATACAACACATTTTTAAAAGATGCATGCGTCGAATACATAACTCATCAAATAAACCTTTTGTTTACGGTTCAAGCAAGAGGAGTCTTTTCAAACTCTCAAGCGTATGCTTTACGACGCTCCGTCCTAACCCTTCCCGACAGAAACGACTATTTCGTTGTCTATTGTGATGTCTCAAATCAAGGTCTTGGTTGCGTTCTTATGCAACAAGACAAAGTCATCGCCTATACATCAAGGCAACTCAAAATCCATGAAAAGAACTACACCACCTATGATCTCGAACTCAGTGCGGTTGTTTTTGCCTTAAAGATTTGGTGACACTACCTTTATGGTACTAAGTGTGTGGTCTTCACCGACCACAAGAGCTTCCAACACCTCTTTAACCAAAAAGAACTCAACATGCGTCAGAGGCAATGGGTCAAATTGTTAAATGACTAGGATTGTGAGATTCGCTACCACCCCGGTAAAGTGAATGTCGTTCCCGATGCCCTTAGCCGAAAGACTCACGTCATGGCTCTTGGCATCTATGTAATCGATCGCCCCCATTGCTTCCAAATCCAAACCAATGTCCAATCTTGTATCTGCGAAGCACAATACTCATCCGTCAGCGAGAACAATTTGTATGACAAGATGCAGTGTGGTGCCAAAAGTCAACTTGAGTCTAAGTCAAACGGTATCCTTCACTATCATGGTCGTATTTAGGTTCCAAACTGTGATAACATTCGTGATCTTTTGATGAATGAAGCGCATAAATCATGGTATTCCATTCATCCCGGTGCGGACAAAATATATCAAGACCTTCGACGCACTTATTGGAGGTCGGGCATGAAAAAGGACATTGCTCTCTTCATGTCCAAATTCCTCACTTGTTCCAAAGTGAAAGTTGAACACCAACGTCCTTCGGGTTTACTCAAACAACCCGAAATCCCGATGTGGAAATGGGAGGGTATTGCGATGGATTTATTACCAAACTCCCATGAACATCGTCCGGGCACGATAGTATTTGCGTAATCATTGATCGATTGACCAAATTGGCTCACTTTCTCCCTATTCGAGAAGAATGCCGAGTTGAGAAATTGGCTCGTATCTACACTGAAGTAGTCATTTGCCATCATGGTATTTCTCTCGATATCATCTCGGACCGCGATGGTCGTTTCACCTCCCGTCTTTGGCAAACGTTTCAAACCGCTATAGGTACTTAACTCAATCTTAGTACGACTTTCCATCCTCAATCGGATGGATAAACCGAACATACTATCCAGACTCTCAAATATATGCTTCGATCTTGTGTTATTGATTTTGGTGACAGTTGGGACGTACATTTACCCTTGGTAGAATTCTCGTATAACAACGGCTATCACTCCAGTATCAAAATGGCTCCATTTGAAGCATTGTGTCACAACCCCCGACCCTACCCTAGACGGGAGCCATGAATAACTTGAGTGGTACTGGTGTTTATTAAATTATCGCAGCGGAAATTTCATCAGGACCGGGTGTCAGAAAAAATATCAAAGTTTTCGAACACCATTGTTTTTATTTCATACATTGTGGGATAAACCCTTAATTACAAAATACGTTTATTCAGGTGACATAACCACTTATTTAAGCTTGAGTTCCTTTTAGCACTCTTTTTTCCTTCCCTTCACAGTAAATCACCTAAATCGCGTTTAAAAATATTTGATCAGTAGAAAATACTGGGAAGTTCATTCGTTTGTATAAAAAGACACCTTATTATAATTACAACATTAAGGGTTTTAAAATTGTTTATATCTTACAACTACCCAAAGGTATTTGTCACTCGGCAGTTTCTATGACTATGGTCATATAACTATTTGGCTATCCCGTTGTCCAAATAGCAAAGTATAGCAAGTAATGTATACAAAACCCCACATACTGACAATAGTTTTCCCGTAAGAATACAAAGACTTAACCACTATAAATATAAGTAAAAATAGAAAAAAGATTTAGGGTTTTGAAAGCATTTGATGAAAAAGAATGAATCACAATGTTGTGAGAGAAAAAAAAAGAGAATGACTCACATTGCAGAATTTAGGGTTTTTAAGCCTCCTGAGTTTAAGTCCTGGTTCCATGATAAACATACAATGTAACACGTATTAGTGTAAAAAACCAAATCAAAATTCAACGATAATCACGAGATCAACATGACAAAGTATAAAGTATCACCTTATTTAGGTAGAACTTCAGCTTTTCGTTGCTAGGGTTTCAAATCAATTGGACAGGGTATCATTTCAGTGACCAGGTGTCACGGCCCCCGACCCACCCTGGACGGAATCGGGAGTCGCGAACAGCCCAGTGGTACCGGTGATTATTTTAAAAACGTTGCAGCGGAAATTTCATCAGGACCGTGAGTTAGGAAAATATCAGAGTTTATAAAACACCGGATTTTATTTATTAAATAGATGGGATAAACCCATGTTTTACAATGGTAGCTTTAATAAGGGATAAACCCAATTACATAAAACAATATTTCTTAATTTGATTTAATTAATAAAATAAGCCACTTCTTGATGCCTTTCAGTGCCGTATCCATCTCTTATTCCAATCTACTGTAATTACCTGAAACGCGTTTTAAAAAGGTTTTGTCAGCGGGAAATACTGAGTGAATCATTCTATTTTGGATAAACATATTTGTTATAATTCACAGCATTAAGAGTTTTTATATTTGCTTCTTAAAGATTGGCAAAGACTTAATCACTGCAAAGTATAACTAGAAAACATTGTTATAATTTACAGTATTAAGAGAGATTACAATGTTTCCAGATATCAAACCAACTACCCACAGTACTTGTCACTCGAACATCCATCGGTAGCCTCTTCGCCCGATGGTGTCTGTGACTATGGTCATATCACTCATTGGCTAACTCGTTGTCCAATAGTGACGGTTATCAAGTAATGTATACAAAACCCCACATACCGGTTGTAACTTGGTGATTACATAAACTTAATCACTGTAATTATAACCTTTGAAAATAAACATGCTTTTGTAAATAGATTTGATAAAAAGAGAATGACTCACATTATAAACATGCAGATTCATACGGGCAAAGTTTAGTCTACAGATAAACCTTGATATATTGCAGATACAGGCAGAGCTTAGCCTATTGATTAGTCTTGTAACCTAGTGCACACGAACTAGGTAAGTAACTAATACAGCATTTACGATAACTCACGAGATTAAAACCCTCACAACGAATGACAAAGTGTAATCACTTAAACATCCATTGGATTCACAACGAATGACAAAGTACAATCACTTAAACATCCATCGGATTCACAACGAATGACAGAGTATTCCCCGAGTTCAGGTGGTACTCAAACATCCTGTCGGAATCACGACGAATGACAGAGGATAGTACTAAAACATCCATCGAATAGTTTCAATCGATCGGACATTGAATCGTAGCAGCGATCGAGTTAATACCGGGTATCGTAGCAGCCCCCGCTATACTAATTAGTGATTTTGATACTATTTCTACAATATCTCAGCGTATATAACGAATTTCTTCGTCGTTTTAGTGCCAGAAATCAAGTCCCAGACTCTGCTATTTATACACGAAAATTGACAAGCTTACGGACCGTAAGACTAATCCCTTACGGTCCGTAAGGGACACATTTTCACTATAGGCTTGCCACGTGTGTGTGTGTAGGCTTGCTGAGTCGACGGAATCGAGAAATTCAATTTTTACAGCGTTTTATAAGGATAATCGTTAAGTAGGGAATACCCCCCCCCCCCTGAGTTTTAGGGGCCCTGATCCTGATTCTGATTGTTCTGAAATTTGTAGGGTTTGTGTAGAATCACTTGGGTGTCTCAATTAGGGTTTCCTATTGGATAGAATAATAAAATAAATAGGACTTTTAATGAGAGTTGTTACATTCTCCCCACCTTAATAAAAATCTCGTCCTCGAGATTTGGATTATGATACTTCTTTTAGATTTATGTCATATTTTAGTCAATAAAAATAATATTAAGGTAGATGACACAAAATTAAAATATCAAATTTTGTGAATACGAGTTGTACAATAAATAAGATTCAATGGTTCAACTGAATTAGTTCAAGAAATCGATGACAAACGAATGAAATGAAATGATATAATTTCCAAAGTGACTAGGTTCAAACCAAAAGATATATGATCAATAGATATTTAAAATGAATGTGAAGGATTTTTAGAATCAATAAAATTCTTTGTCAAAAGAAAGCTTACTTTGATTGGCAATTGAGGAAGACTTAGAATTGACAAGTTCGAAATGAAATAAAAGCAAAATAATTTGTCAACTATCGAATTATGATACGAGAAAATTAATGCGTTGATATTGCAAGGATACACCGAAATACAATAGAGTTTAGCGTATCATTGTCTTAATACATAATTGCATTAAGACTATTTTAAATGATGAGTCAAACGAAAAACATACGAGGTTTTGAATGATTTGTATGATGTCAAGCAGCTCCGATGTAGTCGTACTCCCATAGTCAAGGTACGTTGGGATGGAAAACGCAATGCTGAATTCACTTGGGAAAGTGAAGACGGCATGAAGAACAAGTACCCGCATCTCTTCCTTGAGTCTTCCTCTTAAATAAATTTCGGGACGAAATTTCCTAAAGTAGGGGAGACTATAATGTTTTGTGTTTTTTTCATATTTTTCTATTTTTAGAAAGCTTATATTCGCATTCAATTTCAATCCTTGTAATCCAGGACTTTTGATCATAATGGAAATACATTTTATATTACACTTGTTTATTCATGTATACACAACACACAAGCAATCACGAGATACGAATTTTATACTAAACTAATCCATACTTGGAGTCTATATTCGCTTCAGAACGTTATCATATGTATTTCATACTTATAACATGCTTACTTACATCATGGAACCCTAAAATTATGTTTATCATCAAGTTAAAGGCCCTAAACAACAAGCTATACAAACTCACTGTTATCCCCTACCTCGCGTCGACAACCTCTTCGACCAACTCCAAGGAGCAACGTGTTTCTTGAAGATCGACCTTCATTCCGGCTATCATCAAGTTCGAGTCCTCAAACAGGACTTTCCAAAAACTGCCTTTTGCACTAGATACGGTCACTACAAGTTCATGGTCATGCCATTCGGTTTGACCAATGCACCCGCAGTTTTCATGGACTTGATGAACCGTGTGTGTAAGACTTAGTTGGATCGTTTCGTGATTGTGTTTATCGACGATATTCTTACCTATTACAAATCCAAAACCGAACATGAGCGACACTTGCGTTTAATCTTGGAACTCCTTCAAGTCGAGTGATTGATGTATGCAAAATGCAACATATAAATTACATCAAATGAGGCATAAAACTAACCCTTTTTAGTACTAATGTTGGAAAAGTGTGCTTTTGTCTTCCTTTTGTATTTTCAGGACCAAATGAGCTTAAATGAACAAAAGGAACAAATATGCAGCAAAAACTAACATAAATACAAAGAAAATGAATAAACGTGGCATGCCCGACCCCTCGACAGCATCTTCCCAATCAAAAACAAGAAACAGAAGGCTGACCACGGCCCCGTGCCCACTGAGCACGGGGGCGTGGTCAGGTGTCTGCAGAAAGAACAAAGCTGTAGAAGCTTCTATCGCCCACCACGGGGGCGTGCCCACTGAGCACGGGGCGTGGTCAACGCTAAGATTCGCAGAATCTAGCAAATCTTGGTAGTACAGATACGCTTCTGCACACGGGGTCGTGCCCAGCGAACACGGGGCCGTGTGGAGCCTAATACAGACAACTACAATTAATGAAGGAAGAGAAAATAGATGGCCATGGGGGCGTGTCCAGCGGACACGGGGCCGTGGCCGAGCTTCTGTTCAGGGTATAAATAGAGGTGCTTGGCTCACTTCAAAGGCATACCTTGGCAAACCACCTCTCTCCCACTCTACCACCACTACAACACCCACATCCACCACCATCATCCATCATCCACCTTAGAGTGTGTGTAGTAGTCTTGGGATCCAAGATTGATCGTAAGAGTTCTCGTCAATCAAATGCCATGTTTGGCTAAGTCTCTTACATCACTTGGTGAAGATAAGTCTTTAATGTATTACTTTTGATTTTTAATCTTTTCGCACTTTTTATTTGGTTTTGTATTAATGACTTTAATAACTAGTTTCTTATGTTGAAGGTGAAACTTCTTTATCATTTGTCCGTGGTGTCTTGGCATTACTTTACTGTCTATATAAAGTAAAAGATTTTCACCATTCATATCTCTACGGTCTATATAGAGATATGTTGGTTACCTGGTCGGGGGTTAAGGGAATGGTTTAGTAAGGTTCTTGCCTTGTTCAGTGTATAGATCCTGCAAGGACCTAGGTCAAGCTTACTAGGACCTCCTTCAATACCAACTGGTATTGGATGGCGGGGGTGCGAATGGCTTGATTCCCTCATATGTAACTACTATTAATACATTAAACCGGCTACTTGGGATTGTATCCCTGCTGACTCAAACCACTTAGCCGAGGGTAACGTCGCCTTCAAAAGAGGGGCCTACCACTTTTCGCATTAATTAATTATCTTTCAATATTCCAACCCTTTGGAATTGTATCATTGCTGACTCAAACCACTGGGTTGAGGGTAACGTCACATTCAAAAGAGGGACCTACTACTATAACTAAGATAATCTCTTAAAAGGTGTAAAAGTGCGGAAATCATCAAAGGATACATTAAAGGCGAGTCGGATCCAAGTGATTCATCTTGTCTATCTATTTTTATTTTATTTTTATTTTTCAGTATTTTTAGTTTTTATTTTTCTTGTTTAAAACCTTTTCCAAAAATCTTGATTTGATTAGACGTTGAGGATAAACCGGTACTAAAAGCTCTTGTGTACTTGGACGACCTCTGTATCTTACCAACGCTATACTACGCTCACGATGGGTGCACTTGCCCATGTGTGTGTTTAGTGTTAGTTGAATATCGTGTTTTATAAATTTAAAACTTGACTAATGTGTAAAATGGGCTTAAAATATCAATAAAAATATAACACACCTTACACACACCATGAGTGTACACTATGTTCCTTAAATGTGAATTTTAGCTACAAGAAGTTCAATTCCTTGGTCATATCGTAAACAAAAAAGGTATCTGATCCTGCCAAAATCGAAGCCGTCAAATATTGGATCGCCCCAAAATTCCTTTCCGAGGTCCGTTCATTCCTTGGATTGGCGGGTTATTATCGTCGGTTTATCTCCAACTTCTCGAAAATCGTTGTGCCTCTCACCTCGCTAACCCAAAAAGATAAACCTTTTGTTTGGGGTTGCAAGCAAGACGCGTCTTTTTAAACCTCAAGCGTATGATTTGGGACGCTCCGATCCTAACCCTTCTCGACAGAAACGACGATTTTGTTGTCTATTGTTATGCCTCAAATCAAGGTCTCGGTTGACACTTGCATTGTTTGATGTTTGGATGATAAAAGTATAATGAAATATGTGAAAAAATCAAGTGTCAACTAAAATAGTTGGTGAGCACATAAGTTTGATGTTTGGATGATAAAAGTATAAGTTTTGCAATTCATATGTCAATAATAATCTTTAGACCTGCATATATATTCGATTCATGTCGAAACCTGTATATGTATTCGATTCATGTCGCCAAATACTATTTGTTTTGTAGTAAATGTTTGAAATTGAATTTATGTATATCAAATACATATTCCAAGTATAAGATGAAATAAACTGTAATTTTAGCAATTAGAGTTACGGTGTTTTTAAAAAAGAATACTTACATTTTTTATAAAAATTTATTTTTTATAGATATTCATATTTATTTATTATTTTTTAACGGCTTAAAATCACACTAAGTCCGTCTTTGTCAGGACTCAAACTCTTGACCTTAATAAAGCAACGCCTTAACTCTAATGGCTTTACCAATTGGACCCAACATCCCGCTTTAGTTTTTTTTTTTTTTTTTTTTTTCTAAACAACTAAAATCACAACACATCTCCCATTTATAGGATTTAAACCTACAATCACTTGATTAGAGATTACACCACTTTAGACCGTGGGGTATGGTGGGCTTGGGTTGGGGCATGGGTTGGGGCGTTAGTTGACACGTGTATGTTGAATATTAACAAAGCCAAAGCCAAGTTTTGAGGGGTATGGTGGGGCTTGGGTTGGGCGTGGGTTGGCTGGCGTGGCCAAGCCACATCAACATTTTTTTTAAATATATATATATATATATATATATTTATATTTATAACTACATAAATAATAAAAATACATATTTTTTTTAACTACATAAACATACATAATAATTATCAAAATAAAAAACAATCATTCTTCGTCGTCTTCGTCGTCTTCGTCTGTTTCGAACACAGGAATCGTTGAAACATGATCCACCAAATCAGATCGAAGGTTGTGATGTATATCCCTTGACTTGATTAAAAATTCATTTGCCGCTTTATCTTCGTCTGTTACGTTACCTGGTTGGGGGTCATCGTCATCATAGTAGGTAACGACCGCTCTACCTTCATCCTCCAAAATCATGTTGTGAAGAATGATACATGTGTACATCACGTTTCCAATCTGATCCTTGTCCCATAGTCGACAAGGCATTGCCAATATTCGCCACCTTTTCTTCAAAACACCGAATGCTCGCTCGACGTCTTTACGTGCAGCCATCTGGACCCTGTTAAACTTTAATCTCTTTGGATCTGTGGTACCGTATTTTGTGAACGATTTTACGAAAACCCCCTACTCTGGGTAAATTCCATCAACTAGGTAGTACCCATACACGTACTCAACCCCGTTTACAAAGAAAGTTCCTTTGGGTCCTATACCATTTACCCGATCATTGAAAAGGGGCGAGTGGTTTATGATGGTAATATCATTATGTGAACCTGGCATACCGAAGAACGCATGCCATATCCAAAGATCTTGGGACGCAACCGCTTCAAGCATGATGGCTGGACTTCCGTGAAATCCACTCGTGTGAGCGCCTTGCCATTGGGTAGGACAAAGTTCCCAAGCCCATTTCATACAATCTAAACTACCTAGCATCCCGGGTAGCCCATGATAATTTGCGTGATGTTCCAATAATTGTTGCATGTCACTGAACGAGGGCTTTCTCAAATATCTTTTCCTATAAAGTTCGAGAATACACAAACAAAAGTTGTGAAGACTTTCTCTAGCTACACGTGCAGACATTTTTAAATAGTCATCCATAATGTCCGAACTATTGCCGTACGCTAATTGCCTAAGTGCGGCCGTGACCTTTTGCCACATACTAAATCCTAATTGCCCGACTACATCGGGTTTTTGTTGGAAATAAACATACTTCTCCTCAAGATCTCAAGATATCCTTAAAAATAAGTTTCTACTCATACGAAAACGACGCCTAAACATTTTTTCATCATACTTTGGTTCCGCTGTGAAGTAATCGCTTACCAACAAATCGTTAGCGGTGAGCCGTTCACGAGCGATGTACCTTCTCCTGCGTTTAGGTTGTTGAGTCTCTTCCTCCTCCTCTTCGTTTTCCACGATAACTTTCACCACCGTCGCGATCGTTTGTAGAAATATTTCCGCACCATCGTCAGATGATGATGACGATTCAGTATAACTTGAAGAACTCATGACAAGATTGTGTTTTATGTGTTTGATATTGTGTGAGAAAAATGATAAATATGGTAAGGTATTTATAAAGGAAAAATTAAATTTTTTTTTTCAAAATAGCACCCAACGGCTGTCGGCTAGCCCAACGGCTAGTTTGGTTTGGCCATTCACAGTCCGCCATGTCACCTTGCTAGACCCGCCCCACGCCCGGCTTGAAACCCAAGCCCCAAGGGCCACGCCCCAACCCAAGCCCACCCGGGATGGTGGCTTGGGCGTTTTCCCCCAACCCCCGCCCATACCCAACGGTCTTACCACCAAACTATCCCGTAACCACACTTTAATTTTTATTTATTGTGTTTGAATATGAAGATGCAATTTGCGTCATCTGGGTCGTCATCAATCTTATTAATTATTATTATCATTATTAAATTAATCAATGGTTTCATATAATAATAATGTACATCTCAAAACCCTAATCAACAAAAGTTGACGCTGTCTTCGATGTTAAGTATACTAATATACTATCAAGCCAGATGCTGCTTTTTGGGAATTTATTCTCTTTGAATACCTACGAAAACAATTTTAACTATATATATATTACTATAATTAGATGTACACAGTTCGCAATTATTTAATTTAAAATTATATCTAACTAGGTAACGAATCTTGCATTGTAATTTAAATACTTATTCAGGGAATAATTATACTTTAATCTTAAAAAGAATGATGATTGCAAAATAAATATTTAAGTCCACATGAATATGTATGATTATTTATTTGGATAACATATTAAATAAAATTCAAATATATTGGTCATAACTTGCTATATATCATACGTGTTGTTTACTTTTTTATATTGTAAATACTAATCTTTTTTTTATTTGAATTATATAACTTGAATTAGTAATTTAACTATGTAACATTTCAATTCCAATCCTTCGCGTTATCTTATGTTAGGCGCACATATGTGTGTGGTGGCCTGGTGGGGGAGTTGAGATCCTCTATAAACAGTGCTAACTATAAGAGCCGTAAGAACAGATCTGAGTCATTGATAGTCTAAATCAAAGGTTGATATTGATTACAAATAAAACCCCAATAATTAATAATTAATACTATCAAGTTAGGGGTATTTTAGTCATTTAGTTATTTCTCATAAAATATTAATTCCACCAAATTTTTTAAACTAAAATAACTTTTATATATTTCATTAATTTTGAAAAAAAAAATATACCATAAAATCATGTATTTTTTATCTATAATATGAGTACCATATTGCTATATATTTTTATTTATAAAAATGACTTTTAAAAAAGTTACGAAAAAATGTTTTGTAATTATGCTAGTTATGTAGTTGGATTGTGCTAATATGAAAATGTATTGTGTTGATTTTAAATTTATATGTAAGTTCTTATTTTATTATATAATTCTCATGTGTTGTTATTTTTTTCTTTTGTGTTATTATTAGGAGCCTATTTATAAATAAATTTGTTTTCTACTAGTTATGTAATAGTATGTGTTATTTACGAAATTAAAACAAAAACATGAAATTGTGCTACTATGTAACAGTATGTGTTGTTTATAAAATTAAAAAAAATAGTTATGAAATTGTGCTAGTGTGTAATAGTATGTGTTTATAAAATAAAAAAAAACATGAAATTGTGCTAGTATATAACAGTATGTGTTGTTTATAAAATAAAAAAAAATGAAATTGTGCTAGTATAGAATAATATGTGTTGTTTATAAAATTAAAAAAATGAAATTGTGTTAGTTATGTAATAGTATCTATTGTTATTTTTTTTCCTTTTGTGTTATTATTGGGAGCCTATTTAGAAATAAATTCGTTGGAATGTCGTTTTTTTAATGTGCTAAAGTTGTTTATGTTGGTGTTACATTCGAATGCCTAGACGGTGATGTTAAGAGAGTGTTAATGTCGTTATTTGATTGTGCTAATGTCGTTTTTTGATTGTGCTAATGTCGTTGATAATGGAAATTCCTTTTTTGATTGAAACGAGAATGCTGATAATGTGGATGGTTTTATGTTATGCTAATGTCGTTTTTTATTGTGCTAAGGTCGTTGATAATTGAAGTTCTTTTTTTATTGAAACGAGAGTGCTAATAATGAAAGTTCTTTTTTTTTATTGTGCTAATGTCGTTTATGTGGGTGTGCTTATGTTTTTTTGTGGTGGTTTCTGCAGGTTGGTTTGATCTGGATATCTTACAAAATTCAAATTTTGGTTTGAATTAATATGCGCGGATTTAGGGATATTCTGATAATTAATTGTAATTAGTTATTAATAAATAGGGTTAAAAGGTCTAAATTACCCCTAAACTAATTTTTAAATGAAGAACATTTGTCATTTATGTATTGGTTCTTATAAATATAAGAGTTTGTATTTGATCCCATACCCTGGTGGGGTGGGGGTTATAGCAAACAAATAATCCATATAGATTTTTTACATTAAGTTATTTGACTCTTTATATGTTCGAAAAAAAATATTTGACTCTTACTTTAGCTCTAATTTAAATTAATTCTGGTAGACGAACTAAATTTCTATTAATTTCAGATGTATTGTTTAATTGTTTAAATAATAATAAAAAAAAATTATTTGACTCTTACTTTAGCTCTAATTTAACCTGTCTAACTTGTTTAACGATCCTTAGCCATATTTAAATAATAAAAAATATAATCACTCGAATCCATACAAATTCATTTGTCAAATTATCTATCATGTTTATAATAATTGTAGAAATATAATTTAAGTAGATTAGAACCTCGTGTATTACACGGGTTGAATAAATGTAATTTTATATATTAAATAATAAAAACTTATATCTTTATGAATCTTGGATATTGTACGGGTTAAATAAATGTAATTTTATATATCAAATAATAAAAAGTTATATCTTTAAAAACCATGTGTATTACACAGATTAAATAAATGTAATTTTGTATACTAAATACTAAAAACGTCGTATCTTTAAAAAAACCCGTTCATAATCGGGTTGAATAAATCTACCAAATAATAAAAAATTACATCCTTAAAAACACCGTATATTACACGTGTTGAATAGATATAAAAAAAAGTTATATCTTTAAAAACCATGTGTATTACACATATTAAATAAATGTATTTTTGTATATTAAATACTAAAAACGTCGTATCTTTAAAAAACCCGTATATAGTCGGGTTGAAAAATCTACCAAATTATAAAAAAAATTATATCCTAAATAAATGTAATTTTGTATATTAAATACTAAAAATGTGTATCTTTAAAAAAAACTCGTGTATAGTCGGGTTGAAAAATCTACCAAATAATAAAAAAAGTATATCCTTAAAAACCTCGTGTTTTACTCGAGTTGAATAAACATAATTTTGTAAACCAAATAATAAAAAAAGTTATGTTTTTAAATAATTAGGATAACATTTAATATTAATTTATTATTTATATATTTAATATAAGATAAGTAGATAAGAGAGGTATTTGTTTTAAAAATATTTTAAATTAACAATTTAGATTTGAGGATAATATTTTATTAAAGTATGATAAGATTTAATATTAATTTATTATTTATTTATTTATTTAGATAAATATAAATTTGAGAATACCTTCACGTGTCCAAAAGTTGGTTTCTTTTATTATAGTAGTCAGATTAGATTTATTTTACACAATTTTACAATTAAAAGCATATCATTTACATCAAGAGTTTTGAGTTATTTGACATTGAAGTATATTTAGTATTCGATGTTGAGGTCAATAGCGAGTTTATGTTTGCTCAGCTTTTTTGTGATTCTTATTTCACTTTTTTTTTTCTTGAAGTTTTTGAAAAGTCAGCTCTTAACTTATTAGTCAAGCTTAAAGGTTGTCAATTGTAACAGGTTCATTCGTTAATCATTTATCGTAAATTAAAAAAAAAAGTCATTATTTTTTTCTTTTAATTAATTTTACTGTTTTTAATATACCCATCAAATTATTTGACATTTTTATTTTTGCTTGTATTTGATATTGAGATCGGTAGCGAGTTAATGTGTTTGGTTAACTTTTTTATGTTTCTTATATCATTTTTTTAATTTTTTTGGATGATTATTTTAGTTTGTAACTAGGTTAGAACCCCGTGTATTACACGGGTTTATTAAATGTAATTTTATATACTAAATAATAAAAAAAGATATATTTTTAAAATTGTGTGGGCTGAATAAATATAATTTTATACACAAAATAATAAAAAAAATTATATGTATAAAAACCATTTATTACACGAGTTTAATAAATATAATTTTGTATTATAAATAATGTAAAAGTTATATATGTTTAAATCATACATTAATTTTTTTTATTATATGATATAGATAGATATAGATATGCCAATGAAGTAGTGGTTTAGTGGTTGGGGAAATAATTGGTGTTCCTTGTGACCCAGGTTCGATTCTCACTCTCCTCATTATTTTCTACGGCATCCAAGTGAAGAGCGAATACGGGTGGCACCGGTTCGACTTGGATGGGAGGCGAGGTTTTACCAATTATTTCACTATCGTGCATTCGGGCCGGTGGAGGTCGAGTTTCCGCACATCTAGGAAGAGCCAAGGGGATGGCGGTGGTCGAGTAGTCGACCTTGACCACAACACCCGATATCACGGTGATTGACACGTCGTTCCATGCCGTTAAAAAAAGATAGATAGATATTACACATTAAGTTAAGTGAATTATATAAACGAAAAATAATAGGTAACCATATAATGGATAGAGAATACATCATTTTTATATAGATTAATAATTTAAAAAGATATAATAATTGTATTGTTATATTTATTAAATAAAATTAACTTTTACGACTTTATATTTTTTTTAATGAAGGAAAAAATCATTTCAAGATCAAATAAAGGGGAGTGCATAGACGATATATTAGCTTTATATTAAATATTATTATTAGTATTATTAATAATTTTAATCAATTAAATGAGAGAATGACAAGTGTCCCAAAAATGGTTTCTTTTATTATATAGTATAGATTGAGATAAATAAATTTAAAAAAATAAAAAGAAAAAAACACAAGGAGTTGGTAAAAAAAATATAAAAGAAGTATATATGGCTTATTGAAGAAAAATAAAAAGAAAGTATAACAGGTTGATTTAAAAGAAAAAATGAAAGAGAAGTATAATATGTTTGTTAAAAAAATTAAGTTAAAAAACACTAAACCTATTTTGTGAATATTTTTGAAGATATACTATTTTGGTAAATAATTATTTCTTCCTCTCTATTAAAAAAAAGTCAACTGATGATAAATGTTTTGTGTTGTTAGCCTAATTCTTTGTTTTTTTCTTAATTTATACTTATAGCATATATACAAAAGTTAGTTTCAAATTGTATAAAAAGCAGTGACGAAGCTTGAAAATTTTTATCGGGGGGTCGGAAGTTACCGGACCTAAATTTTTTTTCTATTGCTTTGTTTCGAGGTGATATGTTCGGGTCGGACGTCGGTGATTCGATTCAGGTCGGGTCGGGTCAAACATTAATATCAAATAAAAACGTTCTCAAACATCAAAAATCAAACATTGTTTAACAAACAACTGAACAAAGACATCAAAACATTAAAAAGGAGAGGAAGGTGGGTACCCGGCTCAGCTGGATGAAAAACTATAGTTCTGCCCATCTTCCTTTAAGATTTTTGAATTCTTTAATTAGACTATGAGGTATGGGGCGGGGGTTGGGTACAAACGCCCAAGTCACCACCCCGGGTGGGCTTGGGTTTCGGCGTGTCCCATTGGGCGGGGGTTTCAGCCCGGGCGTTGGGCGTGCCTAGGGGTCTTCCGTGGCCGGCTCTCATTGGCTGGGTTGGCTAGGTTTTGTGTGTATTTTTTAATTTTAGGCGTTTTTTTATACTTTTTATAACACTGGCCAACCCACTCGGGCTAGCCACGCCCCGCCATACCGACCCAACACGTCACTCACCAGCGCGCGCGCGCGCGGGGGGGGGTCGAAGTCCACGTGTCAACCCATGCCTCAAACCCCCGCCCCACCATACCCCACGGTTTTATAGACTCTGAATCAAAGTTGTCAGCAATTTCCTTTTCTATGTAAATCACCATACTGTTTCCTTTTCCGAATCAAAGCTTTATTTGATACACTCCTAATGATATGTAAGCTAGTCTTACTTGCTCCCTTATATTAACCGGATATTTCCGCATTCCGAGTCGTTTAACGGGATCTCTTTCTAGACTACTAACATCCACTTCATTGATGTTAATCGGATTTTGAGGAATATCATGCTCTTGTTAAATGTTTTGATTCGCTTCATTAATCGGTTTATTAACCGGTTGGCTTGTTGAAGTTTTTTACGTTTAATCTCATTGTTTTCATCATCAATCCCCTCTACTTGTTCTTCATTCTTTCTTTTGTAAAAAGAAGTTATGTTTTTAAACTTCCCCATAGCATAATCTAATAACACAACAAGTTAACAAATCAACTTAAACTTCAAGCTCTAATTTCTATCTAAATGACATTAAGATTAAACAAATAAAAATCGACATAATTACAGAAAGATTCAACAAGTTTAGGGCAAAAATTCGGCCCCAATTTCACCCATAATTTCATCCTAAATCACATGTATTGCAGCCATAAATTGAAGCTAAAGATTAAAAACACATACCTTATGAAGATTGAAGAAGAATCACTCGAAGTCGAACAAGCAGCGCAGCCAGCACCAGGCACCATCAACAACGATTTTTTCCCCTTCTGTTCGCAGTTCTCCTGCGTCTGGTCGTAATCCCCACTTAGCGATTTTTTTTTTTAATAAGGTGGGCTTTCTATTTAAGCTATAGATATTTGGGCAATTGGACTATAAATAATACATTCTTCCAAACATGCATGTTTACAAATACAATATTTGGGCTATATAAGTATTTTTTTTTTATAAAACCTATATACGAAACGTACATACATAACACTACTGAGTGAAAAGTTCGGCCCTCTGCGGCCCCTTGAAAGTACAATGATGATTTACAGGGATAATCCAAAGAATGATAAAGCAGAACATTGTATTACAAAAGCATAATACAACACTTTATAAACGAATAGGCTCATATATCGATTGTATTTTCCAAATAACTTTTATGGCAATAATCTTAATGACCTTGTTGACTTCGGTTTACGTGTTAATTAATTAATTTCTTTATTTTGTAACGTGTTAAATATTCTATAAACAACCAAGCAACTTCTATTAAATTATTCATCCAATATAACATTCGACTTTTAGCCTCTCTTCAACTTGATAATTGATATGACTTTTAAATGATTATTGATTTTAAACTACAATTTGCATTAGTGAAACGGGGTGTAATTGCGTCATGTGGTGCGTCATCAACCTCCAAATAAAATGGAGAAGCCATATTCTAAACAATAAAATACAATATTCTTATAATTAATTAAACAAGTGGTATTATTATTTTTTTTTTTTTTGAAAATTAAACTTCATTAAAACAGCCTCCGACCCAAAAGGGCAAAAGGCGAAACACAGACAAACCCCCCGACCCAAACGGGCAAAGGGAAAGAAAATTACAACATATACATGGGATATTTACACCATTCCTTCCAACTAATATAATTACAAGAGGCCCTATTTTTAAACCACGCGTAACCTCTTGACTTTATTTCTGCCACAATCTCTTGAGGACTTCTCCTGATGTCATTGAATACTACATCGTTTCTTCCTTTCCAGATACACCATACTGAAGTAATAATCAAACCGATCAGAACCTTTTTAGCTTTTTTCCCCAAACTGCATGTATTGTGGATTTCAAGCAAATCTTTGAAGGCGAATGCGAAGATCGGGGGAATCTTACACCAAACACTGACCGTCGCCCAAACTCGGGTAGCAACCGAGCATGCTGTGAAAAGGTGATCCGCCGATTCCTCGTACTCGTCGCAGTAAGGACACATAACCGAATTTATTTCCACGTTTCTTCTTTTTAGGTTCACTCTAGTCGCAAGCCTGTCTAAATTGCCTCTCCAAGCCATTATGTTATTATTATTTATCAAAGATAAAAATTATTTCGTAGGGACAAGATGCAGATGGATTCTTACACTAAATTATTTTAATATATTTTCCCTCGTACCCAATCTTTTTAATTTATTTAAATATTTATCAAATTGGTTTTCTACAACCGCAAAAGTTTGGTCCTTTTGTTCTACCCAAAGATTTTTTATTTCTTTAATTAGTATCACTGTAAGGTGTGTATCACTTCTTTTTTAACACATAGTAGTGGTTAATTTTTTAATTTAATTAAATATTTATCAAATTGGTTTTCTATAACCGCAAAAGTTTGGTCCTTTTGTTTTCTACCCAAAGATTTTTTATTTCTTTAATTAGTATCATTGTAAGGTGTGTATCACTTTTTTTAACACATTAGTGGTTAATTATATGTAACTAGTGGTATTCCCCCGCGCTATACGGCGGGAACTCATTCGTTCGGTCCGTTCTGGTACCGACACTCTCTATAGTAGCTGAAAGATAAAACTATAAAATAAATCGGGTTAGCCCAAAAGAATACGTACTTTATATCAATCGAAAACCATAGAAAGGAATACCGGTTCCGATACTACTGTTATCTTTTTACCGATGTTGTTTGGTTGAAATCGGTTCAGTTAGTCCCGTATAAACACTTGTATAGTGTACAATAAAAAAAATTGTTTTTGTATATTTTTATTGTCACTCGTATAGTTTACATTTTTCGATAGAAAAAAATCAGTCGAAAACCATAAAAAATGGTTCCCATACTGCCGATATTGGTATCGATGTTATTCGGTTGAAATTGGTTCGGTAAGTCCCATGTCAATACGCGTACAGTTTACGATACAAAAAATATGTTTTTTTATATTTTTATCGGCACTTGTGTAGTTTATGATAGAAAAAAAAACAATTAAATATCATTGTCGGTTCCTGTTCGCTTTGGTACAATAGCGTCATGGTATCAATTTTAAAGATCATTGTCGGTTTCGGTTTGATTTGGTACAATAGTGTCATGTTATCCATCTTAATATCATTATCGGTTTCGATTCGATTTGATACGATAGCAACACAGTATCCATTTTCAATAAAAAAACAAATTAGAAAAAATAAAATTAAAATAAATATAATATTAAAATTTTAGCTTTACTGTTCATCATCAGTTAAAAATAATATGTATAATTTCTCATGATTACATCATTGTTTGCTATGATATGAAAGGTGGTGATATACATGTGCATAAAGTGAAAATAATATATATATAGGTAATGAGAGTGCATTATGAATGATATAACAAATGAAAATGAAAGTGTATTCAAAGTAGTATACTAAAACATGTTATATCATATTCATACATATAGATGCAAATGTGCATTTCTAATATTGGTAATGTAAAAAGTAGTGTATTACGGTTGGTAGTGTAAATGAAAGTGCAATTGTCTAATACCGGTAATGTATTACGGAATTTGTCAAGGAAATGATACATATGCACATGTGCATCGATAATTGTTACTCGAACTTTTTTAGGAACAAAATATAGCGATTTTTTAAACAATATATAAAAAAATGTGTGTTTTTTAGGTATTTTTGGTTGTGTTCACATTGGTTCTCGCAATAAATGGTGGTTCCTAACGGATCCTTATCCTATATTTATATATTAAAACACCACAATTTCAGTCATAAAACACACTCGAAACACACAAATAACTGAGTGAAGATTACTAAAACACAATATCCAAACCCTAACAGTCCATAAAAACTTCAGACACGCTATCGTATAAATATGAATTTAAAACACAACATGATAATCAACATAAAACACACTAATGTTAGTCATTCAATAATAAAAACCTTATCATCCAAAACACAACACAAAACCCACAAATATGGCGTTTTAGTAATCTTCACTTTGTTATTTGTGCATTTTGAGTGTGTTTTATGGGTGACATTGTGGTGTTTTATTACTTTTTACACTTTGCAGAAAAAATTGACTTTGTAGCCAACTCCCACCCTATATATATATATATAGTGTGAGGTTCATTGGGGAACACTAAAAAAGTGGGGAACAGTGGGGAACCAACTCAAACGAACTCCAATTGGACTCATTCCAGCGGTGTTGGAACCGGCTAAACCCTAAAGCTAAACCCTAAAAGCCAAACCCTAATATATTTAGGGTTTAGGAGTTAGGATTTAGGGTTTAGGGTTAAGAGATCTTAGTTAGGGTTCGACGAGCCGGTTCCAACGCCGCTGGAATGAGTCCAATCGGAGTTCGTTTGAGTCGGTTCCCCGCTGTTCCCCACTTTTTTAGTGTTCCCCAATGAACCTTCTCCTATATATATATATATATATATATATATAGGTAAAGTGTAGGATACAAATCCCCTAATCGTACATTATGTACGCGATGCCCACAACCATACACGTGACCTGATTCAATTTAATTAGATAAGGGTATATCAGACATTCTGTTCAATCATCTGAGGGCTAATTAGGGAATTCCGTAACAAGGAAGCAGATTACGAGTTCGTTTCATAACCGTCCATCTAATTATTGTTCGTATCAATTCGATTTGTAGGTTTTTTGATTGATTCCTGTACCGAACACAAATTGGCGATTCCGAAAATGCAGGATTCGTCATTTAGGATGTTTATTTTGGGTTTTTCATCATAGGGTTACGGTTGAGGTTTGGGTTTTATTTGATTTGAAGGTATTTTCATGTTATTAGATTGTAAAGAGGTTGAAGATAAGATGTTTCTGGTTTTATTTGTTGAGTTTATCATATCGCATGTGTTTTTTTAAATATCGCATGTGTTGTTTTTAAAATATCGCAGGTATTAAAGATTGGATCATATGAATAATTTCGCATGTTTAAGTTGGACATTTCACACACAGTGAAGTTTAATATGTAATTTCGCATGTTTAAGTTGTTCATTTCGCAGACTAGAAAGTATTTAACATATTTAGCTCAATATTTCGCACGCTTTAAAAGTAATTAAATGTAATTTCGCATGGTGTGTTTTATAATTCAGTTCAATAATTCAAATCAAATAATTCAGTTCAATAATTGATTTCAATAATTCATATCAATAATTTTTCAGTGCTTTTTTCTTTTACTATAAAGTTTATCTTTTTATCACCATTTCAAACATCCTATTAAAAATGGCAGACCTACCAACATCCTGTTCTGAATCAAGTATCAAGAAGTCTTTGAGAAAAAGGATTCAGGAACAAATTCAAGAGGATCGATCATGTCAAGAAATGTTGGAAACCAACATTTCTCGTGTAACAGAAAACATGAAGAGAAGACAAGAAATTATGAACTTGCTATCTCAGATGCAAGTGAGTAGTCTTCATGAAATTGTTGTTATGTTCATGGTTGATCTGGGTGAGAGGGATGAGAAGCAGTTGAAAGAGTTGGCGGATGAAATAACTATCTTATGATGCTCGATGAAGATGAAAATGGAGTTTCTTTCATCTTTTGAATGAACTTGTTTTTTAGTGATTTATTTTAATAAAACATGCAAGTTTTACATGTTCCATTAAATTCGCATGTTGTGTTATGGCATGGATTTTGATTTAGCATGTTTATATTCCCCATTTTGCATATTTTAAGCAATTCAATGTCAAACATGCGATTTTATACATAAAACATGCGAAATTAAAAACATTAATGTTATCTAACAAGTCTAAATATGCAACAGAAATTCAACGTCAAACAAGTTTACTAGTCCTTTCCAATAAATGCTCTCAACCTATATGGGATTATTTTCTCCAAATCTTTCATATACTTTTCTTTGTCTGGCCTTTTATCGAAAGCATTTTTCAGTTTAATTATTTTTTCACGCTCCACATTGTGTTCGGATAGAATGATTTTACTTAGATATCTGTGCCTCAGGAGATGAAGTTGTGAATTAGGTCTGTTGTTTACTTCATTTTCTTTCACAAACCCAGTCACCCATGGTGTTTTCTCTCATTTGTATGTTTCCATGTGACGCATCGTAAACACTCCACAGTCTACACCGTTATTCTCCGTCCTTCATTCCATCACTTTTCTTTCTATCACTGATGTTTCAAGTGCTTTTATAGCTGGTGTTGGTTTTAAAGCCTTTTGTAGGTATAAAACCAATACCCTTCTTTGTAACATAGCAACATTGTGTCAGTAGCTTTTACATAAAATATAACATGTATATGAATAAGTTTTTGTATTACCAGTGTGTCTGGAAGCCCCTTGTATCTTTCCTCAAACTCTTGTTCAGCTGCTGAATTGTCAATCAGCTCAATTTTACCGGTTTTCAAGTGGAAGCACAAGACAAAGAAGTGGTCACCTTGAAGTACCGGAATAAACACCAACTCAACCGAATCAAGTTTTTTTACCTCATATTTTAGTATGATGTCTTATAAATTTGAGGCAAATACGTTTAGTCGTTGGTTGTCTGTGTATTTCTTCTCGTTGTACATGATATCCGGCTGTATGTTATGTAATTAGAATCAAGGTTAAGTAATGTATTAAAAGGTATTTATACATGCAAAATTAGTACATGAAAAATAATGTGTGAAAATTTTCACATGCGATTTGTATATATACTATGTGCGAAATTACAATACTATGTGCATTTTCTGTTTTAATTTCAAATGCCAATATGTTTAGAAAATCATACCATCATTGTGCTAAACAAGTAGAGTCTGTATGGTGATGATTTTCTATCCCTCTTCTTCTCTTCAAGGTTTAGAACATCCACAAATGCATCTATTCCGTTTGATGCTACGTACTGACCCCTGTAGAAGCTTTCAAAGATACCTTTGACCGTGTGAACCCCGGTTTTTTATCAGTAAAATACATCCCTGCCAGACAAAAATTAAATAATTAAATATTTTGAGTGTATATATTTAGATGTTTGTTAGTTGATATAATTGTTTTACTTACTCTATGTTTGCAAATGTAGCAAATGTGTATCGGATCACACTCAAATCTTGATTCAAGAGTGCTTCATGCATGTTTACCACTCTATTGCAGAAAGGGGAACAAAATGCGTCTCCAAGCTCTGCACATCTTTTCTCACCTAGATTTTTGGCGGCTTCTATTGTCTTATAAAGGAGTTCATTTAACCCCTTTGGTATAACTTGTTTTGGAACTTGTTTTGGTTTTGAGTTTTTTCTCCCCTTAGCTTTTTTTTCCCTTATTTTCTACCAGGCTGGGTCCCAGGCTCAAAAGCGACTCAACTGATTGCAATTCCTCAGCCGTCACCTGAGGGCATTCAACTTCTGGTTCCTTCTTAACTTCGATACCTAAATCGGTTTGTTGAGGGTCCTTTTGTGTAGTTTCTCCTAAAGAAACTGCTTCCACTTCTGCCTCCTTTTCTTGAACTTTTTCTTGAATGTTTTGTGTAGATTCGGCTAAGTTCACTGTTTTTTCCATTCCAGTTTCGTTTTCACCACTTTCTGCAGGCCAGAGTAAGT
This sequence comes from Helianthus tuberosus, assembly GCA_030545235.1. Taxonomy (NCBI): domain Eukaryota; kingdom Viridiplantae; phylum Streptophyta; class Magnoliopsida; order Asterales; family Asteraceae; genus Helianthus; species Helianthus tuberosus. The sequence continues at coordinate 143,268,893 of CM060432.1, forward strand.
TAAAAAATATAATATTTTGTTCTTTTTATTTTTTTTTTCTAATATAAAGTGTTTTTTACCTTTGACAGGTGGTTTGTAAGAGTATCCACCCGTTTCGACAGTTTGAATGTTTGCAATAAGGGTGTCTGTCACTCCTTCATCATCTTTATTTGTCAATCCTTCATCATCTGGCTGCAGTACTCCTATAGATACAAATTATTGAATTTTAATACATCAGATTGAAAATCGCATGTTATACATGACATGGCATGCGAAATCAAATGTCAAGTGTATGCATGAAATCGCATGTGTATTTTAAGGTATCGCATGTGTATAGGAAATTCAATTTTTACATAAAATCGCATTTGTTAATTTGAAATCACATGTTTACCTTCTGATGCCATTTGTTCCAAAACATTGGATATTACTTGTTGAGCTTCTTCATTATGTCTACTTTCTTCGTTTGTAGTATCTTCATGATGAATTTCAGAAGCTGCATTTTCAGGCTGTTGATGAACATCAGAGGGTGCAGTTCCAGGCTCTTGAACTTCAACGGAATCAGGCGGCACACAAATGGGATTATTCTTAAGTGTCCCATCCCACTGCTTACAGGCCTCCATAATCTCCGGATCCTAAAAACACTTGTTTTTTTGCTTCTGAAACTAAGTTGTTCATCCCTTGAACAACTTGAACCATTTTAATGTATTTTTTTTTACATTGGCTTTCATTTTTTTCAACAGGTTCTGTAATATTTTTCGATTTAAAATACTATCAATCCAGATGTTAAAAATAAATGGATTAAATGAAATAATTTTTTTTGGGCTTACCTTTTTGTTGATGTTCGAAGCCTCTCGATCTCGTTGATGGACTGAATCGTAGACTACCGATGGTGAAAGTGCAACAGGAGTGTTGCAATGGTCCATGATTTTCTGTGTTTGTGTCCCAACTCCCATCACAAGGTTCAACTGAGACATTTCATGGAGTTCAAAACTGAAATCCATCATATCATCAGTGTTCTCGTTTTCCTTAGGGTCTTCCTCGGTTTCTACGTTTTCTACTGCACGTGCAGTCCTTCTTCTGTAGCTTATTGTGGTGTCAACGGGTAGTAGTGTATACTCCTCTGTTGAACGACACTCTTCTTTTTCATTTTCACTCTCATTTGCTGTCCACACAAGTCCGTTATCCGAAATATGCTCCTCGACTTTATCAATTTCCGTAGATGTGATATAACGAATAACCGGCATCTCCACGACTTTCTCAAACAGTTTAAGCCTCTTGTTGTACTCATGTGTGTATAGAAGCTGTATAATTATAAAAAGGAGCTGATATTTACTTAAAATGTGTATTTATTTTATATTCAAAGTCATCATCATAGTCTATTTCTACAAAATCGCATGATATCAGACAAAAACCGTATGAAATCGCATGTATTATTTAACCATTTACCAAAAACTACTAACCTTATAAAATCGCATGACTTAGTTATGATTTCGCATGTATCAGTTAACCATCAATAAAATTATCTAATCTTATAAATCGCATGCTCAAACAAAATTATTTTTAAAATCGCATGTATTATTTAATTATATACCAAAACAAACTAGTCTTGTAAATATGTTATCAAATGTAGTAAGGCATACCGTAAGAAAGGCAACAGGTCCCACAAACTGTATTTTAAAGTTCTTGACGCAAAGTGTCCAGTAGATATGAGCACCAATCTAGATGCGGTATGTCCTCAACAACCTCTACACCAAGCAAACATCTATCATTTGCAGTTGTGGCCTTTGTAATCTCCGCAAAAAACGTTATCAGTACACCAGGAACTTTAATCTAAACAGGCTCCCCCCATCTCTTTGATTATCTATTGCAGTTGCAATTAAGCCATGGGTAATTCTTGTGTCCCCCCCCCCCATTGACTGAGGAATGTATCCATGACAGTATTTCCGGGTTCTTTACTCTTTTCAATTTTCTCCACCTTTTTAACTTTTCTTTTATCCACTATTATTTCAATTGGCTTTGGCCCCTTTGGTATTCCAAATACCTCATAAACTGTGTCCGATGTAATTTTTATGTGGTGTTTACCTACGTTTATCGTATCGAACATCTCGTCAAAGTTTCTGGCTAGCCAATATGCCAAACGTGTCGAAATATGGTTGATGTTTATATCTAGAATAGCTCCAAATCCCATATTCTTCACCTCATCAATCTGTTTTTTTTTTAATTTTTTCACAGTATCCATATACGAGTTAGGTTGACATCTCAACAGTATTGCTTCGTTGCTGTATTCAAAGAAAGCCCTATGTTCTATTCTATTTGCTTCCAGCTGGCTTTGTTTTTTCCCTTTTCAATCTTTTTTGAAGGTTTTTTTGTTTGTATCTTAGTTTTCTTGTCATCTTTCTTCTTTTTCGGCAGTGGCTCAACAAAGTCATCATCCTCATAACTTTCTTCAAGAACCATTCTTTTTCTATTTTTGTTCATTTTTTTCAATGTTGATATTGTCTCTTCGAAGTCATCATCAGTCTCAATTTCTAAAAAATCGCATGCTCTTAGATAAAAACCTTATAAAATCGCATGTTTCAGTTAACTTTTTACCAAAACTCATTAAGTTGTTAAAATCGCATGAATGAGTTATGAATTCGCATGTGTCAGTTAAGCATTACCAAAACTACCAAATCTTATAAATCGCATGCTTCAGACAAAAAACATTTTTAAATTCGCATGTATCATTTAATCATATTCCAAAACTAACTAATCATATAAAATCGCACGAATGATTCTATAAATTCGCATGCACAAGCTAACCATTAACAAAACTACATAATAATTTAAAATCGCATGCCCTAAACAAAAATAACTTTATGAAATCGCATGCTTGAGACAAAAAACCTCAAAAAACCAAACTAAACATATAAAATCGCATTTGTCATACAAAACCCTCTATAATTTCGCACACGTATCAGCTAATAACTACCAAACTTACATAATCATTCAAAACCTAATAAAAACTTATACCAGACATAAACCCTAACAAAATCGTAGTTAGCAACAATACGTAATCTTATAAAACTATAGGTTTCAGACAAAAACCTTACTAAACAACCTAAATCGCATATGTCATTCAAAGGTAGTGTAAACCCCATTATAAAATCGCATATGTCATTCGATACCTGGATTCATCTTCTTTGCTTGTGGTCTGTCATTGTTTTCCTTGCTCCGTTTCTCAAAACTCATCAATCTTCCTTGATTCGCAATGGTAAGTAGAACGGAAGTTGGGGGAAGAAGAATGCAATGATTTGAATTTGGGTTTATGGTATGATTGTGAGTTTTTGGTTGCTGATTATCAGGGGTTTTGATTTCGCAATGGACGATTTTAACCTTGGCGGTTTCATATATATATATATTTTGATTTGATTAATTTAATAGTTAAGCACGGGGTTTAAATGAGATGATCTGACGGTTGTGGTTGTAGCGTACGTAATGTACGATTAGTCATATTGTATGATAACCGGCCTATATATATATATATATATAGGGGAATGTTCATTTGAGAAGAAATTTAATATGAGAAGAAAAAGAAGAAAGGGCATATTAGTAAAATACTATTTCATTTATAACTCATATCATTAATTTCTAACTCTTTAATTAATTAGTCAATTAATCATTAACTACCTACATATAATCTACAAAACCTACACATATCAAAATTTTCCTACATATACCCTACACATTATAGAATTTTATCCTACACAGTCGAAATTTATCCTACACACCTCGAAATATATACTACACAACTCGTAATTTATCCTACACAACTATTAATTTATTCTACACTTCAAATTAAGTTGTTTTTTAATTTGGAAAAAGTATATATTTTGAAAAGGAGTTACAAATTTAATTTAGCTAGTTATTAAAGGGGAAGAATACAAATTAATGATTTTTTAAGTTTACCAATATACCCTTATACTAAAATTAAATGCAAATATTAAATGAAGTAAAATGAAGCATTCTTATTGGTTGAAACTTCTTCTTTTTTCTTCTTACAAAAAAATTCTTCTCATTTGAACCCTCCACTATATATATATATAAGTGGGTTCAGGAGAAAACGATTTAAAGTGTGAAAACAGTGAGAATGATTTTCAGCCACAAGATCTTTGTGATTTATGGCTAAGATGATGCGGTGACATTTTTGTAAATAATGGGAACCTTAGAACTACCAGGAGGGGTAAAACTGGAAGATCCAAACAAGGGTGCACATGCTAGTCACATGTTATTTTCCCCATCATATTTAAACGCCAATAACTTTTTTATACGTGATTATTTTTCTAAAAAAATTACACCATAAAACTCAGCGTTTTTTAATCTTTATAACGAGTATACTACTGATATACTTTTAAAAAAAAAATGAACTGAGTTTTTTTATGGCGTTTTCAGCTTTGTGTTTTTATGGCGTTTTCACATAGTTTTATGGTGTTTTTCTGACCTGTTTTTATGGAGTTTTCAACTAGGTTTTTTATGGCGTTTTTCTAAACTAGGTGTTTTTATGGTGTTTTCAACTAAGTTTTTCATGGTGTTTTTCTGAACTAGGTGTTTTTATGGCGTTTTCAGCTGAATTTTTCATGGTGTTTTTCTAAACTTGGTGTTTTGTGGCGTTTTCAACTGGGTGTTTTTCATGGCGTTTTTCTGAACTTGGTGTTTTATGACGTTTTCAACTGGTTATTTTTCATGGAATTTTTCTGAGCTTGATGTTTTTATGGCGTTTTTATTGAACACTCAGTTCATGTCATTTTTTTTAATTTAAAAATATAGCAATAGTATACTCGTTGGAAAGAAAATAAAACACTCAATTTTATGGTGTAATTTAAAAAAAAAAAAATCACGTATAGAAAAGTTACGAGAGTTTAAAAAAGATGGTGGAATATGCATGTGACTTGCATGTGCATGGTCTTTGGCATGTGAGTGGCATGTGTATGAGCCTTTTGACAATATTACCCTTAGCGTAAGTTAGCATCAACGCCACATGTCAACACCAAAATCTTTCTCACCGTTTTCACACTTTTAGGCATTTTCTCTAGATCCTGCCCCTATATATATATATATAGAGGGTTGAGTTCATTCCAGAACTCTAAATAACTACAGAACTTTCAGAACTCCTAATAAACAATCATTTTATATATAAGTTTTTATATTTAGGATCTTTTTATCATCTATTATATGTATTTCTTTGATTACATACATGTTAAAAGTAGTTTACAAATGTTTGATTGCCAAAATTATATATATATGTGTCATAAATTACATATATGTAAAAAAAACTAGTTTACATATGTGTAATTATAAAATTACATATAAAAAATGATAAAATTACTCTTAACATGTATGTAAAAGTAAAAATACACATAATGAATGATAAAATTATCCTAAACATAAAAATATATAAATAAAAAGATTGTTTATTAAGAGTTCTGCGAGTTCTGTAAATATTTATGGTTCTGAAATGATCTTGGCTCTATATATATATATATGTAGAGAGAGGAAGTGTAGAATACAAATTCTCTAATCATACATTACGTACGCGATCATAATAGCCCTACACGTGTCCCTGATTCAATTTTCCTACATAATGGTATATCTGACAATCCATTCAATCAGCAGAGGGCAAATTAGAAAATTCCTTCAATAAGCAGATCACCAGTTCGTTACACCACTATCCCGGTAATATCATTTTAATCCATTGTTATTTTCAATGGATCCACATAGCAACACCGGACAAAACACAGATGTTGATTTTGAAGACGTTGAATTCGTCAGTGAGCATGATGGTGACCAGAGAGTTACGATTAACCAACATGTTATACAATTAATTTTGCATGTTATTATTTAAACAAAATCGCATGTTATGAAAAGCATGAAGTACAATTTCGCATGTTATACAAGTTCTCATGTTTATAATGTCGCATGTTATACAATTTAACATGTTATACAATGTAGCATGTTATACAATTTAGCATGTTATACAGTTTAGCATGTCATACAATTTCATGTTATACATTTTCACATGTTATACAATTTCGCATGTTGTTATGGAAACCCAAAATCGCATGTTATTTACATGTATTCGCATGTTAGTTACAAATTCGCATGTTATACATTTTGTACGTTAGTTACAAGTATTCACTTGTTCAATTGTGGTTGGTCGTTGTTTTTCTTACTCTATTGCTCCCACACAACTGACAAGAACAATCACATCAAAATTTTTATCATTCTAGTAAACATTGTTGTCGATTGGAGATATATTACCTCCCAAAGCTATTGTAGTTGTCATAATCGTCAGATTAACAATCGATTAGATGAAATTGCACCGGCGGACGTCGATTGCAGAAGAGTCGATTGGAGAATAAGAAGGTACCGAACGAAATTACCTAGATTTTGATAGAGAACTTATCAATTTTATCCTTTGCGGTTGGTTTTATGTATATTAATTTGATTAATTTAATTATATAAATTAATTTCACAGCACTCAATAGATAGAAGATTGGACGGTTGGGCTTATCGCGTACATAATATAGGATAAAAGGTATTATACGTTAACCGACATCTCTCTCTCTCTCTCTCTCTATATATATATATATATATATATATAGGATTAGGTTCAAGAGTGAACACTAGTGTAGTTTGTGAACTGAGCGAACTAATCTTGGCCATACATGTGTGTAGATCAATGGCTAGGATTTGATGATGAAACACACTAGTGTATTTTACGATTTGATGATGAAATCCTAGCCATCCACGTGTGTAAATTAATGGCCAAGATTTGTTCACTCAGTTCGCAAATGCACTAGTGTTCACTATAGAACCCCACCATATATATATATATATATATATATATATGATTTTTATCAAAGATACTCCTTACATATATTCTTTAAAAGACAGATTTATAAACCACAATATAGACTTTGGTAAATTACCATGGTTAGAGGATGAGAGTAAACAAACTATAGAAGCCCTAAACAGTTTTATCAAAACACATCAAAAAAACCCCAGAACTTCCTAAGTGTTTGAACTGGTCAGACTTCAAATTATCAGGTGAAGGGCATCATGTTCAGATTCACACACCCTCCAAATGGAGTATGTTACTACCATTTGTGGGAGAAGGAGAATCCCTTGAAATTGATCACATAATCAATTTGGACGGTTCAGATACCGAAGACCAGGAACCAGACTCAGACCCTGGAAGCCCACAGTCCATAGATTTAACACATAGAGATTTGTAAAAAGAAATGATGAAAGCATGGACCTTAAGAGACAGGTGTACACAACATTTCTAGATAACCATGATTGCAGCTGAAAAAGAACACATTATTGTAGATAATGTCTATTGTCTTTTTATGTCTTTTATTTGTATCCGTTTATTTTTCTGACATTAGAGTTGTAAGTACAGTGTTTCATTTATGGGATAGCTTTTCTTTTTGCCTATATAAGGCATAGAATGCACTTGTAAAATATCATCCCATAATTCAATAAAAATTTCTTGCATTCTCAATCATCCTTATGGCACACTAAAATTCTCTCCGTCACTCCTTAGCCTAACCTCCTAGCTCCTTATTTTCGTTCATTGTTCTTCAAATTATATTCCAAAAAAAAGAGTCTTATACATATATATATATATATATATATATATATATATATATATATATATATATATATATATATATATATATATATATATATATATATATAGGGTAAGGATAGTGTAAAAAGTGCCTAAAGTGTGAGAAGTGTATTATAACACTATATATAATACTATATAACACCATATAAACACCGTATAACAATATGTAACACCATATAATACCATATAACACTATGTAACACTATATATCATTATATAACAAATATAACACTATACATCTATCATAGACATGCTATCAGACAACCTATGGTGTTATATTTGTTATATAATGATATATAGTGTTACATAGTGTTATATGGTATTATATGGTGTTACATATTGTTATACGGTGTTTATATGGTGTTATATAGTATTATATATAGTGTTATAATACACTTCTCACACTTCTCAAACTTTGAGCATTTTTTACAGGATCCTCTACCTATATATATAGGGGAGGGTTATCTTGAGAACGCTAAATATTGCGAGAACCGTGAGAACGAATGAAAAAACAATCAAAACCAATTTTTTTTAAATACAAACCTCGTTGTAATTAAAATACAACATCAAAAAAAGAATTTACAACATCAAATAATTCATTTCTCCTCTCAAAATCACTCTTATTAGATTTTTACACATGTGTAAATATAACAAATTTACACATGTGTAAATGGCAAACTTACATATGTGTAAATTTTCTTTATTTACAAATTCATGTTAATTTAAACATGTAAATTAAATTTCTAACATTGTATTCGAATAATAATGATAAGTGTAAAAAGAAATTTTGAATTTGAATTGTTTTTTACTAAGTTCTCGCGGTTTTTATATTCGTTCTCACGATATTTAGCGTTCTCATTTAAACTCTCCCCTATATATATATATATATATATATAGAGGCCGGTTATCATACAAATACCCTAATCGTACATTATGTACGCTACATTCTAGGCCGTCGGATCATCTCATTTAAACCGCGTGTTTAAGTATTAAATTAATCAAATTAAAATTAATAAAAAGAAACCGCCAAGGTTAAAATCGCCCAATGCGAAATCAAAATCCCTGATAATCAGCACAGTAACTCCCCCAAACATATCGTAAACCCAAAATCAACGAAGCAAAGAAAGCAAAAACCTAAGATTCATACTGCTACTCTTCCCGTTGCGATTCAACTAACATGAGTTTTGAGAAACGAAGCAAAGAAAACAACAACAGACCACAAGCGAAGAAGATGAATCCAGGTATCGATTGACATTTGCGATTTTATAAATTGAAATATACAGGACTTTAATGTCAAATGCAATTTGTTTGTTTATTAAGCTTTTAGACTGAAACATACAGTTTTAAAGGATTAGGTATTGTTCATAACTTCATTTTTTTGTTAGGGTTTATTACTAGTACGGTTATTTATTAGGTTTAGCATGATTATGCAGTATTCTAAATGATAAACTGATATATGTGCGATATTATATAGGGTTTTGTCAGTGTTTTGTATTACAAATGCGATTTTATATCTAAAGTTATGCTTGTAAAAGGTTTTTGTCTTAGCTTAGGTTGAACATGTGAATTGATAAAATCCTCCTGCGATTTCATATGATTAGTTGGTTTTAGTGGATTATGATTAAATTATACATGCGATATTATATAGGGTTTTCATAGGGTTTTTGAATTACAAATGCGATTTTATATGTAAAGTTTTTGGTAGTGCTTAACTAAGACATGCGAATTGATACTCCTTCATGCGATTTTATCACTTGATAACTTAGTGTACATGAATAACTGATAAATGCGATTTTATAAAGGTTTATGACTGATAGCATGCGATTTTGTAGAAATTGATTCTGATGATGACTTTGAAGGCCCAATATCAAGACTGATAAAAGTTAACAAAAATAGAAAAAGAAGAATAATTGAAGAAAGTTCTGAAGAGGATGACTTCGTTAAGCCACTCCCAAAAAAGAAAAAAGATGACAAGAAGTCTAAGATACAAACAAAAAAACATTCGAAAAAGGTGGAACAACCTAAAACAGAAAGTCGCGAATTCTTCAAATACAGCAACGAAGCAATACTGCTGAGATGCCAACCTAACTCATACATGGATACTGTGAAGAAATTTTCAGAAAAACAGCTTGAAGAAGTAAGGAATATGGGATTTGGTGCTATTCTAGATATCAATATCAACCATATTTCGACACGATTGGCATATTGGCTAGCCAAAAACTTTGACGAGAATTTCGATAAGCTAAACTTGGGAAAACACCAAATAAAAATAACATCAGACACAGTTTTTGAGGTATTTGGAATACCAAAGGGGCCAAAGAAAGTTGAGATCATAGCCGATAAGAGAAAAGTTAAAAAGCAAGAGAAAATTGAAAAGGGTAAAGAACCGGGAAATGCTGTCAGGGATACCTTCATCCGCCAGTGGGGGGAAAATAGGAGAATTACCCATGGATTAATTGCAGATACAATGGAAAATCAAAGAGACGGAGGGAGCCTGTTTAAATTAAACTTCCTGGTATACTGGATGACGTTCTTTGCGGAGATTACAAAGGCAACACTTGCAAATGCTAGATGTTTGCTTGGTGTAGAAGATGTTGAGGAAATACAGAATCTAGATTGGTGCTCATTTCTACTCGACACCTTGCGTCGTACACGAGCGGGCTGGAAGAACTACAAAATACAGTTCGTGGGACCTGTTGCCTTTTTTACGGTATACATTACTACATTTAATAACATATTTAAAATACTAGTTTGTTTTGTTATATAATTAAATGATCTTGCGATTTATACAGCTTCTATACACGCATGAGTACAACAAGAAACTTAACCTGTTTGAGAAAGCTGTGGAGATACCGGTTATTCGTTATATCACATCTTCGGAGATTGATATAGTCGAAGATCATATTTCGGATAACGGACCTCAATGGATATCAAGTGAGAGTGAAGAAGAAGAAGAAAATGATGAAGAAAATGATGAAGAAAATGAAGAAGAAGAGGGTCCTTCAACGGAGGATTATACACTACGACCACCGGTTGACACCACAATAAGCTACAAAAGAAGGACTGCGCGTGGAGTACAAAACAAAGAAACCGGGGAAGAGCCAAAAGATAACGAGAACATTGATGATTTCATGGATTTCAGTTTTGAAATCCATGAAATGTCTCAGTTGAACCTTGAGATGGGAGTTGGAACACAGACACAGAAAATGATTGATTATTGCGCCACTCCTGTTCAACTTTCACCATCCGTATTCTACGACACAGCCCAGGAACAAGAACTAGAGGCTTCAAGAACCCACAAAAAGGTAAGCGCGAAAAAAATTAATTTCAATTAATCCATTCATATTGAACATTTCAAAAAGTAATTTCAATTAATTTCATATTAACTCAAAAAATATTTACAGAACCTGTTGAAGAAAATGAAAGCAAATGTCAAAAAGTACATTAAAATGGTTCAATATGTTCAGGGGATGAACAACTTAGTTTCAGAAGCAAGAACTAAATGTTTTTGGGATCCGGAGATTATGGCGGCCTGTAAGCAGTGGGATGAGACGCTTCGGAATAATCCCATTTGTGTGCCGCCTGTTTCGGTTCAAGAGCTTGCTTCGGTTCAAGAGCATGAAACTGCACCCTCTCCTGTTCATCAAGGGCCTGAAAATCCAGCTTCAGAAGTTCATCATGAAGTTACTACAACCGAAGAAGGTAGAAAGGATAAAGAAGCTCAAAAAGTAATATCCAGTGTTTTGGTAGAAATGGCATCAACAGGTAAAACATGCGAACTCAAATATTAACACATGCGAAATTATTTAAAAATTACTATTTTTATGCATATGCGAAACCTATAAAAACACATGCGATTTATGTAAAAAACACTTCAAATTTGATTTCGCACACGATGTCATGTATATCCTGCGATTTTGATTATAATGTATTAAAATTAAATAATTTGTATCTACAGGTGTACTGCAACCAGATGATGGAGGAGTCACAGACACCCTTATTGCAAACATTCAAACTGTGGAAACGGGTGTATACACTTACAAACAACCTGCCAAAGGTAAAAAAAACACTTTATATTAGGAAAAAAAAAATTAAAAAGCACAAATTATTGTATTTCTTAAATTACTCTGGCCTGCAGAAATTGTTGAAAACGAAACTGTTATCGAAGAAACAGTGAACTTAGCAGAATCTACCCAAGACATTCAACAAAAAGTTCAAGAAAAAGTGCCGGAAATGGAAGCAGTTTCTTTAAAAGAAACAACACAAAAAGACCCTCCACAACCCGATATGGGAATCGAAGTTGAGAAGGAACCGGAAGTTGAGAAGGAACCGGAAGTTGAATGCCCTCAGGTAACAGCTGAGGAATTGAATTCAGTTTAGTTGCTTTTGAGCATGGGACCCACCATGGAAGAAAACAAACAAAAAAAAAACAACTAAGGGGAGAAAAAACACAAACCCAAAGCCAGTTCCAAAACAAGTCATACCAAAAGGGTTAAACGAACTGCTTTATAAAACAATAGAACAAGCCAAAATTCGAGCTGAGAAAAGATGTAAAGAGCTTGGAGACAAATTTTGTTCCCCTTACTGCAACAGAGTAGTAAACATGCATGAAGCACTATTGACTCAAGAATTGAGTGTGATTCGGTATACATTTGCTACATTAGAAGGCTTACAGTAAGTAAAATAGTTATATCAAATAACAAACATTCTAAAATATATACACACAACAAATACTAATTATTTATTTTATGACTTGCAGAGAAGAATTTTACCGATCAAAAACTGAGGTTGCAACATTCAAAGCTGTATTTGAAAGCTTCTACAGGGAACAATACATAGCATCGAACGAAATAGATGCATTTGTAGATATTCTAAACCTTGAAGAGAAGAAGAGGGATAGAAAATCATCACCATACAGACTCTTCTTGTTTAGCACAATGATGGTATGTTTTCATATACATTTTGTCATTTGAAATTCTAACAGTAAATGCATATTAAATGATTTCGCACACTAATTATATCTAAATTGCATGTATTATATAAGAAAATTTTCCTGTGAAACATTTCTCATACTGGTGTAATTTCGCATGTGTTATATATACTATTCGCATGTGAAAAAAAATCCATTGTTTGCATTTCTTATACTGTTGTAATTTCGCAAGTTTTATATACACTATTCGCATGTGAAAAAAAATCCATTGTTTAAATAACTTTGATTCTAATTACATAACATACAGCCGGATATCATGTACGATGAAGAGAAATACACAGACGACAAACGTCTATAAGTATTTGCCTCAAATTTTGAAGACATCATACAAAAATATGAGGTAAAAAAACTTGATTCAGTTGACTTGGTGTTTATTCCGGTACTTCAAGGTGACCACTTGTATGTCTTGTGCTTCCACTTGAAAACCGGCAAAATTGAGCTCATTGACAATTCAGCAGCTGAACAAGATTTTAAGGATAGATACAAGGGGCTTCCAGACACACTGGTAATACAAAAACTTTTTCATATAAATGTTATATATTATGTAAATCTACTAACACAATGTTGCTATGTTACAGAGAAGGGTATTGGTTTTATACCTACAAAAGGCTTTAAAACCAACACCGGCTATAGAAGAACTTGCAACCCCAGTTATAGAAAGAAAGGTGATGGATTGGAGGACGAAGAATAACGGCGTAGACTGTGGAGTGTTTACGATGCGTCACATGGAAACGTACAAAGGAGACACAATACCATGGGTGACTGGATTTGTGAAAGAAGATGAAGTAAACAACAGACAGCAATCACAACTTCATCTCCTAAGGCACAGATATCTCAGTAAAATCATTCTATCCGAACACAATATGCATCGTCAAAAAATAATTAAAAAGGCAAATGCTTTCGATAAAAGGCCAGAAAAAGAAAGGTATATGAAAGATTTGGATAAGATAATCCCAGAAAGGATGAGTGTGTATTTTGGAAAGGCACCAAAGTAAACTTCTTTGATGATGGATTTATGTTAAATATTTAAACTTTTTAGTGTTTTTTTAATTTCGCATATATTAGTGTTTTTAATTTCGCATTTGAATTTTAATTTCACATTTGACATTGAATTATTGAAATTTGAAGTAAATATGTGACTATGAACATGCAAAATACAAGTCCATTATATAACAAAACATACGAATTTATTTAAACATGCACAAAAATAAACAAAAGTTCATTCAAAAGATGAAAGAAACTCCATTTTCATCTTCATCGAGCATCTTAAGACAGTTATTGCATCAGCCAACTCTTTCAACTGTTTCTCATCCCTCTCACCCAGATCCACCATAAACATAACAGCAATTTCTTTAAGACTACTCACTTGCATCTGAGATAGCAAGTTCAGAATTTCTTGTCTTTTCTTCATGTTTTCTGTTACACGAGAAATGTTGGCCTCCAACATCTCTTGACATGATCGATCTTCTTGAATTTGTTGCTCAATCCTTTTCCTCAAATCCTGCTTGATACATGGTTCAGAAGAAGAGGATGTTGGTAGATCTGTCATTTTTAATAGGATGTTTGAAAGAGTGATAGAAATATAAAACATATAATAAAAGAAAAATTATTGATATGAATTATTGAACTCAATTATATGATTTCAATTATTGAACTGAATTATGAAACACACTATGCGAAAATAAAAAATAATTATTATTAAAACTTGCGAAATTAAAATCTATAATTGATAAAAATAATAGTTTGCGAAATCACAAACTTAAACATGCGAAATTAAATATTAAAATTCATTGTGTGCGAAATGTCTAATTTAAAACATGCGAAATTATACAAAAGATCCATTATTAACTACCTGTATTATGTTAAAACAACACATGCGATATATAAAACAACATATGCGATATAGTAACCCAACAAATAACACCATAAACAACTTATCTTCAACCCTCGTTACAATCTAATAAAAATGAAAAAAGCTTCAGATCAAATAAAACCCAAAACAAAAACCTAATAAAACTATTGACGAATCCTAAATGACGAATCCAGGTTCGATCAGAAATCAATCAAAAACCCTAAAAATCGAATTGATACAAACAATAATTAAATGGGACGGTTACGAAATCCAGAACTGCTTCCTAATTGCCGGAATTCCCCTCAGATGTTCGAATGGAATGTCTGATATACCCTTATTTAATTAAATTGAATCAGGACACGTGTATGGCTGTGGGTAGCGCGTACATAATGTACGATAAGGAGATTTGTACCGTACTCTTTACCTATATATATATATATATATAGGGGAGGGTTATCTTGAGAACGCTAAATATTGCGAGAACCGTGAGAACGAATGAAAAAACCAATCAAAACCATTTTTTTAATACAAAACTCATTGTAATTAAGATACAACATCAAAAAAAGAATTTACAACATCAAATCATTCATTTCTCCTTTCAAAATCACTCTTTTTAGATTTTTTTACACATGTGTAAATATAACAGATTTACACATGTGTAAATGGCAAACTTACACATGTGTAAACTTTCTTTATTTACGAATTCACGTAAATTTAAACGTGTAAATTAAATTTCTAACATTGTATTCGAATAATAATGATAAGTGTAGAAAAAAATTTTGAATTTGAATTGTTTTTTGACCAAGCTCTCGTGGTTTTTTCATTTGTTCTCACGGTTCTCACAATATTTAGCTTTCTCATTTAAACCATCCCCTATATATATATATATATATATATAGGTAAAGAGTATGGTACAAATCTCCTTATCGTACATTATGTACGCGCTACCCACAACCATACACGTGTCCTGATTCAATTTAATTAAATAAGGGTATATCAGACATTCCATTCGAACATCTGAGGGGAATTCCGGCAATTAGGAAGCAGTTCTGGATTTCGTAACCGTCCCATTTAATTATTGTTTGTATCAATTCGATTTTTAGGGTTTTTGATTGATTTCTGATCGAACCTGGATTCGTCATTTAGGATTCGTCAATAGTTTTATTAGGTTTTTGTTTTGGGTTTTATTTGATCTGAAGCTTTTTTCATTTTTATTAGATTGTAACGAGGGTTGAAGATAAGTTGTTTATGGTGTTATTTGTTGGGTTACTATATCGCATGTGTTGTTTTATATATCGCATGTGTTGTTTTAACATAATACAGGTAGTTAATAATGGATCTTTTGTATAATTTCGCATGTTTTAAATTAGACATTTCGCACACAATGAATTTTAATATTTAATTTCGCATGTTTAAGTCTGTGATTTCGCAAACTATTATTTTTATCAATTATAGATTTTAAATTCGCAAGTTTTAATAATAATTATTTTTTATTTTCGCATAGTGTGTTTCATAATTCAGTTCAATAATTGAAATCATATAATTCAGTTCAATAATTGAGTTCAATAATTCATATCAATAATTTTTCTTTTATTATATGTTTTATATTTCTATCACTCTTTCAAACATCCTATTAAAAATGGCAGATCTACCAACATCCTCTTCTTCTGAACCATGTATCAAGCAGGATTTGAGGAAAAGGATTGAGCAACAAATTCAAGAAGATCGATCATGTCAAGAGATGTTGGAGGCCAACATTTCTCGTGTAACAGAAAACATGAAGAGAAGACAAGAAATTCTGAACTTGCTATCTCAGATGCAAGTGAGTAGTCTTAAAGAAATTGCTGTTATGTTTATGGTGGATCTGGGTGAGAGGGATGAGAAAGAGTTGAAAGAGTTGGCTGATGCAATAACTGTCTTAAGATGCTCGATGAAGATGAAAATGGAGTTTCTTTCATCTTTTGAATGAACTTTTGTTTATTTTTGTGCATGTTTAAATAAATTCGTATGTTTTGTTATATAATGGACTTGTATTTTGCATGTTCATAGTCACATATTTACTTCAAATTTCAATAATTCAATGTCAAATGCGAAATTAAAATTCAAATGCGAAATTAAAAACACTAATATATGCGAAATTAAAAAACACTAAAAAGTTTAAATATTTAACATAAATCCATCATCAAAGAAGTTTACTTTGGTGCCTTTCCAAAATACACACTCATCCTTTCTGGGATTATCTTATCCAAATCTTTCATATACCTTTCTTTGTATGGCCTTTTATCGAAAGCATTTGCCTTTTTAATTATTTTTTGACAATGCATATTGTGTTCGGATATAATAATTTTACTGAGATATCTGTGCCTTAGGAGATGAAGTTGTGATTGCTGTCTGTTGTTTACTTCATCTTCTTTCACAAATCCAGTCACCCATGGTATTGTGTCTCCTTTGTACGTTTCCATGTGACGCATCGTAAACACTCCACAGTCTACGTCGTTATTCTTCGTCCTCCAATCCATCACCTTTCTTTCTATAACTGAGGTTGCAAGTTCTTCTATAGCCGGTGTTGGTTTTAAAGCCTTTTGTAGGTATAAAACCAATACCCTTCTCTGTAACATAGCAACATTGTGTTAGTAGATTTACATAATATATAACATTTATATGAAAAAGTTTTTGTATTACCAGTGTGTCTGGAAGCCCCTTGTATCTATCCTTAAAATCTTGTTCAGCTGCTGAATTGTCAATGAGCTCAATTTTGCCGGTTTTCAAGTGGAAGCACAAGACATAGAAGTTGTCACCTTGAAGTACCGGAATAAACACCAAGTCAACTGAATCAAGTTTTTTTACCTCATATTTTTGTATGATGTCTTCAAAATTTGAGGCAAATACTTTTAGACGTTTGTCGTCTGTGTATTTCTCTTCGTCGTACATGATATCCGGCTGTATGTTATGTAATTAGAATCAAAGTTATTTAAACAATGGATTTTTTTTCACATGCGAATAGTGTATATAAAACTTGCGAAATTATAACAGTATAAGAAATGCAAACAATGGATTTTTTTTCACATGCGAATAGTATATATAACACATGCGAAATTACACCAGTATGAGAAATGTTTCACAGGAAAATTTTCTTATATAATACATGCGATTTAGATATAATTAGTGTGCGAAATCATTTAATATGCATTTACTGTTAGAATTTCAAATGACAAAATGTATATGAAAACATACCATCATTGTGCTAAACAAGAAGAGTCTGTATGGTGATGATTTTCTATCCATCTTCTTCTCTTCAAGGTTTAGAATATCTACAAATGCATCTATTCCGTTCGATGCTATGTATTGTTCCCTGTAGAAGCTTTCAAATACAGCTTTGAATGTTGCAACCTCAGTTTTTGATCGGTAAAATGCTTCTCTGCCAGTCATAAAATAAATAATTAGTATTTGTTGTGTGTATATATTTTAGAATGTTTGTTATTTGATATAACTATTTTACTTACTGTAAGCCTTCTAATGTAGCAAATGTATACCGAATCACACTCAATTCTTGAGTCAATAGTGCTTCGTGCATGTTTACTACTCTGTTGCAGTAAGGGGAACAAAATTTGTCTCCAAGCTCTTTACATCTTTTCTCAGCTCGAATTTTGGCTTGTTCTATTGTCTTATAAAGCAGTTCGTTTAACCTTTTTAGTATGACTTGTTTTGGAACTGGCTTTGGGTTTGTGTTTTTTCTCCCCTTAGTTGTTTTTTTTTTTGTTTGTTTTCTTCCATGGTGGGTCCCATGCTCAAAAGCAACTCAACTGAATTCAATTCCTCAGCTGTTACCTGAGGGCATTCAACTTCCGGTTCCTTCTCAACTTCCGGTTCCTTCTCAACTTCGATTCCCATATCGGGTTGTGGAGGGTCTTTTTGTGTTGTTTCTTTTAAAGAAACTGCTTCCATTTCCGGCACTTTCTCTTGAACTTTTTGTTGAATGTCTTGGGTAGATTTTGCTAAGTTCACTGTTTCTTCGATAACAGTTTCGTTTTCAACAATTTCTGCAGGCCAGAGTAATTTAAGAAATGCAATAATTTGTGCTTTTTAATTTTTTTTCCTAATATAAAGTGTTTTTTTTTTTTTTTACCTTTGGCAGGTTGTTTGTAAGTGTATACACCCATTTTCACAGTTTGAATGTTTGCAATAAGGGTGTCTGTGACTCCTCCATCATCTGGTTGCAGTACACCTGTAGATACAAATTATTTAATTTTAATACATTATAATCAAAATCGCAGGATATACATGACATCGTGTGCGAAATCAAATTTGAAGTGTTTTGACATAAATCGCATGTGTTTTTATAGGTTTCACATATGCATAAAAATAGTAATTTTTAAATAATTTCGCATGTGTTAATATTTGAGTTCGCATGTTTTACCTATTGATGCCATTTCTACCAAAACACTGGATATTACTTTTTGAGCTTCTTCATCCTTTCTACCTTCTTCGGTTGTAGTAACTTCATGATGAACTTCTGAAGCTGGATTTTCAGGCCCTTGATGAACAGGAGAGGGTGCAGTTTCATGCTCTTGAACCGAAGCAGGCGGCACACAAATGGGATTATTCCGAAGCGTCTCATCCCACTGCTTACAGGCCGCCATAATCTCCGGATCCCAAAAACATTTAGTTCTTGCTTCTGAAACTAAGTTGTTCATCCCCTGAACATCTTGAACCATTTTAATGTACTTTTTGACATTTGCTTTCATTTTCTTCAACAGGTTCTGTAAATATTTTTTGAGTTAATATGAAATTAATTGAAATTACTTTTTGAAATGTTAAATATGAATGGATTAATTGAAATTAACTTTTTTTCGCGCTTACCTTTTTGTGGGTTCTTGAAGCCTCTAGTTCTTATTCCTGGGCTGTGTCGTAGAATACGGATGGTGAAAGTTGAACAGGAGTGGCGCAATAATCAATCATTTTCTGTGTCTGTGTTCCAACTCCCATCTCAAGGTTCAACTGAGATATTTCATGGATTTCAAAACTGAAATCCATGAAATCATCAATGTTCTCGTTATCTTTTGGCTCTTCCCCGGTTTCTTTGTTTTGTACTCCACGCGCAGTCCTTCTTTTGTAGCTTATTGTGGTGTCAACCGGTGGGCGTAGTGTATAATCCTCCGTTGAAGGACCCTCTTCTTCTTCTTCTTCATTTTCTTCATCATTTTCTTCTTCATTTTCTTCTTCTTCTTCACTCTCACTTGATATCCATTGAGGTCCGTTATCCGAAATATGATCTTCGACTATATCAATCTCCGAAGATGTGATATAACGAATAACCGGTATCTCCACAGCTTTCTCAAACTGGTTAAGCTTCTTGTTGTACTCATGCGTGTATAGAAGCTGTATAAATCGCAAGATCATTTAATAATATAACAAAACAAACTAGTATTTTAAATATGTTATTAAATGTAGTAATGTATACCGTAAGAAAGGCAACAGGTCCCACGAACTGTATTTTGTAGTTCTTCCAGCCCGCTCGTGTACGACGCAAGGTGTCGAGTAGAAATGAGCACCAATCTAGATTCTGTATTTCCTCAACATCTTCTACACCAAGCAAACATCTATCATTTGCAAGTTTTGCCTTTGTAATCTCCGCAAAGAACGTCATCCAGTATACCAGGAAGTTTAATTTAAACAGGCTCCCTCCGTCTCTTTGATTTTCCATTGTATCTGCAATTAATCCATGGGTAATTCTCCTATTTTCCCCCCACTGGCGGATGAATGTATCCCTGACAGCATTTCCCGGTTCTTTACCCTTTTCAATTTTCTCTTGCTTTTTAACTTTTCTCTTATCGGCTATGATCTCAACTTTCTTTGGCCCCTTTGGTATTCCAAATACCTCAAAACCTGTGTCTGATGTTATTTTTATTTGGTGTTTTCCCAAGTTTAGCTTATCGAAATTCTTGTCAAAGTTTCTGGCTAGCCAATATGCCAATCGTGTCGAAATATGGTTGATATTGATATCTAGAATAGCACCAAATCCCATATTCCTTACTTCTTCAAGCTATTTTTCTGAAAATTTCTTCACAGTATCCATGTATGAGTTAGGTTGGCATCTCAGCAGTATTGCTTCGTTGCTGTATTTGAAGAATTCGCGACTTTCTGTTTTAGGTTGTTCTACCTTTTTCGAATGTTTTTTTGTTTGTATCTTAGACTTCTTGTCATCTTTTTTCTTTTTTGGGAGTGGCTTAACGAAGTCATCCTCTTCAGAACTTTCTTCAATTATTCTTCTTTTTCTATTTTTGTTAACTTTTATCAGTCTTGATATTGGGCCTTCAAAGTCATCATCAGAATCAATTTCTACAAAATCGCATGCTATCAGTCGTAAACCTTTATAAAATCGCATTTATCAGTTATTCATGTACACTAAGTTATCAAGTGATAAAATCGCATGAAGGAGTATCAATTCGCATGTCTTAGTTAAGCACTACCAAAAACTTTACATATAAAATCGCATTTGTAATTCAAAAACCCTATGAAAACCCTATATAATATCGCATGTATAATTTAATCATAATCCACTAAAACCAACTAATCATATGAAATCGCAGGAGGATTTTATCAATTCGCATGTTCAACCTAAGCTAAGACAAAAACCTTTTACAAGCATAACTTTAGATATAAAATCGCATTTGTAATACAAAACACTGACAAAACCCTATATAATATCGCACATATATCAGTTTATCATTTAGAATACTGCATAATCATGCTAAACCTAATAAATAACCGTACTAGTAATAAACCCTAACAAAAAATGAAGTTATGAACAATACCTAATCCTTTAAAACTGTATGTTTCAGTCTAAAAGCTTAATAAACAAACAAATTCGCATTTGACATTAAATTCCTGTGTATTTCAATTTATAAAATCGCAAATGTCAATCGATACCTGGATTCATCTTCTTCGCTTGTGGTCTGTCGTTGTTTGCTTTGCTTCGTTTCTCAAAACTCATGTTAGTTGAATCGCAACGGGAAGAATAGCAGTATGAATCTTAGGTTTTTGCTTTCTTTGCTTCGTTGATTTTGGGTTTACGATATGTTTGGGGGAGTTATTGTGCTGATTATCAGGGATTTTGATTTCGCATTGGACGATTTTAACCTTGGCGGTTTCTTTTTATTAATTTTAATTTGATTAATTTAATACTTAAACACGCGGTTTAAATGAGATGATCCGACGGCCTAGAATGTAGCGTACATAATGCACGATTAGGGTATTTGTATGATAACCGGCCTATATATATATATATAGGTAGAGGATCCTGTAAAAAGTGCTCAAAGTGTGAGAAGTGTATTATAACACTATATATAATACTATATAACACCATATAAACACCGTATAACAATATGTAACACCATATAATACCATATAACACTTTGTAACACTATATATCATTATATAACAAATATAACACTATAGGTTGTCTGATAGCATGTCTATGATAGATGTATAGTGTTATATTTGTTATATAATGATATATAGTGTTACATAGTGTTATATGGTATTATATGGTGTTACATATTGTTATACGGTGTTTATATGGTGTTATATAGTATTATATATAGTGTTATAATACACTTCTCACACTTTAGGCCCTTTTTACACTATCCTTACCCTATATATATATATATATATATATATGGGACCAAATCATTCGAATATGTAAAATATTCGGTATAAACGGGATAGAGTGTTACATTATATTTTGCGATCCATTGTGTATTTAAACTATTTCTAGATTTAGGAAACTTTGTAGCATAACTTTACCTATTTTTATTGTTATTATTGTTATTATTATTATTATTAGTATTATTAGTATTATTATTATTTATTATTATTATTATTATTATTATTATTATTATTATTATTCATCTGCCATGTAAAATATACAACAACCTTTAAAGGAAATATCTGATATGATTGTATTGTGAAAATATTAATCAAAGGATAGAGGTTAAACAGAAACAAGTTGGGAGCCCAATTAGTTCGGCCCACATTGTTACGTGAGCCTGTAGAGCAAGTTAGCAACACCGCAACAGCATGCTGACGTTGTTTGGCGAGGTTTTAATTTTTTTTGTTTGAACGGCAAATTTGGATCACTGACGGACCACTGGAGTATTATCGTGCCACCAGCAGAACCACCCGATCATATCCATCTCCACTAGGCAATAATGCCTATACACCAATTCAGGAGGAAACCCAATAAATCTGGGAAAACCTCCTTTGTGGGAATCGAACCCATGACCTAATGGTCATAAGCCTTATCCCACCCCCAAGAAGTAAAACATTTTTGTGGTGGCTTTGATCTTATTTTTATAAACTAAAGGAGTTTTTCTTTTAGATGATGAAATACGACCTGAAAGCCCTTTTCGTTCGTTCTTCCAGAACTAGAAGTGTCCATTCCATACCGTAACTGGGAGGATACATGTTACACCATGATGTTGAATACGAAGAAAGGCACGGTTATAATGATTTAGGTGGCATCTCAAGACTAAAGAGATAGAATTGTAGGTGTTACTAATGAACGGAATCATATAGATATCTTATATATCTGAGAAAACAAAAAGATGTTCTCCGTGGTAATCACTTTACCCGGATAACAAAATTGTTTATGTTCCTTTTGCAGGATCACGGAGATCCTTGCATTAAATGTTTGCTTCCTCCTTAAGCTTGGTGTCTTCGTATCTCTTCTAATCGGAACAATAATCATGTTAGGCGACGAGAAGATCCTTTGGTTGACTCACCAGTTCTTTGGGCTTTGACCATATTAATATATTTAGGAAGGAGTGGAATGGGCCCGGGCCCAGTCGCTAGTCTTTTAGGAATTCGCCCAGACGAGGATACTTGTTATCATACCTTAAACTTCAAAACTTACTCGAGCATGACCGAGCCTTCTTTATCAAGCTTGAGCATGTTTTCTTCTAAGCTTGATTATCATTTTTATATCCATCTCAACTCACCTACTAATTCACGTGACTAGATAATGGTAAACAAAATATAAATGGAGACAACTCAGTGATGGATCCAAGTTTTTCCGTTAGTGGGTATCAGAATGGATTAGGTTAAATTGGTTACGTCATAACAGGTTGGGCTACAATTTATGGTTTCAGTCAAATAACAAGTTGAATGGTTGCTCGATCATAATTGCATTTTTTTTTTCATTCACCAAGTTCTAAAGCTTCTTTGTTAGTCTTTTTTTCTCCTAATAGTACACGGATAACCCTTGTGGTTTGCCAAAATCTTGATTTTAGTCACGAGCTTTCCAAAAGTACAAAGATGGTTCCTGTGGTTTGCATTATGAAACGCATTTAGTCCCCAGCTTTTTCCAAAAGTACATGGATGGTCCTGTAATTTGCACTTTGTAAGTTATTTAGTTCCTAACTTGGACATGCTAAAATCTTAGGGGTTGTTTGATAACTTCTGAATTGTTAAGTGTTGAACCAATAAGAGGTCTGAACCATTAAGTGTTGAACCAGTAAGAGGTCTGAACCATTAATAGCCGGTATAATGCTTAACCATTCAGATGCAAATGTCTGACCAATTCAGATTAAAGGTCTTAACTATTCAGACTCTGTATAATGCTTAACTATTCAGAGGTAAATGTCTGAAACATTTAAACATCTGCTCGCGAAACAAGCATTATGAACCATTAAGTGCTGAACCAGTAAGAGGTCTGAACCATTAAAAGCCTTATTAAGAGGTAAACAAACAGCATTTTAAGATTTGTTGACTGAGATTAAATGCGTTATAAAATGCAAACCACAAAAACCATCCATATCATTTTGGAAAGCTCGCAACCAAATCCAAAATTTTAATAAACCACGTAAACCATTTGTACACTTTACTCTAGATTCAAACTTCAAATTTAATAAACCACATAAACCATATGTACAATTTACTCTAAATTCAAACTTCAAATGCTAGTTAACATATCAGCAAATGGACTAGATGTGTAAAAACAGAAAATGAAAAACAACGTACCTTGATACAATTCAAAGAAAAATACAATCCAATCAAACTAGTGTGATTCCCTCGTGTTTCGCGGCAGGAATTCGGTCGGTATCGGTTCGTTTTTTACGGTACCTTACATCGATAAAAAAAAATAAATAAATAAATATTGTTACTGGTACCAATGTTGTTCGATTTGTTTGCGATCTATGTTTATTTTTTTTAGCAGTGCGATATAATTTTAATTGAAAACGAATATTGTGCCGTAGTACAAAACCGAACTGAAACCGACTAAACAACATCTGTATCAGTATTGGTATTTATTTTTGTTGTTTTTATTTTTGATAAACTGATACCGTATCGCTACCATATCGTAACGAATTGAACCGAACAACATCAGTACGAGTACCTGTATTCATTTTTATAGTTTCCTTTTTGATAACGAATAAGAACCAAATTGAAACTCAACGAACATCATCGGTTTCAATACATGTATTTCTTTTTATTGTTATTTCTTCTGATAACTGACACCATAGCGGTTTTAGCATCGGAGAAGAAGTTGTATAAATGAAATTTATTGAAAATGGAAATCATAAAAATTAATACTAGTACTAGTAACGATGTTATTCGGTTCGACTCGATACGGTACAATGCCGGTTTATTGATGGTACAACATGGATAGAATGCCAGTTTATCAAAACGGAAACCATAAAAACGAATATTGGGACCGATACTGATGTTGTTCGGTCGGTTTCTGTTCAGTATGATAGTGGCACAGTATCAACTCTCAACAAGATTTACCCAAAATCATAAATGAATACCCGTACCGATACCTATGTGGCAGTGTTGTTTGATCCAAAAATATTAAGCTAAATGAAAAATAAAATTATTACTAAAAAAATTAAAACAAATATAAAACATTGATTACTATTCACATGGTCGTTCCTAAATCATATATATATATATATATAGAAAAAGTATATTGTCTTAACGTACGTTGCGTATACGATGGGAAAATCGCACGTTATGTTACCAAAAACTTAAAATCGCATGTTTCAAAAAACCTGAAAATCGCATGTACATAAAGAAAAAAGGAAATCGTATGTTTAAAAATAACCCAAAATCACAAGTACAAGAAAAAATTGAAATTGCATGTGAAAAAGAAAAGGGAAATCGCATGTTATAAACCAAATTTCGTATGTTGATACTGAATCTCGTACGCAGCGTACATTAAGGAATTTTGCACAATAACCGGCCTATATATATATATATATATATATATATATATATATATATATATATATATATATATATATATATAGATATAGAAACGGGATCAGGAGAACACGCTCAAAAGTGTGAGAACGCATCCTGGCCCAACACGTGGCGCGGGACATGATCAGGGTCCCAGGGGTTTTTTTGTCTTTTCAATCCTTTTTTATTTTCCCAACGCGGTATATTATTTTCTGGCGTCTATTTTTTTTGGCGTTAATTGTATTGATTAAACTTTTTGGCGTTGAATTAATTATTTTTGTGTCACATAGATAATTTTATGGCGTTATAGCGTTTTCTGGTCTAATTTTTGGCGTTTTGTGTTGTTTTGTATAATAATTCACTTCGAGTCATTAATATTTGCATAAGATTACAATAAGACCAATTTTTATTTTGGCGTTTAGTGAATTTTTTGGCGTTTAATACATTTTTTACAAGGTGTTTTGCCAGCACTCGTTCTCCCAGTTTTCATACTATTAGCGTTTTGGTGTTTGAAGTTTTTGGCGTTTTATATAATAATGTATTTTATTTATAGAGAATTAGATAACAAAACAACATATAACTTGATATAAAAAATATAAAATAAAATAAAAAATAGTAATCTAATTTCTCTTCCGAATCTTCATTTTCATCAGCCTCTATCTTCTGGAATTTGTTTTGGCGTTTTGAACATTTTTTGAATACTTTAGCTAGATGCCTACTTTCCTACATAAACCCTGTTTTTTTTAGACGAAGCTGCATAGTGGCATCCTGTTTTTTGGTGTGATATTCTTGTTTAGTGGCATGTCATTGAAGATCAACTCTTGCTTGATGCTATTTATAATAATGGAGTCCAAAATAGCATTTTACACTTGTGTTGATCCCTTTATTCCATGCCGATATTCATCAATAACAAAGCTCACATGATGACATATCACTGTGATCAGTCTCTTTTTCTTGAATATTTGTCCATCTCATTCAGCAAAATATTATTAAGATAACCCCTTTAGAAGAAGAATCCATTTCAGTGAAAACTTTGACATCTGTGGTTTTTTTAACTAATATTTTTTCATCGCTGACTTCTCTAAAAATCGTTGTACCGCTTACCTCGCTTACGCATAAGGACAAACCTTTTGTTTGGAGAACTAAACAAGAGGAGGCCTTTCAAACTCTCAAGGCTATGCTTTGCAATGCTCCCGTACTTTCACTGACCGACGGAAACGGCGATTTCGTAGTCTACTGCGATGCCTCTAATCTCGGTCTCGGTTGTGTTCTAATGCAACGAGACAAGGTTATCGCGTACTCCTCTCGACAGCTCAAGATCCACGAGAAGAACTATACCACACACGACCTTGAGCTAGCTGCAGTTTTTTTTGCGTTAAAGATTTGGCGACACTACCTTTACGGTACCAAATGTATTATCTTCACCTATCAGAGGAGCCTACAACACATCTTTGACCAGAAAGAACTGAATATGCGCCAACGCCGGTGGGTAGAACTCCTCAACGATTACGACTGTGAGATCCGTTACCATCCAAGCAAAGCAAACGTCGTCGCCGATGCTCTCAGTCGACGAAGCTATTTGCATAGCGTTCGTAATTCTCAAGCCCAGCATAATCTCGATTCTCGAAGCTCTTATCCGCGACGCCCAACATGCTTGCTTTACCGAACGTACTTTGAAGAAGGAAAGACTTCTTAACGACGACGCTCAACTGGTAAATAAATCGAATGGTATCTTTCATTATTTAGACCGAATTTGGATTCCTAGGCGTACCAACTTGCGACAGATCCTGCTCGATGAAGCCCACAAATCTCGATACTCCATTCATCCCGGTGCTGACAAGATGTAACAGGACATGCGCTACAAATACTGGTGGCTGGGCATGAAGAAGCATATCGCTATCTATGTTTCGAAATGCCTGACTTGTTCCAAAGTCAAGGCTGAGCATCAACGCCCCTCTGGCTTATTCCTACAACCCGAGATCCCTCTGTGGAAATGGGAGAGTATAACTATGGATTTTATAATGAAACTCCCGCGCACGCCATCAGGTCACGACAACATATGGGTTATCGTTGACCGTTTGACTAAATCGGCTCATTTTCTCCCAATACGAGAAGACTTTAAGGTAGAAAAATTAGCCCGAATCTACACCGACGAAATCATCTGTCGACACGGGACGCCTCATGACATCATCTCTGACCGCGATGGTCGGTTTACCTCGCGTCTTTGGGAAACGTTTCAATTTGCTCTCGGTACTACTCTTAATCTAAGTACCGCTTTCCATCCCCAAACCGACGGTCAGACTGAAAGAACGATTCGTACCCTTGAAGACATGCTTTGCTCGTGTGTCATAGATTTCAGTGGTAATTGGGACGCACACTTACCTTTAGTCGAATTCTCGTATAATAACAGTTATCACTCTAGCATCCAAATGGCACCATTTGAGGCATTATACGGAAGGAAATGTCAATCGCCTATTGTATGGCACGAGATCGAGGACGCGCAAATTACCGGTCCTGAACTGTTGCAAGAAACGACTGACAAAATCCTCCAAATTCGAGACAATCTGCTGAAAGCTCCGAGCCATCAGAAAAATTATGCCGATAGACGCTGCAAGCCCCTTGAATTTGACGTTGGCGATCACGTACTCCTAAAGATTGCACCTTGGAAGGGGGTGATCGGATTCGGCAAGAAAGGAAAGCTCGCGCCTCGATATGTTGGACCCTTTAAAATTCTGGAAAGAATTGGTAAAGTGGCCACCGGACTCGAACTACCGGAGGAACTTAGTAATGTCCACCCGACTTTCCACGTTTCGAACCTCAGAATGTGTCTAGCCGAACATGAATTACATGTCCCTCTCGAGGATTTACAAGTGGATGAAACATTGCACTTCGTGGAAAAGCCTGTTGAGATCATGGGCCGAGAAACCAAGGTACTTCGACGCTCACGCATTCCCATTGTGAAGGTTCGCTGGGAAGGCAAACGCGACGCCGAGTTCACCTGGGAACTCTGTAACACCTCGCAAATTCCGGGTTTAATATTAAAACGACACGTGTCATGTAAGACAAAAACGCGTTGGAAACCCGGATTTAATAAAGATGTTTCGGTAGGATTTAAAGTGGCGTCATGTTAAATCGTTACCTCTGAACGACCTCAATTATAAATCCCAAGATCCGATATAATATTTAACACATCTATTACACTCTCAATTCAGAAGTTGGGTTCACAATAATGGATGTTGAAAAGCATGATTGATCCCAAGAAGAAAATGAATGGTAAACCGTTGTTTACGGGTCTTGTAAATGCAATCATTTGAAACAAAGGATATTGGTAGGGTAAGGAACTGTACTAGACCCATAATAGAGGTCCCTTGTTGCCAAAACAAAGTCCCAAAGTCGTGCAAGTTGATGCCCTTTCGAACCACCAACAAACAACAACAAATTGATCTGAAGAAGGCGTCGCGTAGCGCGACGGACCCTCGCGCTACGCGAGGGGGTGCCCAGCGACAGATTACCTGCTGTTGGCTGTATGTCGCGATTGTTACCCTCTAGGCCGGTTTTTCTTGCATGTGCATGGCCCCTAGACATCCCTACACACTACTTACAAGTGTTGATCAATTGTGGATGGCCCTAGACTTGGTTGTCACTTTGTTGTGGTGTTTGAAACTAGTATATAAAGAAACCATTCATTCACAAACATTCTTCACATCATTTTCAAACAATCTGATCACTTGGGAAGCTTGCAAGCAGATCAAAGGCATTCCTAGTCCTTCTTTAATCACCTTGTAAGTTGCCTAAACTCTCTTAATTATGTTTAGTTTAGTTTTAGCTTAGAAGTCAACATATCGTACTTAACGTTTGACTTCCAGTTTAATTAAAGTTGACTCAGTCGTAACCCGAAATAAAAGTACCGTTAGGTTGGTAATTATGTAGGTAATAAGACCCTAAAAGGGTTCCCCCTGATTCCAGACCTAACTAGGTCGTTTGTCGGGTCAAACGTTGACCGAAAAAGTCAACAGAAATACAAAATGCGATTTAATGCACAATTAATGATCCGAAAGGTGTGTAACCTGTTTTAACCTTAATATAACATGGTAATAAGTATGAAAACTTGTCTACGCTTGCCCGACTCGACAAATTTCTGTTAAAACCCGGTTCGGAACCGAAAGGCGCAAAACCTTGACTTTTGCTTTGACTTCGGTTCTGACCCGTGTTAGTTTGATTCGAAGATGCCTTAGTGCTTCATTAGAGTAGGGTTGCATGTTAGTATAAGTCTCTGTACTTGTTTCGTTGATTATCCGATGCATGCACACGTTTCCGTTAATCGCTTAAATTGGACCGTAATGCCCTTATGACCATACAACGAGAATTTTGAAAATGTGGAAGTACAATAATCTTAGTTACTGATTATTAAACATGTACGTAAATTTTCACGTCAATCGGAGGTCTAGATTAGGAGATATGCGCATTAGCGTAAATAATAAGCTTTTTATTAATTAAACGGCGCGATTAGCGCATAGCCTATCTAAACCCGATTTTCGGTACCAAAACTTTTACCCACTGATGTTAAATAATATTTTGGGATTTTTGAATATTTTTAATTATTTTTAAACTGATCTTAAGCTAGGCTTATCGCATTGATTCGGTTAATACCGAATATGCCCTTTTAGGCCATAAAACGAGTTTTACGAATCCGTTTGATACCAATCCAATTGCCACTGATTTAAAATAATAAATAGAGTGTTTTGAGCCTGTTTTTCTGATCAGAAAACTCGGAATGGTATTTTAAACCGTACGTCGCTTAAAACGGCTTCATACGCGTATTAAACGCATAATTTGGGTTTAAAACCATTTTGGGAAATGAGACTCTTCACCAACTGTTGTGGTCTGTTAAAATTAATAATTTTGCTGATTAAATCAGACCCGTATCTCAGAAGTATTATAAATCTCTTTTATAACCCTTAAAATGACCGAAATACCCCTACGAGGCATATTTAAGGATTAAACTCGTTATGGGCATTATGGAAGATATCATAATGATATCACAACATATTTAAAGCGTATTAACTTAGGAAACCTGTTCGCGACCCTTTCGGTTACCCGTTATGCATTATACGCGTTCGGTTCGGTTTATGTAACTAGTTTGCATAAACTAGCCGAAACGGGTCAAACGATACCATTTTTATCTCAAAATCCAGAATGTGAATAGTAAACCCATATTAAACAAGTCCTCAACTTGTCGGGTCTAAATCACATTCTATCCGGTCTTCGCTTAATCGTGCGTACGAACCGTATCGTTAAAACTAACCGGTCTAAGCTTAAGCTTAATTAAAGACCCGTTAGTATTCTAATAGGTTATATTAAACCTTCGTTCCAGATTAGGAGAACCAGTAAAAGCTATCTGCAGTTTATTCAATTAAGGATTTATACTTGCAAAGGTAAATACTTTTAACTTATTTTCCCTATACGGGCTTGGGTTACGGTACATAGCGTACCGCTTGATCGAGCATCAAATCTCCACGCTTAGTGGGTAGTTGAATAATTTGATCGGCTCGTTTTAAACAGATGTGTTTACTTTACAGCCTTTGGGGGGTTAATGACCATGTCCCGGATATCCTCGGCATTATCTTACGAGATAGCCACGACCTGAGCACGGGGTGTAGGCGTACACCTGTCGGTGTATAACTCATTATTGTGGTGTGTCTATTGATCTTTAACCCGGATACGTTCCGGGCTACTGAACGCATAAGTAACATGTAATTCGTTCACAAGATTATAATATTAAATAATTCTCCCAAGTTAAAAAGATTAATTTTGCCTCTGTGCATTTTAATCAATGTGTCAAGATATTTTGTGCCACGTGCATTCAAACCAATTTACAAACTCTTTTTCCAAAATGAGTCAGTTGAATGTATTTACCAGTGTAAACTGACGTATTTTCCAAAAAGGCTAAATGCAGGTACTATACGAACTTGGCTGGATAATTCTCCTTAGCATCAATAGAAGTCTCGCAAGCTTAAGATGCCTAAAAGTCTATCATTTTATAAAATGAGTCAGTTGAATGTATTTACCAGTGTAAACTGACGTATTTTCCCAAAAAGATTAAATGCAGGTACTAGGCGAAATAGGCTGGGATTCTCCTAAGCATCATTAGAAGTCTCGCAAGCTTTAGATGCCGAAGTCTGTTGAACCGTTAAATGTTATTTTGTTTCGATCCGTTCTGTGGATAAACACCGGATATTGTAACTTTGATTACAATAAATAAATTCGGTTGTATCTTATTTAAATTGCTTCCGCTGTGCATTATTATATTGTGTTGTTTGACTATTACGTTGCCAACCATGACGTCACGATACTCCCCCACCGGGCCCACCGGTGACACGTGGAAATCGGGGTGTGACAGGTTGGTATCAGAGCCAACACTGAGTGAATTAAACACTAGCCTTAGTGTTTAATCTCAGTTACACAATTGCTCAATTCTGAACTTCTGAGTCTAGACTTAACTTAGGAATATTTTCAATCCTAATCTTGAAATTTTACTTCCAAATTTTTATTGGATACGTCGCCAAGCAAAGAAGCCGTAATTGGAGTTCTCCACACCCGGAGCCCTGAGATGCTGAGCTTCGTACCGCGGCTAGAATGAAACGAGCATCCAAGGAGAAAGCATTCAGAAATAAAATGAAGAAGAAACTCCTTTTATTGAAGATCGTTTCCTTATTAGTCCTTATAAGGACATAATTATCTTTCAGTCCCTACGAGGACAACATTATTCCTTTCAAGTCCCGCTTAGGGCAACTTTATAATTTTATTTTTATATACTGGAATGATTAAGTTTAAACTTTCATTCTAAATAAGAAATATTAAATAAATGGAAAATAATATTTCCTTTTTGCAAGATCTACCATTATAATAAAAATGGCAAAATCTAAAAGGGCAAGACCTAGCTTCGGGTCATATTAAGACCGGCCAAGATGGCAGTTCCGCAATTTAGATTCAGATCCATATTTACACCTCAATTTAAAATTGTTCTGCGTAAATTATAAATTAAGAATCTTAAGTGTGAAACCTAGCCTCGGGTCAATTATAAGACCGGGCCAAGATGGTAAGACCTGTTAAAAAGATTCAAATCATTAATTAAGAATCTTAAGTGTGAAACCTAGCCTAGGGTCAATTATAAGACCGGGCCAAGATGGTAAGACCTGTTTAAAAGATTCAATTCCCTGTTAACATCTTAAAACATGTTAACACTCCTGACAGATGTGACTCATTTACAATCACACACGTCATTTTTATATAGGATTCTTCAAAAGATTCCTAACCCAGTTTAATGATCCCTGAATCCTGGGTTTACATCATCAATTAAGATGATCATATTTTTAACCATACGTGGTAATATAATGCCTACGGGCCATGCTCATTTCTACATGAGCCAAAAGACAGTGGTAGCTATGACTCCCTGTCAGATAAAGGTAATGAACTAGGTTCAAACCTCAAATGCTTTGATTCTCTGAAATCCTAGCATATAATTTATAATTGTCCTTGTGACTAGGCCTATCGTGCCAGCATACTTCAAATGCTTTGATTCTCTGAAATCCTAGCATATAATTTATAATTGTCCTTGTGACTAGGCCTATTGTGCCAGTATACCTTAAAAGCCTTGATTCTCTGAAATCATAGCTCATAAATTTAAACGTGTCCATGTGACTAGGCCATTTGTGCCATAAATAAAACAGTTAATGTTTTATAATTAGGATAAATTATTATGAGAAATCCTAAATATAAATGATTAATAAATTAACCAAATATGGTCTCTGTTTACCATGGTTAATGTATTTCCCTAAGGGGCAATTCAGTAATAAACATCTCTTATAAGGGAAGCGCCTACGGGCTATAGTTAATGTCCTCTGAGACTAAAGACAGTGGTAGCCTACAGCTCCCTGTCAGGAAAAGGTAATAAACTTTGATTCAAACCTTAATGCCACGATTCTCTGAAATCATGGCTTATAAATTTAACTTGTCTACGCGACTAGGCCATTGGTGCTATTATTAACTTATGAATTAGGATTTGTGATAAAAATCCTGAATAAAATAAATATCCTTCCTTCTCTGTCAGTATGCAATTGAAGGGAATCTTAAAGGTGAAACCTAGCCTACGCGGCCAAGATGGTGAAACCTACTCAAGGGATTCAGATCCTTGTTAACACCTAGGAATGTGTTAGCACTCTTGACAAATATGATTCGAGAAAATCACAACAGTCATCCTTATATTGGATTCTTCCAATTCTAAAATCTAGCCTAGTGATTTAGGAATCATGGCTTATATCATCCTATAAGATGATCATATTATAAACATTCGTTAGTGATGAAGTGCCTACGGGCTAAACTTGTTGTCCGATAAGACAACGACAGTGGTGGTCTTTGACCTCCTGTATAAAAGGTTGGACTATGTTCAAACATAATAGTCTATATGATCAATGCGATCATGACTAATATCATCTAATACGATGATCGTATTGTTTAAAATCCTTTAGTGATGTCTTGCCTACGGGCTATAATATATTGTCCATTTGAGACATTGACATTGTTATCTCTATGATTCCTTGTTTAAGGTGGTGAGCTATGCTCAAGCCAAATAGTCAATATGATTAATACAATCATGACTTATAGCATCTAATAGGATGAACAAAGTATAAACATCCATGCGTGATGTTTTCGCCTATGGGCCAAATTATACTGTCCATGTGTGACAAGGACATTGTGATCTTTACGATTCCCTGTCCAAGGTGGTGAGCTATGCTCAAGCCTAATAGTTCATATGATCAATACGATCATGACAAAAATCATCAATACGATGATTAAAAATTTTAACATCCGTAATGATGTTTTGCCTAAGGGCTATATTATATCGTCCAACTGCGACAAGGCAATTGTAATCTTTTGTGATTCTTTGCCAAGGGGGTGAACTATACTCAATTCCCATAGTCTATACTATCAGTGCGATCCTGACTAATATCCTCAGTATGATGATCATAATATTAACATCCCTCGTGATGAAATGCCTACGGGCTATACCTTATTTTAGTATCGGTAAGACAAAGATAGTAGTGATCTTTATGATCCCCTGTTCAAAGTGGTGTGAATATACCCAAATCTAATAGTCAATATGATCGATGTGATCATGACTAATATCATTAGATACGATGGTTATATATAAACATCCATTAGTGATGTTGCTTGGCATATTTTTCTGCCAAAAAAAAAAAAAAAAAAAAATCGTCCTTCAAGACGATGACAGTTGTAGTCTACGACTCCCTGTCCAAAGGTGAAGAACCACGTTCAAACCTTGAAGCCCTAATCTAATAAGATTGCGGCTTATAAATTCAGGTCCTTGGTAATAGACCATCAAGTTGTGTTTTAAAGTCATTCATGACAAGCCTATGTGCTATAATTGGTCATTCGTGACAAGTTAACATATTAAATGTTAACATTCCTGGTGACATGCCTTTGTACCAGATTTGATGAATGTCCTTATAACAAGGCCGTTTGTGCCATATCTAAATGTCATCACGACAAGGCCTTCGCGCCATATGATTACTTATGTCCTTCATGACTGTGCTTTATGCCATATTTTTCTACGTCCCTCGAGACAGGCTTCTATGCCGTATATGTATATATATATATAATAAAAGTCTTGTAAGGACTAGCCTTTGAGCTATTTATAATTGTCCTAGTGACAAAGACAGTTGTGACATTATGGTCCCCTGTCAAGCAGGTATTGGACTCGCTCCAAACTTTGCATGCCGTTGATGGTCCCGTTGTGACCTAGGCTAAATATAATGGAAATACGTTCAAATAACATTCACTATGAATGTTCAGAACAGAATAGCCTATACGGTTTATGAATGCCGTGGCTAACCTAAGTCAGGTCATCAGGATTATGACCAATAATTGTTAAATCTTGGTGATTAGTACCAAGTTTCGAGTATCAAAAACTCGGAGGAGGTAGACGAGAGTCGCAATACTATAAGGCAACGAAAGTTAATAAAACTACACACGTAAACCTCAATATTAATGGAGTTAATCTTCAGGCTGCGGTTGACGCAGCAGTTGAAAGGACCATGGAAAGATCATGAAATAATCTAAAGAGCCGAATGCTCCTCGCTCTGAATTTCATTAAAAACCATGTTCAATTACTCATGAGAAGAGGTTTTGTTCACACTTCGAATATGAAGGATGAACCAAAAGAAGGAGAATAACTCCCAGAAATCTGAGATAGAGAGCAAGTACAGGCCTAATAAAAAGCAACGAAAGTTCGGTAAGAAGCCGGTACACCTCTGAGACTGCTTCAGCATTAATAGATGGATGTTTTATATCCATTAGGAATCATTTTTGATGTCCTAGTTCCGTTAAATACAAGGACTCAATTTAGTGATAAAAATCAAGCCCATATTGTGGGTAATAAGAAGCAATTAATTATCAAGACTCCTTATGAGACAACTCTCATGATTATACGTATCCGTATGATTTATTTATATAAAAAAAATGGTGGAACTGGCCGTCCCCGGATTCGAACCTGGGTCTAGGCCGGCCGCACCCTTTCGCGCGCCTAGCCAACTGAGCTAGGTGCCTAGTTTGTAAAACTTCCATTATTGAATAAATATAAGCAATTGTGCAATAAACTTCCTTATCATTTATCAATGATAATCTCTGCGAAGTGTCCTGTTTTTAATACAGGCAATAATAAATCTTCATGAACCATAAACTTAGCATGATTTTTATTATCATCCACAAGGTATAACTTACCAAGGAAACCATAGTAACCGATTCTTCTAGTATCGGCAAGGAATCCTTCCGAAAAATCTAAGAGTACTCTTTCTTCGCATAGAGTACGACAACATATGTTATTTTATTTATTTTCTCATTGTTTTCTATCGCCTGCGAATGCCAAACTATGTTTGATAAAAGTGTCATATGAGGATTGGCGTATCCTAGTGTGTCCCATAGATTAATTCCATGTCTGATCAGCATGGAGGTTTAATACATGGAACCCCTGAGATATCCCAATGGTCATATTGTACTAAAGTCGACTAGTAGTATTCAAAGAAGATATCCAAAAATGGAAATTTTTTTTAATGTTCCCGACTAAGGAATTCGTGGACTTATAACATAAAGGTGTCACTTATTTGACACGAGTAATGGTGGATGAACTGGAGCCTGAGATATGAAAAATCTCTGTAGCCTCCTTGCAATCTTGATTATCTTCTCATAAGTTTTCCCTACTTACCTCCGGGAAGGCAGGTAGAATTAAGATTGTATCCCGCTGTGGGCTGGAGTATTGTGAAAACTCCATATTGATTATGGAATAATCGAAACCTTGATTAAATAGGTTTTAAAACATAGGCACATAAAACCTGACTCAATCTTCTGAGGGTTTTATGTTATTAAATAAGAAAGACGATTCATATTGCTTATGCATACATGCCGCAGCCCTAATTAGGCAACGATTAAGAATTGCCATCAGCTACCCAGGATCTAAGGGCAAACTATTGGTGGATAGGCTTGAAGAAGTCTGTGGCCACCTATGTAGCTAAATGCTTGACAAGTGCGCAAGTCAAAGCCGAGCATCAGAAACCATCAGGTTTGCTACAACAGCCTGAACTTCCTACGTAGAAGTGGGAAATGGTAACTATGGATTGTATTATCAAGTTACCCAAGACAAGAAAAGGAAATGATACAATATGGGATTATAGTTGATGGACTGACTAAGTCAGCTCATTTCTTACCCATCAAGGAGACTTACAGCTCCGATGTGTTAGCCCAGTTATACGTTGATAAGATTGTAGCCTTACATGGCATACCTGTGTCTATTATCTCTGACCGAGATACTAGATACACGTCACATTTTAGGAAGAATTTCCAACAATCTTTGGGCACACGTTTGAGTTTTAGTACGGCCTACCATCCTCAGACTGACGGTCAGAGTGAGCGTACTATTCAAACGTTAGAAGACATGCTACTTGCATGTGCGATCGATTTGGGTGGTAGTTAGGATAAGAACCTACCGTTAATCGAATTCTCCTACAACAGTAGCTACCATACCAGCATTAAGGCTGCGCCTTTTGAGGCATTATACGGTAGAAAGTGTAGATCGCCAGTTTGTTGGGCGGAAGTTGGAGAAGTCCAGTTATCAGGACCAGAGATCGTGTTTGAAACGACGGACAAGATTGTCCAGATTCGTAACAATCTCCAAGCTGCCCGGAATAGGCAGAAGAGTTACGCGGATCCAAGTCGTAAGGATTTTCACTTCGAAGTAGGTGACAAAGTCCTGCTTAAGGTATCACCCTGGAAAGGAGTGATGCGATTTGGTAAGAAAGACAAACTAAGCCCGAGATACATAGGACCTTTCGAAGTTATCGAACGAGTCGGGTCAGTTGCCTACAAGTTGAACTTACCAGAAGAGCTCAGTGGAATTCACAATGTGTTCCACATTTGCAATCTAAAGAAATGTTCCGCTGATGATTCACATGTCATGCCACATACAGATGTGCAAATAGATAAGAGCTTAACGTTTGTAGAAAAACCTTTGTCGATTGAAGATCGACAGGTAAGGAAGCTTCGAAGAAAGCATATACCTTTTGTAAAGGTCAAATGGGATGCCCGAAGGGGTCCCGAGTATACGTGGGAGTTGGAATCCACCATGAAAGAAAAATACCCTTATTTGTTTCAGTAAATCTCGGGTCGAGATTTATTTTAAGGGGGTGAGGATGTAACACCTCGCAAATTCCGGGTTTAATATTAAAACGACACGTGTCATGTAAGACAAAAACGCGTTGGAAACCCGGATTTAATAAAGATGTTTCGGTAGGATTTAAAGTGGCGTCATGTTAAATCGTTACCTCTGAACGACCTCAATTATAAATCCCAAGATCCGATATAATATTTAACACATCTATTACACTCTCAATTCAGAAGTTGGGTTCACAATAATGGATGTTGAAAAGCATGATTGATCCCAAGAAGAAAATGAATGGTAAACCGTTGTTTACGGGTCTTGTAAATGCAATCATTTGAAACAAAGGATATTGGTAGGGTAAGGAACTGTACTAGACCCATAATAGAGGTCCCTTGTTGCCAAAACAAAGTCCCAAAGTCGTGCAAGTTGATGCCCTTTCGAACCACCAACAAACAACAACAAATTGATCTGAAGAAGGCGTCGCGTAGCGCGACGGACCCTCGCGCTACGCGAGGGGGTGCCCAGCGACAGATTACCTGCTGTTGGCTGTATGTCGCGATTGTTACCCTCTAGGCCGGTTTTTCTTGCATGTGCATGGCCCCTAGACATCCCTACACACTACTTACAAGTGTTGATCAATTGTGGATGGCCCTAGACTTGGTTGTCACTTTGTTGTGGTGTTTGAAACTAGTATATAAAGAAACCATTCATTCACAAACATTCTTCACATCATTTTCAAACAATCTGATCACTTGGGAAGCTTGCAAGCAGATCAAAGGCATTCCTAGTCCTTCTTTAATCACCTTGTAAGTTGCCTAAACTCTCTTAATTATGTTTAGTTTAGTTTTAGCTTAGAAGTCAACATATCGTACTTAACGTTTGACTTCCAGTTTAATTAAAGTTGACTCAGTCGTAACCCGAAATAAAAGTACCGTTAGGTTGGTAATTATGTAGGTAATAAGACCCTAAAAGGGTTCCCCCTGATTCCAGACCTAACTAGGTCGTTTGTCGGGTCAAACGTTGACCGAAAAAGTCAACAGAAATACAAAATGCGATTTAATGCACAATTAATGATCCGAAAGGTGTGTAACCTGTTTTAACCTTAATATAACATGGTAATAAGTATGAAAACTTGTCTACGCTTGCCCGACTCGACAAATTTCTGTTAAAACCCGGTTCGGAACCGAAAGGCGCAAAACCTTGACTTTTGCTTTGACTTCGGTTCTGACCCGTGTTAGTTTGATTCGAAGATGCCTTAGTGCTTCATTAGAGTAGGGTTGCATGTTAGTATAAGTCTCTGTACTTGTTTCGTTGATTATCCGATGCATGCACACGTTTCCGTTAATCGCTTAAATTGGACCGTAATGCCCTTATGACCATACAACGAGAATTTTGAAAATGTGGAAGTACAATAATCTTAGTTACTGATTATTAAACATGTACGTAAATTTTCACATCAATCGGAGGTCTAGATTAGGAGATATGCGCATTAGCGTAAATAATAAGCTTTTTATTAATTAAACGGCGCGATTAGCGCATAGCCTATCTAAACCCGATTTTCGGTACCAAAACTTTTACCCACTGATGTTAAATAATATTTTGGGATTTTTGAATATTTTTAATTATTTTTAAACTGATCTTAAGCTAGGCTTATCGCATTGATTCGGTTAATACCGAATATGCCCTTTTAGGCCATAAAACGAGTTTTACGAATCCGTTTGATACCAATCC
Source organism: Helianthus tuberosus (assembly GCA_030545235.1). Classification (NCBI taxonomy): domain Eukaryota; kingdom Viridiplantae; phylum Streptophyta; class Magnoliopsida; order Asterales; family Asteraceae; genus Helianthus; species Helianthus tuberosus. The sequence continues at coordinate 143,309,088 of CM060432.1, forward strand.
AATTGCCACTGATTTAAAATAATAAATAGAGTGTTTTGAGCCTGTTTTGCTGATCAGAAAACTCGGAATGGTATTTTAAACCGTACGTCGCTTAAAACGGCTTCATACGCGTATTAAACGCATAATTTGGGTTTAAAACCATTTTGGGAAATGAGACTCTTCACCAACTGTTGTGGTCTGTTAAAATTAATAATTTTGCTGATTAAATCAGACCCGTATCTCAGAAGTATTATAAATCTCTTTTATAACCCTTAAAATGACCGAAATACCCCTACGAGGCATATTTAAGGATTAAACTCGTTATGGGCATTATGGAAGATATCATAATGATATCACAACATATTTAAAGCGTATTAACTTAGGAAACCTGTTCGCGACCCTTTCGGTTACCCGTTATGCATTATACGCGTTCGGTTCGGTTTATGTAACTAGTTTGCATAAACTAGCCGAAACGGGTCAAACGATACCATTTTTATCTCAAAATCCAGAATGTGAATAGTAAACCCATATTAAACAAGTCCTCAACTTGTCGGGTCTAAATCACATTCTATCCGGTCTTCGCTTAATCGTGCGTACGAACCGTATCGTTAAAACTAACCGGTCTAAGCTTAAGCTTAATTAAAGACCCGTTAGTATTCTAATAGGTTATATTAAACCTTCGTTCCAGATTAGGAGAACCAGTAAAAGCTATCTGCAGTTTATTCAATTAAGGATTTATACTTGCAAAGGTAAATACTTTTAACTTATTTTCCCTATACGGGCTTGGGTTACGGTACATAGCGTACCGCTTGATCGAGCATCAAATCTCCACGCTTAGTGGGTAGTTGAATAATTTGATCGGCTCGTTTTAAACAGATGTGTTTACTTTACAGCCTTTGGGGGGTTAATGACCATGTCCCGGATATCCTCGGCATTATCTTACGAGATAGCCACGACCTGAGCACGGGGTGTAGGCGTACACCTGTCGGTGTATAACTCATTATTGTGGTGTGTCTATTGATCTTTAACCCGGATACGTTCCGGGCTACTGAACGCATAAGTAACATGTAATTCGTTCACAAGATTATAATATTAAATAATTCTCCCAAGTTAAAAAGATTAATTTTGCCTCTGTGCATTTTAATCAATGTGTCAAGATATTTTGTGCCACGTGCATTCAAACCAATTTACAAACTCTTTTTCCAAAATGAGTCAGTTGAATGTATTTACCAGTGTAAACTGACGTATTTTCCAAAAAGGCTAAATGCAGGTACTATACGAACTTGGCTGGATAATTCTCCTTAGCATCAATAGAAGTCTCGCAAGCTTAAGATGCCTAAAAGTCTATCATTTTATAAAATGAGTCAGTTGAATGTATTTACCAGTGTAAACTGACGTATTTTCCCAAAAAGATTAAATGCAGGTACTAGGCGAAATAGGCTGGGATTCTCCTAAGCATCATTAGAAGTCTCGCAAGCTTTAGATGCCGAAGTCTGTTGAACCGTTAAATGTTATTTTGTTTCGATCCGTTCTGTGGATAAACACCGGATATTGTAACTTTGATTACAATAAATAAATTCGGTTGTATCTTATTTAAATTGCTTCCGCTGTGCATTATTATATTGTGTTGTTTGACTATTACGTTGCCAACCATGACGTCACGATACTCCCCCACTGGGCCCACCGGTGACACGTGGAAATCGGGGTGTGACAAACTCGAAAGTGACATGAAGGCGAAGTACCCGCAACTGTTTGTTATGCCTGCTTCTTAAATTTCGGGACAAAATTTCCTAAAGTATGGGAGGCTGTAACAACCCACATTTTGAAGTCAAAGTACAAGTCAAAGTCAAAGCCAAAGGAAGAAAAGATTGCTAATTGCGATATGTTACTCCATGCTTAATTACTTATTTGTGCTTCTTGACTTGTAATCGAATTCTATTATTTATTTCCTTTAGTTGTATTATGTGGAGTATCTATTACAAATCGAGGTCTTATCGCATGTTTAATCGCTAATCGACTTATCGCTATCGCATCGCAACTCGAATTATGTGTTCTGGATATTGTTTTACGTGTGTGTGCTATTATGTATTACTTGTGCATGTTATGTTTATCTTGAGGTGATTAATCGCAACCGCAATCACAACTCTATCGCATCGCAAACGCTAAACGCAAGATATTTATAGTGATTGTATGTTAGATATAGTAGTTAGGTTATTTGTGTAACTAATGGGTAATACCATCGCATCGCTCGCTCGAAACGCATCGCAACGCTCAACACGCAAAACGAAACGCCAAAATCCAACTCGCCGGACCACTCGATCGAATGACCATTCGATCGAATGGTCATCCGAACGGATGACCATCTGATCGGATGGCCATCCGATCGATGTGCCGTCCGATCAGTTCCATGTGCACTTTCCTCTTTTGGAAACTCTATAAATACCCCCTGTCACATCACCAAAGTGATGTGACTACTCTCTTTCGTTCGACCAGTGTTGCAGCCCACTTTTCTCTCGATTTCTCGCGATTCTTGTAAGTTTTCAACTCAAATCTTGTACTTCTATGATCTATACGCACTTCTTGATCATTTTCACCTTCGAATCTTAACTTTTAACCGTGAAATCACCGGATTTAAGGTGTTCAAGGGTGATGTCGTCATGGAGTTCTTATGAACTTCAAGCTTTGGCCTCATTCCACCAAGAACAACTCAGATCTACATGATTTCCACATGAATCAACACTATTTTCATCTAGATCTAAACTTTTTCACGATTAAAATGATTGAAAGATGGTTTATAACTTTCTTTCAGCTCTTTTACACTCAATGCACTCAAAACCGATAGAACCAGAGCTCGTTCTGGCCTTCTACTCGTTCACTAGTGAAGTGTTGGTCCGAGATCTGATTTCTATCAACGAGACAACCGACTTCGGGTTGAACACGAACAACCTTCGGGAACAGTTAACTGATTCGGATTGGGGTGATTCCCATTCGGTCGGATAACCTGGGTCTGATGGGGTTCCTGTCGTTCAATACGTTGTCACACCATCTCGATCAAACCGCAAAACTTCCAAAACATTCAAGTTTCAAAAACGATTAGGTTGTTGGACGGATTGCCGTCCGATCGGACTGCCATCCGATCGGACTGCCATCCGACCGAACGACAATCCGATCGAGTTGCACTTGGTTTCAACACTTAAACATTTTTATTAACTTTCAAAGATCATCAGTTTCTAGTGGATTGCCATCCGATCGGAAGACCATCCGATCGAATGACAATCCTGCTGTGAACTTGTTCTCTGAGATTGTCAAAACCGACGGATCGCTATCCGATCGAACGACCGTTCGGCCGGGCGACCTGAAGGGTAGAGATACTTCTCTGTTTTCAAAATGCTACAACGAAAACTTCAAAGCCATCATACACAAACACATCCATCTCAGACGAATGTCAATCCGCCCGAATGGCCATCCGAATGGATTGTCATTCGATTGAATAAACATCCGTTCAGATTGTCATCCGATCGGATGACCATTCGTCCCTTTGTCACTTTTCACCGTTTAACGCACCGTTCATTTCGCTTATGCTATCGTTAACTGTTCAAGCTAACCACTCTAGCGCTCCCTTCAATCCATTAACTACCATCGCTGTGAGTATACTCGATCCCTTATTATAAATCACATCGATCACACAACGCAAACACTTTTATACGTTGACCATTACTGCATGTTATACGTGTTACTCGATGAATGCTTGTATGTTATGTTAACACAGTGATTGTTGCCTGACGCCTTAGCAACGATAGTACTATAGTTTGGACTCAGGACCTGTCGTGGACATGGGTTGTTAAGGTTATTTCTTCACGTATCACAGTGGTGATATGTGTTGCGCATTCTACAACTCGCAATCATGTCTGTGCATATTTCATTGTCGATAACCTACAAGCTTCACATTATACATGTTACATGCTAGTTATGCGTAAACGCTTTCGAACTCTATTATTACTACTAAACTTGTATGCTCACCTTTACACTATGTGTATTGACCACTATTTTTACGTATGTGACAGGTGCTTAGGATGTTTGCTCGTTACTTGCTGGAATCAAGCTAGGATGGAGTCTAGAAACAAACAAAAATAATTTAATGTTATGAGTTGTCGGAACAGCCTTTATTTGTCTTTGAGATAACTATGTCTATAATAACTGATATACTTGATGGGTTATGGTATGGGACCTAATATTAACTATCCGGTAATTTAGTTGTTATGGAATTTCTCTTGGACAATCTGTTTCGCTCAGTGCCGCGCCCCGATGTTTCCGCCATCGGTTGGGGTGTGACCAAAACGCGATGATGTCATGACAGGGTCCGGCTTCACATCTGCTTTGATTGGTCCAAATTTGCTGGTTAATGCTTTCATAAGCATATGCGTTTCATGGCATTCATTGTGTAGAGCGATGGCAATGGATAAGATTCGCCTCTGTATCTCTTCTTCCATCTTCAGAATTGCCCTGACCGTCCTAACATACACCCTCCTTCTGTTGTCAAAAAGGAGGACGTATCGCCTGATTCCCAGAGTGTATCTCCACGAAACGATTGTTGCCATTTTTGGCGTTTTGGTTAAGTTGGTGTTTTTGGTTAAGGATGTTTTTTTGCAGAAAATGGAAAGATTGAAGTGTTTATGGAAGCTATGTTTTACCTTGTTTTTATAATGATGTTTTTGGCGTGTAATTTAGGAAGGAATTTCTACTAATAAATGTTAATAACTGAAATTCAGTTACTGTGTTGTTTCATCTTCCTGTAATATCCAACGCGTTTTATTACAAATTTTTTGGCGTTTTGTTTTTAATGGCGTTTTATTTTTTTGAATGACGTTTTATCATTTGATGGCGTTTTAAATATGAGCGGTAAAAGACCCTTTTATCCTACACGTTGAAATTTATCCTACACAACTCGTAATTTATCCTACACTTTAAATTATTTTATTTTATTTTTTTGAAAAAAAAAAATATATTTGAAGATAAATTACAAAAAATTTAATGTAGTTATCTATTAAAGAGGAAGACTACAAATTAATGACCTATGTAGATTTATCAATGTACATTTATAATAACATTAAATAGTTATATTAAATGAAGTAAAATAAAGCATTCTTGTTGGTTGAAATTTCTTCTTTTTTCTTCTTACAAAAAAATTCTTCTCATTTAAACTCTGCACATATAATATATATGTATATATATAATTGTTGTTGTATTCACATTCCTTCCACCATTTTTTTACCCTATATTACACTAAAAACTATATTTTCTCTCTCCTGTTCAATTAAATAATATTTTTTATATCTTTGTTATTATTTTTTTCTCCTCCACTCACAACCACTTTCAATTTATTTATATTAAAAAATTATAAGAGGTGAACAATGTCACCTCATGTCACACCCCAACCGATGGCGAAAAAATCAGGGTGCGGGCACTAAGCGTTCAGATTGCTCACGAGGTTCCATAACACTAGAAATTTCAATATAGATTAAGTAAGATTCATGCATCAGTTTGTCTAAAACATCACCGCCAACAAAATATTCAAAATACAACCATTATTCATTGTTTCAAAGACTAGATTTAGACTAGGTGGGTTTCTAAGCATCATCCCTAGCTTGATTTCCATGATTCAGCATCCTATCAGCCTGCAACATGTAGTAAAATAGGGTCAGTACAAAAATGTACCGGTGAGTATACAAGTTTGAGTAATAGCATAATAGATTAAAACAACTTGTATCCTTATGTAAGTGTAACAAAATAGTTTCAGCCATGCTAGTGTTCGCAGTCCAACAAGTGATAGCCCAAGTATCCCGATGCTTTGTTGTTTTCCCAAGTCTCAAGGAAAACTAGAATCCTCCTAACAATACCCCCGAGAATAATGGGGAGGTGCATCTCCTATAGCGCTACTATTGTTAAGGCGGAACTACACACTCTGGATTAAACGTTCACATAGCACAAATAGAATACAAGAATCACAAGTTTCACATACACGTAGGATAGAGTTTAGTTTGCAAAATTCTCAAGTATCGTAGTTTTAGTAGAATACATGTTACATCCCAAAGTTTAAAGCAAAAAGGGACCGAGTATACTCACAGTGATTGCTTAACAGATCAACTGTTGTTGGATCAAAGGGAGCTCTTTAGGTTTAGCCTGATTAGATTACAACGGATAAGTGTCGGACATAACAACGAGATTGCACAAGTGTCGGATCAGTCATCTCGATCAGATGCTTGTTCGATCGGATGGCTATCCGATCGGACTGCCATTCGATTGGGATGTCAAATGTATGAGGAAATGGATGGCTATCCGATCGAGTTGCCACTCGATTCAAAGTTGTCAAAAGTGTGTGTGAGGAAAGAATGGCTATCCGATCGGATGGCTATCCGATCGGGTCGCCACTCGATCCCAGTTCAAGATTCAAAGTCCCAAAGGTTCTAAGTACTGAAAAGTTTCAAGATCCATTGTTGCCTCGATCGGATGGCTGTTCGATCGGATGGCTGTTCGATCGGATGGCTATCCGATCGAGCTGCCACTCGACGATCAGGACTTCAAAGTTTCAAGTGTTTAAAGTTTAGGGGTAGGTGTTACTTGATTGGGTGGCTGTCCGATCAGATGGCTATCCGATCGGATTGCCACTCGATCGGGTTAGCCTTGTCCCGTTCTCAGTTTTTGTAAGTTTTTAAGTTTCTGGTCATATTGCAACGACATGGTACGTATTGAGACAACGGTAAGCTCATCAGGATGTAGCCGATCTGATCGGGTGGGAATCACCCCAGTCCGTTCAGTCGTTTGCCCGTGGTGGTGCTTATTTCAGAATCCGTACTCCGGTCGTCTTCTCCGGAAACAACCCTTTTGCAAGCCAACTCCAGACTATTAATCAAGTCTACAGTCTGTTTAGATCCGGATTTCACCGTTTCGAGTAAAAGTTTAAGAAAGATGAAGATAAACATAAGATTTTAGCTTGAAAAGTTTAGATCTAACATAGATTTAGTGTAAGACGCATGAAATTCCTTAGATCCGAGCTAGATCTTGGCTAGAATGACATCACACAATAGTTTAGTACAAACTACCATGGTGACATCACCTTCAAGAGCTCAAATCCGAGAGATTTCATGGTGAAAAGTGAGATTTCAAAGGAGAATCTCGTAGAGAATGATGTGTAGATCAAAGATGTACAAGAATCTAGTGTAAAACGTACCGAAATGACCAAGAAATGGGAGAAAAGAGGATTGCGTGCGTCTGGTCGAGTGAGGCTGTCACATCAGTGAGAATGGTGATATGACAGGCCTATTTATAGTGTAAGGTGGGGTGAAGGCGGTGTGTACTCGGATCGGATGGTGGTCCGATCGAGTGGCCATCTGATCGGGTGGTCATCCGATCGGATTGCCACTCGGCCAATCCCATCTTTCCGTTCCACCGTCTTTGATTTGATTTGTGAGTTAGATTAAGCGTTGCGTATTATTGGGTAATAGTATAACTAGATTATAGCAATAACACAAAAGTTTTCAAAGTTTAATAGTTTCCGCCAGTGACAAGACTCCAGTCCCTCGTTCAACCAAGTCTCAAGTTTCACGAGCCTCAAGAGTCAAGCACCAAAGTATCAGGATTTAGACATTAGGCATTTCAAGTATTTAGATTTAGACATTCCAAGTATCTAGAATTAGGCATTTCAACTATTTAGACATTCCAAGTATCTAGCATTTGGCATTTCAAGTATTTAGTATATAGCATAGAATTCACCAAGTACCAAAAGTATTAATGACTACATAGTCCAGGGACTAAAATTGATAATAGGCAAGGTCCAGGGACTAAACTTGCCAAAAGCCTAAAGTTTAGGGACGCAGGGCGTTACAGCCTCCCCTCCTTTAGGAGATTTCGTCCCCGAAATCTTAGAGGAAGACTGCTCGAAGAGCTGCGGATACTTGGCCTTCATCTCACTTTTCAATTCTCAAGTGAATTCGGCGCCACGCTTTCTTTCCCATCGAACCTTGAAAATGGGAATTTCGCTGCACCTCAGTCGCTTGACTCCTTGATCCATGATTTCGACCGGTTTCTCCACAAAGTGTACAGCTTCGTTTATTTGCAAGTCTTCGAGGGGAACCTGCAGTTCCTCGTCGGCTAGGCATTTACGTAGATTGGATACGTGGAACACTAGATTTACGTTGTTTAGCTCTTGTGGCAGGTCGAGTCTGTACGCTACCTTGCCAATCCTTTCGAGTATCTTGAAAGGACCCACATAGCGAGGAGCGAGTTTTCCCTTCTTACTAACGAACTACTCCCTTTCAGGGAGATACCTTAAGAAGAACTCGGTCACCAACATCAAATTCCAGAGGCTTACACCTATTATCAGCATAACTCTTTTGTCTGCTCCTAGCCTTGATCAAGTTATTACGGATCTGAAGAATCTTATCCGTTGTCTCTTGGATGATTTCAGGGCCAGTAAACTGCTTGTCACCAATCTCATGCCAGCTGAGAGGAGATCGGCACTTGCGGCCATACAAAGCTTCAAAAGGAGCCATCTGAATACTGGAATGATAGCTGTTGTTGTACGAGAACTCAATCAATGGTAAATGTACATCCCAGTTACCACCAAAGTCGATGACACAGGAACGGAGCATATCCTCTAGGGTCTGAATAGTACGTTCGGTCTGCCCATCCGTTTGAGGATAAAAGGCCGTGCTAAGATTCAAATGAGTACCCATAGTGGATTGAAAGGTTTGCCAAAGACGTTAAGTAAAACGACCATCACGGTCAGAGATTATGTCGAGTGGTATGCCATGATGGCATATAGTCTCATCAGTATAGATTCGAGCAAGTTTCTCCACTTTATAATCCTCACAAAATGGGGAGAAAGTGGGCGGATTTGGTCAATCGAACAATTATCATCCAGATACTATCGTGACCAGAAGGTGTTCGAGGTAGCTTAGTAATAAAGTCCATAGTGATGCTATCCCATTTCCAAACTGGAATCTCGGGCTGTTTTAAGAGTCCTGAGGGACGTTGATGTTCAGCCTTAACTTTCGTACAAGTAAGGCATTTAGAAACATATGCAGCAATGTCCCTCTTCATGCCAGGACACCAATAAGTTGCACGCAAATCATGGTACATCTTATCAGCGCCCTGATGAATAGAGTAACGGGATTTGTGAGCCTCATTCATAATGAGATCACGGAGGTTATCGCGATCCGGTACCCAGATGCGATTGAGGTAGTATTGGAGTCCATTAGGTTTAGTTTCAAGTTGTTCAATCTTAGCGCCTTGGATTTCCACTTCTAGACTTCCTTCATTGGCTGACAAATACTGAGCGTCACGAATACACGCATGGAGGTCATTAGAGATGCGAATAGCATTCACATGAGTTTTACGACTAAGAGCATCGGCCACTACATTCGCCTTGCCAGGATGATAGCGAATTTCGCAGTCGTAGTCGTTTAGCAATTCCACCCAACGTCTCTGTCGCATGTTCAGCTCTTTTTGGTCAAAGATATGTTGAAGGCTTCTATGGTCAGTGAAAACCACACACTTAGTACCATACAGGTAGTGTCGCCATATCTTTAACGCAAACACAACTGCACCAAGCTCCAGATCATGAGTAGTATAGTTTTTCTCATGCACCTTGAGTTGACGGGAGGCATAAGCAATAACCTTGTCCCGCTGCATGAGCACACAACCCAAACCACGGTTCGAGGCATCACAATATACCACGAAATCATCATTCCCATCGGGAAGAGTCAGAATAGGGGCATTACACAAAAGAGTCTTAAGAGTTTGAAAAGATTCCTCTTGCTCGGGACCCCAAACAAAAGGTCTCTCTTTCTGAGTTAACGAAGTGAAGGGGTAAGGTCCCAAAAACCTCATAAAAGGGATTTGAGACCATACCACAAACCAACCTTTTTAGCCTTTCGACCTTGCGCGGCCGCGCATCGGTCTTACAAAGAAGGAAAAGTCAGCGATTCACAATCGCGCGCCCAAAAGGAAAACATGAATCCTTGCGCCTTCTTCAATACCTCCGCCTAAATATCCAGACTTGGATATTATTTTACCCAGACTTGGGATTTATTTGTCTGTGTCTACACAGCAAGGTGTCACACCAGATTACAGCAGTAATCTTCTAGAAAGAAATACAATCGTGCACCACCCAGACGGTTATAACCGTCTGGACACGTGTCATCACCACAAACAACCCCAGAATCACAACGAAGGCATGCAATTGGAGAGTAATCTCCACTTAATCACTTTCCACGTGGCAATCCCCTAGCCGTAGATCAAACCACGATCCGTGTGCATTCACACCGGATTGAGACAACTCAACAATTGGATCAAAGAACTTAACGGAAGAAAATATAACCGCTACGGCGTTAGCATCTTCCGTGATCTTTTCAATAACAGGTTTTCCCTCCCAAAACTCCCGGTTATAAAATAAGAGAACTGTTCAGGTATAAAGGCAGATTACTCTCACTTCTCAAATACTTATTGTAACACCCCGTGTTTTCACGAGTGAAAGTCAAAGTCAAGGTCAAAGTCAACGACCGATTTCGCGCGACGTGACTCGTAGAATTGTTTATATGATATTTAGATTATGTGGAGTAAGTGTCGTACATTGCAAGCATCACCCCGTATCTCAATCGATCTACGACTGTGAACGACAGGAAGTAACAATGCGATAAAGTTAATCAAGCTATGCTAATCAAATCGATATCGAATCGTAACTCGAGCGGTGTATTTTACTTGCCGTTATATGTGTGTGTGTGCCTTACGTGTTACCTGTGCATGATTATTTTATGTTTATTTTATGTTGGGATAATCAAGCGAACTCAATCGAACTCGAAGTCTAACTCGAATGTAAGCAAACCCGAACCCGAATTCCAAGTCAAACCTTATAAGAAGTAGTTGGGACTGAAAGTAATTTGATTAGGAAACCCTATCGAATCGCTCGCAAACCGAAACCGAATCAACATCGCACCGAACTCACCAAAGGAGGTGGCGTCCGCACGGATGGCCAGTCCGCACGGATTGCCAGTCCGCACGGATGGCCAGTCCGCACGGATTGCCAGTCCGCACGGATGGCCAGTCCGCACGGATTGCCAATCCGCACGGATGACCAGTCCGCGCGGATAACCTACCCGGGTGCGTGCCATGTGCACGGCTCACCCCCTTTCCCTTTTTGGCATCCTATAAATACACGGGTCACTCTCCACTTTTTCCACTTTTGGCAAGTGACGTCCGAACCACACGCATTCTTCACCTTTTCTCAGATTTCTCTCAACCCAGGTAAGATCTTGCACTAATTCTTGTACATCTTTGATCACTACACCATTCTACACATTTCCATCTTTCAAATCTTCACTTTCAACCATGAAATCATCCGGATTTGAGGTATTCACGGGTGACATCATCATGAAGTTCATAAGAACTTCATGCTTGGCTTCATTCTACCAAGAATATCTCAGATCTAAGCGATTTCTACGAGTTTTTACAATAATTTCACCTAGATCTAAATTTTTCTAAGGATAAAAGAGTTGAAAGAAATAAACCTAAGTTCTCTTCTCCTTTTGCCCTTAAAACCGGTACGAATCCGATCGGTTTTAGTGTTCTACTCGTCAATAGTAATACACTAGTTCTAGATCCGGAATCCTACCCATAGACAACTGATATCGGGGTTAACCGGGATAACCGTTCTGAGTCGCCGACAGGCCGAGTTAGGGTGATTCCTGACCGGTCCAGTCACGCGGGTGAGGACACAACTCCAGTGGTTGCCACGAGATCGGAACGTCTCGATAAACGACAAACAGAAACCAAGTGTAGACGAACGGAACAACCAGGCCAGTTGTCTGCACGAACAAGCTGTCCGCACGAACTAGCTGTCCGCACGGACGAGCCGTACGCACGTACAGGTCATACGCACGTACAGGTCATACGCACGGGTTGTCATCCGCACGGACTACCCTTGGGACCCACTTCCCAAGCGAGGTTTGAGTATCGACGAACGAGCAATCCGGGCGGACGACCTCTGAATGGATTACTCTTCGGATCATGAGATACTAAGGCCTTAAGATGAAAATCAAACAACCTTCATCCGCACGGCCAAGCCGTACGCACGGACAGGCTATCCGGACGGATTGTCTCTGCCCGCGCGCACAGGCTGCCCGCACGGACTACCATACGCACGGACCGCCGTCCGCGCGGCCAGCTTGAAAGGTAGAAACACTTTGGTGTTTTCTAAATGCTACAACGAAAACTCCAAAGCACAAGCCATCATACATAAACACATCTTAGGAAGAAACAATCCACTTGAACATTTATCCACACAAGCAATCTAACCGTACGGATAAGCCGTCCGCACGGGTTGCCACCCGCACGGACAGTCACACGCACGGATGACCTATCCGAATGGAACACCGTCCGCACGCATCACCATCCGCACGCATCACCATCCGTACGGATAGGTCATGCGCACGGATGACTTCTATTCACGGATAACTGATCCGCACGATCAGTCACCCTACCCACTCTCACTTGTACTGTTTTACGCGTCACTTATCGTTACGTTATCGAATCTATTCAGGCTAATCGTACTCGCTGTAAAGCGCTCCCTTCAATCCATATCACTGTGAGTATACTCGAACCCTTTTTGCTTTTAGCACTTTTGGGTGTTACATACGTTACAACTATTCAAACTACAACTATCACACTACTCAAGCCATTTTAACGCTTAACCATTAATGCATGTTATACGTGGCTTATGAATGCTTGTTTGTTATGTTTACACATGGAATGCTGTCTACCTGCCTTAGCAACGATAGTACTATAGTTTGGACTCAGCACCCGTTCACACGGGGGTTGTTAAGGATCTTTTACTTGCATGGATTACAGTGGTAATCATGTATTGCGAACTGCCTCGGGCAGTCAACCCGCAGTCATTGGTATCGATGGATCTATGTCGATAACTAACGTGCTTCATTTCTCTATGTGTACGTGCTGGTTATGCGTAAACGAATTCGAACTCTATATGTTATTATCAAACTTGTATGCTCACCTTTACATTTTATGTATTGACTTTATTTTAACGTATGTGACAGGTGCTTAGGTTGCATGTTTGCTCTTTGTGCTGTGATGAAATCGAAGCTAGGAACCGGAGTCCTAGAAACCAACGAATAAATTGCTATGTTTAAATCTGAGTCGTCGGAACAGAATATTTGTTTAGTTTTTGTCTGTAATAACTTGTTTTACTATTTGAGACATGGTATGGGACATGTTAACTTAAATTGAATGGTAATGATAGTTGTTATGGAAACTCCTGGACAATCTGTTTCGCTCATTGCCGCGCCCCGATGATTCCGCCATCGGTTGGGGTGTGACACTTATCTTCTCCGTTACCAATACTTATTCTCACGCCGGAGTCGAGTCAAGGAGAGAACCCTCTTCTCCCCTTGACGAGGCTAACGGTGTTCTTTTTTGCAGAACTACCGGAGAAGAAATTCCATTGCAACTGGATCAACCGAGAGAGAGCTAACCCTTTTATGCGGATTCAAACCCCCTAACTATCTCGGTTCCGACCATTTAGTTAGTGTTTCTTCATTGGCGCCCACCGTTTTCTCAGTTTTTCTAGTTTCTACCTCGTTTCGATTCAGTTCATTCCGTTTTCTGTTTTTGCACATGGCAGAGAATTCATTATCTCACCGGCAACCTGGTCCTCGACCAGACGTCGGAAACAATTTACAACTAGAAGAATCTCCAGAACATTGGTTTAGCAGATGCCAAACTGCTTTAAACACAATCGTTATTCAAATCGCCAGATCTGATTTATCAAACATCAGATCTGGAAAAGAAATTGATACCACGGTATTGGACCCACCAACACCACGTAGGGGGGACATCCAATCCAGCCAATATAGCAGTTATCAAAAACAAATACACATGATTCAGGGAGGTTCATCACGGAGGTCAAATAAATGAAATTATGATCAACATTGGAGAGAACAGCAAGTTGTATTTCCTGTTGTTCCTGGGGGCCCTCAGGAAGAACGACCAGTGATTATCACTGGTATTTTCGGTCACTACCGAACCGACTATATGTTCATAGATCCAGGGAGCTCGATGGACATCATATACGAACAGTGCTTTAAACAGCTTGATTCAGAAGACAAAGCACGTCTAGAACCAATCGATTTTCCCCTCACTGGATTCTGTAATGAAGCTGTATTCCCATTAGGGCAAATCGCTTTCCCGGTGACTTTATCAGACGGCGAACATTCACGAACAGTTACAGTCAATTTCATGGTCATGCCAGCAACATCACGTCATGATGTTCTGCTCGGGAGAAGGTCACAACGGGAATTCAGCATGATCACTTCCATTCCACACGCCGCTTGCGGATTTCCGACAGAAACCGGAGTTGCAATCCTCTATTCAAGCAAAGAAGTCATGTACGTGGATGACGAACCACCAGCAAAGGTAGTCAAACCTTCGGCACCAAATGAACCAGAGAAATGGGTTCTGAACAACGAATACCCAGAGCAGACCATTCTGCTAGGACAAGCTATTTCACCAGCAACACGCATACAACTGAAAGAATTGTTGTCTAACAACAAAGATATATTTGCCTGGTGCCCAGCAGACATGACTGGAGTTCCGCGCGACATCGCGAAACATTGTCTAAACATCAAACCATCGGTAGAACCTGTTGCTCAGGGGAGGCGCAGCTTCAGTGAAGAAAAAGCAAAAGCAATGGACGAGCAGGTAGCAGAGCTACTTAATGTGGGTATCTTGCGCGAAGTAAAATACCATACGTGGGTAGCCAACCCAGTAATGGTACAAAAACATAGCGGCGGGTGGAGAATGTGTGTCGACTTCAAGGACCTGAACAAAGCATGCCCCAAAGATTGCTACGCGCTCCCAGAAATAGACAAAAAAGTCGACTCTCTAGCATCATTCAGATGGAAATGCTTTCTTGACTGTTACAAGGGTTATCATCAGGTCCAGATGAAAGAAGAAGACGAAGACAAAACGGCGTTCCGCACAGATAAAGGCATTTTCTGTTATACCAAAATGCCGTTCGGCCTACGCAACGCAGGCGCAACTTATCAACGCCTAATGGACACAATTTTCAACGATGATATTGGCAAGACTGTTGAAGTATACATGGATGACCTCGTCATCATGAGCCATGAGGAAGGCACAATGCTCGACAATATTCAGCGCACATTCGACTCTTTGCGCAGCGTGAATTTAAAACTCAACCCAACTAAATGCTCGTTCGGCATGGAAGAAGGAAAATTTTTGGGATTCATCGTCACAAGAGATGGCTTTAAAGTAAATCCAGAAAAGGTGCAGGCTATTCAGCTAATGCCATCACCCGCAACAGTAAAAGAAATGCAAAGGCTCGCCGGACGCCTAGCGGCTTTAAACAGATTTTTGGCTAATCACGCAGCAAAATCTTATCCATTCATCAGCACGTTACGAAACTGCGCAAAGAAAACTGACTTTCAGTGGACATCTGAAGCGGAAACCGCATTCAAACAAATGAAAGAATGTTTAATTCAGCTGCCAACGCTGACCGCACCAAAAGAAAAAGAGCCACTGATTTTATATTTATCTGCTGCGGAAGTAGCGGTCGGTGCTGTATTGATGGTAGAACGTGAGAACATCCAGACTCCAATCTATTACATCAGCAAAATGCTTACCGGCCCAGAAACTCGTTACTCAATGATAGAAAAGCTAGTCCTAGCACTAGTACATGCATCCCGACGCCTACGCAGGTATTTCTCGGGTCATGTCATCACGGTTCTTACCAATTACCACTTAGGCCAGATCTTATCTAAACCCGACGTGGCGGGACGACTGGCCAAATGGGCAATTGAACTGGGAGGATACAACATTTTCTACAGACCAAGACCAGCAATCAAAGGGCAAGTTTTAGCAGACTTCGCCACTGAAGTCCCCATCGAAAAAGTTCAAGAGTGCAAGGCAATCCAGAATCCTACACCCGTTTTCGACGATAGAGTCTGGACCTTGCACACAGATGGAGCGTCCAATGATGACGGAGCCGGAGCAGGCCTCCGATTAATCAGCCCAGACAACCATGAGCTCACATATGCTATACGCTTAGATTTCAAAAGCACGAATAACGAAGCTGAATATGAGGCCTTCTTGGCAGGTCTTCGCTTAGCGCTAAAAATGGGGGCAAGAAATCTTGAGGCCAACGTTGATTCGAAACTAGTAGCCGAGCAAGTTAATGACAATTACGATGCAAAAGAAGCTATGGCGTTGTACCTTGAACAAGTGCGGATGTTAATCAGCCAATTTCAAACATTCAAAGTTAATCACATAAACAGAAGTGAGAACAAACACGCTGACGCACCAAGCAAGCTAGCTGCTACCAGTTTTAAGCACTTAGCAAAGGAGGTACGCATAGAGGTATTATCCAACCCTTCCATTCATCTCAAACAAGTAAGCGTCATAGAAATGGGAGATCCATCCTGGATGTCTCCAATTATCTTATACCTTCAACACTGAAAACTTCCGGAGGGAAAGGCAGAAGCTCGAAAAATACAACATAAAGCAATAAATTACGAAATGGCGGATGGCGTCCTTTACCGAAAATCCTTCATGGGCCCATTACTACGCTGTGTCGATAAAACAGATGCCCAATACCTTGTCAGAGAAATTCACGAGGGATTATGCGGGATACACGCGGGACCGCGCATGGTCGTGGCAAAAATAATGAGCGCTGGATACTACTGGCCAGGAATGCACATGGATGCAGTCGATCTATTAAGAAGATGCGAGGCATGTCAACGCCACGCACCAAAGACACTCCGACCCAAAAACCCGCTAATTCCCGTTACTTCCGCCTGGCCATTCCAACAGTGGGGCATCGATCTTGTCGGACCATTTCCTGACGCGCCAGGTGCAGTAAAGTTCATCATCGTCGCGGTGGATTACTTCACAAAATGGGTGGACGCCAAAGCTTTGAACTCAACAACAGCAATGGTAATCCGCAAATTTATATGGGAACATATCATTTGCAGATTTGGATTACCATTGCGCATTATATCCGACAATGGTACAAACTTCGCCGCAGAAGATCTTCAAAAATGGTTTAAAGAAATGAAGATCGAGCATACCTTTGCTTCCGTCGCGCATCCTCAAGCAAACGGGCAAGTAGAAAGCGTAAACAAACAAATTGTTGACGGCATAAAAGCGCGACTCGGAACAGCACGCAGAGGGTGGGTTGATGAACTCCCCAGCATTCTCTGGGCACATCGCACAATGCCAAAGACTAGCACTGGCGAAACTCCGTTCAGTCTAGTCTATGGGTCTGAGGCTGTCATTCCAGCTGAGATAGGCTTACCATCACCGCGCATGATAGCCATGGAAAAACAGAACAACGAGCAAGAAAGGAGAATGGATTTGGACCTTCTTGAAGAACGGCGCGAGAACGCCGCCATAACAGAAGCAAGGTACAAATCTAAGCTCGAAAAATATTACAATGCGCGCGTCCGCGTTTGCACCTTTGTCCCTGGTGATTTCGTCTTGCGCGATAACGAAGCTTCAAACGCTGAAAAGCCGGGGAAATTAGCGCCAAGATGGGAGGGACCGTACGTTATTAACGAGGTCCTAGGCAAGGGGGCATACACCCTAAAAAGGGTCGATGGGACTCTAGTCCCCCGCACCTGGAACGCACAACAGTTGCGCAGGTGTTACATATGAACTAAGTCTTCAAAAGCGGAAAGAACATACAGGCAATGTATTTCTTTATTATGTCTTGTATTACAAGCCTTGCGCTCTTATCAATACAAACATCATTTTTACTTATCTCACTGTTTATTACAAATTGCATGTAATTTCTTTGGTTCGCGCGAAAACAATATGGTCAAACATTGTATACCTCATGAACAGTCTAAAAACAAGGCAAGCTGTTACGCCTTTTAGACAAACGTTCAAACATGAGCACAATACCATCTCTTATTCGCCCTACCTATCCAAAAACAATTAAAAAACATGCAACATATTGTAATCCAAACACGTAAGAAGTAAAAACATTATCAATGTACATATCATTAAGTGTAACAAAGCACTTCATAAGCAAGATCATAACAATGATCTTCAAAATTTTAGTTCCAGAAACTAAGATGATCAGAAAAGCAAAAAACTTCGTTTCTACGAAATAGCAGGACGATCAAACAACAGCCATTAACAACAATCACACCCGTGTTCTTCAAAAGAAAGGATTTATGCTAACAAACTTATATGAACAATCAAAAGAAGAGACGGACAACTCCCAAACCTAACCAACCATAGGTTCTTCTTCAACACCCATGTTCACCGGAGGTTTCTTCCGACGACGATGGTACACCAACTCACACGTACTCGGACGGAGAGTTGGAAAACGAGCCATTAAAACTTCAACCGACAACACAACGGTCTCATTATCAGCCTCCGGCAAACGAAGATCAACGTCAGCAGACCCAACAGCAGATGTCACCTTGCCAGTTCCGGTAAGAGGCGGTGACGGAGAATTAGCAAGCAGCAACAAGCTCTCGGCAGCATCGTAAAAACCCAAGATATCGTGAAGACGGCGGGTACGATACAAACCCTTCATCTTCATTTTCCCCAAATTAAAGATAAACAGGTATCCCAAAACATATATATACAAAAACTTAACCTCGGGAAACGAGACACCTACTCATCATTAATTGTCAGAATTACATCACATCCAAACGGCGCTACAGGAACCAGGGTCATATCCTCATTAATGAAGTCTGACAAGCGCCACTACGAATCTCAAGGCAAAAAGAGAAATACCCACTCTTACTGCCAGTTGATGTCATTACATGTCAGAGCATGATTACAAAGTCAAGTTTTTCCTTTTTCAACAAGTTAGAACTTTTCTTATTTCTCGCGCCTAAAAAACACCTCCCTCTCATAAGTCCAGTGCTCCACTTACTTGCATAAGTACAACACTAGACTGGGGGGACTTGAAGGGGTAAGGTCCCAAAAACCTCATAAAAGGGATTTGAGACCATACCACAAACCAACCTTTTTAGCCTTTCGACCTTGCGCGGCCGCGCATCGGTCTTACAAAGAAGGAAAAGTCAGCGATTCACAATCGCGCGCCCAAAAGGAAAACATGAATCCTTGCGCCTTCTTCAATACCTCCGCCTAAATATCCAGACTTGGATATTATTTTACCCAGACTTGGGATTTATTTGTCTGTGTCTACACAGCAAGGTGTCACACCAGATTACAGCAGTAATCTTCTAGAAAGAAATACAATCGTGCACCACCCAGACGGTTATAACCGTCTGGACACGTGTCATCACCACAAACAACCCCAGAATCACAACGAAGGCATGCAATTGGAGAGTAATCTCCACTTAATCACTTTCCACGTGGCAATCCCCTAGCCGTAGATCAAACCACGATCCGTGTGCATTCACACCGGATCGAGACAACTCAACAATTGGATCAAAGAACTTAACGGAAGAAAATATAACCGCTACGGCGTTAGCATCTTCCGTGATCTTTTCAATAACAGGTTTTCCCTCCCAAAACTCCCGGTTATAAAATAAGAGAACTGTTCAGGTATAAAGGCAGATTACTCTCACTTCTCAAATACTTATCTTCTCCGTTACCAATACTTATTCTCACGCCGGAGTCGGGTCAAGGAGAGAACCCTCTTCTCCCCTTGACGAGGCTAACGGTGTTCTTTTTTGCAGAACTACCGGAGAAGAAATTCCATTGCAACTGGATCAACCGAGAGAGAGCTAACCCTTTTATGCGGATTCAAACCCCCTAACTATCTCGGTTCCGACCATTTAGTTAGTGTTTCTTCACGAAGTAAGAGGAACAACGATCTTGGAGAAGTCTGAAATGAATCGACGGTAATAACCCGCCAACCCTAGGAAAGAACGAATCTCAGATGTAGATTTAGGCGCACTTCAATTCTTCACAGCTTCAATTTTAGACGGGTCAACATGAATACCTTGCTTACTAACGACGTGACAAAGAAATTGTACTTCATTAATCCAGAACTCACACTTAGAAAATTTAGCATACAAATGTTCACCACGTAAGAGTTCAAGCATCAAGCGTAAGTGTCGAGCATGATCAGCCTTGGTTTTAGAATAAATTAGAATATCATCAATAAAGACTATCACAAAACGATCCAAATAGGGCTTACAAACACGATTCATGAGATCCATGAACACAGCGGGCGCGTTGGTCAATCCAAAAGGCATGACCACGAACTCGTAGTGTCCATAACGGGTACGAAATGCGGTTTTGGGTATATCATCTTTGAGAACTCGAAGCTGATGATAACCAGAACGAAGATCGATTTTTGAGAAACATGACGCGCCTTGTAGTTGGTCAAATAGATCGTCGATACGGGGAAGAGGATAACGATTCTTAATGGTAAGCTTATTAAGTTCGCGGTAGTCGATACACATACGGAACGAACCATCTTTCTTCTTGATGAATAGTACGGGAGCACCCCACGGGGAGGTACTTGGGTGAATAAATCCCTTGTCGAGTAGCTCTTGAAGTTGACTGTATAGCTCTTGCATCTCAGAAGGTGCAAGGCGATACGGGGCCTTGGCGACAGGAGTTGCACCAGGTATGAGATCAATACGAAAATCGACGGTTCTAGGAGGTGGAAGACCAGGTAGATCTTCAGGAAAGACACCGGGGAAATCACACACCTCTGGAACATCGCTTATGTTATTCCCCTTGCTCTTTTGTTCCACTACGTGGGCCAAGAAAGCAAGGTTCTGTTTACGTAAGCACCTGCTCGCTTGTGTGCATGACATCAGCCTCAGCCCTTTCGAAGGTCGGTCTTCATAGACATGCAAGATATCACCAGACGGTAGAGGTAGACGGGCAAACTTCTCGTGACAAGCAATATCGGCATGGTTCTTACGCAGTCAATCCATACCGATAATGACATCAAAACTACCCAATTGCATGGGTATTAGATCAATAGTAAACATGTGGTCGTTAAGAATCAAGGAACAACCACGGAGAATAGAATCAACTAGAATAGACTTCCCATTGGCAATCTCCACCAAAAACGACTTAGGTAACATAGAGCGTGCACAGTTTAGCAAAGATTCAAATTCTACAGACACAAAGCTTCTGTCATCACCATTATCAAATAGTATCAAAGTATAAAGGTTATTCACAAGAAACGTACCATTAACGACATCATTGTCGTTACGAGCCTGATTAGCATTGAGATTGAATGCTCGTCCACGAGCGGCTGGCTGTTGGTCCTCGTTTAGTTGAGGGCACTGGTTACGAAGGTGAGTAGTATCTCCACATTTGTAGCATGCACATACAGCGTTGACTGGCTTAGGATTCTGCGGAGGAGCTAGGAGAGCTGGTAGGGTTGCCTGAGCTGGGGCTTGCTGAGCTGGTTGGACAGGATTAGCTTGACGACAATAAGGGGTCATGTGACCATAGCGGTTGCAGTTGGTACACAAACAACATGCAGAAGTAGTAGGGTGATGAAAATTGCAAGTCGTACACTTGGGATAAGACCCAATGTACTGCTTCTTGACTTCAGGGGCAGCAGTGTTCTGAACGGTAACAGCAGGAGCAGGCTTAGCAACAGGATTCGCAGTAGGAACAATAGCATTGCATCCTGAACCCTGAGACTTTCACCTCTTGTTCTTGCTGCCACTTGGCTGCTGGGTAACTTGATGTGCAGACTTGGAGGGAGCAGGATTAGCAAACTGCTTATCACGAACGCGGTTGTTGTTAAGACTAGCTGCAAGACGGTAGACTTCCTCAATATTTCCGAGTTGGGCTGCTTCAATACAATCTCGCATAGAAGGAGGTAAACCATTGAGGTACTTGGTTATCATTCGCTTAGGAGTAGAAACCAAGTGAGGAACAATCAAGCTGAGCTGCTTGAAGCGGGTAGTATAAGCCAGATTATCATCACTAATCTGCTTCAAGTGCCAGAACTCTTCTTCAAGCTTCAGTTGTTCATGAGGAGGGCAGAATTCAAGCATCATTAATTCTCGCACCTCAGCCCATGGAAGAGCATAGGCTTCTTCATTTGATCGGATGTTTCTCTCATTTGTCCACCCTTTAACGCTCTGCCTTGAAACATTCCCGTTGCACTCCTAGTCTTTAGATGTTCCGGGCACTCGCTGTTAATGAAAGTGACCTCGATGCTGTCAAACCACTTGAGCATAGCAGTCACCCCATCACTGCCCGTGAAAGACTTAGGGTTGCAAGAGACAAAATGCTTATAGCTGAACTTGGTAGACTTTTCTTTCTCCGTCTTAGAGTCAACAGAAGAGGGCGGAGTGGTCGATCCTTGGATCTCAGAGACGATCTTTGGCACGACTCGAGCGATCTGGTCAGCCATGAAGGACATCATCTTTTTCTGGGACTTTTCCCTGGATCTCTTGAGAGTGTCGGAGAGCTTTCGAGAAGACATCCTATTGATCCAACAAGAGGATCATATAAGTCTAGGTTCACAAAGTCTCACAGTGTAGATTCACACATGATAGATTAAAGACTCGAGACTTCAACAAGATTCGCATAGTTCACATTAGTTTAAACAACACAACTTACGACCTTCGCATGGCACGTTGTACGAAGTTTGGCAACATATCAAAAGCGCTTATATATAGGAAGTACCAGCGGCGTATCCACCACGCTTCGGGCACAATCGCTTCTGCCTCGTACTCGGTGTCATGTTACGTGTCGTAAAACACACTCATCATCACAGATTCACATAGACTACTCCAATAGTTTCACATATACTTCAATAGATTCCCAGGTTTCAATAGATTCAATAGATTCAATAGTTTCCAAATAGGTTCGATAGATTCATAGATTTCAATAGACTCAATAGTTTCCATTATATTCAATAGATCCTCATAGATTCATGTTAACAACCTACAATCAACCAAATCCCGCATAGCACGTGCTACGAAAGTTCGGCAACATGACGGAAGCACTTATATATAGGAAGTACCAGCGGCGTATCCACCATGCTTCAATCATGCCACATCCCCCTCGTCATCGGTGTCACGCTTCGTTACCCACAACATTAGATTCCACCACTTTTCACAGCATAGTTTAACCAAATAGATTCAACATAGATTAGCCAAATAGATTCCACAACTTCAACCCGAGCCTACAAACTACGAACTTTACTTAGCGCGTGGTACGAAGATTTGGTAACATGCCAGAAACACTTATATATAGGAAGTACCAGCGGCGTATCCACCATGCTTCGGACATGCCACGGCCTCCTCGTCTTCGGCGTTAGCCTACGTTTCGTATTTTGTTTCTCAAAACAGCACATACTTAGATTAGATATAGATTATGCTAGAGTACACATAGATTACACATAGATTCCTCATATATTACTCAAGTAGTTTCCCATGGATTAGATTTCAACAAACTCATCACCGGTCTGCAAAACACTAAGTTTCGCATGGCACTTAGTACGAACGTTGGTAACATGTCTGAAACACTTATATATAGGAAGTACCAGCGGCGTATCCACCATGTTTCGGACACGTCACTTTTCCCTCGTATTCCATGCCATGTTACATCTAGTGCCTTACAACCACAATATCACGTAGATTGGTCAGATAGTTTCACATGGTGTCATAGACCAAGATTCCCCACATAGATTATCAGGATAGATTAAAGCTTCATAAATTTAGTTGATCCAGCGATTAGAGTTAACGTTTTAGATTGCGGACATACGTGCGATTCGTGTAAATAGTCTCAAAATAACCGAAGAATCAAGTCTAAAACCACATGTAAAAATCGAGATAACATAAAAGATAGGCTCATAAAACATAGATTGCTCCGGGTAGAGGAATGGCGACTAACCAAAGTGATTCGATCTCCTTTCAAATTGACGCAACATGTCTTGACTTACTTAGGCAAATACGTCATCGATGTTAGGCCTACGATATTTGTCCTTCCGGTCATTTCACGTTCCTAATTGATTGGAAGTTTCAACTTTGGAGAGACATAAAAATTAAGGAGTGGGACTAGTTATCAAGGTCTGAGTTTCACCTCTATCTTGACAACATCGTACCCCAATAGCGTCGGTACTTATTAGCAGATAAGACCTACTAGAATATAATCAGGAAATTTCCATCAAGGTTCGGATGTCACTCCTGGCTTGAAGGCAATTTCGTGCAAAAATACAAACACTGGTCAGCAGTGTTTTCAAGTAATCAAGTGTCTATTGTGTCAGCCTTAGGAAAGGCATGTAAGTTTAGCAGGAAAATGTGCTGCTAGGAAGCAGATACGGTAGAATGCATAAGTCTTAAACAACAGATAAGAATCAAGATTCCTAGAACTATAGACTAGGGCAAGTATACCTACTCATCCTAATTCCCTATAGTTATGGCTCTGATACCAATCTGTCACACCCGAACCGATGGCGGAAACATCGGGGTGCGAGCACTAAGCGTTCAGATTGCTCATGAGGTTCCATAACACTAGAAATTTCAATATAGATTAAGTAAGATTCATGCATCAGTTTGTCTAAAACATCATCGCCAACAAAAGATTCAAAATACAACCATTATTCATTGTTTCAAAGACTAGATTTAGACTAGGTGGTTTTCTAAGCATCATCCCTAGCTTGATTTCCATGATTCAGCATCCTATCAGCCTGCAACATGTATTAAAATAGGGTCAGTAGCAAAATGTACCGGCGAGTATACAAGTTTGAGTAATAGCATAATAGATTAAAACAACTCGTATCCTTATGTAAGTGTAACAAAATAGTTTCAGCCATGCTAGTGTTTGTAGTCCAACAAGTGATAGCCCAAGTATCCCGATGCTTTGTTGTTTTCCCAAGTCTTAAGGAAAACTAGAATCCCCTAACAATACCCCCGAGAATAATGGGGAGGTGCATCTCCTATAGCGCTACTATTGTTAAGGCGGAACTACACACTCTGGATTAAACGTTCACATAGCACAAATAGAATACAAGAATCACAAGTTTCACATACACGTAGGATAGAGTTTTGTGACAACCCGAGATCCCAAGGTCTTTCCTATGCGTATTATTTGTTTTGCAATCCTGTTCTTATTATGTATAATCATCCGAATGATCAATGTTTATGTGTAATGTTTGGTTGCTATTTATGTATGAGCATGTTTGGTTGTTAAAGTGTTGTGTTAAACAAGATCATTTGTTACAAGTCCTTCTCGACGAAAAATAGGATTTTCGCCACATGTGATCTCGACAAAAGATGGATGATCTTTCGTCGGGGATGTTTTTCGCCATAGCGGGCCTCGGCCCAATGTATTTCGTGGCCCAATTGTCAATGATTATAAAACCCTCATAACCGTAAGACGTAAACTAGAAACCCTAAATCCTCTCTCTCCCTCTCCTTCCTGTTCGACGGCAACTTGGTTCCCTTTTGAAGCTTTCAATCGTTCGAGCACCTCTCTCTGATCCCCTGTTATCTTGCTCATTGGTTAGTGTTCCCCTGTTAATGATATGCTATGATTTTGAGGGTGTTTTGTTATGATTTTTTGTGATGTGGGTCTGTTAATGATATTGTAAACATAGAATGGTGCATGATGAGGATCAATGATTTGAGTATAATGTTCATAGTAATGTTGATTGGTTAATGAAGATTAATAGTCTGATTTACATGTGATTAGAGTGTCGGAGATTTACCTGGAATTGTAATTATGTATATGATTAAGGATTACGTTAAATCTGTGCATTGTGATTCAATGATTGGAAATTGTTATGATGATGGATCGTATTAGGGGTTGTTAGATTACATGTAGTAACCGTCGTTTGATCCATAGTTTATGTTAAAAATGTGCAACTAATGTTTCTGTAACTGATTCCGACGAAACATGTGATGTTTCGTCCCACATGTAGTCCGGCGAAACATGTGATATTTCTTCACACATGGAACCGACGAAACATGATGTGTTTCGCCATAGTTTATCTCGACAAAACATGAAGTGTTTCGCCATAGTTCATCTCGACGAAACATGGTGTGTTTCGCCACACCTTAGCACGACGAAACCTAGGGTTCTTCGTCGGACGGTTATTTGCCGAGGAATAATCTGTTAACTGTTGTGTGTTATATATGGGATATGGACACATGTATGAACTGAGTATACGTTATGTGATGCATGGCAGTGCTTGTAATGAATGTGAACTCTGATATACGTGGCATAATTGATAAATCGTGAAACTAATTATTATTGGTAACCTCTGTAGGGTTGATTGATTAACTGGGTGGTAACTTAGCATACCGAGCAATCCAAGGTGAGTTCACTACTCTTGAGCATGCGTCCTAGTGGTTGGGACAGTCAGTGGGTATCCCGGGGAGGGATAATTCTTTTGGGTAAAAACTGGAATGTTGGATAATACTCTCACCCTATCACTCTTAAGTCCCATCTTTTTGTTACCGGAGAGGTAACGGGGTATTAGTTGGTAGCGCCACTTAGGTTTGGCACCCTCACCCCGTACCGGAGAGGACGGGTGAGAACTAATGACCCAGTCATGCCCAGTGTTTTAATAGGAGCACTGGGGAACGGGCAAACATACATCAGGAGCCGTCTTGTTCAGTATCGAGATATTATCGACATTACTTTCAGATTTGTTAACAAACTGGATTAAACACTTGGTAACTAACGTTTTCAAAAAGCTGTGAACTCACCAGCGTTGTCTGATACACTTGTTGCATGCTCGCAGGTCGTTAGGTACTTTGGATGGGAACTTGCTATCTAGATGGCTAGAGTGGTCATGGGTCGCGTCGCTTGGATTTGCAAGACTTGTTTACTGATTTCACATACGTTGGTTTTTGAAACATTTGAACAGTGTTTTACGATTTGCTTCCGCTGACACTATTTAATTTGGAATATGTTACATGAATGTTTTACTTAATGAATGGGAATTTTGTTAAATACCTATGGTTAGTTCAATGTGATTGGTGGCTAGATCCTTGTACGTCACACGCCTAGCGGGGTTACCGCATGTGGTAATTTCAGTGTGTGACAGTTTGGTAATTTCAGTGTGTGACAGTTTGCTCCAGATTGCAAGGTTCGTCTCTCGTTTATTTATTACCTAGTATATCTAGTATACACTTATGTATGATGTTGCATGCGATTGCACACACTTAACATTTCAGACTAGATTCATGTGTATTTACCTGAGTTATGTGATTGATAGCGTCACAGTGTGATATCCCGTTAGCTGTTTGTGGTTTATGTTTGTGGTGCGTTATTTTGTTGCGAGAACTTGAGGAACCTTTTAGCATGAGTTGGGAGGAGCTGAGATAAACATGCAAATCGCATTGTTATTATGGGTGCACACATAATAATAATGTGGTGTGCATGTGAGTCCCAGTGAGATCTAACGAGTGTGAAAGGGGTTCCGCCATGTTGTTTGCTGTACTTGTAATCTGTAGAAATCGTTGTGAGTTTGACTCCTACCTTATCTCGACTCTTAACCCTTCTCCTCTTCTTATATAGAATCATGAGCGGACGAGGTCATGGACGTGGTCACATTGCGATGACCCAGGCTGAGCTGACCAATTTGATTAACATACGTGTGGTTGAGGCTTTGGCAGCCTACCAAGCTGGTACGATATGTGCCAATTACCCTTTATTCTTGTGTCGCGTACACAACTCTTACCCGTGTGTTGTATCTTTCATTTTCGTTTATTAGGTCAGCAAGCGAATCAAAATCAGAACAATCCGCCTGCTTGCACGTTTAAGACGTTCATGGATTGTAGTCCACAGACGTTCAGTGGGACTGAAGGGGCTGTGGGGCTACTGCATTGGTTTGAGAAGGCGGAGTCAGTGTTTGCGATGTGTAACTGTCCTGCTGGGGACAGAGTGAAGTATGCTGCAGGCACACTCAAGGATGGTGCCTTGACCTGGTGGAATGCCCAGGTTCAGATGTTGGGTATTGAGATGGCGAATGCCACTACTTGGGACGATTTTAAGGAGTTGATGCGTGAAGAATACTGTCCTCGTGATGAAATTCAGAAACTTGAGAACGAGTACTACAATCTGAAGATGGAGTGGTCCGAGATTGAAGCATTCACGAAGAGGTCTCATGAGCTAGTGAATTTGTGCCCTAATTTGTCTCGACCCCCACCTCGAAGAATTGAGTTGTATATCAAGGGCCTGGCACCAGCAGTGAAGAGTTTGGTCACTGCTGCAAATCTCAACAACTTAGCTCAGATCATCCGCTTGGCTCACAAGATCACCGATCAGGAGGTGTAGCGTGGCTCGCTACCACCGCGTGTTTCTGCCACTACTACTGCTACAACCACAGCTATTTCGCCCGCTACTGATAGCAAGCGGAAATGGAATGATGTTGATAAGGTGGCAAACTTGAATCAATCACAGAAGCGGCCAGACAATAGCAGCAATCGCAGTTTCATTCAGTCGTCCTCCGTTAATCAAAGCCAGGGCAACAGTTCGGGTCAGGGTTCTTATGCGGGGAAACAACCAAAGTGCAATAAGTGCAACTATCACCATCAGGGACCGTGTACCCAAGTATGTCAAAGGTGCAACAAAGTGGGGCATATGGCCAGGGATTGTAGGGTTTCACTTCCGAATCAGCAGCAGCAGCACACCCCGCCGCAGCAACAACCTCAGCAGCAGGAAAGGCAGCAACCCCAGCAAAACCGTGGAAATCATAAGGGATGCTTTCAATGTGGAGCCGAGGGTCACATCAGGCGAGACTGCCCTCAACTAAATCAGAATGCTGGTGGCAACAACAATGGGAACAATAACAGCAGAAACAACAACAATGGGGGCAATGGTGGAAATGGTGCGCACGGGAGGGTGTTCACTATTGGAGCTGGAGAAGCCAGAATGACGGCAACGTGGTGACTGGTACGTTCTCAGTAAAAAACATATTTGCTTTTGTTTTATTCGACTCTGGTGCCGATTGGAGTTATGTGTCTTTGGGGTTCAGTCGTCAGTTAGGGTTGACTCCCACACCTCTTGTAAATAAGCATGTAGTAGAATTAGCTGATGGTAAATCGATTGAAGCTTCTCATGTCCTTTTTGGTTGTAAACTTGATCTCATGGGTCAAGTGTTCGACATTGACCTACTCCCCGTTACTCTTGGAAGTTTTGATGTGGTCGTTGGCATGGATTGGTTGTCTAAGAATCAAGCGGAAATTCTCTGTAAAGAGAAAATCGTGCGTATCCCTCTCCCCAGTGGAGAATATTTATCGGTACAAGGTCATCGTAGTGGTGCCATGGTCGGCATCATCTCAGCCATGAAAGCCCAGAAGTGTCTACGAAAGGGCTACCCTGCTATTCTAGCTCTTGTCACCGATTCGCAATCTGAAGAAAGGAAGATCGAGGACCTTCCAGTTGTTCGTGAGTTTTCTGACGTGTTTCCTGAAGAGTTACCTGGTTTACCTCCGCATCTCCAGGTGGAATTTCAGATTGACCTTATGCCAGGAGCAGCTCCGATTGCTCGTGCTCCTTACCGTCTTGCACCAGGAGAGTTGCAAGAGCTGTCAAACCAACTTCAAGAACTGTTGGATAGAGGTTTTATCCGACCTAGTTCTTCGCCTTGGGGAGCCCCAGTTTTTTTTGTGAAGAAGAAGGACGGATCTTTTTGTATGTGTATAGATTATCGAGAACTCAACAAGGTAACAGTCAAGAACCGCTATCCTTTGTTGCGCATCGACGACTTGTTTGACCAGTTGCAGGGGTCAAGTTTTTACTCGAATATTGACTTAAGATCGGGCTATCATCAAATGAGGGTCCGAGAGGAGGATGTTCCTAAAACGGCTTTTAGAATGCGATATAGACATTATGAGTTTTTGGTTATGCCGTTCGGGTTGACTAATGCACCAGCGGTCTTCATGGACCTCATGAACCGTGTATGCAAACCGTATCTTGACGACTTTGTTATTATGTTTATCGACGACATACTGATCTATTCAAAGAGCAAGGAAGATCACGAGCGACACTTGCGTCTTATTTTGGAGCTCCTGAGGAAGGAGCAACTCTGCGCGAAATTTTCTAAGTGTGACTTCTGGATTCGAGAGGTACACTTCCTTGGCCACATTGTGAATGAATCACACGTGGATCCTGCTAAGATTGATGCTATCAGAAATTGGGCGGCACCGAAGACTCCTTCGGAGGTGTGGCAATTTATTGGTCTCGCTGGGTACTATCGCAGATTTATTAAAGACTTCTCAAAGATTGCTCAACCCTTGCCTCGTTAATACAAAAGGGCATTGTATACTAATGGGGAACGAAGCAGGAGGATGCTTTAAAACTTTTGAAACAGAAACTCTGCAGTGCACCGATCTTGTCTTTACCAGAAGGTACTGAGGATTTTGTAGTATATTGTGATGCTTCTATTCAGGGTCTCGGTTGCGTGTTGATGCAACGCGAGAAGGTGATAGCTTCTGCTTCTCGACAACTGAAGGTCCATGAGAAGAATTACACGACTCACGACTTGGAGTTGGGGGGCGTGTTTTCGAGTTGAAGATCTGGAGGCACTATCTGTACGGTACCAAATGCACCATCTACACCGATCACAGAATCCTTCAGCATATCTTCGACCAGAAGGAATTGAATATGCGACAGCGTCGCTGGGTAGAACTATTGAACGACTACGATTGTGCTATCAAGTATCACCCAGGTAAAGCTAACGTTGTAGCTGACGCCCTGAGTCGAAAGGACACAAAACCCAAACATGTTCGCGCCTTGCAGCTCACCATTCAATCTAACCTACCTGACCAGATCCGTTCGGCTCAGACCGAAGCGTTAAAGGAAGAAAACTATGAAGCTGAATATTTGCGGGGCATGGATAAACGACTTATAGAGAGATCTGATGGTATTCTCTACTTCATGGAATGGATATGGGTTCCTTTGTTTGGAAATCTTAGGGAGCTTGTGATGGACGAAGCGCACAAGTCTCGATACTCTGTTCACCCGGGTTCGGATAAGATGTATCAGGATCTCAAAGTCTTGTACTGGTGGCCGAAGATGAAAGCTAGCATCGCGACGTATGTGAGTAAGTGCTTGACTTGTGCGAAAGTCAAGGTAGAGTATCAGAAACCCTCAGGCCTGCTGCAATAACCAGAAATACCCATGTGGAAATGGGAGCAAATTGCTATGGATTTCGTCACTGGTTTGCCAAGAACTCAAAGCGGAAACGATACCATCTGGGTGATCGTTGATCGTCTCATGAAATCTGCGCACTTTCTTGCGATCAAGGAAACTGATAAGTTCTCTCAACTTGCTGCTATTTATCTGAAGGAAGTCGTATCTAGGCACCGAGTGCCGACCTCTATTATCTCTGATCGTGATCCGCGTTTCATATCTGATTTGTGGCAATCTATGCATAAGTCATTCGGCTCACGTCTCGACATGAGCACTGCGTATCACCCACAGACGGATGGTCAAAGTGAGCGAACCATCCAGACACTTGAAGACATGCTGCGAGCATGTGTGATTGATTTTGGTAAGGGCTGGGAGAAACACTTGTCGTTGATCGAGTTATCCTACAACAACAGTTACCATACCAGTATCCAGGCAGCTCCATTCGAAGCATTATACGGACGAAAATGTCGTTCACCTCTATGTTGGGCCGAGGTGGGTAACAGCCAGATCACAGGTTCGAAGCTTGTATTTGAAACTTCAGAAAAGATTGTCCAGATTAGGAACCGTATGGCAGCAGCGCGCGACCTTTAGAAAAGCTACGCTGACAAGCGTTGGAAGCCTTTGGAATTCGCAGTTGGTGACCGTGTTATGTTGAAGATCTCACCCTGGAAGGGTGTGGTGCGTTTTGGAAAATGCGGCAAGCTTAAGCCTCGTTATGTTGGGCCATTTAAAATTTTGGAGCGAATTGGTAAAGTGGCCTACAAGTTGGAGTTACCTGCTAAGTTGGGTAACGTCCATGATGTCTTCCATGTCTCCCAGTTAAAGAAGTGCTTGTCTAATGAAACACTTGTGGTACCGTTTCAAGAGTTGAAAATCGACGACAAGTTGCAGTTTGTCGAAGAACTACGAACTTCACTTAGCGCGTGGTACGAAGATTCGGTAACATGCCAGAAATACTTATATATAGGAAGTACCAGCGGCGTATCCACCATGCTTCGGACATGCCACGTCCTCCTCGACTTCGGCGCTAGGCTACGTTTCGTATTTTGTTTCTCAAAACAGCACATACTTAGATTACACGTAGATTATGCTAGAGTACACATAGATTACACATAGATTCCTCATATATTACTCAAGTAGTTTCCCATGGATTAGATTTCAACAAACTCATCACCGGTCTGCAAAACACTAAGTTTTGCATGGCACTTAGTACGAAAGTTGGTAACATGTCTGAAACACTTATATATAGGAAGTACCAGCGGCGTATCCATCATGTTTCGGACACGTCACTTTTCCCTCGTATTCCATGCCATGTTACATCTAGTGCCTTACAACCACAATATCACGTAGATTGGTCAGATAGTTTCACATGGTGTCATAGTCGACCAAGATTCCCCACATAGATTATCAGGATAGATTAAAGCTTCATAAATTTAGTTGATCCTGAGATTAGAGTTAACGTTTTAGATTGCGGACATACGTGCGATTCGTGTAAAAAGTCTCAAAATAACCGAAGAATCAAGATAAACGAAGAATCAAGTCTAAAACCACATGTAAAAATCGAGATAACATAAAAGATAGGCTCATAAAACATAGATTGTTCTGGGTAGAGGAACAGCGACTAACCAAAGTGATTCGAACTCCTTTCGAATTGAGGCAACGTGTCTTGACTTACTTAGGCAAATACGTCACCGATGTTAGGCCTACGATATTTGTCCTTTCGGTCATTTCACGTTCTTAATTGATTGGAAGTTTCAACTTTGGCGAGACATAAAAATTAAGGAGTGGGACTAGTTATCAAGGTCTGAGTTTCACCTCTATCTTGACAACATCGTACCCCAATAGCATCGGTACTTATCAGCAGATAAGACCTACTAGAATATAATCAGGAAATTTCCATCAAGGTTCGGATGTCACTCCTGGCTTGAGGGAAATTTCGTGCAAAAATACAAACACTGGTCAGCAGTGTTTTCAAGTAATCAAGTGTCTATTGTGTCAGCCTTAGGAAAGGCATGTAAGTTTAGCAGGAAAATGTGCTGCTAGGAAGCAGATACGGTAGAATGCATAAGTCTTAAACAACAGATAAGAATCAAGATTCCTAGAACTATAGACTAGGGCAAGTATTCCTACTCATCCTAATTCCCTATAATTATGGCTCTGATACCAATCTGTCACACCCCAACCAATGGCGGAAACATCGGGGTACGAGCACTAAGCGTTCAGATTGCTCATGAGGTTCCATAACACTAGAAATTTCAATATAGATTAAGTAAGATTCATGCATCAGTTTGTCTAAAACATAATCACCAACAAAAGATTCAAAATACAACCATTATTCATTGTTTCAAATACTAGATTTAGACTAGGTGGGTTTCTAAGCATCATCCCTAGCTTGATTTCCATGATTCAGCATCCTATCAGCCTGCAACATGTATTAAAATAGGGTCAGTACCAAAATGTACCGGCGAGTATACAAGTTTGAGTAAAAGCATAATAGATTAAAACAACTCGTATCCTTATGTAAGTGTAACAAAATAGTTTCAGCCATGCTAGTGTTCGCAGTCCAACAAGTGATAGCCCAAGTATCCCGATGCTTTGTTGTTTTCCCAAGTCTTAAGGAAAACTAGAATCCCCTAACAATACCCCCGAGAATAATGGGGAGGTGCATCTCCTATAGCGCTACTATTGTTAAGGTTGAACTACACACTCTGGATTAAACGTTCACATAGCACAAATAGAATACAAGAATCACAAGTTTCACATACACGTAGGATAGAATTTTGTGACAACCCGAGATCCCAAGGTCTTTCCTATGTGTATTATTTGTTTTGCAGTCCTGTTCTTATTATGTATAATCATCCGAATGATCAATGTTTATGTGTAATGTTTGGTTGCTATTTATGTATGAGCATGTTTGGTTGTTAAAGTGTTGTGTTAAACAAGATCATTTGTTACAAGTCCATCTCGACGAAAAATAGGATTTTCGTCACATGTGATCTCGACGAAAGATGGATGATCTTTCGTCGGGGATGTTTTTAGCCATAGCGGGCCTCGGCCCAATGTATTTCATGGCCCAATTGTCAATGATTATAAAACCCTCATAACCATAAGACGTAAACTAGAAACCATAAATCCTCTCTCTCCCTCTCCTTCCTGTTCGACGGCAAATTGGTTCCCTTTTGAAGCTTTCAATCGTTCGAGCACCTCTCTCTGATCCCCTGTTATCTTGCTCATTGGTTAGTGTTCCCCTGTTTATGATACGCTATGATTTTGAGGGTGTTTTGTTATGATTTTATGTGATGTGGGTCTGTTAATGATATTGTAAACATAGAATGGTGCATGATGAGGATCAATGATTTGAGTATAATGTTCATAGTAATGTTGATTGGTTAATGAAGATTAATAGTCTGATTTACATGTGATTAGAGTGTCAGAGATTTACCTGGAATTGTAATTATGTATATGATTAAGGATTACGTTAAATCTGTGCATTGTGATTCAATGATTGGAAACTGTTATGATGATGGATCG
Organism: Helianthus tuberosus; assembly: GCA_030545235.1. Classification (NCBI taxonomy): domain Eukaryota; kingdom Viridiplantae; phylum Streptophyta; class Magnoliopsida; order Asterales; family Asteraceae; genus Helianthus; species Helianthus tuberosus. Next base: position 143,343,747 of record CM060432.1, read on the forward strand.
TATTAGGGGTTGTTAGATTACATGTAGTAACCGTCGTTTGATCCATAGTTTATGTTAAAAATGTGCAACTGGTGTTTCTGTAACTGATTCCGACGAAACATGTGATATTTCTTCACACATGGAACCGACGAAACATGATGTGTTTCGCCACACCTTAGCACGACGAAACCTAGGGTTCTTCGTCGGACGGTTATTTGCCGAGGAATAATCTGTTAACTGTTGTGTGACTGTTGTGTGTTATATATGGGATATGGACACATGTATGAACTGGGTATACGTTATGTGATGCATGACAGTGCTTGTAATGAATGTGAACTCTGATATACGTGGCATAATTGATAAATCGTGAAACTAATTATTATTGGTAACCTCTGTAGGGTTGATTGATTAACTGGGTGGTAACTTAGCATACCGAGCAATCCGAGGTGAGTTCACTACTCTTGAGCATGCGTCCCGGTGGTTGGGACAGTCAGTGGGTAGCCCGGGGAGGGATAATTCTTTTGGGTAAAAACTGGAATGTTGGATAATACTCTCACCCTATCACTCTTAAGTCCCATCTATTTGTTACCGGAAAGGTAACGGGGTATTAGTTGGTAGCGCCACTTAGGTTTGGCACCCTCACCCCGTACCGGAGAGGACGGGTGTGAACTAATGACCCAGTCATGCCCAATGTTTTGATAGGAGCACTGGGAACGGGCAAAACATACATCAGGAGTCGTCTTGTTCAGTATCGAGATATTATCGACATTACTTTCGGATTTGTTAACAAACTGGATTAAACACTTGGTAACTAATGTTTTCGAAAAGCTGTGAACTCACCAGCGTTGTCTGATACACTTGTTGCATGCTCGCAGGTCGTTAGGTACTTTGGATGGGAACTTGCTATCTGGATGGTTGGAGTGGTCATGGGTCGCGCCGCTTGGATTTGCAAGACTTGTTTACTGATTTCACATACTGTAAATGTCATCATGGAGTTCTTATGAACTTTAATGCTTGGCTTCATTCCACCAAGAACAACTCAGATCTGAAGGGTTTCCACAACATTTATCAATAATTTCACCTAGATCTACACGAATGCATGGATAAAATGATTAAGAGAAGGTTTTCCAACTTTCTTTCAACTCTTTTACACTCAAACCCGATGGAATCGGAGCTAGTTTTGATCTTCTACCCATTCTTAGTGAAGTGTTGGTCCTAGATCTGGTTTCTATCGAAGGGACAACCGGTTTCGGGTTAAGCATGAACCACCGGCTCGAACCACTGACTGACCGGACTAGGGTGATTCCTGTCCGATCGGATCATTTGGGGCTTGACGAGGTTCTGTTGCTTAGCACGTACCACACCGTCTCGATCAAAAACTACAAACTACCAAAAACAACCAAGTGTCAAGACGGTCAGGCCACCAGAATGGATTGCCATCCGATCGGATTGCCACCCGATCGGATTGCCACCCGATCGGGCAACCACCCGATCGGCTTGCACTTTGGTCCCACACTTAACTATTTTCAAACTATTCAAGATCTAAACATTGAAACGGATTACCACCCGATCGGATTGCCATCCGATCGAGTGACCATCCGATCATGTGACGTTTGGGACATGGTCGATTTTTCAACAGGTTCAATACAAACGGATTTCCACCCGATCGGGTAGCCACCCGATCAAGTGACCGTCCTGCTGTGGACTTGTTCTCAACTAAGAAGCCTCGCCAATCGGATTGCTGTCCGACCGAACGACCGTTCGATCGACCGACCTGAAAGGTAGAGATACTTCTCTATTTTTAAAATGCTACAACGGAAACTTCAAAGTACAAGCCATCATTTACAAACACAACACTCACCAACCGAGGCGACAATCCAATCGAATGGCCACCCGATCGGGTGACCGTCCGAGCGGATTGCCACCTGAGCGGATTGCCACCCGATCGACTGGCCACCCGATCGGATTGCCATCCGATCGGATTCCCATCCGATCCTTGGTACACCTTCACCGTTTTACGCACCGACTCTCGCTTATGTTATCGTTAACTGTTCAGGATAATTTCCGTTCTAGTGCTCCCTTCGATCCATTAACCCTATCGCTGTGAGTATACTTGATCCCTTTTTGCTTACGCACTTTTGGGTGTTACATACGTTACTTATTCTAAATCACATCAAACACACAACGCAAACACTATTTTATACGCTGACCTCTAATGCATGTTATACGTGACTCGATGAATGCCTGTTTGTTTTGTTAACACACTGATTGCTGTCTACCTGCCTTAGCAACGATAGTACTATAGTTTGGACTCAGCACCTGTTCACCCAGGGGTTGTTAAGGACAATTACTTCACATGTTCACAGTGGTGAATATGTGTTGCACACTCGCTACTCGCAGTCAAATCGCAGTCATTGGTATTGATAGGATCTTTGTTGATAACTTACATGCATCACATTATACGTTGCACATGCTAGTTATGCGTAAACAATTTCGAACCCTATATGCTATTATCAAACCTGTATGCTCACCTTTACACTATGTGTATTGACTTTTACTTTAACGTATGTGGCGGTGCTTAAGATGCTAGGATGCCTTGTTTGATGTGTGATGAAATCGAGGCTAGGAAAGAGTCTAGAAACAAAGACAATTTATTTTTTTTGAAAATCTGAGTTGTCAGAACATGTTTTATTTGTTTGAAGAATATCTATGTCTGTAATAACTAGATTATCTTATGGGTTATGGTATGGGACATAATATTTAAACTATTTGGTAATTTAGTCGTTATGGAATTTCTTTGAACAATCTGTTTCGCTCAGTGCCGCGCCCCGATGATTCCGCAATCTGTCCAACAACGCTTTTCTTATGTCATTACTGCATCATAAAGCCTTATATATATAAAATTATTTTAAAATCTATCTAAAAGTCTGCCTCATCTCAAAACCTCTGCCCATATCTATCCTTTAAAGCCAGCAGAGGTTGAAAGTCCTTCCTTTGGCAAATGTATAACTTAGCAGATGTTTTGAAATTGCCGGTATTTTCAAATTCAAAATGCCTAGGGACATGTAATTTGCAATTAATGCATGTACTCACTCACTTCTGTCTTATGGTAAAGGCGTCTTATGGTAAACGAGGAGTTTAAGTGTAATTATGATAACATGTTTTTTTAAGGTTTAAAATTTGTCCTTTGGATTTCTTGATATATAATTTTATACTTTTCCCATGGAAACGCACTTTTGAAATGTTTTGCATTAAAAGCCTAACCATCGTCGCATCATATTCTTTACACACTAAGTTAGTCTGACAATGTATTTAGTCATAACCGCCTTCATTGGGTGTATAAAATACATTGGGAAACTGCTTTCATCATTACCGCTTTCATCCATCTACTCAATCATCTTCAAATTTTTTTGTTTATCGGTATCTTTACAATTTCTTTGGCTTTCAAACACGCATTTGTTCACTACGAAATGGAAAACATTGGTTTTCAAATGATTGTTGACGAAATTTTCACGAGGCTCCCTACAGAAGATATTGGACGTTTGAAATGTCTTTCCAAAATTTTTTATAGGGAACTCTCAAGTCATGCATTTGAGATGATCCATGCTCTCCGAAGTGGAGATTCACTACAAAAGAAACTACTCTCCTTTAAAGACACGTCAATTGTCATTGACTGCATAGTAGCTGGTAATTTGGATGTCGGTACAAGCAAAACCTTAAGTTTTCCTAACAATGTCCACCATACCTTCTTACGTATTCTATCGTCATTTAATGGATTGCTGTTAGTTTGCAATGAAGGGAATTGCTGTGAGCTGATCCTTTGGAATCCAACTACCAGGTGCTATAAGTTTTTGTCTGACGACTACTTAAATTATATTCATGATCGAAACTCTGATACAGGTGGAATTTATTTTGATCAATCCAATGATCTGAAAGTGCTTCACATCAACTGTTATCGTAATGTGGCTACTGCTCGTGTTTACTCACGACGTCGTGAGTCATGGAGAACAATAAATTTTGGTAGCGTAAATAATTATGGTTCAAGCAGTTATTCATGGTCTCCAGGAATTTATGCTGATAAAACCATATATTTCATGGTTTCAAATTATTGGTATCCACTAGGTGAGAGGAACATCATTGCTTTCGATGTTCTTTCTGAGACTTTCAGAATGCTTCATTTTCCCGAGAGTATCGCAGTCAATCCCTGCCAAGGGCATTTTTTGACCATCGCAAAGAGGCTGCATTTGATTGTTATTGGAAAGTCTGCTGAGCTAACTGCTGATTTGCTCAGATATGAAGAAGAAGGCTGGATCAAGGTGTTTGCTTTCAGTAATCCTCGTATAGTTGATTATGTAGATAGGCGTCAAAGGACTAATATAATTGAAAACAACAAGTGGCTGATAACAAGCTTTTTGGGGGGATATGGTTGAAGTTGATCTGAGCAATGAAGTTTTGAAATACCTCCAACATGTTAACAACTACAATGGTCCGAAAGGAGCTTTAATTATCGAGACTACTGTTTCGCCCATTGATTAGAAATTATTATGCTGTATTTTACTGAATGTTGTTTGCTGTTTTGAACTCTGTTTATTATATAGTTACCTCTGTTTGACACTTGTAGTTTTTATATAATTAGTTGTGTTAAAATTATTAAATATGTTTGTTATTTAAATGAAAAATAATTAAATGAATATTTAGGTTTGAGAGTTTAAAAGCTTGTAATATTGGCAAAGGTCTGTTTAAATAATGAAAGCTCTGTTGTTGTGAACAGATATGTGAAAATAAAACAGTGGTTGATACATCTGTTGACTTTGGTCAATAGATGGATGAAAACAGAAGTTTGAAACCACTGTTGGGTTAAAGCAGAGTGTTGTGGAGAAAACTGTGGTTGAAACCGCTGTTGGGTTAAAACGGTGGTTTAAAACCACTGTTGGGTTAAAATAGTGTTTTGTGGAGGTTGAAGGGGATTGAAACGACTGTTGACTTAAAATATTGTTTTTTTGGAGAAGGAACATGCTTGAATGCAAATGTTATTTCGTTTACAAAAGATTAATAAGTTGTATACTTTTGTATTTTTCATACTCTAAACTTTAAGTATTTAAGGTTGAAGTTGAAGTTGGGGGGATATGGTTGAAGTGAGCAATTAAGTTTTGAAATACCTCCAACATGTTGACAACTACAATGGTCCGAAAGGAGCTTTATTTATCGAGACTACTGTTTCGCCCATTGATTAGAAATTATTATGCTGTATTTTACTGAATGGTGTTTGCTGTTTTGAACTTTGTTTATTATATAGTTACCTTTGTTTGACACTTTCATATTTTCTATAATAGTTGCGTTAAAATTATTAACCATGTTTGTTATTTAAATTAATTAAATGAATATTCAGGTTTGAGAGTTTAAAAGCTTGTAATATTGGCAAAGCTCTGTTTAAATGATGAAAGCTCTGTTGTTGTGGACAGATGTTTGAAAATAAAACAGTGGTTGATACATCTGTTGACTTTGGTCAACAGATGTTTGAAACCACTGTTGGGTTAAAGCAGAGTGTTGTGGAGAAAACTGTTGTTGGGTTAAAACGGTGGTTTAAAACCACTGTTGGGTTAAAATAGTGTTTTGTTGTGGACAGATGTTTGAAAATAAAACAGTGGTTGATACATCTGTTGACTTTGGTCAACAGATGGATGAAAACAGATGTTTGAAACTACTGTTGGGTTAAAGCAGGGTGTTGTGGAGAAAACTGTTGTTGAAACCGCTTTTGGGTTAAAACGGTGGTTTAAAACCACTGTTGGGTTAAAATAATGTTTTGTGGAGGTTGAAGGGGATTGAAACGACTGTTGATTTAAAATATTGTTTTTGGGAGAAGGAACATGCTTAAGTGCAAATGTTATTTCGTTTACAAAAGATTAATAAATTGTATATTTTTGCATTTTTTATACTCTAAACTTTAAGTATTTACCGACTGACTTATCTATTTACAAGTCTATAAATATAACCATATTCATCATTTATATTTGTTATGCATGTTTTTTTAAGAAACCACTCGTGTTTGCACACGGGTCTTACCGCTAGTACAGATAAAGAGTAACATTTTCTCTCTCCCCTACTCACAACCAATTTTTATACTTTTTAGAATATAAAAATCCCACTCATAGAATTTGGTGGCATAGATATGAATACTCAAAAATTTCAAATTTGAACCTTCGGTATTTGTAAGATCTTAGAAAGGCGTGAATATGTTATTTTTAATTGAGTAAATTGCTAAAATTGTCACACCCCGACCACGTAGAACATACAAAACGTGGCGGAAATGTCGGGGAGTGTTGTAACAGAATTAATTGTTTCAAATCCATGGCAATTGAAGTTTTGTTTTATTGATTAAAAGTGTTACAATGTCTTAACAAACAAAGAAATACAACATAATTAACTAGTCTTGCATCTTTTATTGTCACTAAAGCCCAAGTCTGCCTATGTGTATCTTGATCATCTTATGCAACAGCTCCTGAAAAACACATGTGAAAATAGGTACGTCAGCATAAAAATGCCTGTGAGATACATAGGTTTTGTGAAAATAGGTTTCATGACTTATGTTTGAGAAAATGTTTAGTCATAAACCTTGTAATTTGCTTTGTTTTGTAAATCATTTGAAAAACAATGAGTTCAGATGATATGTATAAATAAGTAAATAATGTATGGTTAAATAAATAACCATGTAAGATGAGTTTGTATAAGATAAGTTGTTTGTAAAACAATGTCTTGTGAAAAGTATGTTATTTGTATAAAATGTTCTATGTCTCAAACTGAAATGATTCAAATAACGCTACAATATGTAATACCATACAAACATTATATATAGGAAGTACCAGCGGCGTATCCACCATGCTTGTATCATATTACACACGCATCGTTACTTAATCATTTAATCAAACCAAACCACCAAAGTAATGTTTAACAATAGTAGAAGTGTTTATGTATGGTCAAATACGGTTCACACGGTTCGCAGATACAAACGGTTCACAGATACAAACGGTTCACAGATACAAATGGTTCACAGATACAAACGGTTCACTGATACAAACGGTTCACAGATATAAACGGTTCACAGATACAAACGGTTCACTGATACAAATGATTACAACGGTTCACATAGTCAAATAGTTATAAACGGCTCAAAATGTAATATAATGTGTTCATATACTGGATGAGCATATGCAACAAAATGTAATGTAAAACAATGTACTAAGTATGCACACAATGGACATACATAGCATAAAATGTAATGAAATCATGTACTATAATGTACTAACGAACATAGCAAGTATATGATGTGAAAACGGGAAAGCATGAATGTAACAAGTAGGCACATGTGTTTCACCCCAAAACAGTTTGGAAAACAGTAAAAGAGGGGTCTATGTACTCACTTGAGATTGCTCAGAAGTCCTAGGATAACCACCAAGCAAAGCTAGAGATCACGGAATCAAACGGCACCTACTATAGGTAACTACATTAATAAACCGGACCTAAATCGGAAGATCGGGTAGCATTAGGGTTTGTAAACCAAACGAGTGTAGAGACTCGTGTCATTTGGTTTAACAAAGCCTACATACTAAATGAAACTTAACCTAAGTGTTTACGACCCATTACGACCCGTTTAGGTAGCTTATGCTACTTTAACGCGTCGTTCGCGTGAAACGCGTTCGGACCGCCTAACTAGTCCTATGACAAGTGTTATATGCCTAAACATGTTACATAATCAGTTATGTGACAAAAGTTTAGGTTACATATGCTTAATTACCAATTATACATGAAAAGGGTATTCTGGTAATTTACCTAAGGCATATAAACTACCTATCATACAACTACTTAAACGATGTGACCATAGGGTATAACCTCGGAAGGTTATGCCCTATACTAGGGTCACCTAATGTATTTGGTCGGATCCTAATGATCGACCAAATGGGTCGGGTTCGAGGTATAAGCGATTTATTAGATCGCTTACCCTACGACCCTAGACAACGTGGTAATCAGTAAGCATAGTCCCAAGGGACTATAACCAACGTGATTACACTCACGTTGCGAAGTTCAAACGAACTTCGCATTGACCATTACTGGTCAACGCTGAAAGTCAAACAAAGTTTGACTTTCTGACTCGAAAAGCAATAAAATAAGGAAAAGAACGAAAGAATACTTACGAAGGGTCCCCGTATGCTAATCTCGATCCAAGAATCTCAGGTATGAAACAATGGTTTCAACTTAGAGTTCCTAAGATCAAGATTCTAGTGATTTTAGCAATGGGGGTGGATGGGTATTTATAGGAATACCCGAACCATTAAGATCGTTTCATGGAAAACGTGCCTTAATCCCATCCGTACATGTGTTGCAAAGTTATGGTGCCTAAATTCCATCCTTATCCGCTGACTAAGCATGTTAGAATGTGTGGTTGTGAATTAAACAGCTGTTTATACATCGAATCTGGTCCCGAAAGTGCAAAACTGATATTTCTGCCCAGATAAGGCGCTCGCGTAGCGCGACGGTAAAGGCCCTATGCAGTCGCGCTACGCCACCATGCACCAGCTTCAGAAAAGTTTCAAAATTGACAGTTTTGGTCCCTGTGGTGTTTTAAGGCCTTTTTCGATGCGTTTGAACCCCGTTAACCTCATTTCAAGGCTCTAAAATGAATTTAAAGTATAGGGGACTCAAAACATGCTCAAAAATATGTCGGATGCCGGTTCGTTTGGTCGTACGAACGCGATGTTCGCTTAATTACGACGGAATGCGCATAAGTGCGAAAAACGATCCAAAATGCGTGACGAATGGGTTTTTCTTATGCCAAACACTAAAATAAAATATTATAGTGCTTACATAAATTTTTGGATGTCCGGATGTATTCAGAACTTAAGTTATGCGCGAAAATGCAAACTTGTGCACTTTTTGACACTTTTAGTCCCTGAATGACCCAAAAGTTTATTTTAGCATACCGAACCCCTCAAAGCCTATTTCTAAGCTATGCAAAGGATATTTATGGCATGTTTAACTTATGTTCATGTTCCGGAAGGTCTGTTACAGTTCAAATTGGCATACTTTCGCAGTTTGTCAACGTTAGTCCCTGTAAGCGATTTAACTAGATTTTGCTATACCAAAGCCTTCAAAACTTATTTCTAAGTTATGTAAAGGTTAATTAAGGTATGTTAAGCCAATTTCACTATTCCGGAGTGTTCGTTGCATTAAACTGGCTATATTTACGCATCAGTGCGCGTATAACCTTCCAGAAAGCGATATAGAGTTTGAAATCGAACAAGAATTGATATGTGTAAACGATACACATATTTTTACAAATCCCAGGTATGAAATACAATATTTTATTGGTTGGGCATTTGTTTGATGGTCTCAGTGACACAGGTGTCACAGTCTCCCCTACTTTAGGAAATTTCGTCCCGAAATTAATTCGTAGGAGTCTATTTGTGACTTTGTGTCAGATAACCACCAGAGATATGTAAAGCATAATCCTGTCATTTCCTTAACGGACATTCTTCAGAACGAAAATGAACAAACGGAGTCATTTTCCTCAACGAGTATTCTTCAGAAGCGGAAATGAGGGAATAAACAAACGGGGATTCATTTCTTTAACGGACAATCTTCAGAAACGAAAATGAACAAACGGAGTCATTTTCAACGGATACTTCCTCAGAAACGGAAATGAAAATGATAGACAAACGGATATTCATTTCCTCAACGGACAAATCTTCAGAAACGAAAATGAACAAACGGAGTCATTTTCAACGGTTGCTTCCTCAGAAACGGAAATGAAAATGATAGACAAACGGATATTCATTTCCTCAACGGAAAAATCTTCAGAAACGAAAATGAACAAACGGAGTCATTTTCAACGGATACTTCCTCAGAAACGGAAATGAAAATGATAGACAAACGGATATTCATTTCCTCAACGGACAAATCTTCAGAAACGAAAATGAACAAACGGAGTCATTTTCAACGGATACTTCCTCAGAAACGGAAATGAAAATGATAGACAAACGGATATTCATTTCCTCAACGGACAAATCTTCAGAAACGAAAATGAACAAACGGAGTCATTTTCAACGGTTGCTTCCTCAGAAACGGAAATGAAAATGATAGACAAACGGATATTCATTTCCTCAACGGACAAATCTTCAGAAACGAAAATGAACAAACGGAGTCATTTTCAACGGATACTTCCTCAGAAACGGAAATGAAAATGATAGACAAACGGATATTCATTTCCTCAACGGATATTCTTCAGAAGTGAAAAATGAATAGCTAGTTCATTTTTCCTCAACGGATACTTCATCAGAATTGGAAATGAATAGGGTTAACTTCTAGGTACATGACAAAGCTCGCTGTGGTTTCTGTGCACTAAATTCCATAATTATGTATGCATCCATAATTACGTAATTCCTTGCACAGTCCGCACAGTTCGTTTTGTAATGTTGTGGGGAAGGATATCGAACTTGTGATGACGGCGACTAGACTACCATGGGGTCCTTTTAATTAGATCCACAGAGGATCTTCTTAATTAGGCCTCCCAGGAGTCCTTTCAGCTATATCAATCACATAATATTGCTAACCAGATTTTTGGATCAATCGGTTTAACTAGACCACTAAAGGGGTCTAATTATGAAGTAGTACTTTATAATCCAAGGGACTTAACTACAGCGTAGAAGTCCATTACGGATTTTAGGTAGTACCTTTGGGTATCCTACTATGAATCTCTTGTACAAGGATATGTAAGATTCTATGAGGATTTGGATAACATAGTTTCGGATCACACAACACATAAAAGGGAACACATAAGCACATAACCACATAATTGTTTAATTGTTATTATCTTGTTATTGATTGCTATTAACTTGGCACCTCGTATTTCGTTTCTCTTGGAAGAAACGGGTACTTAGGATTTTCGTGGAAAACGCAAGAGATCATACAATGGAAGAAATTTGGGGGTAGTCTGTTCTTCAAGGAATATGGTTCCTTGATTGTCGGTATTGTAGGGGATATGTTGTTTATACATACAATCACATAAATACATTGCAATGTAAATAAAAGATTTATTTATAAACAACGATAACAACTGTTTCTTGGATCTTGACAACAAAAGAAAATAATACATAAGACGTGATTATTTCTAAACGATGTTGTCTTCTGGTTAACCATTCAGAGGCAAATGTCTGAACCATTTAGACATCTGCTTGTGAAACAAACAGTCTGAACCATTAAGTGCTGACCAGTAAGAGGTCTGAACCATTAAGAGCCTCATTAAAAGGTAAAAAACAGTCCCATAGTGTTTTATTATTAATATAAATATATCCAGGGTGAACCCCCGAACTTTTCGCTCAGTAGTGTTATGTATGTAGCTTTCGTATAGAAATTTTTTGGTATATACGTTTTCGACCCCCCCCCCTCCGGTCGGAAATCTCAAGCTTCACCACTGAATATATTAATTTCAGTTTAACATGCTAAACCAGTCTCAACTTTAACTTTTTTGTGAAAATTTTACGCAGACTCATTTTTTTAATCCATTTTAGTTTCTTGTTGTGTTTGTATCGACACAATTCATGTTTGATTCAAGTCCTGTTAAGAATTCACAGCCATACTTGTACTTTTTATTTTGTACCTTTTATTTTTAGTGATGTATATATGTTTTTTCTTATATAAAGTAAATCATGTATATGAAAATATTAAATTAAAAAGGTAGGAAATGAGTGTCACACTAACACAACTATACAAGCAACTCTGAAAAGAAAGCCAAACTTATCTCTAGTGTGGGTGTGGGACCAAATTTCAGATAATCCAACCCAAAAGAAGGGATAATCTTTGCCATTAATCATTATTACAAATATTTTAAACAGGGTATATTAGTTAAAGATATATTCAAAGTATATATGCTTAAAGAGATAATTCCTTTTCTTCTACTACTTGTTTGGTTACTTTATAATATACAACTAGGGTTAAGACCCGCTCACGTTACGGCGCGGATACATCGTTAACATTGAATGGATTAGTCCTAACGTTATATGATGCATTAACCATATGAAAACACACATTTTTCCGTATCCAGTTGAACTCAGTGTAACATGTATACGTATTATGATTGAATCAAACGTAAAGTAAATGGAATTCATATCGAACAATCATAACGTATTATATGTGACCCAACTCATACATAGAAAACGTAACGGGTATGAAGGAAAATATGCACATGTAATCGAAAGGGATTAATTAGAGCTTTTTGAAAACGAGGAGAAAAAGAAACCATAATTTGACTCCACTCGGTTCGAAAAAAACTTTACGAAACATACGTAAAATAAACACGAAAACATATTATATTTGACCTTAATCATTTCCCAAAAAAGTTTATGTCGAAACGTAGAACAACTTGAATGTATACCAAAACGTACATAAAAATATGCATATAAAAATGGTTTCTTTAAACGAAAACGACTTATATTTGACCTGACTCGTCTATAAAAAAAGTTTACGTCGGAATGTAAAACAAATCATATTTATACATACACGTACATAAAATATGCACTTAAAAAATAGTTTTTAAGTAAAGGAAGTGTAGGGGTAAACCGAAACAAAATATTAGTAAAAAAATTAATAGGTTAAAAACCTTCGTAAAACCGTGCCAAGTAGCACCAATGCCACAACGACATCGACTCTCAACATCGTAAAAATAAAATGGATAAAACGGTAAAAATTACACTGAACGAAAAGGAGACTAAAATCGTTGAACAACGCACACCCGTTACAGTGTCTTAATGCTAAGAAATTAACCAGAAACGTAAAACATACATAATAATAACTTAGTCGATCTAGGACCCGCCCGTTGCGGGAAAGTTTTCAAAAGGGAAAAAATGGACGCGTTGCGACGGGTCTGTCAAATATAAAAAAAATAGAGCAAAAACGTTGAACCTCACATGCACGCTACAATATGTTAACTCATAAAACTTAGAACGAAACGTAAAACGAAAAACTTGCGAAAGATAAAAAGTATGGAGGGCCAAAGTTGTAAATAATAAAGTGTTGTGTTAAATTACAAAAGATAAAAAAGTTTGAGTTGAAAGTAAAAATTTCAAGTGGGTTAAAATGTAAAAGAAAAAACTTTAAGCTTGAAAGTGAAAAATCAAGGTTTTTTTTTTAAAGTCCCTAAGCATGGGATACAAGTCATGATGCACAAGAAACTTGCTAATTTATATATGGAATAATGTATTATATATAATAAAAAAACAAATGTTCAAATTTAGTTCTTAAGCTTTTAAAAAGAGATTTCCTTGTAAGAATTATAATTATAATAATAAATAAACAAAAGCAACTCCATGATCATGCACATAAGAACTTGTGTAATTACAGGGAACGGGGTTTCAATTCTTGCTCTCGTTATGAACATCGCGGCATGAACAATTTGTATTTTCAAAATTTGACTGTTTCAAACGGTCATATATTTACAAAAAAAAAAGAGTAAAATGCACGGATAGTCCCTGTGGTTTATCAAAATAACACCTTTAGTCCCTAACTTTTGAAAATTACACTCATGCTCCCTGTGGTTTGCTCGGTTGTTACTCGGATAGTCCCTGGAGTGGATGGAGGTTAGTTTTCTCTGTTAAGTTGAAGTGAAATGACTAAAATGCCCTTATCATTCACCACCCCTCCCTTTTCTTTCTCTCCTCTCTCGTTCACCCTCCAGCAATCTAGGGTTTCATTATCCTCCATAACTAACTGCTGCACATGATCACCGCTCAAACCAGTCACCTCTAAACCGCTATACTCACCATCAGATCTCACCTCTAACAACTTACCTCTTCGCATACACTCATCCGCCATAACCTCAAAAGATTCAAATCGAATCGGCACCTGATTTTGTAACACATCAGGTGATGTCACCGTCTGATTTTGCGATTGATGCGAAGAGAGCGGAGACTCTATCGCCACCGGAAACAGAAACGTGTAATTTCCAGTGAAGTTGTACACCAGAGGCGATTAAGTGAGATTGCCGGATAAATTTGACAGCGAAGCACCTGTAACCGTCGAATTAGCCGGAGAGCGTCTTGTATGATGTTTGTACTCCAAAATACCTCCTAATCCATGTACGGCCAGATGTGTACCGTAGAACATTCCAGAAACCACAATATCAACATCTCCAACTGTAATCGACGGTGTTTGACGCTGCTCTTTACAACCTCCTGTAACCGACAGTGGTGTTAGGAGGTTGGAGGTGGTGGAGGTTTTATGGTAGTGGTGGAATTCTGGTGAACGAGAAAGGAGAGAAAGAAAAAGGAGGGGTGGTCAATGATAAGGGTATTTTAGTCATTTTACTTCCACTTAACAGAGAAAACTAACCTCCATTCACTCTAGAGACTATCTGAGTAACAACCGAGCAAACCATAGGGAGCATGAGTGTAATTTTCAAAAGTTGGGGACTAAAGGTGTTATTTTGACAAACCACGGGGACTATCCGTGCATTTTACTCCAAAAAAAAACTTTAACTCAAATTAAAATACTATCTCTCCTATAAATAAATCCCCATCTCTCTTATTTTTTATGAAATCAAACACACTCTCAAACCCTCTTATCACTACATTTTTTTTATAAAAATTTAGATTTCTTATACAATGCATCCCTTCAACCGCCGTTTTATTCCTACGCGTTCGAGTGTGGACACGAACCGCCGGAAGAAGAAGCGGTGCAAGATCGAAAAGGCCTGAGTCATCGTCGATGTGATCCGAAATGACTAATGCATTTTCAGAGATAAACCGACACTTTCAAGACATACACGAACTAGGGACTAAACGTATGGAAGAGAACCGGGAAGTGACCGAGATTATGCGGGATATACAATGGGCTCATAACTTTGAATTCTACTCGAAACCTCATGACCATCTAACCGGAAAAGCGTTGAAGATGGCGTTAGCACAAAAGGAGCGAATCGAAAAAAAATACAATCTTTGAGTTTTTTTATTTTATTTTATTGTAATGTTTTTTAGTTTGATGAAATGGTTTTTAATTTTATAAAGTTAGAAATTAATTATAAAAATTTGAAAATTAATAATTGAGTAATGACGAGGTAGAAGCTTTATGACTACACCCTCTAGTGATATAACCCTCCATAAAGCTCCTCTATGACGTGGCATGCCACTTGTCGCATAACACCCCCAAAAAGGCTTTAGGGCAGGCGGGGTGGAACAACTTTTGCACGTGATGGAAACTTATAACGAGTGAAACAATACCAAACACCACCGCCACCATACTTTATAACGCGTGAAAGTTATAACGCGTGGAAATTATGACGGCGTGAAGAATGAAGATTGTGAGGGAATGTGAGGGACATGGTTTATTGTTGAGTGTTGTGAGTGATGAGCATTTCCACTAAAAAAGATTGTGAGTGATGGAATAATGGTTTATGACATAGCGGAACTTGATTGAATATTATGAGTGAGTGATGAGTAATCACCACCCCCACCCACGTTATGATTACACATTAACTAAAACAATAATAGAAACCTTGTATGAGTACTAGCCGGTTACTAAGTTTTGATTGTGGCATTTAAGGAGGTGCCGCAACATGTTATTTTCTATCTTAGGATTACGTAAGTACTTGACTTTTTAGAGTTTAAAAAATAATTTTAAATTATGATCCTTTTATATGCTGTGTGTAAATAGGCTAATTCAATTGGTTTCAAGGCATATTTTGAACAAAACTATGACTTATGGTTTCGGTCAGGGCCATTTTCGAAAATCATAAATTTTTTTTGGCCCCGTTCGAGATAAAAAATTTAGGCCCTGTTCGCAAATCTTCATATAATATAAACTCATCAATCATTCAATCAAATATATAAATACTAAAAACCCATAATACTATGATAATTGTTATGAAATAGATGATTGTTATGAAATGCTACGACGTTTTTATTTTCTTTCCCTGATCTAGCAGACCCTTATTTTTGTTTAGACTAGTCACTTGGGCTTGTTAATTGGGCTATTTTTTTTAAAACTTCTAAACATGCCCTTATTTAAAAAACTTTGAGTCTTTTAGCAGACCCTTATTTAAACAAACATCCAGAATTATATATATATTATAAAAAAATTTCGGGACCTATATTGATTTGGGCCCTGATCGCAGGCACCTCCTGCACCTATATTGGTAGACGGCCTTGGTTTTGGTTTTGGTTTTTTTTTTTTTTTATTTTTTTTATTTTTTTTTTTATATAAAGAACAATTAAAACTAGATTAAAAAACAAAATATCATAATCTTCTTCTATTAAAACTAGTTTAAAAAAACAACTTATCATAATCTTCTTCTATAGAAGCATTAGTTTCATGACTTTTTTTTTTGTTTCACTAGAAAAGTTAAAAAAAAGAATATATCATAACTTCTTCTATAAGGGGGGTAGGGGTGGTTTGTTAGTGATAGATTCCAGTGATGGAAGCAACCAATCAAATGATGCCATGTGGCACCCAATATTCTAGTGATAGTGATAAAAATGTAGGAGGGGTGGTATCACTAGTGATAGGGATTCCAATGTACAAATATTAATGCACAATGTACAAGATACATGTTCCTTTTTTTATCTACAACGCGTTACCCACTCAACGCGTTATACTATCACGAGTGATAGAAACTAGTGGCGGCGGTGTTGAGTGATAGTTCCACGAGTGATAGAAACTATCACGCTACCACCCCGGGTGGCCTAAAAAACATTGTACTATTTTGCCCCTCACATGAGGAACACATGCACCTACTTAACGGATGAAATGGATGGTGTTTAGTGTAAAAGACTTGAGTGTGCAAAATTTAGTCATAAAAAAACATAGAGTATATTTATCGAAAAAAAAAAAGACATAGGATGCAATTTTACGCATTACTAAAGGACAATTTATGTAATTTATACTTAAAAAAACAATAGATCCATTTCTTGAGCTAACTTAACACTTCCAACACACTAAACGCTAAAGTTCAAATAAGCTAAGTTATGATATGGTGTGTGAAAATGAAAAAAAATAATATAATTACATTGGAAACCTACCTTCATTAAATAAATGTCTCATTTTCATTAATAATAAATATATCCGTACGTGTAACCCAACCCTTGTTGAAACCAAGTGTAGCTGTGACTTTTTTTCTCCTCCATTTCTGCCATCTTCTCTCATCTTTCTGCAACCTTTTGCTTCATCAGTAACATCACTTTACCTACTCATCATCATCACTTGTTTCTTCTACACTACACTACACTTCTCATCTCACTTTCACTTTCATTTCCGAACTCATTTTACTTGCCATTTTATTATGCACTGTCTGTTTCTCTGCTTTTATTTGATTATTATCACTTCCATTTCTTTTGTTTTATTTGTGAATATCGATCCTGTTGAAGATTTGATCGTAAGTTAAAATCTAATTTTTAATTTTTTTTTTTTTTGGCTTGTGCAGCAGCAGAATCAAAGCTCATTTCACCTTTTTCTGCTTCAATCTTTCATGATGTGAAAGCATTCTGAGATGCATGCACACTAAGGTACCAAATTTATGCTCTCTTCAACGGTCAGGATCATCTTCACCATTTATTATATATAGATCATCTTGCCTTTAAGTTTTGACCTAGGAGAAAAAAATCCCAATTTTTTTAGGTTTTTGTTGATAAAAAAAATCCCAATGAACTTTTTTTATTTTTTAGAAATTAATATTTTCAGATGTTTTTACTGGAGGTAAATTAGGTTATTTCTTCATTTCTTGTTATCTTAAAATCTTAACAATATTTTAATTAGTTCATTTGTCTATGCATTCACTTTTTGAAGTTTTTGTTGATAAAAACATGGGTTGAAATGATTTTTTTTTTTTTTTTAGAAATTATACTTTTTTCAGATGTTTTTACTGGAGGTAAATTAGGTTATTTCTTAATTTCTTGTTATCTTAGAATCTTGACAATAAATTCATTTGTGTATGGTTTTTAAAGTGATGGAACACAAATCATGGATTTGGAAGAAAAAATCTACAGAGAAAACAATGATTGCAGCTGATAAAATCAACAGAGGGAATGAAGATGAGGTAGTAAACTATAAAGCATCTTTTGATTTTGACTTAAAGTCAAACTTTGACCTTTTGTGTTCACAAATGAGGTGGCTTTCCTATATTGCAGGCAAATTTGGCTGACAAAGTGGAACTGCAGAGAAATTTGAAAACTTCAGATGAAAAGCTTCTGGCTGCACTAGCTGAGATCAATGCTAAAGATGAAATCGCAAAGAAGCAGACGAACGTTGCCCGCGAAGCCATTCAAGGTTATTATTTGTAATTTGTTTTGATTAGATTTGTTTTTTTTTTTTATGACTTATGATTGAACTATATCTACAATACAGAATGGGAGAAAGCCGAGGCGGAAATTATAGCACTTAAGGAAAAACTAGAGAAAGCTACACAACAGAGAGTAGCCGATGAGGAAAGATCGCGTGGTGCTGACTCAGCGTTGGAGGAGTGTATGCTGCAGTTGCGTTTCGTTCGTGAAGAACAGGAAAAACGGGTTCATGACGCGGTGGTGAGGTCATCAAAAGAGTACGAAAAACGAATAACGGATTTAGAGGGGAAACTAGCCGAATCCAGCAAGAAACTTTCGAAACTAGGTTCGGAAAACACTCAACTAAGTAACACTCTTTCGGTAAAAGAAAAGATTATCGATGAACAACACTTGGTCAGGGCGCAGTTGGACTATGATCTTAGGGCTGTTGTGAGTCAACTCGAGTCAACACAAAGAGAAAACGCTTCTTTGAGTTATGAAATCCAAGTGTTAGAGAAGGAGCTCGAGATCAGAAATGAAGAACGGGAGTTTAATCGCAGAACGTCTGACATGGCACACAAGCAGTATTTAGAAAGCGTCAAGAAAATTGCAAAATTGGAAACGGAAGCTCAAAGGTTACGCCTGCTTGTTCAAAAGCGCCTTCCCGGCCCTGCTGACGTGGCGAGGATGAAGAATGTAGCTGAGGTTACTAGAAGAAGGTCAAACCCTTTTCCAATGGAGTCGACCGATTTTAACGTTGACAACACTTATAGTAAAAAGATCACCTTCTTGACCGAACAGTTAAGTTCATTTGAAGAAGAGAACAAGCTTCTCAAGGAATTCCTTCACCAAAAAACAATCGAATTATCGAAAAGTCAAACGTCTGACATGGGTAGCGATGAAAAAGTCAGCATGGCTGGATCGTGGGCACCGTCATACAATACTGTCGGAGCTTCTGATATCGGTTTAATGGATGACTTTGTCGAGATGGAAAAATTGGCTCTGGTTTCGGTGGACAAACCAGCTGCAGATGATATCAAAGTCGTTTTGCCGGAAAAAGATAACTGCAACTTTAGCGTGACGAATGACAAGAAAGAAGCAAATGGCGACAAATTTGATGAAGGTATGAACATATCGATAAGGAAACTTATTGAGCTTATTGAAGGAATCAGATTATCTGAAAAGATCGATGATTCATCTCCATACAAGACATCAGAAACACCAACGGGGTACACCGTTCATGTCTTTCAGTGGAAAACGTCTGAACTTCGGGCGATTTTGGACGAATTTCTTCAAATTTGTAATAAGTTGGTAAATAGGAAGGTGGGTGTGGAGGATTTTGTCAAAGAGTTGACTTCTTCTCTGGCGTGGATAGTCAACCATTGTTTTTCGCTTCAGGATGTGAGTAGCATGAAGGATGAAATCAAGAAGCAGTTTGAGTGGGATGAAACTCGAAGTGAGAGTGAGGTAGAAGGTGGGACCCACTTGTCGGAGGCGGATAAGTTGACTTTCCCGAAAGACCAGTTACCGGGTTGGCCTATGGCGTCATCTTGGAACGTAAGAAATAAGATTTTCCAGTTGGAACCGAATGTGAGGGAAGAGATTAGAAAACTGAAAGATGAGATGGCAAAACTTGAATCGGAGAATAAAGATTTAGAAGGTAAACTCGAATCCGAGAGTGCCAAGTGTAAGTCTTTAGCTACGCAACTTCAAGAACCGAAGGGAGTTCTAAAGGAACAGAAGGATACCCTTGAAGACCAAACTGAAGTCGATGTAACAGTGAAAGATATTGAAAGACACCCCGTTGAGACCTTTGATGAATGCAATGAAGCTCATCAAGAAACTATATCTCTCAAAGAGCAAAAAAGGTAATATATTTTTCTATACAACTTATCTAAGTATATTAACAATTGTTGCAACTAATTAACGGTTTTATTTCAGTATGACAGAAAACGACGAGAAAAGTTGTGATTTGGACCATGATGAAACAACCCTTTCAAGTGTAAGTCTTTTTGCCAAACCATTAATTTTAAGATTTATGACTGTCGTTACGTCTAATCGTATACTTAATTAGCAGGAACAAGAACTAATAGCAGCTTCAGATAAGTTGGCTGAATGCCAAGAAACCATTGTTAACCTTGGGAAACAGTTGAAGGCAATGGCTTCTCTACCCGCAGACATATCAGCGTCTGGTAATAGTGAAATTACTACGTCGCCCTTACCCGACGAAAACAACAATCAGCGGGTGTCGCTACTTGACAAAATGATTACCGAGGACCCCACAGGAGCACCGCGGTCTCAAAAACCGAAAGGGATCTCTCGTACTGTTACGTCACCGGCAATATTGGATGGGAATACGAATCCTGTGGTTGTGATGTCTCCGCGTATGTTTGTAAGTGTGGAGGGGGTGAAAGATGAAAAAGATGAAGAAGCTTTGGTGAACTTTTTGTCAAAGAAGAAGAATAACAGTGGTGGTGGGATTCTGAAAAGATTGTTTTGGAGAAGGAAGAAAGGTAGTAAAAAGTGAAGGGTGTGGTTGTGATGTGAGCTTTAGCTTTTGGTTGTTTGATCTCATGTAAAAATAATGTTATGGTTTGAGGCTGAGTTTGAGGTAAGAGTTGTTTTGTTTGGTTATGTAAATATAATGATAATACTCTTAACCATAACCAATGGTGGTTTGCCTTTTGTATCATGTGTTTTTTCCATTCATTTTGTCATCTTCTTACTTTATATTAGATTAATAATAGGGTCAAGAATCCGAACAAGTATGAACCTTTGATTTATATAATATAATTTTACTTGTATAATTACAGTATTACATAGTAAATGTTACTATATGTACATATAATAAAAGCAAAAAGTTGTAAGCTATAATCATATATAAATAATAGTTAACAACAAACGAGCCAAACTCAAGCTTTATGCATAAAATTTGAAACTAGCACGTCTTGAGCTCTTTTAAGTTTAACGAACTAGACTCGAGCTTAGACTCGCTCGCCTCGCCTCAACTCGGAACTCTTTACACCAGTGTGCTTACTTTTTTATGCACTTGTATGTAATCCCTGGACACAATTCTAACAATAAATGGGAAATACCCATCAATGATAGATTTAATAATTTGGAAAACCTGACACAATCCTAACAATAAATGCACTGAAATCTAAAAATAGGACCACAAAATTAAACAAATAAAAACAAACGACAAAAGCATTCAACATCACCCTTTCTTTCTATCAATTCACATATAATTGAATATTGTCATTTTTTTTTTATTTTAGTGTAGGAATAATAGCAGTTACAAGGTCTATACATTGTCTAACTTGAAGATGGACTATAATTATTGAGAAATTACAAGTAAACTGCCTACTCACCTACTCTAGTTAACTTAACTTGCTTATAGGTAACAAACAGTAATCGAAAACGAGACATTTGCAAACAAATTGAAAAATGGCATCTAAAACTAGCAAAACTTCTTGCATATACGGTCAATCTTTGCGAACGAGTTCATCTGCAATTACATTTCTAACCTCGTTGCACAATATATCGGGATTATCTCCTATAATAGGCGGGTGAATGACGATTTTTACAGTTCCTGCGTTTACCGTACCCTCCATCCCTGCAGGCATAATTTTACCCGTTCCCACAAGAGTGATTGGAATCACTGGAGCTCCAGTTTTTGCAGCAATACTAAATGCACCTTTCTATAAAGAAACCGAAAAACATGTTTATTTAATTTTCCATGTTTAAAATCTACGATTAAAAAAAAGTAAAAGTTTCACCTTAAAGGCGCCTAAACTTCCATCCTTACTTCGCGTACCCTCCGGGAAAAAGAACACGGATCCACCATTTTTGACAAGTTCCATGCATCGTTTTAGTGTTTGCTATGTTTAACAAAATCCAAATAAATGTATGCCATCAGTTAAAAAATACAACAAAAGTTAATGCAAAATAGTGCTATTTTTGTCCCTGAAGTTTGGTGATTTTCATCCAAAGGTTTGTTTTTCCGCATCTGGCTCGTTAACTCCATCCATTTTTCTCCGTTAAGTCAGGGGTGTTTCTGTCTTTTTTGTTAACTTAAAAGGGCAATTCGGTCTTTTTCACTTTATGTACAAGCATTCAAAATACCCTTGCTAAATAAAAAAAAAACAAAAATAATATTCGTATGCACACGCACTATCTCTCTTCTTCACGAAAATACCCCTGACTTAACGGAGAAAAATGGGATGGTGTTAACGAGCTAGATGAAAATGATAAGATTTCAAACCTTCTGGATCCAGTTGCGAAAAAACAAACCTTTGGACGAAAGTCGCATAACTAGCCAAACCTCAGGGACGAAAATGGCATTTTACTCAAAATAGTATAATAAATTAGATAATAGATACCAATTGGCTCTTTCGATCCATCCGTTTCAGAGGAATAGTGCCCAATAAGTACATGGCCCATCCAACAACAGGATAGAGGAAAATTGCAGTCTTGCTGACAAATTTGAAGTTTCTGCCTAACGTTAAAAGGGTATATATGTCCAAAAAGCTTTGGTGGTTGGACACATAAACAGCTGGAGAATCTTTTGGAGGCAGATTCTCATAACCCTGAATCTTTACGCTAAAAAATGGCCCAATCGTCATAGATGCCCAAATTTTAGCGATAAAGTTATGGAAATTTCTTTGGCATCGATCCTTTAAGAGCACGAATGGATGTCCCACTACCATGACCACAAATAAAAATACGGCAATGAAGGACGTCACGGCGTAGAAACAAATTCCTCTTATTTTTGACCCCAACTGAATTTCTACAGTTTTAATATAGATAATAATTATTAATAAGAGAAATAAAAACTGTAATTTTATAAATTTAGAAGCTGGGATGAATGTGGAACCTGATAATTGATAGGATGTTCCAGGTGACCCAGTACTGGCAAGTTCAGATCTTACGATTACAGATCGTGATTTTTTATTTTGGTTGGGCAATTTATATTCAGCATACATGCTAATGGGCCTTTCTCGTCGGTGGAAAAAGCATTGGGATTTATAGGGGTATTTAAGGTAATTGGTTTTACTAAAGAGAACACAGTTCCGAATACCATCTGCACAAAAGATCAAGAGGAACTTAGTCATATAATTTTAACTAATCCCTGTTAGTGCGTAGAATAAGTGTGAATTACTATATAATTTCAATAAAACCCTGTTGATATATAAATATTAAATAAGAGTATAAGACCACTTACTATGTTCTAAATGCTTCCTGATAGGATCTTTATACAGAGAGCAATAAAGTCCCTTAAGAGCAGAAAGCAACACAGAACGAAAAAGTTGGTATGACAGTATAAAACATAAATATGAAACGTATGACAAGGTAAAAGATAGACAGACAGCAACCAGAACGAAAAGGTTGGTATAAAACATAAATATGAAATGTTTGACAAGGTAAAAGATAGATAACAGGTTCCACAATATTACACTTGAACAAATACAAAATAACTGATCAGTAATTATAGATTTCACACACATAGCGACTTTAAAAGAACGGAAATGAGTTTCGAGGCGTTTTCCCTTAGCCTCACGAGGCGTAAGCCTCGAGGCGAAACGAGGCGTAAGGCCGAGGCGGTATTAATAAATAAATATATATATTATAAAAAGAATAATACTAACTAATTTCATCATCAGATTCATCAAAATCATCAAAAACACATTTCAAAAGACATGAAATGCTTGAAATTAACACAAAAAGTCAAAAACATCAAAAACAACTATCAAAATCCCCTGAGGCGCATATACATTAAAAACACCATGAGGCGCGCCTCAGACTCATTTTTTGCCGTTTTGCCTCGAGGCGCACGCCTCAAACGGTTTTTAAAACCATGGCGACACACTCCTGCTAAAATGATTTCACCGCCTCATTTTGTTTTCCCCTAAAGAGAAGCACTAAGATATGAACTATATCTCAAAAGACCAAGCCTTTCTTTCACACAAATCATTCTAAAATCTTTTATTTGCAAGAGGACTCGAAACTTCACAAAATCAATCAAAAATACTAGTGACCGCTAGCGATCCCATGACCGCTAAAAACAGCACCGGCACCAATATCATATTAGTGATATAAACACGTAGGCGCCATGTAATTCGAGATTAAGAATCTGAAGAAGTAGTTTGAAGTTACCAATTGAATATAGGATGCTGAGCATACCATTACTTCCTTCCAACCTGTCCAATTGATCAAATATAGTATCATTGACTGGTAACGAAAAGTCGAAAACACAGAACCTTGATTGTATATGCAATATCTTTATTTGAATACTGTGAATTCAAATAAATATGAGCACTTGGATAGCATCTGATATTCACACTTGAAAAGCAAGAGAAAAAAATTAAAAAGCTGAAACAACAACGTGTTTAATTGGTATTATTAGTCTATAACCTATGATCGAAACTTAGGGTTAAAATTTCGCAATCGACGATACAAGATGAGGGTAATCTTTAATTATCTAGTTTGTTGATGCATTTAGGGAAGATTAAGCCTCACAATTAACGGAAATAAACAATAAGTCGATGATTAGGGTTCGAATATCAACTTGGAAAGTTAGAAAAACGATATAATAAAGAGGGTATAGAGGATTAATTCAGAAATCAAATCGGGGAAAGATAGATAGTTACTTTTTTAATCTTTGTTGGAGCTGAATTGTAACAGTTCGCCGACGGTGGATGAATGACGTAAGCTTTGGCAGGGTGTGACGTGAGCATACGAAGATGGAGGAAGAAAGGAATGACACGAGTGGAAAGGAACAACATAATCTATTGCTACACCGCCTGCACGAATGATGCATTTTTTTAGTTATTATTTGAGCTTAAAATTACAAGAAAAATCAATATGTGATAGCATAAAATTACATGGAAAGCTAATTTGTTATGTATTGGAGGTCGTATCACATTGATCAAGTTGGTTCTTGGAAGCTTGCCTAACTATTGTCTATTACTTTTCTCTATACAAAGCTTTGGCTAAAGTAATCAGAGACTTGGAAATGTTGATCAAAAAGTTGTTATGGGGAGGAACCGGTGATAATAAGAAGATGCATTTGGTTGCCTGGGATCGTATGGTGATAGATAGAGATGGGGGGGGGGGGGGGGAGGAGGGTTGGGGTTAAGAGCATTCATGTCCATACCATTAAATTATGTGTGTGTAGTTTTTATAATATAAAAACTATAAAAAGTGATTGTGAGTGGAGGAGAGAGAAAATGTTATTGTTCGTCTGTATATTTAGAGGGACACTGTTTACCCCCTATAATTTTTTATATATTTTGAAAGTGGTTGTGAGTGGAAGAGAGAGAAAAGTTAATGATAAAGGTATAACAAAATATTATTTAGTTGAAAAAGAGAGAGAAAATATAGTGTTTTTTAGTGTAATTTAAGGTGAAAATATAATGGAATGGATGTGAATGCTCTAAGCCTCTAAGCAAGTTAAAGAATGTTAATATTGCCCTCCTATCCAAATGGGATTGGAAATTCAAGACTGAAAAAAAAAAATAAACTATGGAGTCCAACATGGCCCAAGTCAGAATAGCCCAAGTTGTTTAGTTCCAACCTGGCCCAAAACAAATGTTTTTAACCATTAAATACATGACCTAAGTTGTTTAGTTTCAACCTGGCCCAAAAATAATATGTTTTAAGCCATTAAAACATATTCCATAATGTCGTGACTGATGTGTTAATGTTTGAATATTTAAATACTTAACTTGCTATGTTTTAAACTTCGTTGTTTAAATTTTGAACTATTTTTAAGTATTATATTGATATTAAGATGTGTATTGAATGTTTAAATACTTGATTTGTTATGTTTTAAACTTATAGTTGTTTGAATTTTGAACTATTTTTAAGTATTATATTGATATTAATGTATGTGTATATATATATAAATTTAAAAATTATATATATAAATTCCGATCCGATTAATCCTTAGTCAGTACTCCACCGCCCGACTGACGCCTAGCGATCTCTACAACACTGCTAGGGAGGAAGGTAGGGAGTGAGATCAAATACAAACACTTATGTTTGTAAGAACCAACACATAATTGACAAATGTCCCTCAATAAAAAAATAGTTTAGGGTAATTTAGACCTTTTCACCATATTTATTTATAACTAATTAAAAGTAATTATTAAAACATCCCTAAATCCATGCAAGTTTAATTCAAATCAAAGTTTGAATTTTTTAACATATCCATGATCTAGTAACTCTCCATGATCGAACCAACCTGTAGGAACCTCCACAAAAAATATAATCAGCACAACACTATATAATTAGCATAACATCCTTAATCGTTCTCCATTATCAGCACATCGTCCTCAATCGTTCTCCATTATCAACATAAACGATATTAGCACAACATCCTCAATCGTTCTCCATTATCAGCACATCAGATGTGCTGATTATATCTACTTTTTGTGTTTGTTTGTATTATATTGTAATTAACACATAATCAGCACAATTATAAAACAACTTTTGGTAACTTTTTAAAAAGTTACTTTTATACATAAAAAAAAGTTATAACAATATGGTACTCATATTAAAGATAAAAAAAATACTTGATTTTATGGTATATTTAAAAAAATAATAATTGTAACACCTCGCAAAATCAAGTCCAATACAGTGGTGATACGTGTCATGAACCATGATCATGTTAAAATGATAACTTGAGGGACTAAAGTTATCAAACAGTGAAAATATGTAAATAGAAGGACCAAAAGCGTCAACATGCCAAGCTTGTGCCTCTGAATGACCTCATATGATGTTCGATTCGTGATTGAATAAATTGTCGGACTCAAGAAGCCGTTTGTGCTTAAAAATCAAAAATTACAAAACACAGGGGTTAAAAGTGTCAACATGTTAATTCCTACCTCTGAGTGACCTTTTAACGTTCCCGAAGCTTTGTAATATAGTATTATACCCTCATGTATATCAGATAATGATTTATTAAAGTTTCGGTTCAAGCTTGTGATGTATATTGAAATTTCCAAGAAAAGGGTCAAAAGTGTAAATATGACAATTCTTCATCCGGGAACCTTTTTCAATATATCCAAAACTTATGAATGCATGTTTCCACTCCCAAGAACATCTCAGACCTGATTATGTGGACCCCTCATGCTAGAAATAATAATTATTCAAGTTCAGAAAGTACAGGGACTGATCTTGCAACAAAACAAAACAATTTTGAAAACATGCTCCCCCGCGTGTCGCACAGGGTTTCCCTGCGCTTGGCGCGACACGCTGGCGGGACCTGTTTCCAGCCAAAACTGGCAGCTGCCAGCATGCAACCTACAATCTTGTGAAGATCTTCTACACTCTGAATCGAAACCAGGATGTTGATGGTTTCTAAAAATCATTTGGACACTTGTAAGCATCATAAAACATCTGGGACACTTGTAATCATCTTGATTCACTCAATTCCCCTATATAAAGGCCCTCATTTCTCACTTGTTCTTGCACACATCAAAATCAGAATTTCAAACTCTCTAGCTGAGTTCTCTGGAGCATCCTAAGCATTAAGGAAGCTCTAATAGTTCAAATCTTCTTGCTAAGGACCTTTGTAAGTGTTCTTAGCTTCTGTAGTTAAGCTTTTATTAGTTTAATGACCGAAAGTCAAAGATATTGTAATTACGCTTTGACTTTGTGATTAATCACTAACGGTCCAGCCATTATTCGAATTGAAAGTGGCCATGTGTTGGTAATTATGTAGGTATTAAACCCTTAAAAGGGAACCTCCTAATTATCAAATTTACTTGGTCAATTGTCGGGTCAAACTACTTAACAGAAAAGTCAAACGAGTCAGTTTTTACAAAATAAATCATAACTGGTAATGTAGAAGCTATAAAATACATTTTATCACTTAAATAACTTGGTAAATAATATAAGAACATGTTTAGGCATGTTCAACCCGACAATTATAAGTTTAGGCTCGGTTCGCAACCGAAAGTAGCAAAAGTAGACTTTTGCTTTGACTTTCAGTTCTGACCCGAATTAGCTTAGTTTAGTTATGCCTTAGGATTCCTTTGTGACCATATTATATGTTAGTATAACTCTCTAAAGTTATACTACATGGTCCCTTAGAAATCAGAGATTATTTGCATGTTCCGTTATTTGCTTAAAATTGACCATCATGCCCTTTCGTTATAAAAACGAGATTTTTGAAAATGTGAAAGGACAAAAAGCTTTATTGCTGATATATAAGTATGTCACAAAAATTTGACATCAGATTCTGGTCTTAAACTAAAGTTATGCAAGATATCGTAAAACAGAACTTTTTGTAAATTAAATTGCATTTTTAGCAAAAATCATATTTAAACCCAATTTTTGGCAACAAACTCATTACCTACTGTTTTAATATAATTTTTAGGGAATTTTAGAATTTTTGGTCAAATTTTATACTGACCATAACATAGAGTTCTTGCATGGACTTGGTAATTGACGATAATGCCCTTTTCACTAATAAAATGAGTTTTACACATTATTTACATGTCAAACCTTTTTCTACTGAATTTATATATTAAATAAAATATTTTAAACAGTTAAGGTTGATCAAAATCTCAGATTTCTTTAAACATCTTAAGTATCGTCAAATATCGACTTCTATGCGAATTAGGCGCATAATATGGTTTAAAACCATATTTAGCACCTAAGACTTGTTACCTATTGATTTTAAAAATAAATTTTTATACTTTAACTGTAAGTGTAAGTCTTGAACTCATACTTCCAAATTTGACCTTAAAAGCATATGTGAAATGACCAAAATGCCCCTACGGTGCATAGTTTGGCCATAAATGATTAAATACACATATGTATGATATCTTACTGATGTAACCTAATAAAATAAATATTTTTACTAAATGTTTTAGACCAGAACCTCAGTTTGCTATTAAATCTCTTTTATAAACTTTAAAATGACCAAAATACCCTTTCGGGACTTAAATTGGTCCTAAATTAATTTGGGGCATAATTTTTGATATCCTACTGATACCACAATATATTTTAAGCATAATAACTATTGGAACTTGTATATGACTCATCCGGTTACCCGTTATGCATATACGCGTTCGGTATGGTTTATGTAACTAGTTTGCATGAATTAGCCGAAACGGGTCAAACCTTATCATTTTTACTTCAAAATCCAGAATGTATTTAGTTTACCCATTATATACAAGTCTTCATACTTGTCGGGTCTAAATCACATCCCAATCCGGTCACCGCTTAATCTTGCGTTTCGTACCGTAAACTTTCCTTTAAAACTAACCGGTCAAAGTTACAACTTAAATAAGACCCGTTAGGAATCTAATAGGTTATCAAAACCTTCGTTCCAGATTAGGAGCCCAGTAAAAGCTCCCTGCACTTGCTGATTAGAATATACGACTGAGTATAATTTACCATTTAGCTCAGGTAAATACTTTTAACTTATTTTCCCTTATACGGGCTTGGGATACAGTAAATTATTACCGCTTGGTCGGGTATTGAATATTTAATCGATTAAGTGGTTAAGTCATTGAGATAACCCGTTTTAATCTGTTTTGTTTGATTTAAGCATTCGGGGGTTAATGAACGTGTCCTGGATATCCTTGGCTCATTCATTTGAAATGGTCACGACTTAAGCACGGGGTGTAGGCATACACCTGACAGTTGCGTATGTAAAATGGTATCTCACTCGTGAGGATAACTTCTTGTGGGCTTATACTAGTGGTGTGTCTATTAATCTTGTCCCGGCTTCTATCCCGGGCCCTGAACGTATGACAAACATTTGAATCTGCATACAAGATTATTTAAAATAATTGTCCCAAGTTATAAAAGAATATTTGTGCTTTGTGCATTTAAATCAATTTTCATAAATGTTTTCAAAAGAGTCAGTTAATTGTATTTACCAGTGTAAACTGACGTATTTTTCAAAAAGATTAAGTGCAGGTACTACACGAAATCGGCTGGAAGCTCCTGAGTATTAGTTAAAGAGTCTTGCAAGCTCTTAATACTTTAAGTATGTCGAACAATATTTATTTTCTATTTTAGATCCGCCTGTGGATTCATTAACGACCGTTTGTATAATATTTTATTATACTTTTCAATTTGGTTTGTATTATTATTTTTAGTCTTCCTCTGTGCATTAAACTGTGATTAATTGTCTATGATGATATCAACTACGTCACGATACTCCCCACCGGGCCCACCGGTAATACGTGGAAATATCGGGGTGTGACAGGTTGGTATCTGAGCCAACATTAAGGGAATTAAACACTAGCCTTTTGTGTTTAATCTCAATGACACAGTTGCACATTCCTTGACTTCCGAGTCTAGGCAAAAGACCTAGGATTAATCCTAATCTTAATTGGTTTTTATCTTTTGTTTTGACAGGATTTCAAGCAAACATGCCACCAAGAGTGAGAGGCCGAGGAGGAAGAGGAGAAGCTCCAATTTTGACTAGAAACGACCATGAAGCCGGGCCATCTCACCGGTGTACACTATCAGCATCATTCGGATCAACTCCTCACGAAGACTGGAGGACATATCTTGAACCTGTGAGACGCTCTGTCTCGCTCAGCTCCTCTCCATCCTATCATCATTCCTTTGGGCCGTAGCAGGAGGACGAGCCCAACAACTCTCACCACTCTTACATTCCTCTGCAACGATCGGGTTCACACCATTCTTTCCAGAACCCGACACCTTATTTTCAAAGTCGGTTCAACCCGATGAACCAGATAGAAGAGCCAGAGGGTCAAAACCCTTTGGGACCGGCTGATCATTTTCCGGAATACCAAAATATGGATGTGGACGAGGATCCAGATCCAGAGATGCCGCCATCTGGGATGCCGACGCATCCCATTGACCCATACGTCGAGGCAGCAAACTACAATGTTCTCTACCCTGGACCCTTTCCAGCTACGTACACAACTGGGTACCCCGCATATGGGTATTAATACCCACCACCTCCTCAACCTCAGTAGCAGCAGCCGCCACAAATTCAACCACCGCAGCAGCAAGAAATCCTCCAGAGGTTGCACGAGGTGGAGCAAAGGGTAGACGAAGAGCGTAGGAGCCGCCGCGGTCTTCTAAAGGGTTTGGCAAGCCTTATTAAGGGGAAGAAGAAAATGGATTATTAAAAAATCCTTATTTTATTATTTTGTAATTTTATTTCAATTAAGTCCCTGCGTGGACATTTTATTTATGTATTTGGTCCCTGTGTGGACTTATATTTCTTATTTTAGTCCCTGTGTGGACAAGTTATTTATTTAAAGTCCCGTTTAGGGCAGCTGTTGTACTTTTTGCAATTTATGGAATGTTTCATTTAAAATTTATTTGTCATTATATATATGCATATACTATATGAAACAAATCAAAATATCATTCCAATTTATAATTGATCCGCCATTAAATAAAATCTTAAAGGTAAAACCTAGCCTATATGTCATTTTAAGACATGGCCATGATGGTAAAATCTTTTTAAGAAAATAAATCTTGTTAACATTTGAAAACATGTTAGCACTCCTGACATTATTCGATAAAATCACACCAGTCATCTTTATATTGGATTCTTCCAATTCCTCACCTAGCCTAATGATTATGAAATCATGGCTTAAAAATTTAAAACTGTCCTTGTGACTAGGCCTTTTGTGTGCCACCTTAATATCCATAATAGTTTATAACTGGGATTAATTATAATGAAAATTTAAATAAATAAAATTATCAAATTAACCAATATGGTTTATAATTACCATGGTTAATGAATCATCAAGAATGACGATTCCATAATAGACTTCTGAATAAATTATTATCATTATTTTTATAGCAATCAAGCCACATGGCTGAATCTCAAGAAGTTAATAGTCATCCAAGAGAGAGAAATGATAACACCAGAATAAATGTAGCTGATGTAGACCTACAAGCATTGATAGACAATGCTGTTATTAGAGCCATTGACATGCAGTTCAAAGAACCAAGTGGTACTCGCACCAGGACCCAATCTGTACCTCATACAAAACCACCTTCCAAGACACATACATCTCATAAGGACGAATCTTATCATTCGTCAAATCAGAAAAGTATACCATCCAAACAAATTGTGCTTAATCAGGAGCCACGTGTCAAGACTTGCTCTTACAAATACTTCGTCTCTTGCAAGCCAAGGGACTTCACAGGAGAAAAAGGAGCCATTGACTGTATGACATGGCTTGATGAGATGGATACTGTAGTTGATATCAGTGGTTGTGCGGAACAGGATATTGTGAAGTTTGTTTCACAATCATTTAAGGGTGAAGTTTTGGCTTGGTGGAGGTCGTTAATCCAAGCCACAGGGAAGATCCCACTGTATAACTTATCTTGGGAGCAATTTGTTGCGCTAATCAAGGAAAATTTATGTCCTCGTCATGAGGTAGAGAAAATCGAGACTGACTTCTTGACTCTGGTCATGAAGAATTTGGATTGTCAGGCGTATGTTACAAGTTTCAACACCATGTCCCGATTGGTTCCTTATTTGGTCACACCGGAACCAAAGCGCATAACACGTTTTATTGGAGGCCTGGCTCCAGAAATCAAGGGTAATGTGAAAGCTTCCAGACCAACCACATACAGGTCCGTGGTGGATCTGTCTTTATCTCTCACACTCGATGCGGTCAGAAATAAGTCTGTCAAAGCTTCTGAGGAAGGAAAGCGGAAACGGGAGGATGAGAGTTCTCATCGCTCTGATAAGAAAAGGAAGGGAAACTCTGAGCATAGGAAGAGTTCTGGGTTTAAAAAGGACACCCAACAGACAGGGGAGAAGCCCAAGTGTAAAGTCTGCAAGAAACACCATTTTGGAAAGTGCAGATACGAATCGCAATCGCAGCCTAAAGTTTGTGGGATCTGCAAGCCTAAGGAGCATAAAACTTTGGATTGCAAGAAAATGAAGGATGCAACCTGTTATGGTTGCAACGAGAAGGGGCACATAAAGACTAATTGCCCAAAAAACCCTAAGAAGCCTGAAGAGGCCAAGAAGACTAATGCTCGAGTCTTCCAAATGAATGCTCAGGAGGCTGTGCAAAATGATAATGTTATAACAGGTACATTCCTCATCAATGATGTATATGCTAGAGTTTTATTTGATTCTGGTGCAGATAAGTCTTTTGTAGACAATAAATTCTGTAGACTGTTAAATCTGCCTATTAAAACTCTAAATATAAAATACGAGGTAGAATTGGCCGATGGTACCATAGAGATTGCTTCAACAATCTTAGATGGATGTTTTATATCCATTAGGAATCACTCTTTTCCGCTGTCTTTGCTTCCGTTGAAATTAGCAGGATTTGATATAGTTATAGGCATGGATTGGTTATCTCGCAACCAAGCCCAAATTGCCTGCGACAAAAAGCAAGTTATCATTAAGACCCCTTATGGTGAGCCACTTACTATTCAAGGAGATACGCAGTATGGATTGCCCGAACAAGTAACTACGCTTAAGGCATCAAAGTGTTTGAAGAAAGGCTGTGTCATTTATATGGCACAGGTGACCATAGATGAGCCAAAGCCCAAGATCGAAGACATCCCTGTTATTTCTGAATATCCAGACGTATTCCCTGAAGAACTACCTGGTTTACCTCCAGACAGACAAGTGGAATTCAGAATTGATATTATTCCAGGAGCAGCCGCTGTAGCACGAGTTCCTTATCGGTTGGCACCGACAGAGATGAAGGAATTAAGAACTCAGTTGGATGATTTATTGAAGAAAGGCTTTATTCAACCAAGCTCGTCTCCTTGGGGAGCGCGTATTCTATTTGTGAAGAAGAAGGATGGATCGATGTGTTTATGCATTGATTATCGCGAGCTGAACAAAGTTACGATTAAGAACAGATATCCATTGCCCAGGATCGACGATTTGTTCAATCAACTGCAAGGAGCAAGTTACTTCTCCAAGATCGATCTAAGGTCAGGTTATCATCAGTTGAATGTTAGAACCGAAGACGTGCACAAGACTGCATTCAGACCACGATATGGCCACTATGAGTTCTTAGTGATGCCTTTCGGGCTCACTAATGCACCTGCAGCATTCATGGATCTCATGAATCACGTTTGCAAGCCGTATCTAGACAATTTTGTCATTGTCTTTATTGATGACATTCTTATTTATTCAAAGAGTCAAGCTGATCATGAAAGACATCTCCGATGCATCCTTAAACTTCTGCAACAAGAGAAGCTCTATGCCAAGTTTTCCAAATGGGAGTTTTGGCTCCGTGAAGTCTAATTTCTTGGACACGTAGTAAGCGAGCGTGGTATCCAGGTGGATCCCGCTAAGATTGAAGCGATTATGAATTGGAAAGCACCGAAGACACTGATGTGCACAAAATGCAACATATAAATTACATCAATTGTGGCATAAAACTAACCATTTTTTAGTACTAATGTTGGAAAAAGTGTGTTTTTGTCTTCCTTTTGTATTTTCAGGATTAAATGAGCTCAAATTAACAAAAGAAGCAAAAAGACAGCTAAATCTAACATAAATACAAGAAATGGAACAAACGTGGCATGCCCGACCTCCCCGACAGCATCTTCCCAAGCAAAACAAGAGAACAGAAGGCTGAACATGCCCCGTGCTCAGTGAACACGGGGGCGTGCCCAAGTGCCAGCATAAAAGACAAAGCTATAGAAGCTTCTATCGCCCACCACGGGGCCGTACTCAGCGGACACGGGGCAGTGGTCAACTATAAGATTCTCAGAATCCAGGCAAATCTTAATAGTACAGATATGCTTCTGCACACGGGGGCGTGCCCAGCGGACACGGGGGAGTGGTCAACTAATGCAGACAAACTGCAATTAATGAAGACAGAGAAGAGGTTGGACACGGGGCCGTGCCCGAGCTACTGTTCAGGCTATAAATAGGGGTACTTGGCTCATTTGCAAACCATCCCTTGGCACACCACCTCTCTCACACTTCACCCACCACCCACCACCACCATAACACCATCATCCACCACCATCATCCATTGTCCATCATAGAGTGTGTGAGTCGTCTCGGGATCCAAGATTGATCGTAAGAGTTCTTGACAATCAAAGGCCATGTTTGCCTAAGTCTCTTACATCACTTGGTGAAGACAAGTGTCTAGTGTAATAGTTTTTATTTTTAATCTTTTCGCACTTTTTACTTGGTTATGTATTAATGACTTTAATAACTAGTTTCTTATGTTGAAGGTGATTCTTCCTTATCGTTTGTCCGTGGTGTCTTGGCATTATTTTACTGTCTATATAAAATAAAAGATTT
The DNA here is from genome assembly GCA_030545235.1 of Helianthus tuberosus. Lineage (NCBI taxonomy): Eukaryota > Viridiplantae > Streptophyta > Magnoliopsida > Asterales > Asteraceae > Helianthus > Helianthus tuberosus. Next base: position 143,379,276 of record CM060432.1, read on the forward strand.
TCACCATTCATATCTCCACGGTCTATATGGAGGTATGTTGGCTACCTGGTCGGGGGTTAAGGGAACAGTTTGGTAAGAGTCTTGCCTTGTTCAGTGTATAGATCCTGCAAGGACCTGGGTCAAATTTAGTAGGACCTCCTTCAATACCCACCGGTATTGGATAGCGGGGGTCCAAACTCTTTGATCCCCTCATATGTAAGCTACTATTAATACTTTAACCCGGCTACTTAGGACTGTATCCCTGCTGACTCAGATTACTTAGCCAAGGGTAACGTCACCTTCAAAAGAGGGGCCTACCATAATATGCATTAATAACTTAATTAATTATCTTTCAATAATCCGACCCTTTAGGATTGTATCCTTGCTGACTCAAATTACTGGGTTGAGGGTAACGGCACCTTCAAAAGAGGGGCCTACTACAATAACTAAGATAAACTCTTAAAAAGTGCAAAAGTGCGGAAATAATCAAAGGTTACACTAAACACGAGTCGGAGCCAAGTGATTCATCTTGTCTATCTGTTTTTACTTTTATTTTATTTTTCAGCATTTTAGTTAGTTTTATTTTTCTAGTTTAAAAACCTTTTTCTAAACTTTTGATTTGATTAGACGTTGAGGATAAACCGGTACTAAAAGCTCTTGTGTCCTTGGACGACCTCGGTATCTTTCCAACACTATACTACGCTCAAGATGGGTGCACTTGCCCATATGTGTGTTTGGTGTTAGTAAAATATCGTGTTTTATAAATTTAAAACTTGGCTAAAAAGTGTTAAAAAGGGCTTAAAATATACATTAAAAACTAATAACACTCACGCACATCAAGTTTTTGGCGCCGCTGCAGGGGACACAAGGATTTTAAGAAAGTTAGGAATCAACGGCCTAATCGTTTTTCTTATTTTTCTGTTTTTTTAGGATTTTTCTTAGTTTTTCAGTTTCTGCAGAGCTCAGCACGGGCCGTGCCTGGTCGAACACGGGCCGTGCCCAGCATTGTTACTGGCAGTTTTTATTTTCCGAGTTACAGAGAGCTGAGCATGGGGCCGTGTCGGTGCAACACGGGGCCGTGTCCAGCTCCCCAGTAACAGGGATCCGGAAAACAATCACTGTATCTCCGACCACGGGCCGTGTTCACCTGAGCACGGGGCCGTGGTGAACCTTCTGACCAACGTTCTTTTCTGTTTTTATTGCAGGACTTGGAACCCAGGCGCCATATTTGAACTTCCTACGTAGTGTATGAGCTCCAGTTCTAGTAGAGACATAAAAGAACCTCTAGAAGAACCCGAACGCTTTCTCAGAAAAAGGCTTAAAGCTAAAAACCAAGAGAAAGTTTCGGGGGACCCACTTCCAATGGCGGACCAACTTACCCTCATGGATTACCTACGACCCACTGTAGGTAATCTCGGCGCCGCTATCAATGCACCGAATGTCGAAGCCAATAACTTCGAACTTCGGCCACATTTGATGCAAATGCTTCAAAACTCCGCAACCTTCCATGGGCTTGCGGACGAGGATCCCCATCTACATATTACTAATTTCTTAGAAATATGTAATACCTTTCGGATCAATGGAGCATCAAACGACGCCATCCGCCTTCGGATGTTTCCATTTTCACTAAAAGACCGAGCTAAGGCTTGGCTTAATACCCTCCCAGTTGGCTCGGTAAACACCTGGGATAAACTAGCCCAAAAGTTTCTATATAAGTATTTCCCTCCTGCTAAAACGGCTAAATTAATGACTGAAATTAATACATATTCAGAAGAAGATGGGGAATCCTTATATGAAACTTGGGAAAGGTTCAAGGAGCTACTAAGAAAGTGTCCTCATCACGGTCTTGCGGTATGGCAACAAGTATCCACTTTCTATAATGGGTTGTTGCCATACACAAGACAAACACTTGATTCTAGCTCCGGGGGACTTCTAGGTAATCGTCGCCCAAATGAAATATACAATCAAATTGAGGAAATTTCTCAAACAAATTTTCAGTGGCACACTCCCCGAGGCAATAAATCTATTGCCCCGGGCGCCCATAAGGTTGATGAAAGCACTTCTTTACAAGCCCAAATCGAGGCCCTTTCTTCAAAAATCAAAAAGTTAGAAATAGCAAAAACGGCCTCGGTTATGGCTTGTGAGGGGTGTGGAGGGCCACATGAAAATTGGAGTTGTATGAAAGAAGTTGATGATCAAACGGAAACGGTAAACTACATTGATAATAGACCTAGGCCGTCGGGTCCTCCAACGGGTACCTACAACCAAGGATGGCGTAACCACCCTAACCTTGGTTGGAGAGATCCCGGCAATAGTAGTAACCAACAAAACCAACGAACTAACTTTCAACAACCATAAAATTTTTCTCAACAACAAGGTGGACGAGAAAGGCTTGAAGATACTGTATCTCGCCTCATCTCCGACACCGAAAAGAAAAACTCGGATCAATTTCAGCAATTGGAATCGAATTTTAGAAATCAACAAGCTAGCATTCAAAACATTGAAAAACAATTAAATCAAATAGCTCAAAATTTCTCCGAGAGACCACAAGGCGCGTTACCAAGTAATACCGAGACCAACCCAAAGGCGCAAGTGCATCTCATAACATTGAGAAACCGTACCGTGGGTCCCGAAGAGGCTCCACTTCCACCAACTGAAAGAAGCCAATCTAGCCAAACCACAACTCCACCCGCGACCCAACAAGAGAAGGCTTCTTCACCGGTTCAAGAGCCTACTAAGACTCCTCCGGTTCCATACCCCGGTCGGTTAATTCGTCAAAAGACCGATGAGCAATTCGCAAAGTTCGAAAATTTACTAAAACAATTGCATGTTAATATTCCATTTATCAAAGTCCTAACCCAAATGCCAAAATATTCAAAATTTATGAGGGACTTCCTCACTCATAAAAGGAAAATTGAATCATTGCAATTAGTTAACTTAGGCGAAGAATGCTCCGCCTTACTACTCAACAAACTCCCACAAAAAAAGATTGATCCTGGAAGCTTCACGATTCCTTGCTCGTTTGGGGAATCCCCCATTCGCAATGCACTAGCCGATCTTGGGGCTAGCATCAACCTCATGCCCGCATCAATGTTCAAACGACTCGGCCTAGGAAAAATGAGCCCTACAAAGATGAGCAAACAACTTGCCGACAGTTCCGTCAAATATCCACAAGGTGTCGCTGAAAATCTATTGGTCAAAGTCGACAATTTCGTCTTCCCGGCCGACTTTGTCATACTAGACATGGAAGAAGACACCGAAGTCCCTCTCATCCTAGGGTGGCCATTTCTAGCCACTGCCCAAGCAGTGGTAGACATGAATGAGGGAACACTAACATTGAAGTTTGGGGACGATGAAGTGAAGTTTGGAGTCGGAAAAAGAGTAGAAGACGAAGACCTGGTCAACTACATGAAGGTTATAGACTCAAGCTTGGATGACGCTCTCCGACGGTGTAGCATGGGATGCAAAACATCCCACTTGGGTAACATATGACTAGGCTTTGGGTCTATCTAAGGACCCTTATAAACGTGGCGCACCACGGAGGCATTCCGCGGAACTATCCTTAGTTTAGTATAGATTAATTTTTATGTTTTCTAGTTTAGTTTTAATTTTCAGGAATAAAACACACTCGGGTTGGTGAAGGATAACAAGGGAAACTTGAACCAGCACCCCATTCACGAAAACAGGGCCATCCGACAAAATTTTCTTCATTACAGCAGGTTCAGCACGGGCCGTGCCCGCCCAACACGGCCCCGTGCTGCACAATCTGCAGAAGATGCCCAGTTCAGGTAAACTGGACACGGGCCGTGTTCACCCAACACGCCCCCGTGTCCAGGCTTCTGTTTCTTTTTACAACTTTTTGTTACTGGCGACTGAACACGGGGCCGTGTCCAGACGCCCAGTAACATAAAATTTTGCTTTTTCACACCTTTTTACACATTCAATCAAGCTAAAAACTTATTTTTGGGACACATTGAGGACAATGTGTAATTTAAGTATGTGGGGGATGCTAAAACTTTGAATATTGCAAGTCCTAATTACAAGCTTTACACAAAACTCTATTGGAACCGCTAATCACCCCAAATTTTTTTCAAAAAAATTTTCATTTTTTTTTACTTGTCTAGGTTTAATTTGGGAATTTCAAATTCTATAAAGGTTACATTTTTACAAATTTACAACCGATAGCGTCGTAATAAAAAGAACCAACATAAGAAAATTATGAAAAGGCATGACAAGTTTAGTTAAAATTTGATTATATATACTTGATCACATAAAAACCCATTCCCACAAAAGTGAGTTTTGAGCCTTTATTGAGCATACAAATACATATCTTTAAACTAAATGCTCATTTTTCGTTTCTTGTGTGAATAGTCGCTTGGTTCTTACAACTCTAGAACTTGCCACGACGATACATTCCCGGTCCTTACCAACTTAAACCCAAGTAAGTAAATGATGGAGGCATTAGGACTAACCCTTTTTATTTCTACACCATTATTTTTCTTTTTTTTTATCACCTACCCAAAACCCCCCTAGTTAACCCCTTTGAGCCTAAACCTTTTCATTTCTTAACCCAAACCAAACACCTTTTCACCCACCAAAACCTTTTTATTTTTTTAACCCTTTGTTTTAGTAATAAGCTCGGTTTTTCGTATGACTTTTCAAAAAAAAAATATGTTGATGATGAAGCAAAAGAAATAAACAAGCAAGTTCATCAAAAATAACTTTGTTTGAATAATGACTTCATCAAAAAAATAAAAATTGCAAAAATAAAAAGTCTTACGAAAACCGATGTTTTTACGCTTTTCGCCCTTTTCTACTAACCACTAACCCAACCACCTACCTTTAACCCAAGCCTAACCCTTCACCCAAAAGTCCTCTTGATATTTACAAAGGTTTATAGTTAAAAAGGAGGAGGATTGATTGCTTGGCAAGCCTATGGTAGGAGTAAGTTCCATGCCGCTCTCGAGTGATTCACTAAAATACATCTTCGGCCGAGTGTTGAGTGATCCCCCATGAGGTATGTGAACTTGTATATAAATGGAATTTTAAAAAGGCATGTTATGCCCTATTAAGTAATTTATCTTATGTAATGTTTTAAATAAATCATGACGAATAGGATTGTAAATAAATAAAAATAAAACTTGATAAAGAATCTTGGAAATCCCGACACTCTATGACAAGCCCAAAAACCTTCTCTTCTACCTATTCCATTTGGGAGTGTAAAGCCACATTATAAAGAGTTTTGCTTGAGGACAAACAAAGATTCAAGTGTGGGGGTATTTGATGTGCACAAAATGCAACATATAAATTACATCAATTGTGGCATAAAACTAACCCTTTTTTAGTACTAATGTTGGAAAAAGTGTGTTTTTGTCTTCCTTTTGTATTTTCAGGATTAAATGAGCTCAAATTAACAAAAGAAGCAAAAGGCAGCTAAATCTAACATAAATACAAGAAAAGGAACAAACGTGGCATGCCCGACCTCCCCGACAGCATCTTCCCAAGCAAAACAAGAGAACAGAAGGCTGAACACGCCCCGTGCTCAGTGAACACGGGGGCGTGCCCAAGTGCCAGCATAAAAGACAAAGCTATAGAAGCTTCTATCGCCCACCACAGGGCCGTGCTCAGCGGACACGGGGCCGTGGTCAACTATAAGATTCGCAGAATCCAGGCAAATCTTGATAGTACAGATATGCTTCTGCACACGGGGGCGTGCCCAGCGGACATGGGGGAGTGGTCAACTAATGCAGACAAACTGCAATTAATGAAGACAGAGAAGAGGATGGACACGGGGCCGTGCCCGTGCTACTGTTCAGGCTATAAATAGGGGTGCTTGGCTCATTTGCAAACCATCCCTGGCACACCACCTCTCTCACACTTCACCCACCACCCACTACCACCATAACACCATCATCCACCACCATCATCCATTGTCCATTGTCCATCATAGAGTGTGTGAGTCGTCTCGGGATCCAAGATTGATCGTAAGAGTTCTTGACAATCAAAGGCCATGTTTGCCTAAGTCTCTTACATCACTTGGTGAAGACAAGTGTCTAGTGTAATACTTTTTATTTTTAATCTTTTCGCACTTTTTACTTGGTTATGTATTAATGACTTTAATAACTAGTTTCTTATGTTGAAGGTGATTCTTCCTTATCGTTTGTCCGTGGTGTCTTGGCATTATTTTACTGTCTATATAAAATAAAAGATTTTCACCATTCATATCTCCACGGTCTATATGGAGGTATGTTGGCTACCTGGTCGGGGGTTAAGGGAACGGTTTGGTAAGAGTCTTGCCTTGTTCAGTGTATAGATCCTGCAAGGACCTGGGTCAAATTTAGTAGGACCTCCTTCAATACCCACCGGTATTGGATGGCGGGGGTCCAAACTCTTTGATCCCCTCATATGTAAGCTACTATTAATACTTTAACCCGGCTACTTAGGACTGTATCCCTGCTGACTCAGACTACTTAGCCGAGGGTAACGTCACCTTCAAAAGAGGGGCCTACCATAATATGCATTAATAACTTAATTAATTATCTTTCAATAATCCGACCCTTTAGGATTGTATCCTTGCTAGGGTTGTATACGAACCAAACGAACACAAACAGGGCTTTGTTCGTGTTTGTTTGTTAAGGTTTTTCACTCTAACGAACCGTTCATGAACACCTTAACGAACGGGTTTCTTAGTTTGTGTTCGTTTGTTAAGGAATTCAATTGTTCACGAACAGTTCATGAACACAAGTTCTTAACACAAACGAACATTTAATATGGAACTAAATAAAAACATTGTTAATATTAAACCTTAGACAAAGTACATCCACCACATGATAAGTCAAGTTATACTAATTTAGACATAATTATCCAAAATTACTTAGATATGAATACATGATAATCCTATTTTATAAGTTCATAATTATCCCAAAATTGTCTTGATTCTTGAATGACCAACTTCCCAATTCTTCATATCATCTTTAAATTTCCTGAGAATATTTAAAAACAAGTATTAATCGGATAAAGTTTTCCAGTAGTTCAATACGACCAACAACTCAAAAGATGCATGTTTTAAGTAACCAACATAACCAAATTGAAAAATATAAAGATCAAATGATAATGAGGATGGTAAAATGCAAGCAACTAGAATAATTTAGCGAGGACCATCACTTACCACCAAAAGAACAAGTAGGCTTCTTTTATAAACTTGTGAGGATCCTGTATACATGATATAAAAGACCCATGTGAGATCCATTCACTTTAATTCTAACACCAGCTTATAGAAACTACTTTAACATAAACAAAATTCTTAAAACCTTCAACTTTGTTTGATATTTTCCTTGTATTTTTTAGGCATAAAATGACCATAAAACCTAACCTCTTTATTATAGTAGTAGACCTTTTAGACACATGTAAAGTAGCATATTCGCAAACTAGTAACAACCAGAGAAAAATTGTAGGAATGGGAATAAATGAGATGAATACTTACAAACCAAAAACAATACTTATCAACTTCTCAGTCTTTACGGAAGCTCAACATATACAACGTCGTTATATTCCTAAAATTATCCAAGAATATAAGTTAGTCATGATAAGAAAACAAATATTAAAGTTGAAAACAAATAAAAATTACCTTCCTTTTCTTTTTTTGTAGCCCGTAATAATGACGATACCAATCAGCCCCACAAATGAGCATATCCACCATCTTAGTTCCTAAAGCAGAACGATGTGGATCGATAACCCTCCCACCAGCACTAAAAGCTGATTCTGAAGCAACGGTGGTTATTGGAATAGCTAGGATATCAGCAGCCATTTTAGATAGAATTTTATACCTAAGTTTGTTATCCTTCCACCACTGCAACGCATCAAAATGCACACCTGGCTCAGTAATGCATACTCCTTCTTCCAAATAAGTTGTTAATTCTGACTTTACACTTTCAACACAATCAACACTTCTTATATGTTGATTATATTTTGCACTATCGGACTTGATACTCTTTCCAAATCTAGAAGATGCAATGCTAGATGAACTAGTTCTACTCCCACTTGGACCGCTCCCAACATTTACACTTGTAGATGAACCGACATTAGGCTCTTTGGAAGCCTCAACATACTCTTTAAACAATTCTTGTAAATAGTATTTAACTGATTGTTTCTCTTGTTCGGCCTCACCCTCAAGATAAATAGATTTAAAAGAAAGATTAATTAGTTCCATTTTGTATCTAGGATCATGTAATTAATGAACATTACTAAATCAACAGACTTTCCGTTTCGAATATCACATTCACATTGGATAAAATTGTTATGGTTTTGAAAGATTCTTATACTACCCACATCCCAGTTAATTAATACTAGTATAATCAAACTAAAGTATAAAACTAAAAAGTCTAAATAGTTTAGCCAATCTATTAATTTACATATAACCAGTTTACATCAAACAGTCTACATTACTTTAGTCATCCAGGTCTGATGCTTTAAGCTTAGACCAAAAACAAGATATACACAACATTGATACAAACAAATAAACCAAAACCCCTTTGTTTTAAAGAATCAAACTATAAACCTATGAATAGATACAACAATCTAAATCCTATAATAAGAAATTAAGAATCAAACATTAAAATAAAACTAAAATAATCCAAGACTTGTAACAAACTTACGTGATTGAAATGAAGATTGAAGATGATCAACGAGAAGATGGTGCGAAATCGACTGAATCGATGATGGGGAAACCGTGGTATACTTGTAAGAAGCTACAAGCAGCGATTGAAGATTAAATGTAGAATCGGTGACCCGGAAGTTAGCTTGATTTAGAAACTTTAAGTGTGAAACACTATGATGGGAGCCAAATTAGGTATTGATGACTGGTCAAAATATTTAGGTGAAGAGTGAGACTGAAGAGTTAATATCTAGGGGAAATAAATATTAGGGGGGAAAGTTAGGAGGGAAAAATATTAGGGGGAAAAAGATTAGGAGGGAAATAAAGATTAGGAGGGAAAAAAGAGAGGGAAAAAAGTTTGGAGGGATTTTGATTAATGTTTAAGAGAATAAAAAAATTAAAAATTTGTAACTAATGAACATAAACAAACGAACACGAACGTATATAAACGAACGAACGAACGTAAACGAACGAACATATTACCGAACGTTCACGAACGCAATCGAACGAACGAGGCCTTTGTTCATGTTTGTTTGTTTAGTTAATCGAATGGAACTTTTTGTTCGTGTTCGTTTGTTTATTAACGAACGAACATAAACGAACTTCCCGCCGAACGGTTCACGAACTGTTCGCTGAACGTTTGGTTCGTTTACAGCCCTAATCCTTGCTGACTCAAACTACTGGGTTGAGGGTAACGTCACCTTCAAAAGAGGGGCCTACTACAATAACTAAGATAATCTCTTTAAAAATGCAAAAGTGCGGAAATAATCAAAGGTTACACTAAACACGAGTCGGAGCCAAGTGATTCATCTTGTCTATCTGTTTTTACTTTTATTTTATTTTTCAGCATTTTAGTTAGTTTTATTTTTCTAGTTTAAAAACCTTTTTCTAAACTTTTGATTTGATTAGACGTTGAGGATAAACCGGTACTAAAAGCTCTTGTGTCCTTGGACGACCTCGGTATCTTGCCAACACTATACTACGCTCAAGATGGGTGCACTTGCTCATATGTGTGTTTGGTGTTAGTAAAATATCGTGTTTTATAAATTTAAAACTTGGCTAAAAAGTGTTAAAAAGGGCTTAAAATATAAATTAAAAACTAATAACACTCACGCACATCAACACCTACAGAAATTCACAGCTTCATAGGTTTGGCTGGTTACTGCAGGCGTTTTATTGAAAACTTTTCAAGGATTGCTGCACCATTGACTTCGTTAACTCGCAAGAATATAAAGTTTGATTGGGGACCCAAACAACAAGAATCCTTTGAGATTCTTAAGAAGAAATTAAGCAATGCTCCTGTATTGACACTGCCAGAAGGGATAGAAGAATTTGTTGTTTATTGCGATGCATCGCACACAGGTATGGGTTGTGTGCTTATGCAGGGAGGCAAGGTTATTGCCTATGCTTCACGTCAATTGAAAGTGCACGAAAAGAATTACACCACCCATGATTTGGAGTTGGGTGCCGTTGTATTTGCACTAAAATTATGGAGGCATTATCTATATGGAACCAAGTGTGATCTTTTCAGATCACAAGAGCCTTCAACACTTGTTTAACCAGAAGGATCTTAATATGAGGCAGCGACGCTGGATGGAAACATTAAACGACTATGATTGTGAGATACGCTACCATCCTAGCAAGGCAAATGTGGTCGCTGATGCCTTGAGCCGGAAAGAAAGGATTAAACCTATCAGGATCAATGCCAAAAGCATTGAACTAAAGAATAGCTTGAATGAAAGAATGTTAGCTGCCCAAAAGGAAGCTACATTAGAAGCTAACTTTCCGAATGAGAAGTTAGGTGTAACTACTGATCAATTGTCATATGGCAAGGATGGAATCCTTAGATTGAATTGTCGAATCTGGGTTCCAATCCATGGAGGACTTAGAGATGTGATTCTCCAAGAAGCCCATAACTCTAAATATTCGGTACATCCGGGCAGTGATAAGATGTACCAGGATCTAAAGGCAAATTACTGGTGGATAGGTTTGAAGAAATCTATTGCCACTTATGTGGCTAAATGTCTGACGTGCGCACAGGTTAAAGCCGATCATCAAAAGCCGTCAGGTTTGCTACAACAACCTGAACTTCCCACTTGGAAGTGGAAAATGGTAACTATGGATTTTATCACTAAGTTACCAAAGACAAAATGTGGGAATGATACGATATGGGTTATAGTCGACAGATTGACCAAGTCAGCTCACTTCTTACCTATTAAGAAACGCACAGCTCCGATAAGCTAGCTCAGCTATATGTGGATGAGATAGTATCTCTCCACGGTGTGCCAGTATCTATTATCTTTGATAGGGATACTAGATTCACATCTCATTTTTGGAAAAGCTTTCATCAATCTTTAGGCACTCGTTTGAATTTCAGTACTGCTTATCATCCTCAGACGGATGCCCAAAGCGAGCGTACGATTCAAGTGCTTGAGGATATGCTCAGGGCTTGTGTTATTGACTTGGGAGGAAGTTGGGATGAACATCTTCCTTTGATTGAATTTTCATACAATAATAGTTATCATTCAAGTATCCAAGCCGCGCCTTTTGAGGCCTTGTATGGAAGAAAGTGCAGAACGCCTGTATGTTGGGCAGAAGTTGGAGAAACCCAACTATCAGGACCTGATATAGTCCTAGAAATGACGAACAAGATTTTTCAGATCCGTGATCGTCTGAAAGATGCCAGGGATAGGCAGAAAATCTATGCAGATATGAGGCGAAAACCTCTAAAATTTGAAGTTGGTGATAAAGTTCAACTCGAGGTATCACCCTGGAAAGGGGTGATGCATTTTGGAAAAAAGGGCAAGCTGAGCCCAAGGTACATAGGACCATTCGAGATCATCGAATGTGTCAGAAGTGTGGCATATAAGCTAAATCTACCTGAGGAGCTTAGTGGAATTCATAATGTATTCCACATTTGCAACTTAAAGAAATGTCTAGCCGATGAGTCGCTAGCAATGTCTCATAAGGACGTGCAAATTGATGAAAGCTTAAAGTTTATTGAAAAACCTTTGTCGATTGAGGATCGATAGGTTAAGAAGCTTCAAAGAAAGAATGTGCCGATTGTTAAAGTGAAATGGGATGCCCGTAAAGGCCCAAAATATACGTGGGAGGTTGAATCCACGATGAAACAAAAATACTCCCATTTATTTCAGTAAATCTCGAGGTCGAGATTTCTTTTAAGGGGGTGAGGATGTAACACCTCGCAAAATCAAGTCCAATACAGTGGTGACACGTGTCATGAACCCTGATCATGTTAAAAAGATAACTTGAGGGACTAAAGTTATCAAACAGTGAAAAGATGTAAATAGAAGGACCAAAAGCGTCAACATGCCAAGCTTGTGCCTCTGAATGACCTCATATGATGTTCGTATTCGTGATTGAATAAATTGTCGGACTCAAGAAGCCGTTTGTGGTTAAAAATCAAAAGTTACAAAACACAGGGGTTAAAAGTGTCAACATGTTAATTCCAACCTCTGAGTGACCTTTTAACGTTCTCGAAGCTTTGTAATATATTATTATACCCTCATGTATATCAAATAATGATTTATTAAAGTTTCGGTTCAATCTTGTGATGTATATTGAAATTTCCAAGAAAAGGGTCAAAAGTGTAAATATGGCAATTCTTCATCCGGGAACCTTTTTCAATATATCCAAAACTTATGAATGCATGTTTCCACTCCCAAGAACATCTCAGACCTGATTATGTGGACCCCTCATGCTAGATATAACAGTTATTCGAGTTCAGAAAGTACAGGGACTGATCTTGCAACAAAACAAAACAATTTTGAAAACATGCTCCCCCGCGTGTCGCGTAGGGTTTCCCTGCGCTTGGCGCGACATGCGAGCGGGACCTGTTTCCAGCCAAAACTGGCAGCTGCCAGCATGCAACCTGCAATCTTGTGAAGATCTTCTGCACTCTGAATCGAAACCAGCTGCATGTTGATGGTTTCAAAAAACCATTTGGACACTTGTGAGCATCATAAAACATCTGGGACACTTGTAATCATCTTGATTCACTCAATTCCCCTATATAAAGGCCCTCATTTCTCACTTGTTCTTGCATACTTCAAAAATCAGAATTTCAAACTCTCTAGCTGAGTTCTCTGGAGCATCCTAAGCATTAAGGAAGCTATAATAGTTCAAATCTTCTTGCTAAGGACCTTTGTAAGTGTTCTTAGCTTCTGTAGTTAAGCTTTTATTAGTTTAATGACCGAAAGTCAAAGATATCGTAATTACGCTTTGACTTTGTGATTAATCACTAACGGTCCATCCATTATTCGAATTGAAAGTGGCTATGTGGTGGTAATTATGTATGTATTAAACCCTTAAAAGGGCACCTCCTAATTATCACATTTACTTGGTCAATTGTCGGGTCAAACTACTTAACATAAAAGTCAAACGAGTCAGTTTTTACAAAATAAATCATAACTGATAATGTAGAAGCTATAAAATACATTTTATCACTTAAATAACTTGGTAAATAATATAAGAACATGTTTAGGCATGTTCAACCCGACAATTCTAAGTTTAGGCTCGGTTCGCAACCGAAAGTCGTAAAAGTAGACTTTTGCTTTGACTTTCAGTTCTGACCCGAATTAGCTTAGTTTAGTTATGCCTTAGGATTCCTTTGTGACCATATTATATGTTAGTATAACTCTTTGAAGTTATACTACATGGTCCCTTAGAAATCAGAGATTATTTGCATGTTCCGTTATTTGCTTAAAATTGACCATCATGCCCTTTTGTTATAAAAACGAGATTTTTGAAAATGTGAAAGGACAAAAAGCTTTATTAATGATATATAAGTATGTCACAAAAATTTGACATCAGATTCTGGTCTTAAGCTAAAGTTATGCAAGATATCGTAAAACAGAACCTTTTGTAAATTAAATTGCATTTTTAGCATAAATCATATTTAAACCCAATTTTTGGCAACAAACTCATTACCTACTATTTTAATATAATTTTTAGGGAATTCTAGAATTTTTGGTCAAATTTTATACTGACCATAACATAGAGTTCTTGCATGGACTCGGTAATTGACGATAATGCCCTTTTCACTAATAAAATGAGTTTTACACATTATTTACATGTCAAACCTTTTTCTACTGAATTTATATATTAAATAAAATATTTTAAACAGTTAAGGCTGATTAAAATCTCAGATTTCCTTAAACATCTCAAGTATCGTCAGATATCGACTTCTATGCGAATTAGGCGCATAATATGGTTTAAAACCATATTTAGCACCTAAGATTTGTTACCTACTGATTTTAAAAACAAATTTTTATACTTTAACTGTAAGTATAAGTCTTGAACTCAGACTTCCAAATTTTACCTTAAAAGCATAAGTGAAATGACCAAAATGCTCCTACGGTGCATAGTTTGGCCATAAATGATTAAATACACATATGTATGATATCTTACTGATGTAACTTAATAAAATAAATATTTTTACTAAATGTTTTAGACCAGATCCACAGCTTGCTATTAAATCTCTTTTATAAACTTTAAAATGACCAAAATACCCTTTCGGGACTTAAATTGGTCTTAAATTCATTTGGGGCATAATTGTTGATATCCTACTGATATCACAACATATTTTAAGCATAATAACTATTGGAACTTGTATATGACTCATCCGGTTACCCGTTATGCATATACGCGTTCGGTACGGTTTATGTAACTAGTTTGCATGAATTAGCAGAAACGGGTCAAACCTTATCATTTTTACTTCAAAATCCAGAATGTATTTAGCTTACCCATTATATACAAGTCTTCATACTTGTCGGGTCTAAATCACATCTCAATCCGATCACCGCTTAATCTTGCGTTTCGTACCGTAAACTTTCCTTTAAAACTAACCGGTCAAAGTTACAACTTAAATAAGACCCGTTAGGAATCTAATAGGTTATCAAAACCTTCATTCCAGATTAGGAGCCCAGTAAAAGCTCCCTGCACTTGCTGATTAGAATATACGACTGAGTATAATTTACATTTTAGCTCAGGTAAATACCTTTAACTTATTTTCCCTTATACGGGCTTGGGATACGGTAAATTATTACCGCTTGGTCGGATATTGAATATTTAATCGATTAAGTGGTTAAGTCATTGAGATAACCCGTTTTAATCTGTTTTGTTTGATTTAAGCATTCGGGGGTTAATGACCGTGTCCTGAATATCCTTGGCTCATTCATTTGAAATGGCCACGACTTAAGCACGGGGTGTAGGCATACACCTGACAGTTGCGTATGCAAAATGGTATCTCACTCGTGAGGATAACTTCTTGTGAGCTTATACTAGTGGTGTGTCTATTAATCTTGTCTCGGCTTCTATCCCGGGCCCTGAACGTACGACAAACATGTGAATCTGCATACAAGATTATTTAAAATAGTTGTCCCAAGTTATAAAAGAATATTTGTGCTTTGTGCATTTAAATCAATTTTCATAAATGTTTTCAAAAGAGTCAGTTAATTGTATTTACCAGTGTAAACTGACGTATTTTTCAAAAAGATTAAGTGCATGTACTACACGAAATCGGCTGGAAGCTCCTGAGTATTAGTTAAAGAGTCTTGCAAGCTCTTAATACTTTAAGTCTGTCGAACAATATTTATTTTCTGTTTTAGATCCGCCTGTGGATCCATTAACGACCGTTTGTATAATATTTTATTATACTTTTCAATTCGGTTTGTATTATTATTTTTAGTCTTCCGCTGTGCATTAAACTGTGATTAATTGTCTATGATGATATCAACTACGTCACGATACTCCCCACCGGGCCCACCGGTAATACGTGGAAATATCGGGGTGTGACAATAATGAATTATATAAAAGTTATTTTAGTTTAAAAAACTTTGGTGGAATTTGTATTTAATTGAAAATGGTCAAATGACTAGCAATTTTGCGAAATTACCCCGAACTTGTTAGTATTAATTTTTAATTATAAGGGTTTTATTTATAATCAACCCCAACCCTTGATTTAAACTATGAATGGTTCAGATATGTTCTTACGGTTTTTACAGTTAGAACTGTTTGTATAGAATCTCAACCCAGGTACTGGATGCCCTTCATAAGAGTAGGAGTATTGTACTGTATATTACATGGCATTAGTTGTTGTTGTTATTATTATTATTATTATTATTATTATTATCTAATTATGTTTATTAACTTAAGAAAGTCTAAATATGCAATTCTCCTATATATTAAAAAACTAATGTTTTGAACAGTGTTCAAGTTATAACTAGTAAAAAGCCCCGCGCTTCGCAGCGGGTTAAAACCGTATTATCAATGCATCTTGGTGTTGCATCAAATTAATTGTAGTCAAAATATACAGAACATCTTGAAGCATGATTGAAACAACAAAGTGACAAAAATCATCTTTATATTACGGATACATTGTAAAATCCAAGCAAAGAATGATAAGATGTGGTTAAATATGTACTTTTAGAGAAGGAAGCAATGGAACCATTGAAGTGCCATGAAACATCACACTCCAAAGCTGCACCCTATCATTTTTGATGGCCAACCCATGTACTCCTTCCAAACATCCATAAGATATATCCACAAAAACCAACCAAACATATTTGTGAAAGCAATATGTTACTATTAAATTAGTAGATCAAGATTCGGAATCAAAATTTGCCTTTGATCAATCATCAATCTAAAGAAATTCCACTTTAGTAGGAGTTATTCTAGCTATACTTGTAAATTACCATACTTGATACCAAATGAAAAATCAAAGTCCTCCAACGAAGGTGAAGGGCGATATTCAACTACTCAACGTTCATGGAGCTTCTGGTCCTACACAGCAGCGGTTAAACAAAAGAAATATAATGGAGTTATAAAAGAAATATATAGTGGGACGAAACAACAGATTTGTTTTGTTGTTATCCATTCCAAACTTCCAATCTCCCTCAACCTAAAAAAACTTAAGTTACCATACAAATTAACCATCACAGTTTCTCAAGAGATGTGAAGGATGTCATAAACCTCAGCTTACTGTCTTACTCTAATTTGCAAAATAGAATATGACACTACCTACACAATATCAAATTGGCTAAGCCACGGAAGCAGTTTAGGTAGATACAAATTTAATAAACACCAAAACAATTTAAAAAAAATCCTAAAAGCACAAAAACGAGCCCTAAATTGATTAATCACACCTGTTGGAGCCCTAATCACAGACGCAAGAGCACAAATCGAACAACCATGAACGTTGAGTAGTTGAATA
The DNA here is from genome assembly GCA_030545235.1 of Helianthus tuberosus. Taxonomy (NCBI): domain Eukaryota; kingdom Viridiplantae; phylum Streptophyta; class Magnoliopsida; order Asterales; family Asteraceae; genus Helianthus; species Helianthus tuberosus. The sequence goes on from CM060432.1 coordinate 143,396,141, forward strand.
TCGCCCTTCACATTCGTTGGAGGCCTAATCGGAGTTGTAGTCAACGGTCGAAGGAAGATGTTTAATCTCAGGCGAAAGAAGCTAATCGTGAACGGTTGAAGTCGGCGGCTGAAATCGTCCTTCATCTTCGTTGGAAGTCTAATCTCATTATCTCAGACGGAATCGCTAGGCTGTGGTGGTAGTTTAAAAGTGAAGAAGACAAGGGTTGAAACAGGTGAACGAAATTCCTAAGAAATGGCAGAACTGTAGTTATCATTCTATTTTTGTCCATTCAATATACTGTTCCTAAGGAACTTCATCAATTGTTATTATATATAATAATGAATATAGTTTTTTTAATAATTTTTATTATCTTCTTTTCTTTTTAAGTTAGATAAGCTTGTGTCAACCGGTATTGGTATCGAAAATACCAGTACGGTTATCGGTACATGAAGGTAAAAACCGACACCGGCCTAGTACAGAAAACACCAAAAGTCGGTTTTGAATTGATTTTGAAAATCTTTTAGTTCGAGAAATTCGGTACTGCAACCCGGTACCATTTGCTCATCCCTGATCACGGGTGTCGTACGAACAACAACGGTATCGTGCTACTTTTTTTGTTGATTTTCTTCAACTTTTAATGATTTCTTTTTTTAGTTTTAGGGGTAGGGATGAGCTCGGTGCCAACCAATACCGAATCGGTACTGGTACCGAAAATACCAGTTACGGTACCGGTATATGAAGGTAAAAAACGGTAGCGAACCGGAACCGGGAACACCAAAAGTCGTATCGAATTGGTACTTAAGATCTTTCGGTTCGGAAAATTCGGTACCGGTTCCCAATATCATTTGCTCATCTCTGACTACAGGTTTCATACGAACAACATTATTACCATACAACTTTTTTGGTTGATTTTCTTTTGATTATCTTTTAGTGTTTTCTTTCTATATTTCCTTTTTATTCAGCGGTTTCCGTACGCAACGCGGCGATATTAAAAAACTAGTTATATTTATTTTTTGTCTACATTTTGATATCAATTTATTGAAAATAGAGTGTTCACAAATTAAATATTTTTTTGATATCATAACTATACCGAGTATTAGTACGCTATTGAAAAAAAGAACCGATGTTGATCGGACAATATAAATATTGGTAAAATACTTATTGTTATTGTTTTCAATCGATGTAACACACGTGTTGATATTCTTTTGGGTATGTCGTGATTTTTTTATTACATGAAACAACTTTTTGTGATATATACATTCTTCCCATTTCATCGAATAATATTAGCAATGATAAAAATTAATGGTTCTGATGATATCAACACTAGTACTAATTTTGTTCACAACACCAAACACAAAAGGATATCGACGCATGCATGTTTTACGTCAATCAACAACAAAACAACAACAAAGCAACTGTGCCCATCAAATTCCACAAATATATAACAAAACTATTGATACGTTTTTGGGGAGAGTGAAATGTAGGCATACCTTACCTCTATCCATGAGAATAAAGAGGCTGCTTCTAGAGTGACTCTCGAGTCCAACCCAAAAAACACAAAAGTAAACATAACCAAGAATATAAAAGTTAAAACAGATATAACATCTTAAAATAACATATATTCTTAGTTCTTAACTTTAATACTACGTCTTCATAAAGTCATATCCTTGTTAAAGAGGTGATCTCTAGTAAATTATGTCTAATCTGCTCATCCCAAGTCACTTTGGGCTTACCTCCACTATTCTTCCACTCTACAGTGAGAGTTTCTACTGCTCTAATTTGTGTCGTCGTCTGCCTTCTCTTCAGATGCCCAAACCATCTCAACATTTTGTCCATTAATTATCTTATCTGATATAACAACCACTCCTAACATTTCTCTAGAAACCCGATATCTTAAGTGGCCTAGCCTTGTGTGCCCACATATCTACATCAACATTGTAGGTCCCTCGGAGGTTGAGGTTAAACCTATTCCTTGTTATGTCTAACACACTAGCAAGTGCGGAATCCAAGCTAGCATGCAAACCGAGATAGAACAAGCACAAACACAACACACAAACTTCAACGATTAACACCACTTGTATTAATACGTATGAAAGGTCTGTTACAGCACAAGGTTTACAAATGTATTCTGTAAACTCTCTCTAACTCTCGTGTATGTGTGTTCTCTCTATTTTCTGCACACCTCTTGGTGAAGTGAACACATAACATGGGTATTTATACCCAACACAGCTCGTCTGGTCGAAGGATCAGACAGACTGATCGTAAGATCATCTGTCGACCAGAAACCCATCGAAGGATCACATATACCTCGAAGGATGTTATCCTTCGAGATTCATCCATCGAAGGTTATCTTTCGAGCTCATCGAAGGATCTAAACAATCCTTCGATGACACATCCTTCGACACAGACATGTTACAAACAAACTGTTGACTGTTTTGCCAAGTCAAACCAGGAGGATGGTTGACTTGGTCAAACTTACATGACTAACAAAGACATCGTTTGGAATCATGACAAAATACAGACAAAGTACAGACACAAGTGCACCAACAAACTCCCCCTTGGCTGTAGCTTTGTCTCGATCTTTGTCTCGATCTTAATTCTTGTAGGTCCCTTGTGTCTTCAAGTCTTTGACGTCTTTTCAAGTCTTCAATGTCGGAGGATCTTTAAAGTCTTCATGTCTTGAAAGCAGAAAGTGTACCAACAAACTCCCCGTTTCATGTAGGAAGTGTGTTGACAAACTCCCCCTTAACATAAGCTCCCCTTTGAGTTATGCTCGTGAAATACTTGTTCTTTATGAATTGAGATCCTTGTGGTGTTGATGATGGTCAGCGGCAACTCGATCATCTTCATCATTTGAGTGCCTTCACGTCGTGTCTTCATTCCGAAGCTTGTCATCGACCATGTTCTCCTTGCCTTTAGAATCTGCACATGCAAGAAATCTAAACGCGTAATGAGAACAACTGCCTGGAATATCATAAGCAAACGACACACATGTGACCATTGTTCAATCAATCACCGTCCGACAGTTTGAAAGTTTAACAAATTTATCAATTTTAAGTTTTAACTTTCAAAAACTTTGCAAATTCTGACCGTTTATGAAGTTTCAGTCGTTTTGGTTTTCGTTCAGGTTTCAGGTAACGAAGACTCGAGATCCAACATCGTACGATCGAAAATAAAATCGAAATAAAATCTTTTTGGCTTTTATAAAGTTTACATTAAAACACACCTAAAATCTTTTTGGACTTTTTGAATATTTCAAATGTAAAGACTGAAAGCAGTAAATAAATATATACAAAGATGCAGAAATTTAAAGCAATAAATAAATATTTACAGACATTCTTTTTGCGAGTTTCGAGGGTAAGAGAATCATATCAGTGTACGGTCATGCCAAAACGCTCTTGTTGTTCAGTTAATTAACATTAAGATAAGCATCCTATAACAATTATCGGTATTGTTGTCCACATAAGCTCAACTTATCAGATGTAATCATGGCGAGGGGATACGTTAAGGTATGATTTATACTTACCGACCGGTGTTCATCCACATCACGACACATTCCCGTATCAAGGTATGCACGAGGGTTCATCTTACCGGTGAGTATACCGATTATCATCTGTTTGACCGTATATGATGTGAGATTCTCACTTATTTTGATTTGAAAACAAGCCCTTTGTGATATAATCACTTATTGATGAGGAACTTGATTTTCATATGAATGAGGGCACAGGAGCAAGTCCGTGAACAGGTCAGTACTTTCGTACAGCAGAGAGACGAACTTGACTCCCGGATAAATGTGATATATTATCACTTATTTGTTTGGACATGTGATTGTTGATCACTTATTGAGGTCGTATGCAGTATGTACACGTATGTATGGTATCATGGAAGATCTAGACTTGCGTCCCCGTTATTTTTCGGTAAAAGATACAACCATGATACCCAGATGATAAGCAGCATAAAGACCGAATATTTCAGAACCTCGGCAATCTCTCAAACGAAATTTTGGTACTAAGACCATATGCCAATGAATGGTTCCCACCTGGTCTTCAGTCGATTTAAGTTTATATCACCCTGCACACTTTAAAATGATTGTGAGCCTACCGATACATCTTATATAGAGCTGCTTATCATTTTTCATTTTGTATTTCAGTTTAAAGAGGTTTGGACAGACCACTGATGTACTATCATTTTCTCTTTTGCTCGCCAGGAAACTCATTTTTGCTTTTCTATTGTTTTTGTGTTTTGAAATTTTTCGATGTTTTTGGATTTTTCAAATTTTGGATTTACTCCCCCTAAAATCAATAAACTAAGATAAATTTAAAACACAAAGGTATTTACAAAAATGATTTTCCGATGTTGGTTTTACTCTTGCTTGACCTTAATGCCGTTTACCAATAATAAATAATCAAATCTTGATTTGTCAAATGCTTTGGTAAAAAGGTCGGCACGTTGGTCATCGGTGTGGACGTAAGCAACATCGATTAGCCTTTTCTCAAAGCAATCACGTATGAAGTGATACTTAATTTCGATGTGCTTAGTCTTTGAATGCTGCACAGGATTTTTAGTGATCTGTAATGCAGCAGAATTATCAACGTAAATAGGAGTAGTTAGGAATTCAAAACCGTAGTCACGCATTTGTTGTTGGATCCATAGGACTTGGGAGCAACAACTTGAGGCAGCAATGTATTCAGCTTCGCATGTTGATGTAGCGACGCACGTCTGCTTCTTGCACTGCCATGTGACTAGGCGATTTCCCAAAAACTGACATCCAGCCGTTGTGGATTTGCCGTCGATTTTGCATCCGCCAAAATCAGAATCACTGAATGCGATCAAGTCAAAGTTATTATCCCTAGGGTACCATAGACCGGTGTCAGGGTAACCCTTCAAATAACGAAAAATCCTTTTGACAGCTGCAAGATGTGAGGCCTTCGGGTTGACTTGATATCTGGCAAGCAGGCACGTTGGGTACATTATATCTGGTCTTGATGCTGTGAGGTACATAAGAGATCCGATCATCGCGCGGTAATATGAGGGGCTAGTAGCTTCACCCTTCAAGTCTGGAGTAATTCCATGATTTTGTGGCAATGGGGTACCGATGGGCGTTACATCAGACATCTGGAACCGGCTCAAGATGTCACCAACATATTTAGTGTGACAACTCGAAATTTAGAACCTTTCGTTGTACGTTTGAACACTAAGTGACTAGCTAATTTGATGATTCGATGAATGATATGTGCGAACTTATATGATTATATGTTATGCTATGTGTGTGCTTGTGTGTATGTAGGCGAGTATGTATATGAACCGAAACGACACGAACCCGGCTCGAGACCATGTGGTCTCGAGTGAACGATGACCTATGGACCGGTTGGGCCGCACCTCATGTAACCCACACGAAACCTACTAGGACTAGTATATATATCATACTCCTAGCAAACTAGTCCATTCTTTGGACAACCCACTCATACTCTCCAACACACACACTCTCCACTCTCTCACACTAAAACCCTAAACACTAAACATCACCTCTCCTCCTCCTTCTCGGATCAAACCGGTGACCACAAGGAGACCCGGCTAAGCTCATCAACATCACTCGAACACTCATCTTCCTTACCAACTCGGCACCATCTCAAACCGGTTAGTGTTTATGATACTTGTTGGATAGTGATTCTTGTTATGTATTTCGGATGTTGATGATGATAATGTGTTTGCTTGCTAAAGATTCATGTATGATTAAGTGTTTGTTTGATTGATGAGCTCTTGTTTGAGTAAATGATACATGTTTAGTTACAACCTTTGTTATGAACATGACCTCTTTAATAAAGGTATAGATTTTTGTATGATAAAAGAATAATGATGATCATCCGATTTTTATGTATGAGACTATGGAACAAATGTTTTGTTACAAGATAAGCTTGTTGTCTAGTTTAGGATTTATGATGCTTGTCCGAAAATGCAAGAACTTATGAACATATGTTGAATGAAGATATGAATGTCCGAATATGTGTTGAATGTGTTTTGAATATGATATGAACATGACTTGAATATGTGAAGAACTGGATGAATGTCATATGAACATGATGTGAATATTTGAAATGTATGTGTTTGATCCATTTCTGGTTAAGGTTAGACAAACAAACATGTTTAAGTGGATAGTACAAACCATTTTCTGAAATCAAATTCTCATTGGATAGTACACTGTTCCGGATCAGCAGTTGTCCAACCAAAACCATCAGTTGCGACTCGAAACCACTGCTTGATGAGTCGAAATCCCCGGTTGCGACATCAGTTGCGAGTCGCAAACACCTAGTTGCGACTCGAAACCACAAGTGATCAGCACATAAACCGTTTGACTCGAAACCCCGGTTGCGAGTCCAGTTGCGACTCGTAACCAAAACAGCATGAACCGAGACCGTAGTTGCGACTCAGGTTGCGAGTCGCAAACGCCTAGTTGCGACTCGAGACTATACACGGATACTCACTGTTTGGGCTTGCACCTCATTTCGGACTTAATTGTCTGGGCCGAACTCTTGGGCCTAATGCACAGACCTTATATGAACGTGAATAGTGTTGAACTGCCATGATAAAACGTGTATGCCATGAACGATACTCGAATGCATTATGCTAGGAACATACGTGTACTGATTGAATACGAACCTGATTGGTATGATACAACTGTGATAGGACGTGAGTAGCCACAACACTGCTTGTTTGACTTTTCTGTGTTTCTACCGAGCAAACCAAGGTGAGTTCACACCCTCTACAAAGCATGGGATTCCCAGGGGTCGGGAATTGGGGTTAAGGAACTGGGTTCCTCGTCCTCCTTGGGTAGGACAGCAAAGGTTCAGGAATGTAATTCCTCGTCCTCACGGACAGATAACTCGTACTAGACCAAAACTCTATCACGAAGTCCCTCATTTTTATATCGACTTAATCGCCGGGCCAATGGCGAGCGGGTCATTAGTTAGATAGCGCTATTTAGGTCTGACAAACCTCACACCGTGCCGCAGAGGACGGGCGTGAACTAATGGATCTGGGGCACGTCAATGATGATAGACATTGACAGTTTCAGGGCACATAAACATGACTACAGTCAGCAGTCGATATGGTAACGAGTCTAGTGTATACATGGGGTAGCCCCCACGGCCGAAATGCCAGATAACTAACACGGGGTAGCCCCCACGGCTGGATAGCCAGAGTAACCGGGAATAAACATGTCACGTTTTTAACTATGGGGTAACCCCCACGGCAGGATGCCAGCTAAAGGAAACTGTTTTCGAAACAACTTAAAACGAACACCCAACCGTGAACTCACTCAACTTGTTGTTGACTCGTTACTACATGCTTTGCAGGTCCTTAGGTTTCTTAGCTGGAGCGTGCATGGAGGAGGATCGTTGTGGGACATGGATGGCTGTGTGCCATGTTAAACTTTGAAACAATTAAACTTATGTTTTGATTTAAGACTTATGCTTCCGCTTGCAACTTAACTATGTTTTGTTTGAACACCAATTGTATTGGTTGGATTTTTATAACTACTTATATGCTTGTTCAATATGATTGGTGGCTGGATCCTGGTCAGTCACGCCTCCAAGCGGTAGTACTCCGCAGGTGGATTTTTGGGGGTGTGACAGATTGGTATCAGAGCCATTGGTTATAGAGAACTTGGTTTTAATAAAGGGGAAAACGTTTTTGTTAAAACCAGACTATAACCTGTACAGTGCTCAACGGTCCACAACGACGCTCCACTCCGCATGCAAGGCTCGACATTCTAGGTGATATGATCTGTGTGTATATTGCCTACTTGTTAGTTACATAGTACATTGCTTATGGTATGCTTGGCTAGTATAACTACTGTTGCTTGAACACGTGCGTGGTTGCTCTACTTTATCGTCGTACTTTCGCGAACCCCTCTCACTCACGTTCTTCTTGATATGAAGATCATGTCTGGACGCGTTAACATGACACAAGCCCAGTTGACGGCTCTGATCAACGAACGAGTTGCCGCAGCACTAGCAGCTGCACACGCAGGAAGTATATCCTGCAGTCCGAACTCATTCTAGGATCTTTAGGATCCTACTCTCGTGAACCAACCTTTGTGTTAAACTCTGTCTTTTCTTTCACCTACGATAGGTCAGCATGTTCAACCACCCGTGTGCACTTTTAAGACCTTCATGGACTGCCGACCAACTACTTTTAGCGGCACTGAAGGAGCAGTAGGTCTCCTACACTGGTTTGAGAAGCTAGAATCTGTGTTCGAAATGTGTGAATGCCCTGAGGCGCGCAGGGTGAAGTACGCTACTGGTACTCTCGAGGGTTTAGCCCTCACGTGGTGGAACGCTCAAGTTCAGATGCTAGGGTTGGTTGCTGCCAACGCCACCCCATGGGAAACTTTTAAGGAGATGATCAAGGAGGAATACTGCAGTCGTGATGAGATTCACAAACTGGAAGTGGAGTTCTTCAACCTCAAGATGACGGGGTCGGAAATTGAAGCTTATGTGAAAAGGTCGAACGAACTGGCAATTCTGTGCCCTACTATGGTGGATCCTCCCATCAAACGCATCGAACTATTTCTTCATGGCTTAGTGCCAGAAATCCAAAGTCATGTGACTTCAGCGAACCTCGCTACCTACCAGCAAACTGTTCAGTTGGCTCACCGTCTCACGGATCAGGCGGTGGAGCAGAACAAGTTACCAAAACGCATAGGTGCTGCAACTACTTCCGGTACCTCAAGCGACAACAAACGGAAATGGGATGGAACTTCGAGTAAGGGTTCGGCTTCTGTTCAGTCCCAGTCTCAGCAGAGGAAGACTGAGGACTACAAGAGCCCTAATCAGCAATCGTCTGGTGGCGGATACAAAGGAAATCACCCCAAATGCAATCGCTGCAGCCTGCACCACAGCGGACCATGCACCAGGGGCAACTGTCATCGGTGCAACAAGCCTGGTCACGCTGCAAAGGATTGTAGGAGCTTATACCCCGCCAACCAGAATCGTCAGCAAGCTCAACAGAACCAGCGCCAGCAACAGCAACAGGGTGATAACAAAGGGTGCTTTCAGTGTGGAGCTGAGGGCCACTTCAAGAGAGATTGTCCTCAACTGAACAGGAACCAGAACAACAACAACAACAATAACAATAATCAGGGGAATGGTAACAATGGGAACAACAACAACAATGGCGCCAGGGGGGCGGATGTTTGTGATCGGCCAAGGTGAAGCAAGGAACGACCCCAATGTTGTGGCGGGTAAGTTCCTTCTCGACGACTTTTATGTTTCAGTTTTATTTGATTCGGGTGCCGATACTAGCTACGTGTCACTAGAAGTTAGTCGAATGCTTAAGCGTATTCCAACACCCTTGAACATCAAGCACACTGTAGAGCTAGCAAATGGTAAGAGTTTAGAAGCCACACACGTAGTCAAGGGTTGTAAACTTATTCTCGCTGACCAGACCTTCTCTATCGACCTCATCCCTATTGTCTTGGGTAGTTTCGACGTTGTCATTGGGATGGATTGGTTATCCCAACACCGAGCAGAGATTCTTTGCAACGAGAAGGTTGTCCGTATTCCAGGTTCCGGTGGTGAACCTCTCATGATTCATGGCGACAAGAGGAGTGCTGTCGAGAACGTCATTTCTCTCCTTAAGGCCCAAAAGTGCTTGCGAAAGGGGCACACTGCTATTTTGGCTCTCGTTACTGACACCTCAGAGAAAGAGAAGGAGATAAAAGATTTCCCAGTTGTACGCGATTATCCAGAGGTATTTCCTGAGGAATTACCTGGTCTTCCGCCTCATCGCCAAGTCGAGTTTCAGATTGAACTAGCTCCTGGAGCTGCGCCCATAGCCCGTGCACCTTATCGTTTGGCTCCATCAGAGTTGAAAGAACTCTCCACGCAACTACAAGAACTCTTGGATAAGGGTTTTATTCGTCCAAGCTCATCGCCCTGGGGAGCTCCAGTGCTATTTGTGAAGAAGAAGGACGGTACTTTCAGAATGTGCATCGACTACCGGGAACTCAACAAGGTGACGGTGAAGAATCGTTATCCTCTACCGCGTATCGACGACTTGTTCGACCAGCTGCAAGGATCGAGCTACTATTCGAAGATCGATTTGAGATCGGGTTATCACCAGCTGAGAGTCCGGGAAGAGGACGTCTCCAAAACAGCTTTCGGAACGCGATACGGGCACTATGAGTTTTTGGTCATGCCTTTCGGGATGACAAACGCACCTGCAGTTTTCATGGACTTGATGAACCGAGTGTGCAAGCCTTACCTGGACAAGTTCGTTATAGTCTTCATTGACGACATCCTGATCTATTCCAAGAGTCGGGAGGAACACGAGCAGCATCTGCGACTTATTCTGGAACTCCTTCGAACAGAACAGCTTTACGCAAAGTTCTCGAAATGCGACTTCTGGCTTCGAGAAGTCCATTTCCTAGGCCACGTGGTGAACAAGGATGGGATTCATGTTGATCCATCCAAGATAGACTCGATTAAGAACTGGCCTGCACCTCGTACACCAAAGGAAATTCGCCAATTCTTGGGTTTGGCGGGATACTACCGGAGATTCATAAAGGATTTTTCTAAGATTGCACAGCCTCTCACCTCACTAACGCAGAAGGGCGTTGTTTATCGCTGGGGAAACGCACAGGAGTTGGCATTTCAGCACCTAAAGGATAGACTTTGTAGCGCACCTATCCTTTCCTTGCCGGAAGGCACAGACGACTTTGTGGTATATTGAGACGCATCAATTCAAGGTCTTGGTTGCGTATTGATGCAACGAGATAAAGTTATAGCTTACGCCTCACGCCAACTCAAGGTTCATGAAAAGAACTACACTACGCACGATTTAGAGCTGGGAGCTGTTGTTTTTGCACTTAAGTTATGGCGGCATTACCTGTATGGCACCAAGTGCGCGATCTACACTGACCACAGGAGCCTCGAGCACATCTTCAAACAGAAAGAACTGAATATGCGACAACGACGATGGGTCGAGCTACTGAATGACTACGAGTGCTCAATCAGGTATCACCCGGGCAAGGCCAATGTTGTGGCCGACGCCCTCAGTCGGAAGGACACTGCGCCTAAGCGCGTGCGAGCTTTACAACTCACGATCCATTCTAGTCTGCCTTCCCAGATACGAGCTGCTCAGATAGAAGCACTGAAACCAGAAAACGTCAGGGCCGAAGCCCTACGCGGATCGAGGCAACGATTAGAACAGAAGGAAGACAGTGCTTACTACGTAACGGGACGCGTTTGGGTCCCACTCTATGGCAACCTACGGGAGCTTGTGATGGACGAAGCCCACAAGTCTCGTTACTCGGTACATCCTGGATCGGATAAAATGTACCACGACATCAAAACTACGTACTGGTGGCCTAGCATGAAGGCCCACATAGCGACCTACGTCAGCAAGTGCTTGACTTGTGCGAGAGTCAAGTCTGAATACCAGAAACCATCAGGCCTGCTCCAACAACCAGAGATACCTCAATGGAAATGGGAGCAAATTTCCATGGATTTTGTTACTGGCCTACCTAGATCCCAGCGCGGGAACGATACTATTTGGGTGATCGTGGATCGACTCACAAAATCTGCACACTTCCTGGCTATCAAGGAAACGGATAAGTTCTCCACTCTTGCAGAAATATACCTCAAGGAAGTCGTTTCGAGGCACGGGGTGCCCACCTCCATCATCTCGGATCGAGATGCACGTTTTACTTCAGAGCTGTGGCAAGCAATGCACAAATCCTTTGGCTCACGATTAGACATGAGCACAGCGTATCACCCTCAGACGGACGGGCAGTCCGAGCGCACGATTCAAACCTTAGAAGACATGCTTCGTGCATGTGTAATCGACTTTGGCAACCGTTGGGAAAAGCATTTGCCACTTGTGGAATTCTCGTACAACAACAGCTACCACACCAGCATTGGAGCTGCTCCGTTTGAGGCATTGTACGGACGTAAATGCCGGTCTCCTCTTTGCTGGGCAGAGGTGGGAGAACGTCAAATCACTGGCCCAGAATATGTGGAAGATACAACCGAGCAAATCGCTCAGATACGAAAACGCATGACGGCCGCTCGTGAACGTCAGAAAGTTTACGCCGACATGGGCAGGAAACCACTTGAGCTCCAGGTTGGGGAGCGGGTACTACTCAAAGTTTCACCCTGGAGGGGTGTGGTTCGTTTTGGTAAACGCGGCAAACTTAACCCACGATACGTTGGACCCTTCGAGGTCATCGAGAAAATAGGCAGGGTGGCCTACAGACTAAACTTACCAGCAGAACTCGGTGCAGTTCACAACGTTTTTCACGTGTCGAATCTGAAGAAGTGTCCGTCAGATGAGACCCACGTAGTTCCTTTGAAGGAACTCACGATCGACGAGCAGTTACGATTCGTCGAGGAACCAGTCGAAATCACGGACCGGGATGTTAAGGTCCTCAAGAGCACTAGAATACCTCTCGTTCGAGTTCGTTGGAACTCACGTCGCGGCCCAGAGTTCACCTGGGAGCGCGAAGATCAGATGAAACAAAAGTATCCCCAACTGTTCGCAAACAGTACACCCACTACTGAGGCCGAAGCTACGGAATTTCGGGACGAAATTCCAGATCAACGGGGGGTGGATGTGACACCCCAGGAAAACCAGGAAAACCATACAACTTAACTAGCTTCCTCAGTGAGTGCCTACCAAATTTCGGGACGAAATTTCTTTCAACTTGGGGATGATGTGACAACTCGAAATTTAGAACCTTTCGTTGTACGTTTGAACACTAAGTGACTAGCTAATTTGATGATTCGATGAATGATATGTGCGAACTTATATGATTATGTGTTATGCTATGTGTGTGCTTGTGTGTATGTAGGCGAGTATGTATATGAACCGAAACGACACGAACCCGGCTCGAGACCATGTGGTCTCGAGTGAACGATGACCTATGGGCCGGTTGGGCCGCACCTCATGTAACCCACACGAAACCTACTAGGACTAGTATATATATCATACTCCTAGCAAACTAGTCCATTCTTTGGACAACCCACTCATACTCTCCAACACACACACTCTCCACTCTCTCACACTAAAACCCTAAACACTAAACATCACCTCTCCTCCTCCTTCTCGGATCAAACCGGTGACCACAAGGAGACCCGGCTAAGCTCATCAACATCACTCGAACACTCATCTTCCTTACCAACTCGGCACCATCTCAAACCGGTTAGTGTTTATGATACTTGTTGGATAGTGATTCTTGTTATGTATTTCGGATGTTGATGATGATAATGTGTTTGCTTGCTAAAGATTCATGTATGATTAAGTGTTTGTTTGATTGATGAGCTCTTGTTTGAGTAAATGATACATGTTTAGTTACAACCTTTGTTATGAACATGACCTCTTTAATAAAGGTATAGATTTTTGTATGATAAAAGAATAATGATGATCATCCGATTTTTATGTATGAGACTATGGAACAAATGTTTTGTTACAAGATAAGCTTGTTGTCTAGTTTAGGATTTATGATGCTTGTCCGAAAATGCAAGAACTTATGAACATATGTTGAATGAAGATATGAATGTCCGAATATGTGTTGAATGTGTTTTGAATATGATATGAACATGACTTGAATATGTGAAGAACTGGATGAATGTCATATGAACATGATGTGAATATTTGAAATGTATGTGTTTGATCCATTTCTGGTTAAGGTTAGACAAACAAACATGTTTAAGTGGATAGTACAAACCATTTTCTGAAATCAAATTCTCATTGGATAGTACACTGTTCCGGATCAGCAGTTGTCCAACCAAAACCATCAGTTGCGACTCGAAACCACTGCTTGATGAGTCGAAATCCCCGGTTGCGACATCAGTTGCGAGTCGCAAACACCTAGTTGCGACTCGAAACCACAAGTGATCAGCACATAAACCGTTTGACTCGAAACCCCGGTTGCGAGTCCAGTTGCGACTCGTAACCAAAACAGCATGAACCGAGACCGTAGTTGCGACTCAGGTTGCGAGTCGCAAACGCCTAGTTGCGACTCGAGACTATACACGGATACTCACTGTTTGGGCTTGCACCTCATTTCGGACTTAATTGTCTGGGCCGAACTCTTGGGCCTAATGCACAGACCTTATATGAACGTGAATAGTGTTGAACTGCCATGATAAAACGTGTATGCCATGAACGATACTCGAATGCATTATGCTAGGAACATACGTGTACTGATTGAATACGAACCTGATTGGTATGATACAACTGTGATAGGACGTGAGTAGCCACAACACTGCTTGTTTGACTTTTCTGTGTTTCTACCGAGCAAACCAAGGTGAGTTCACACCCTCTACAAAGCATGGGATTCCCAGGGGTCGGGAATTGGGGTTAAGGAACTGGGTTCCTCGTCCTCCTTGGGTAGGACAGCAAAGGTTCAGGAATGTAATTCCTCGTCCTCACGGACAGATAACTCGTACTAGACCAAAACTCTATCACGAAGTCCCTCATTTTTATATCGACTTAATCGCCGGGCCAATGGCGAGCGGGTCATTAGTTAGATAGCGCTATTTAGGTCTGACAAACCTCACACCGTGCCGCAGAGGACGGGCGTGAACTAATGGATCTGGGGCACGTCAATGATGATAGACATTGACAGTTTCAGGGCACATAAACATGACTACAGTCAGCAGTCGATATGGTAACGAGTCTAGTGTATACATGGGGTAGCCCCCACGGCCGAAATGCCAGATAACTAACACGGGGTAGCCCCCACGGCTGGATAGCCAGAGTAACCGGGAATAAACATGTCACGTTTTTAACTATGGGGTAACCCCCACGGCAGGATGCCAGCTAAAGGAAACTGTTTTCGAAACAACTTAAAACGAACACCCAACCGTGAACTCACTCAACTTGTTGTTGACTCGTTACTACATGCTTTGCAGGTCCTTAGGTTTCTTAGCTGGAGCGTGCATGGAGGAGGATCGTTGTGGGACATGGACGGCTGTGTGCCATGTTAAACTTTGAAACAATTAAACTTATGTTTTGATTTAAGACTTATGCTTCCGCTTGCAACTTAACTATGTTTTGTTTGAACACCAATTGTATTGGTTGGATTTTTATAACTACTTATATGCTTGTTCAATATGATTGGTGGCTGGATCCTGGTCAGTCACGCCTCCAAGCGGTAGTACTCCGCAGGTGGATTTTTGGGGGTGTGACATTTAGTCTGATGAATGAATATCCCAGACTCGGTTTGTTGTACTTGTAGGCCCAAAAAGAAAGTCATTTCCCCCATAGCACTCATCTCGAATTTATCCTGCATTACACGCTCGAAATCCCTACACAAAACATCATTAGTAGAACCAAATATAATATCATCAACGTATACCTGTACCAGTAGAAGATCTCCATCTTGTTCTTTGATGAAAAGAGTACAGTCGATAAGACCTCTGCGAAATCCATTCTCCAGCAGATAATTAGATAAGGTTGCGTACCAAGCTCGCGGTGCTTGATGTAGACCATAGAGAGCTTTGTTGAGCAACCAAACCCGATCGGGATGGATAGGATCTTCAAAACCTGGAGGCTGTTCGACGTACACCTCTTCTTCCACCACACCATGTAAGAATGCACTTTTCACGTCCATCTGGTATACCTTGAAACCTTTGAATGAGGCATAAGCCAGAAAGATCCGAATTGCTTCTAGACGTGCAACAGGTGCATACACTTCGTTGTAGTCGATCCCTTCTATCTGACGAAAACCTTGAACGACTAGCCTAGCTTTGTTTCGAATAACGACTCCACGGTCATCCTTTTTGCATTTAAACACCCAACGGGTACCAATCTTCTTGTAACCAGCAGGTTTCTCTACGAGTTTCCAGACACCAAGCTTCTGGAATTGTTGCAGTTCTTCCTGCATCGCTTCAACCCATGAGTTATCTTTCAAGGCTTCTTTCCAAGTTCTTGGCTCTTCCTGTGAGACATAACACGCGAAAGACCAATCATTTTGTTGACCAGATTCTCTGATAGTTGCATACAAGCCTGCATTGTTGTTGTTTCGCAACATGTTTCTTGTTTGAACGCCACTTTGTACATTTCCGATGATGTTTTGTTGAGGATGGGTATTGTGAATCCTTGTTTCTGGATTATCTTGAACTGGAATATTTGTACCCAGATTGTTGAGATTGAGATCAACAATCAATTCAAGGCCCGGAATTGACGAAGAGGATGATGCAGTAGCTTCAGCTGTTCTAGGGACATCCACTGGAGGAGTACCTTCTGAAGTACCATGTACTGCTGTTGCTGGAGCCTCTTGATCTGCATCTAGAAATTCATCATCCTCTGAAGATTCGTTCAATTCGGTAGCATCGTGAAAATCCTCATTGTCGAGAGCATTATTGTTCACTGAAGATGGTTCTTGATTGACAATAATGGGACGAACCAACGGTGAATCTGTTGCATTGTCACTCTCGAAAAACATCCTTGCTGCAGCATTTTCTTCAACTGCTTCAACATTGATCGAATTGAAAAAGTCATCGTACTCAAACATCCAAGGCTGACCAGGATTTCTAACTGGCAAAGTGTGCCTTTGTACTCTGACTTCAGACCATTCCTCGACCCTTTTAGTCTCTAGATTCCAGACTCTTAAGTTTGGGGTGGAATACCCAAGAAAGTATCCTTCAATTGCTTTTGCCCCAAACTTTCCATTAGGATCGATTATTGTGCACGGAGCTCCAAACGGTTCAAGATATGACAGATCTGGTTTCCGTTTGTTAATAAGCTCAAAGCAGGTCTTGTTGTGCCTTTTGACTGTAAGGACTCGGTTCAACGTGTAGCATGCAGAGGACACAGCTTCAGTCTAGAAAGGAATGGGCAACTGCGACTCTACCAACATAGTCCTAGCAGTCTCGATCAATGTACGGTTCTTACGTTCAGCGACGCCATTCTGTTGAGGAGTATAAGCTGCACTAAATTCGTGAAGAATACCTTTTGAAGTGCAAAACTCCGCCATGGCATGATTTTTAAATTCTGTACCATTGTCGCTACGTATCCGCCTAACCTTCAACTTATAAAGATTTTCAATCTGAATAATCAAGTTTTTGATAATACCGAAGGTTTCGCTCTTGTGTGCCATGAACGCCACCCAAGAAAATCTTGAATAATCATCAGTTATCACGAGGCAATATTGATCATTCCTAATGCTTTTGTGCTTGACAGGACCGAGCAAATCCATGTGCAAACGTTCAAGAGGAACAGCCACCGTGTTGATTTTCTTTGTAGGGTGTCGCTTCTTCGTTTGTTTTCCTTTTTGGCACGAAACACAGACGTCTTGAAGATGAAAGTTTTTAAGAGGAACACCATTCACTAATTCATTTGACACCAAATGATTCATTTTGCGTAAGTGAATGTGACCCATTCGTCTGTGCCAAGAGATTGAGTCTTTTTCTGTGGCTTTGGAAACGAAACAAGTTGCTTGTGCAGACGTAGTGATAGCTTGGCTCATATAAAGGACATACAGATCATTTATCCTTGGAGCCGACAAGAGAATCCATTCTTTTGGAATTTTGAAGCCGGGTTTCAGTACATAACATCCATTTGCATCAAAGTGTACTGAGAACTGCTTATCAAAAATTTGAGAAACACTAAGAAGATTGTGATCAAGTTGTTGTACGAAATTGATCTTATCAAAGCTAACAACCCCGTTGGAAATCATTCCTTCACCCGTAATATATCCGCCTTTATCTCCAGCAAAAGCAACATAACCTCCTCTAATAGATTTGACGTCGTAGAGAAGCTTCATGTCGCCTGTCATGTGCCTGGATGCCCCACTATCAACAATCCAATGACTACTGATAGTTCCTCCTGGAACACCCTGCACATGAACTCACTTGATTAGTTGGAGATGGGGACCCAAGCCATTGTAGTCTTGGGTCTTCCATTTTCATCAACAACAATAACTTCTATTCTTTGATGATTCATAAATTGTGATGGTCCCTCTGAACTTGTGGTCAATTTAGGTTTCCATGTCTGTTGAGTTTTACCAGTTTGATTGTTTGACAATTTAACTTCGTGATTGTTTGAAGTTTTTGAAAATTTTGAGTTTTCTGGTTTAACTGAAACAGATTGTCTTTGAACCACATCAGTTTTAAGTGCCTTTTCAATCACCTTGACTTGTTGGCGTTTCTGTTTCTTTTCCCTTTCTCTTACAAGTCGGGGATCTTGTTTTACAGAAACAGATCGCTTTTGGTGATTGCGTTCACGGGGATCATCATCAATTGCTTTCAACTTATGAAGATACGGACAGTTTCGAATTATATGTCCAATTGTACCACATTCAAAACACGATCTTCGTTCAACAAACCCCGAAGTATCATGTGATCGTCTTGCCGATGATGAACTTTGTGATCCCGAGGTACTAGGTTTTGAACTATTTGGTTCATTCCTTTTCATCACTGTTGCTTTCTTGACAAAATCTAAGTTAGATTGATTTTCAAACGTTGCAATTTTGTCCGTTCCCTTAGATTTCACAAAGTTCACATTCTTGTTCTTCTTCTTATTCGGCTTTCTTTGACTTTTAGTCGGTGTTTTACCTCTTGGTTTGGTATGATTTTGCTGTTTTTGCACTGTTGGTAATTTCTGATTGCCATGTTGTTTTCTAACTTCAGCCCTTGGGATAGGAGGGCACTGTGTTACCACAATGTGTGATCCTTTCTTTCCCAAAAACTTACTTGTTGAATTTTCAAAGACTTTACTGATTAAAGATTGATTAACATTCTTAATAGGAAAATCTTTGTCTGAATAAATTTTATTATCACCAACAAGAGTATACAGCAAATCCACACTCTCCGACTCTTGTGCAGACGAGGACTCGATCACAACAGGCTTAGCGGGTTTTGCAGGAGGATCACATAGAATATGATTCTCAAGAGGTATGTCCTCTTCTTTTATCACCGCATCAGACTTTGCTGAATCAGTGTCATCAGATTCATCATCAGAAGAATCAGCATCCTCAACAACAACTGGAGGATCCTGATTCTGTTCAGCAGGAGACACAAATGTATCTGTAACTGCTGACACATCTGAATCTGACGATACTTCTTTCTTGTATCCGAGTCCTGTTGCAAATTCCTCAACATCTAAAGGAACAGATGGTTCAAAGAAAACTCTATCTTCCTCATCCGGCATGGCATCATAATTATGTCTCACAGGTGGTGGACATTTCTTGTAACCTATGCATGTGACATCCCGTTTCTCTTTCTGTACGTCAATGATGTGATCCAACACATAGCTAGAGCTCAAATAACTGTCTAGCTTAAGTTGGATCGCCTCACTTTCAGTTTTGACACAAGCCATTTCCTTTTGCATTACTTCCAGACGAGTTATATACAAATTAATATCAGTTTGTTTTCTGGAAACCATTTTAGTTAACTCGGTTTTATCTTTCTTTAACTTTTCAATTACCGACTTAAACTCCTTTTCATGGTTTTCATAAAACATGTTGGCTTCAGTGCACTTCGAAAGATCAACGGTCAATTTCTGATTGTGGATGAATGTCACATCATATTTCTCTTGCAAAGCCTCGTGTTTGCTTTGCAATTCACACCACTTATCATTCAAAGAAACATGTTTGTCTTGCAAGTCAAACAAACTAGCTTGTAAAGCATCATGTTTGTCTTGCAACTCAGACATGTTTGCATCCAAATCAGCACATCTAACATGCAATCTATCACAGTTATCACAAATAGCAGCAGTGGGTTCATCGACACATACCTGACTTGATGAACTGTCGACATTAGCCATAAAGGCTGAATGGAGAGAAGACGAAGAATAAGCAGCTTGATCCACCAAAATAGATCTTCTTTGAATTCCTGCTGCAGCTTCTTCCAATAGGTCATCAATATCTGCATTAACTGAAGCACTTGATGTGTCATCTTCCTGATCATTCCCTGAACTCGAGGACTCTTCATCTGAACTTCCACTGTAACCGGAGCTGTCTTCATCTTCAGAAGATTCATCACCATTTGTGGAAGATTCTCCACCACTGGCGTGTTTAAGATCCTTGACAACTTCAGCAAAGCAAGCTGTTCCATCTAGAGCATCATTTCCCAACTGGATTGACCAATCACAGCCTTCATCTACTTGAACCACAAGTGCCTGGTTGGCATTAGATGGTCCTGCTTGACTCTGGTTGTTGACAGGCACCAGTGTGCGCTCGTTGTTCCTTACTTGGTTCTGATTTGCCCTGTGGCCTTGACCTCTGAAAGGATTTTGGTTCCCATGTTGAGATGGCCTCGTACATTCACGTTTGAAATGACCACGTTCACCACAATTGAAACACTTAACAGCTTGCTTATCAAACCCATACTTGGTGTCTTTCTTGCTCTCCAAGCTGGTTCTGCCTGTTCTTTCCATGAAATCCTTTGCTCGCCTAACAGCACTGGCAAAGGCCCACTTGATGTCCATCATCTCCATCTCCTCTTTATCGATCTGCTGATAGTCTTCTTGTGTCAGATTAATGTTACCAATCTGACCTTCCACTAATCCACAGTATGCGCTCACCACAGTGTTTAGCAGCTCCATGTGTTCCTTTGCTACTTCCACACTGACTTTAGAAAAGCTTGAGGTGTCGAGCCGTACTGTATTTGGCTTTGATTGTTGACCAGCAGATGATGTGCTTCCATAACAAGCTTGCTGTTGAGGAGGAAGTGGATTACCATACATGTCTGTTGGTACGGTAGATTGAGGAGGAAGTGGATTCCCATACATGTCTGTTGGTCCGGTAGATCGAACAGGTAATGGATTTCCGAACATATCAGTTGCTCTGATAGGTCGTTGGCTTTGCTGTTGTGGTGCTGGTTGGGGAACTGGTTCAAGCGGATTTCCATACATGTCTGTTGCAGGAGGCTTGACCGGAACTTGGATAGTATTGCCATACATGTCAGTGCTAGACACAAACGCTGTTTGAATTGGAGCGTGTGAAGAAGGCTTTGTAGAAGTGCTAGAAGTTCCATAATACATTTCAGGATTCTGTGGCACGGGAACTCTTTTCGCCTTGAGAGTTTCTTCCTGATTCTTGTTTTCCAGGAGTTGAACAAAGTCATTGAAGGTTGTTGTAGCTAAAGTGCCATTGTACCTCATGATTTCCAAGAAAGTATTCCATTGAGGTGGCAACGCATCTGCAAACTTTTTCACAATCTCTGCTGGAGTAGTAACAACCTCAAAATTTGCCAATTCAGTCAGCAAATGATTAAATCGACTTGTCAAATCTCCTAAAGATTCATTTTCCATACAAGTAAAACCATCAAACTCTTTCTTTAGCAACTCACGTCTCAACTGACGTGTCGCTTCATTTCCTACGCCCCTTGTCTTCAACGCGTCCCACAACCTCTTCGTTGTCTTGTAACTGACAAATTGATGATAGATATCTTTACTTAACGCCTGAGTAAGAATGGCATATGCCTTCTTTTCCAAATCATAGACCTTCTTCTGATCTTCCGTAAGATCTGCAAACGTAGCAGCAGATGATGCGGCAACCTCTATTGTTTGATCAAAATCTGTAATGAACCGCAACCACAATTCTGTATTTTGACCAAGAACGTATGTATGAAATCTATCAATCCATCCTGGATATTCATATAAGTGCATCAACTTTGGAGGCCGATTCAAACTTCCGGTTTCGCTCTCGCTTAAGAGAATGCTTTGAATACTTGGAGCTTGATTTGATACGAATGCCCATTGACCGGTAGAAATTGCATTAGCTTGAGAAGATACCGGTGCGGGAGAGGGAGTACCAAAATACATGTCTGTATTTACTGGAGTACCCCATCTAGGATTCATTTTTGATCAAGAATAATAAAGCCTGAAAATCACAAACTTGTTAACCAAAAACAGACTAAAGTTCGAAAGATCAAGACTTGTTCGAAGGATCAACAATGTTCGAAAGATCACTGTTGAATTTCGAACAATGATTTCGAAAGATTCTCCAAACGAAGGATCCTTATCTTTCGAAAAAGAGCAGTAGACCGAAAGATGTATGCTTCGAAAAGATTCCTTGGTTCGAAGGATAAGTCACAGACTTCGAAGGATGTTCGAAGGATGATTATCTATCGAACCTCCTTTGATCGAAAGATGATCTTTCGACTTCGAAGGATATCTTTCGAACTGCCCTGACACAGTTGACAAAAGTGACAGGTTGGTGAAAAAGGTGATGGGTTGGTAAATCTTTCGGCAGAAAGTATGGTTCAGACCATCATTTTTCTTACCAAAACAGATTTGAAACATAAAATATAATAAACTTATCCAGAAAACCGGTCACCGGAGAAGCCGGAATTTTGGCCGGAAATTACCAAACACCTCAAAAACAAGTTTTAAGTTACCCAACCCGTTCCTTAACACACCCGGTTAGATAAGAACACGTTTTAACGTAAAGATAAGCGAGAAAAACAGTAAAAACGGCTGCAAAAACCAAGTGAGTTTTGTCCAAACACTCCAAAGTCTTGTAAGCTCGGTTTTTAACAAGGAAAAGAGCCACGGCTTTGATACCACTTGTAGGTCCCTCGGAGGTTGAGGTTAAACCTATTCCTTGTTATGTCTAACACACTAGCAAGTGCGGAATCCAAGCTAGCATGCAAACCGAGATAGAACAAGCACAAACACAACACACAAACTTCAACGATTAACACCACTTGTATTAATACGTATGAAAGGTCTGTTACAGCACAAGGTTTACAAATGTATTCTGTAAACTCTCTCTAACTCTCGTGTATGTGTGTTCTCTCTATTTTCTGCACACCTCTTGGTGAAGTGAACACATAACATGGGTATTTATACCCAACACAGCTCGTCTGGTCGAAGGATCAGACAGACTGATCGTAAGATCATCTGTCGACCAGAAACCCATCGAAGGATCACATATACCTCGAAGGATGTTATCCTTCGAGATTCATCCATCGAAGGTTATCTTTCGAGCTCATCGAAGGATCTAAACAATCCTTCGATGACACATCCTTCGACACAGACATGTTACAAACAAACTGTTGACTGTTTTGCCAAGTCAAACCAGGAGGATGGTTGACTTGGTCAAACTTACATGACTAACAAAGACATCGTTTGGAATCATGACAAAATACAGACAAAGTACAGACACAAGTGCACCAACAAACATCCTCATTTTTGGCACCTCTATCTTACACGCATCTGTCTTCTTGATGGCCCAACAACCTGTCCCATATAACATAGCATGTCTAACTGCAACCATATAATATTTCCCATATAACACTAGCTAACTTGGATGTGGTTGGCTACATCACTATGTGTCTCCCCATCCTTTTGTATAAACAATCCTAAATACTTTTTGGCGAACCCACTTGACCCTCAATGGTGATCTGGGTGGCCTCAATGGCCTACACCATTGAAATAACTGTACATATTACTAAGTCTTAGATCGACTAATTCTTAAACCTTAATTTGTCCTCTGAAGTTGTTCGCCATCCCTCAAATCTCGCATTCAAGCTTTGTTTAGTCTTTGCAACTAACACGATATCATCTGCAAAAAGCATACACCATGAAACTGTCTCCTAAATCAACTTTACTCATCCAGGAAGACCGAAAAAAAAAGACTCAATACAAACCCTTAGTGAAGTCTTAGCTCCACAAGGAAGAATCAGTAACCCTATGGGCGTCCAAACACTAGTTTTAGCCCTACCACATGTATCCATAATTATGTCTATATAACTCTGACGGCCCCTTTAATCTCCAAACTAAATCAGTCTATGTGAAACAATAGTTTCAATCCTACCATACACATCCCTAATTATGTCTATATACCTCAAAGGGAACCTTTACTCTCCAAACCAAATCCGTCATCGTGTTTTACATTGATTAAAAATGATAAAAATGAATATCGATATCGGTTTAAAAAATAATGACATCGATACCGATGTTATTCGGTCGGTTTGGTTCGTTATGACACCATTACAATATCAATATTTAGTATGGTTTACAATACCAATAACATTTTATTTAGAATATAACTCTGTTGTTCTCAACTGTGTATTAAGTATTTTTTTTCTTAAAGAAAAGTTAGCAAATGCAAGTTAATAAAGAAAAATAAAATTGTATAGAAATTAAATGATTTAAAGACGTGTATTATAGAAAGTTAACAAAGAAAAATAAAATTGTATAGAATTTTAATAAATTAAAAGATGTGTATTATTATAGTATTAGCAATGAAATTGAAACTTAATCAAAACGATTTTGTAATATTCAACGACCCCTTAATTTATTAACATGTATTCAACCATCTTTTTTAACTTAAAAGATGTGTATTATTATAGTATTAGCAATGAAATTGAAACTTAATCAAAACGATTTTGTAATATTCAACGACCCCTTAATTTATTAACATGTATTCAACCATCTTTTTTAACAAGGAAAACAGGGTCTTTAATATTTGTTTATTAAAAAAGTTTTCCTTAATAACTTTTACCGATTTTTAAATTGAAAAACTTGTAAAGTTACATATAAAATATTATATGCATTAAAACGTTGTAATTATTTCATAACTAATCGTCACTAATAATAATATTTAGGGGTGTTCGTGTTCGTTTATTAAGTAATAAACATGTTCATGAACGGCTCACAAACGCTTACCGAACGGGTTTTCTTGTTCGTGTTCGTTCATTAAGTAAATAAACATATTCATGAACTGTTCATGAATACTTACTGAACGTAGACGAACGCAAATGAACACAAACAAATGTTCCTGAACATAAATATTAACACAAACAAACTTATATATTCATTTAAAAATACCATTCGCATCTTTCATCAAAAAGATTATGAAGAATCCACAAAGAAAACAAAAAAATGTTTAACATAATTAACACAAAAACTAAGAAGTTTGTTAAACTTCAACACAAACTGAAATTTATATTGATATGATCAAATGAGCGATGTTGGCATAGGCGTATTATCGTATAACATAAGTATAGTTTCAAACTTTAAAAATAAAAACCAATAAAATAAAAATATAACATGAAAAACCTTTAAAAGAACGAACACAAGTGAACATAAATGAGCGAACATAAACGAACACATTACCGAACGTTCACGAACGTAAACAAACGAATACAAACTCTGTTCATGTTTGTTAAAGTTATCGAACAAAATTTCTTGTTCATGTTTGTTTATTTATTAAACGAACATAAACGAACTTCCCACTAAACAATTTATGAACTGTTCGTTGAACATTCTAAGATGTTTACAGGCCTAAAATATCTTACCCCGTTTCAATATAGAACTTTAGTTAAAATTCAGAAAGATAATTCTATCTGAAAAGAATCATACGATTTCTTTATACAAAAAAAAGGATTACCTATTTTTGGCGAAAGTGAATCTTCAACTCTGACAACTGCACGGTAAAAGTACACAATAAAATCCACGTGTCATGTATCTGCTCTCTCAAATACACTGAATCCCACGCAATCAACTACACTTGGCTGCCTATAAAACCCTCATCTGTCAGAGTAAGCGCAGGCCCCAATTCTCCACCTAGGGTTTCAATCTCAGTCGCATTGGAACCAATTCACCATCGTTTCTGTAATTAGAGCTCCTCACCGGCTGTCACGGTGGCAATGTCGTTACCCAAGGACCACCCTCTCTCCTCCACCGCTGCTGGAAGATCGGAGTTTCCAGTTGTTTCTACGGTATAAAGTTTTGTTTATCTGTTACGATTTTTAAATGCGTCTAGGAGATTTAGTAATAAGCGTGTAAAGCGTTTTGTTCTTAATATGTAATTGCCTCGTTAAGACTGGATTTTTATATAGGTTTTAATATGTAGTGCTGGAATGCTATAGATATGCTGCATGTGTAAAGTAGGGTAAGTTTATGTTTTAGGGTGATGCTATCATGCATGCACAACAGCGAGGCTAGTTGCAGTTAAAGCTAACTTGATATGATCAATAGCGTTTTTTATTTAAGCCCTGGAAGGGGTTGTAGCGTAGCAGTATCTAGGTGTGTAGTAAAGGTGTTTATCTGTAAATATGGTTGAGGGTTTCAATCACATGGTAGACGTTTGTGAGTTAGCCGTTCTAACTAAAAAACTAGTTTGTTGGACCTAAAGGTGTAGTTGACAAACATAAAGGTTGGAGAATAGAGAAGAAATGTAGGAAGGCAAGGAGGTCCAACTATAAAGCTAACAACATAGATTAAATGATCCTAGTCAAAAACCCTAATGAACACCCTGATCCGTTATATCAACATACGAAAAATAATTTGTAAGCTCTAATTTAATCCGGTATTAATGCCTTTGTCTTGCATCGTCTTACATTGTTACTTTAGTTGGTTATTAACCATATTGTGAACATGCGAGGAGACTGGAGATGTATTAAGAGTATTTCTACGGTCTCGTCAACATTCCTGGTTGTGTGTAGTTCATGGTGCATTCAGAGTCTCTTCATAATTTATTCATTTAACTAAGCAAATAAAGATATATCACAACTGTTTATCTCATGCTTGGTAGAACTAGCTTACTTTACTCTTTAATCCTGTGATTAAAGAATGGTAAATGGAGTGCTTCCTTTGTTCATATATCTTGTACCACTGAAATGAAATGTTATATATATGTAAGAGTGTAAGACTGCTTTTCTAGCTATATATTTTTCCACATAGCTTATAGCTTTTACTTTTTTAACTGTATCTGTAAAGTGAATTTTGTCCATATTCAGCAGGATGCAGCACTGCAAGAAGCAACTACAAGTCTTTCACAGGTTTCACTAGTTATTGACTCATTGAAGAACGAACAAGAAGCTGAACGTTGTGCTTATATCAAGGTACATTCTTACACCTGCCAAATTCTCACATCACACCTTTTACATTGAAAAACTTTATCTCAGTGTTCCTTATATTGGATTGTAACTCTTTCAGAAAAGAATGGAGGAGAACCGGATGAAACTGGCTGGAATTACTAAAAAAAATCACATGTTGGCTGAAGAAAGAAAAAATTTAGGGATAATAAACGGAGGTAAAGTTGACAATCTGTTGACAAAGAGGCAGAAGGATGCAATTGATATGCAAAATGGAAATCACATAAGCAGCTCTCAAGACAATGGACATGCTTCTGTAATTCTTCTAGGATCTGGCATTCCAGTAAAAAGTTGTGTTCCGCCCATTAAGCTTCCGAAAGTGGAGAAATTACCTCCTTATACCACATGGATTTTCTTGGATAGGTGAATTTGCTTGTATTTTTTTTTATTTTCTATTTACTATTTCTTGTGTGTTCTCCAAAAGCAAAACCTCATTCAATGTTACTATCCTGTTATCATATCTTTTGATGCTTGCTTTTGTAAAGTGGATTATTGTTTATTGTTTCTTCTAATTAGTAACTGACTGAAAATGCAGAAATCAAACAATGACAGAAGATCAATCTGTAGTAGGGCGAAGGAGAATATATTATGACGACGGGGGTGAAGCTTTGATCTGCAGTGATAGTGAGGAAGAACATATTGATGATAACGACGAGAAGAAAGAGTTTGTAGAGTCTGAAGATAACATCATTTGGTATGTATACTTCGGTAATTTATATGTTTCTGGATATGTTCCACATCATACATATCCTTATTTGTTAATATTTTTTTTTCAGTTGCAAGCCTAATGATATTACTGCGTGTTTTGGTGTTGTAATAATTCCAGGTCAACTATTAAACAGACCGGGTCATCTAATATCGTTTATGATTTATTAGCCAAACGCTTGTCTAGAACACCTTGTGAAATCAAGGTAAGCACTTACTGGATATTATCTTGATTGTGATTCTTGTTCTTTATTTGATCTTTACTTTTCTCGTACTAGTTTATTGTATGTGTTTGATCAATGAAACATATATATCATCAAACATCTTATACAGGAACGATATGAATCTCTTAAATGCTCTAAGACTACAGATGCTGACTTCAATCCGAACTCATTTTTTGATCAAGATCTTGAAGAAGCTCAGGATTCATTAGACAAACTTTTCTGTCGCAGATGCCTAGTAAGGATAGTTATAACTTGTCTTATGGTCTTGGTGTTGTCTTTTGGTGACTTGTTGTAACCAATTAATCTTTTATGTTTGCATTTTCAGATATTTGACTGTAAATTACATGGGTGTTCACAAGAGCTTATATTTCCTGTTTGTTAATCTTTCTTCCCTCTTTTCATTTAACTTTACCTGAATCCTATATTTCTTTGGCTAATTATGTACACTTCAAATATTCTAACTAGGCTGAAAAGAAAGGTTCTATGCAAAGCATGAATGACGAAAATGTCCCTTGTGGTCCACATTGTTATCTCCAGGTATAACTTGTTTTATCATACTAGAAAAGTTTTACTTAGTCCCTAATATTTCTAATCTTCAACTTTCCAAATGGTCTATCTATATGTCCCGTGCAGCTCAACACTGAACAAACGATCACCGTTTCGTCAGCAGCTGCTAGCGGTGTTCCAGTAACTAAGGAAAAATCCAGTGGCGCGTTTCTAAGGAAGAGGTTAAAGACTTCACAAAATGCTCAAAAAGATTCTGCAAGCTTCGACTCTGAAGCTATCCCAGTTCATGATGTGAATATGAACGCTACTAATCGTTCTCCACCATCACCAAATAAAACGAAACGGGCAAGAACATCTATAACAAGTGGAAGCAAAGATTCCAATGAATTCAGCTCATCATCAACAAAGGAAAAGTTTTTGAGTACAACACAGCCTAGGAGAAAAGAAACTTTTGTCCCTACCGGTAATGCATTAAGTAGGAACAACACAAAAAAGAAAAACCTGTCTGTGTATGGTCATACTAGTAGAAAAGTAACTGATTTTGAATCTTGGAGAACTTTGGAGAAGTCTCTAATAAAACAGGGTGTCCAGATATATGGCAGAAACAGGTAAGGAAAATATTTTTGCTTATGGAACATTATATATATTCTCCATGATTTGTGTTATTGATTGTTTTCTATAATGCTTGGTCCTTTGTTTTCATTGCAGCTGTTTAATAGCTAGGAATATAATGCTTGGGGAGAAGACATGTGCTGAGGTGTACCATGTCCTGCAATATCATTTAAATGAGCTATATTCTCGAGGGAGTAATAGCATAAGTTCTCAAGATGATGATAGGGCTGAGAGTAATGAGAATATGGTTAGTCTAGATGTTGTCATCTTCAACCTTTTGCAGTGACAACACCTAAAATATATTTGTCTTTTTGGTTTATTAATTACTCAATAGGGAACTGCACGAAGAAGACGATCAAACTTCTTTCATAGAAGAGGAAGATTTCGCCGTTTAAAGTACACATGGAAGTCTGCTGGTTCCCGTATAATGAGGAAACGGAATTCTGATAAAAAAGATTCGCATTGTGTCCAGTACAATCCATGTGGGTGTCAATCTGTATGTGGTGGTGATTGTTCTTGCCTTGCAAATGGCACATGTTGTGAGAAATTCTGCGGGTAGTTAATGCTTTATTGGCGTCTTATATATGAAGGTCATATTTTTTATTGGATTTTTTATATAAACAAGTTTCACCTTTTTTATTAGATGCCCGAAAACTTGCAAAAATCGTTTTAGGGGATGTCATTGTGCCAAAAGCCAGTGCAGAAGTCGCCAGTGCCCTTGCTTTGCTGCTAATAGAGAATGTGACCCTGATTTATGCCAACATTGCTGGATCAGGTGAGGGAACAAGTTAGAAAATTGATGCTATTTTATGGAATTAATATTTGATTGATTTCCTCATTGGTTAAGAATGAATTTGAATAACCTACCATGTTATTGTCTAAAGACTCGGATAAAAATAATATTCTAGTTTTTTGGTAAACTTTGCAGCTGCGGTGATGGGACTCTAGGAAGCCCGGGGAAGAAAGGCAATAGTTATGAGTGCCAGAATGTGAAGCTTCTCCTCAAACAAAAACAAAGGGTAACTTTTGTATTACCTATTTAGTTTATATACTTGGAATCAAATTTAGTAGCTGTCACTTGCATTTCAAGTATAAAAATGACATTTTTGTTACCATTTGATGCATAGATTTTGCTAGGAAGATCTGAGGTCTCAGGCTGGGGTGCTTTCTCAAAGGTAAATGTAACAGCTATATATTATGCTTATTATTTTCTCCAGGTGACTCATTTGTAGATTTTTTTTTCAGGATAGTGTACCTAAAGATGGATATCTGGGTGAATACACCGGAGAGTTGATCTCTCATTATGAAGCTGACAAGCGTGGAAAGATCTATGACCGTGAAAATTGTTCATTTCTTTTCAACCTTAATGACCAAGTATGATACATCATCTTTAGCCACTTAAGATATTATTCTGCTCTCTTGCAAAATTGTACCAAGTAACTCAAATTATTGTTTTTGTAGTATGTTCTTGATGCATACCGAAAAGGCGACAAACTAAAATTCGCTAATCATTCACCAGACCCGAATTGTTATGCAAAGGTATTTACTTACTTTTCTTTTTGGAAAGGCATGTATTTACTTACTTGATGCATAATAGTTGCACTATAATTTTCTTGAATAGTTGGAGGCAAAATGGGTATAACGTCGTTCTGTCAAAATCTGTAATTTTAGTAGTGGTTGAAGGTGACCCAAACTTTTTCCCCCTAATTTATATTTCAATGATGATTGAAATCATTATTTTAGGAGGTTTTATGCCATAAAAACACACTTTACTTGATGTTGACTCGTTTGATGGCCCATTTGACTCATCTCCTAATAACCTATCTTGCCGGTTGACCCGTTAAAGATAAACTTAAACCGAATCAACATTTGACTAGATGTATCTTTTGAACAACTATATGACAGGTTATGATGGTGGCTGGAGATCACCGGGTCGGGATATTTGCGAAAGAAAGCATCTCTGCTGGAGAAGAACTGTTTTATGATTATCGCTATGAACCCGACAAGGCTCCTTCTTGGGCTAAGAAGCCTGAGGACTGTGGTTCAAGGAGAGAAGACCCTGGTTCTTCAAGCGGGCGGGCCAAGAAGATTGCTTAACTTGCATGACTAGTTAGAGCCCAAAAAGGTTTTGGTTCTTTTTTTTTATATACAAAGAAAGTACATTTAGTAATTAAGCTTCACATAGCCAACTCTTGTATACCTACAGATTTGGATTTCACCTATTTAATTTAAAAGGATGAATTATGTAGTGTTAAGTAGAGGTTTTGTTTTGCATTAGTCTAGAGTCTAGTTAAACATCTTGTTCTTTTTCTTTTGGAGGAAACACAACTTTTATAGAATGCATGTGCTACCTTGTGTTTTTTTTCTTCAATTTGTATATAGGCGTTAAGACCATGGGGTGTGGTTTGGGTAGTCCCTTTGGGACTATCCGCCACGTAGGCGCCACCCAAGGGTGTGGAGGACTACCCAAGTTTAATTAAAAACCAATATATAATACAAGGGGAGAGAGAGAGAGAGAGAGAACAAACCCAATTGCAGGCTCGTCTCCCCCGGCTGATTCTTGCCGTTTGCGACGTGACGAGGGGGAGGGGGGCGGTGTGGGATGAGGGGGACGACCCAAAGCCTTGGGGAGGGGGGGGGGGGGACGATCCCCACACCCCTTGGTCTAAAACATTAGATAACGCTTTGGCAAGCGAAAATTGATTGGCAGAAGATTATATATATTTGCATTGCAGCCCCACAATACAAATCAGTAGCCTTTTACTCACTGTCATATTCGTTGGTCAAGGTAATATCCATCGGTGAAAGTACTGACTGCTCATAATTTGTTACTGAAAGCCCCATGTATACCACCAATGAATCTTATTGACTAATCACCAATGGTCATCCTTCACCGACATATCATCAACAATGACAACCTATGACAACATTGTCACCGACGAATCACTGATGCTGACTTCAATGGCGAATCACAAATTGAACTTGCACCGACGGATCCTGACGACATGACACCGACGCACCACCAATGGTGGTTTCAGCTACTGATCACAAATTGTTTGTCGATAGGTAGTAACTAGTTTAATACCCGTCCGGTGGACGGGTTACGTTCAACAGCGTAAAAAAAGCTAAGTTTTATTAAGTGTAGACAAATATGATCTGATTAAACACCAATATAATATCATAAATATGTGTTAATAACTTGCCATGAATTGAAAACAAAATACTTATATCTGCAAGTGCACTTTTCAATTCCAATACTTATATGTGCAACCACACTTTTCAATTACACTATTTCCACTTTCTAGGCTAGTCCACCCATCCATGTTTCTTTTTAAGGCTTTGGAGACTGTTTACGGTTAGCACCATGTTTTTGAGATACCTTTTATACTTCTGTGGGTACCAACTTCCAAAGGATCGGCCTTCTTGTTGAAATACCATATAACTTAGTTCTGAATCAGTTGATACTATAACCTGTGAATCAAGTAACTTGGTTCGAAATATAGATCCGTATCTAATATATAAAATGATTGTCAAAATCTGATGATTTAAAGCACTGAATTAAATTGTTCATTTCATAAAAAAGGGGCAAATCTATATAGATTAAAATGCTAATATTATGGTTGTATCCATTAATAACACAAATAGTCACCAAGTAATAATGTACGGTAAAGAAAAGCGAAAATGTGTGGAATGATTCATCAAACATGCACGCACTACGCACATCTTATTTAATTGGGATAAGTAGGAGTAGGTTTGGATAAAACGACCAACTTCCATTTAAAACATACAAAACTCCATACGCATCGGTTGGATAATATTAATTAACTATTATCTATATGCAATATTTATATGAACCAAAAAATGGCAAAACTAACTTTATTTGAACTTCAAATGGTGGTAGCAGTTCAATTTTCCAGCCAACTATAGCATTAAAATGAATGTTGATTACACTGATCATGTGCTTAAGAAGTAATTGTCCAAATTTGGGGTCCCTTTTTGTAACAGTGTGCCTGGGACATGGAAAGATATTTGTGTGGCTGAAAAGGATATTCAATTAAACATAGAACCAAACACCAGCAAGGAGTTGGGCAAAAGTTACAATTTATAATAGAATACATACATTAAAATCAATCCACATTTCCCAACTCGAAGAAACAAACCTTGATCTATTCTTTATCCAAAAGAAAGCATCTTCCTTAATCAACTCAACAATTTTAGGGGCTGGAATATTGTTATGTTGTTGTCGTTTTCCGTTTCTACATTTCCACAATCTCCAAAATATCACGAACACAACTCCAACCACATTCTTCCAAGTCTTCGACCCAGTTTTGGATTTAACAAACTCCAGAACTTCTTCGACCTGGTCTGCACAATACTCATTCATGTATGCTATATATTATACATATCTCTTATACAGAAATTTAAGGCTAAGGACTTACCAAACAGAAGACTTTTTGAAAACTGCTACTGCTAAGAACTTCTTGTGATATGTGCCACGTCATGCAGCCACCATACCATCTCACATGCATTGCCCATGTTCATTTATATTATTATTTCTAGTTATTTCATGCCAATAGGTTAGTAGTAGTGGTTACTGGTTTTATATATTCCAAGTTAGTGGGTGGTTTCCCATGTTCCCATGTTCATGCATTTCGTAAATTCTTGTAGCCTATAAGGCAATTGTTTTTGGTTGAAGAAAGTATGAAGAAGAAATTATCTAAAACTCTCATCTATTTTCTAATCTGGATTCCTCCTATTTTCTTTAGGCCAATCGATTATCGGTTGGAACCACAACATCTTGCTTCTGTTCTTCTCCTTTTCAACTAAGATTATTCATTAACACTCTCAATAAGAACTATAGTGCTTAAAGATAAGATAAACATTGTGTTTTAAGAGTAAATTTTCGCTTACCAGTTGACGATTCTTACATAATTTCGTCTTGATATAGCTTTAAGAGGACGCTAAACCTTCCTTTACACGAAGAACCACCCTGATCAGCTGCAAAAACCCTTCACATATAAGATTATGACTCCTTTCTATTACAAATCAACCTTTGAGGGTAATTTTGGGACGTGGTTTCTTACCATGTGTCGTTACCCGTGACTCCGTGAGCATCCAATGTCACACAAACCATTCATTCGGATGCCTACAAGCAAAGTGCAACTTTCCATCATATTTTATAAGTCTACGCCAAAACCCATTCCGACCCTATCCATTTAAGAAACCCGTTTTGACACAAACTAAAATGCTCATATTTTTTAAACGAATCAGCATGACCCGTACCCGTTTATCCAGTTAGACCAGTTACCAAAATAACACACATATTAAAAACTACTCCCATTACAAACTTAGAAAATATCTCACTTTAAATTTTATGTTTCGAATAACAAATGAGATACATAAAGTCACCACTCTACAAACAATAGGGCTGCAATATTATTTGCTGGATACAGACTCGTCACCAACACTAAAACTCGGTATCTAAGATCACCTTCTCGAATTGCCAGATTCGAGTTAGTAGTGACAAATGGCTGGATTCAAACAGAAAATAACCAAGATAATTTCATAAACAAATTCACCACCACCTCTTTCATTCGTAACACTTAACAAAAGTAGATTTATTAGAAGGTAACAGACACGCTGACGTAACAATTGGCTAACATGGAATCACGGACTGCAAAACCATAAAAAAGAACTGCTTAAATGGGTCACGACTGATTACAGCGGGGTGTTGGATGATCCGAACAACTGAGCTCCTCTTCATTCATGGGCATCCTTATAAGATCAAGTTGATGCATGTTGATGTTACTGATTTCAAAGCCCAATCATGTCTGTGTATTCAGTCAAAAATGTATGGACCAGTTACCATGCCTTTAATGGTTATTTTTTATGAGTGTGCCTATTGGCACACCAAACCCTAGCAAAATTAGGGTTTATCTACGCTGCGTATTGGTCAATACGCAGCGTATAGGTCAATACGCAGCGTATAGGGTTAACCCTATACGTTGCGTATTGACCAATACGCAGCGTAGATAGACCATAGATCTCAGTGCCTGATAACCAATCATTGCACAGAAAACAAGGTGTATATACGTTGCGTATTGACCAATACGCAGCGTATACAAACCTGGCAAAAATTTGCAGCTGTTTTATATACGCTGCGTAGCGGGTAACAATTACGTAACCATACTTCTTTCCCGTTTCTTGTACCCAATTCTTCAAAATCAGTTAGAGACATGAAACGCTAAAAAAAAGTTACGTTAATAATAATAATAATAATTATAATTATAAGTATATAAACCTGAAAAAATTTGACACTTCAAACCTACAAAAATGACCCCAAATTTGCAGCTATTTTATATACGCTGCGTATTGACCTATTTGGTCATTTTATGAAACTCATACTTCAGGGACTAATATGGTCATTATTGAAACTATTTTAACTGAATGTTTTAGCCAGGTTAACTTTCATATAAAGATTTCTTCTTTAAACACTAACTCAGTTAGCATACTTAACTGAACAGTACAGGGACCATTTTTGTCAATTTTCAAAACTTCAGGGACCATTTTGTAAATCTTGGAAACATCAGGGACCATTTTTGTAAATTTACGAAACTTCAGGGACCATTTATGTCAATTTTCGAAACTTCAGGGACCATTTTTGTAAAAATTGAAACTTCAGGGACCAAAGTGTAAATATATCAAAAATCTGTAAAAAAGGGGGTCTTCTTTAAAGAACCGGCCCTTGCAAGGATCGAACTCGTGACCTATCGTTTAGAACCGCAACGCCTTAACCAGTTTATCCTCCGTCTCGGAGCTGTTAGGATATGAAACTTAATTCCTTATATACACTAGTTAGGTTATACGCTGCATATTGACCTATACGCAGTGTATATGAACACTTTATATACGCTGCGTATAGGTCAATACGCAGCGTATATGAACACTTTATATACGCTGCGTATAGGTCAATACGCAGCGTATATAACCTTCCTGAATTTTATATGCACACAGAATATGTTAAATAACCTGTTATATATAAACTTCCAGAACTTTATCTATACAACAGAACATGTTATATAACCTGCCAGAATTGTATATGTACACCATAGTATATATATAACCTTTCAGAATATACAAGAGTTTGATATATACAAGAAAAGTTTGTGCATACATAACAAAATGATAAAATACTACTTCTGCTGCTCCTGCTGCTGCTGATCCCATTCCGCATCCGTAATGAAGGGTAGTGGAGGTAACCCGTCATGCTGTCGCTGCTGCTGCAGCTCCGCAGCCACCCACTCCAACAGATAATTGTTCCTTTCAGCTAACCGAAGCTGCCGCTGATGTGATGGGTCAGGACCGGGCCAAACATGGCGTGGGAAATGAGGCGCCCCTGGTGGTCCACGCGGCGGTGGTGGCTGCGGAATGACGACGGCCGGCTCATGCGGCTCCGGCGGCTCCGGATCGCGCGGGGGATATACTGGAGGGAACTGTTCCGGCAGTTGTGTAAGCTCGTATTGCGTGCCGTCCAGTTTCTTTAACCGCTTCCCGCATGGAAAGTCTTTGGTAATTTGCATCCCGTTTACTGTGTTCATCCCCATCCGCTTTGGCTGTGTCGTCGGGCCTACACGGCCGCGGTCCTTCTCCGGATGATAGCCCAACGAATGGGCTATCTTGGTCACGTAGGCGCCGCCGAATAGCATTCCGTGCTCCTGTCGATGATGCGCGGAGGCGAAGTACTGCACCAACCCGTGGGCGAGAGCGCACGGCCTCTTGTATAAGAGACAATATAAAAAGAACATGTCACCACTCGTACACCACTCCCGGCTTTTGTTTCGAGCAGTGATCGAAGTGGAAATCATTTTGTGCAAATATCTGCATAAATGGAAACCAGTCAGTAAATAATAATCAGACGACATCGATTAAATGAGGATAAAAAAACAATATATTTTTGACTCGTTACGGATTTTGACGCACGTAACGGACCTACGCGCCTTACGAGGGTCAAAACTAAGATCGTCGTTAAATTATATTTTTTTATTATTTAGTCGAAGTCGAACCGTAAGGCGCGTAGGTCCCTAACGAGCGTCGAAACTAAGTTCGTCGTTTTATATTTTAACGACGAACTTATTTCGACGCTCGTTAGGGACCTACGCGCCTTACGGTTCGACTTCGACTAAATAATTAAAAAAAATATTTTTACGACGAACTTAGTTTCGACGCTCGTTAGGGCCGTACACGCCTTACGAGCGTCAAAACTAAGATCGTCGTTAAATTATATTTTTTTTTATTATTTAGTCGAAGTCGAACCGTAAAGCGCGTAGGTCCCTAACGAGCGTCGAAACTAAGTTCGTCGTTAAAATATAAAACGACGAACTTAGTTTCGACGCTCGTTAGAGACCTACGCGCCTTACGGTTCGACTTCGACTAAATAATAAAAAAATATATATTTTAACGACGAACTTAGTTTCGACGCTCGTTAGGACCGTACGCGCCTTACGAGCGTCAAAACTAAGATCGTCGTTAAATTATATTATTTTTTTATTATTTAGTCCATGTCGAACCGTAAGGCGCGTAGGTCCCTAACGGGCGTTTAAACGGCTGCAAACGCAGCCGCAAACGGCTGCGAAATCGCTGCCGTTTGGGGCTGTGTTTGCAGCCGTTTAAACGCCGGTTACGGTTCGACTTCGACTAAATAATTAAAAAAAAATTCTGTTTAAAATAAAATTCTGTTTAAAAAGAAATTTTGTTTAATTGGTCCCTGGAGTTTCAAAAATTGACACAAATGGTCCCTTTTTTGATATATTTACACTTTGGTCCCTGAATTTTCAATTTTTACAAAAATGGTCCCTGATGTTTCAAAAATTGACACAAATGGTCCCTAACGAGCGTCGAAATAAGTTCGTCGTTAAAATATAAAACGACGAACTTAGTTTCGACGCTCGTTAGAGACCTACGCGCCTTACGGTTCGACTTCGACTAAATAATAAAAAAATATATATTTTAACGACGAACTTAGTTTCGACGCTCGTCAGGACCTTACGCGCCTTACGAGCCTCAAAACTAAGATCGTCGTTAAATTATATATTTTTTATTATTTAGTCGAAGTCGAACCGTAAGGCGCGTAGGTCCCTACCGAGCGTCGAAACTAAGTTCGTCGTTAAAATATAAAACGACGAACTTAGTTTCGACGCTCGTTAGAGACCTACGTGCCTTACGGTTCGACTTCGACTAAATAATAAAAAAATATATATTTTAACGACGAACTTAGTTTCGACGCTCGTTAGGACCGTACGCGCCTTACGAGCGTCAAAACTAAGATCGTCGTTAAATTATATTATTTTTTATTATTTAGTCCATGTCGAACCGTAAGGCGCGTAGGTCCCTAACGGGCGTTTAAACGGCTGCAAACGCAGCCGCAAACAGCTGCGAAATCGCTGCCGTTTGGGGCTGTGTTTGCAGCCGTTTAAACGCCGGTTTACGGCTGCAAACGCAGCCCCAAACGGCTGCCGGTTTAAACGCCGTTTAAGCGCCGGTTACGGTTCGACTTCGACTAAATAATTAAAAAAAATCTGTTTAAAAAAAAATTCTGTTTAAAAAGAAATTTTGTTTAAATGGTCCCTGGAGTTTCAAAAATTGACACAAATGGTCCCTTTTTTGATATATTTACACTTTGGTCCCTGAAGTTTCAATTTTTACAAAAATGGTCCCTCGCAGCTTCATCTAACCTTTCTTGTACTTTCTTTGATGTAGGCCGACCGCGAGTATTTTGCTGGACGATCGGTGGTTTCTTGGTTGACGATTTCGGGGTGAAGACCGCTTTTATCTTTGAAAGCAAACTCTTTTGCTGATCGGGGGACTGCGCCTCTAAATGTTGCCGCACATTATTTAGCTCTGCTACAACATCGACTTCCTCGTCTACCAGTTTACACGGGCGCAAGTCAAGCTTACGCTAGAATACATCTATGTCGTCGAGTTGTATCATACGCCCTGTACAGTTAAGTTAATACGGTGTGAGAAACAGCTAAATCGTACAAGATAACAAAAGGTTTGTGGTTTTAATATTTTTTACCTGTACTTTTGTAGTTTTCCAGCCTACAAGCACACGGCAATCCACAGCTAAGCCACATATGGCAACCACATGATGCGTTAAGTTTCCGCAACACCTCCATCTTCCTCAGTAGCTCTTTTGCCAGCGAATCAAGTGCTTCATGGGAAACCTTTCCACGTAGGTTGTCCAACAGTCGGTGTCTGTGGTGGTTCATCGTTTTTTCGATGCTCTCAGTGAAACTTTTTTGTATTTCATCGTACTGAGTTTCAACTATATCAATGACGCATCTTGCTATTCGTTCCAATGAACTCCCGCGCGTAATGTATCTTTTTAAATTTGCGTGCTGGCTCTCAACTCTGTTGGTGGTGAGCTGACCAAAGTTGCGACACTTATCGGTCCACGCATAAACGAACATTTCTTTATAGTCTTTGAGCCAGTTTTCCTAGACGTAATCATAGACACCTGCAAAAATAAAATAATGAAATGTAAAAGCGTGTGTAAAATATAATAGATTGGATGAGTCGTTTGTTGAAGGAACACTTACTTTCTCGGTTGGCAACCACGAGTCGGTTATACATTTTCTCCAAGTTGTACTTGTACATGGGCTCTGAAGAAGATTCGCACAATCTCCGCCAGTTCGACATAAATTTCCCCCAATCTTCTTTATCGAACCCTTCCTTGTACTTTTTAGCTATATTTTGTTGGATGTGAAAGTGGCATAGAAGCCTGGTTGCGTTCGGGAATACTTTAGAACACGCGTTAATTAGGGCAAGCTCCCTATCCGTGACTATCACACGCGGTATCATACATTCATGCAATATTGACTTGATCCGCTCAAGCACCCACACGTAGTTACCCCTTCGTTCTTTACAAATAATGGCATGTGCGATACAAAAAGACTTCCCAGTCGACGTCATACCCACAACCTGGACAAATGGCATGTTGTAGAGGTTTGTTTTGTAGGTCGCGTCGATCAACATCACGTGCGGGAATGCACGCCACATAGTGATTGAATAAGGATGAACAAAGAAAATCTCTGTTACGACATCTGTTTTGGGTTCCTGTCGGGTTTCGTAAATGAATCGGTGGTCATGCAGCAGGCTTTCCAGTGCCTGCATAGGAGTCTTTCCGTCCACTATTGTCGCTCTAATTTTTTGTACCGCATTTTGCACGTCTTTCTGAACATGCAGGCTGTCGGGGAACTGCTTTCTTAGGGTTTGAAATATGATACGTGGCTCCATGTTTTGAGCAGTTAGCTGCTCCACTAGCTTGTATTCGGCTTCAGTAAATCTTCGCACAAAAGCGTGGCCCAACAGACTCGTCGTAGGTTCGTGGTTATGGTTCGCGTCTTCCACTTTTAACTCCCACGTGTCATTCGTCACGTCCCGGATGGCGAGTAATGAAAAG
Organism: Helianthus tuberosus; assembly: GCA_030545235.1. Classification (NCBI taxonomy): domain Eukaryota; kingdom Viridiplantae; phylum Streptophyta; class Magnoliopsida; order Asterales; family Asteraceae; genus Helianthus; species Helianthus tuberosus. The sequence goes on from CM060432.1 coordinate 143,436,466, forward strand.
AGGCAACCGATTTTTTTGCTACCAGCTTTCCTAACTGTTGCTTTACTACGGTGCTCACCACTACGGTCGCACACAAGCCATACCATCCCAGTAGTACCGCCAATATTTTTCGATCGGCGGGTAACAATTACGTAACCATACGCCTTTCCCGTTTCTTGTACCCAATTCTTCAAATCAGTTAGAGACATGAAACGCTAAAAAAAAGTTACGTTACTAATAATAATAATAAATACAAGGGTTAAAATGCAATTATCGAAACTTTAGGGACCATTTGTGTCAATTTTCGAAACTTTAGGGACCATTTTTGTAACAATAATAACAATAATAATAATTATAATTATAATATTTTTAACAATAATAATATTATAATATTTTTAACAACAACAACAATAATAATAATAATAATAATAATAATAATAATAATAACAATAATAATAATAATATTAATAACAATTATAATTATAGTATTTTAACAATAATAACAATAATAATTATAATTATAATTATAATATTTTTAACAATAATAATAATAATTATTTTAATGTGATACCTCATTTATTTGAAACGGATTGCCCGGGGTAGATGGTTCATAAAGTTATGTGTTACGGGGCTCATAACCATATCCACCATGTTCTTCGTATCCACTGTAACCACCTTCACCCCCATATCTATCGTATCCACTGTATCCACCTTCACCCCCGTATCCACTGTAACATCCGTATCCACCTTCACCCCCGTATACCCCGTAACCCGGATACGATTGTTGCGTCGGGTAATATGGTTCATCAACAGGTGCATTCTCAGCACCGTATCCACTTTGTTGCACGTACGGAGATTCATACCCGTATCCGTAATCCGGATACACTTGATGCGCCGGGTAATTTGGTTCATCAACAGGTGGAGTGGGAGTCATGTTCAAGTCTGGCAACTGTGTTTTTTGATCAACAGGGACTCCAGACACAACCTCCTCATTGGCATCATTTGCTCCCCTTGTGTCGTTAGAATAGCGATTACCGAAATAATTATCGGTCCAAAATGATGACATTTTAACAAGATTGAGCAAAAAACAGAATAAATGATTTTGGTTTGGAGTGTAAACTGTTTACTGAAGAACAAATGAAATGCGAATGAAAGAAGCGAGCCAAGAAAGCAGTGATAAATGGAATGGAAGATGAAAAGACAGCACTCTACTTTATTCACGTGAAAAGAACAAATGAAATGCCTGACAACATCGCATCAGTGTCAAATCAGTCTTACATACGCTGCGTATTGATCCATACGCAGCATATCGGCTAACACTATCTACGCTGCGTATTGATCAATACGCAGCGTATACCCTAACTAGTGTATATAAGGATTAAGTTTCATATTCTAACAGCTCTGAGACGGAGGATAAACTGGTTAAGGCGTTGCGGTTCTAAACGATAGGTCACGAGTTAGATCCATGCAAGGGCCGGTTCTTTAAAGAAGACCCCCTTTTAACCGATTTTTGATATATTTACACTTTGGTCCCTGAAGTTTCAATTTTTACAAAAATGGTCCCTAGAGTTTCGAAAATTGACACAAATGGTCCCTGAAGTTTCGTAAATTTACAAAAATGGTCCCTGGTTTTTCGAAAATTTTAAAAATGGTCCCTAAAGTTTCGAAAACTGACAAAAATGGTCCCTGAAGTTTCGAAAATTTACAAAAATGGTCCCTGGTTTTTCGAAAATTTACAAAAATGGTCCCTGAAGTTTCGAAAACTGACAAAAATGGTCCCTGAAGTTTCGAAAATTTACAAAAATGGTCCCTGGTTTTTCGAAAATTTACAAAAATGGTCCCTGAAGTTTCGAAAACTGACAAAAATGGTCCCTGAAGTTTCGAAAATTTACAAAACGGTCCCTGAAGTTTCAAAAATTTACAAAAACGGTCCCTGGAGTTTTGAAAATTTACAAAAACGGTCCCTGATAGGCATGTAACAATTACGTAACCATACTTCTTTCCCGTTTCTTGTACCCAATTCTTCAAATCAGTTAGAGACATGAAACGCTAAAAAAAAGTTACGTTAATACAAATAATAATAATTATAATTATAAGTATATAAACCGGGAAAAATTTTGACACTTCAAACCTACGCAAACCTACCAACAGGAACCCAAATTTGCTGCTGTTTAATATACGTTGCGTATTGACCAATACGCAGCGTATATAAACCTTGCAAAAATTTGACACTTCAAACCTACCAAAATGACCCCAAATTTGCAGCTCTTTTATATACGCTGCGTATTGACCAATACGCAGCGTATATACATCTTGTTTTATGTGCAATGATTGGTTATCAGGCATTGGGATGATCTATGGTCTATCTACGCTGCGTATTGGTCAATACGCAGCGTATAGAGTTAACCCTATACGCTGCGTATTGACCAATACGCAGCGTATTTAAACCAGCGTATTTAAACCCTAAGTGTGCAGATAGGCAAACTGAGTGTGCAGATAGTGAGAGCCTTTTTTATCCCGAAACTAAACAGCTGAACTCTAATATCATCTAAGTTAGTAAACACCAATATAATATCATAAAAAATGAGTTAATAACTTGCCATGTATTGAAAACAACATACTTACATCTGCAACTGTACTTTTCAATTCCACTTCACATATGAGTTGAAGAGGTAGCCTCAACTCCTTTTACCAGCACCAGGTTTCAAAAACTACTCAAAATGATAGGTCACCACTTTTTTTACATCTAAAAAGGAGTGGTATTGGTGCTTATGATGCCATTTATGTAACACCCTTTTTGATTTAAATCCTGTGGTGATGACTTGTGACTTCTAATAAGTGAATGGCTTCCTTGTAGCATTAAAAGTTTGAAAAAACATGGGTTCAAGTATTTTTTTCTTTGCATTTTTAACAACAATATTATTTGTTTTAAAAAGAGTCAAAATGTGTGATACTCAGTAGGTAAAAAAATGTTTTTTTATCAGTGGCCGGGTGCTTTAATGTCATAATGGCATTACTATATATAATTGCATTCTAAACAAAACCCATCAGATAAAAAGCATACCTTTGATTTGTAGTGATAAAACATTACCCAATCTTTAAATATATGATGTTTTTATACTAACAGGTGGTACCTGCAGTTTTGAAGCACTTGAGCATTTAAATTTCAATCCCTGGTGAGTTACTATGTAAAAATGATATCGAGTTTCCACATCTTCTTGAGTATGACGTCACATATGCCCAACTTCCACAGCATCATACAAAAGGATGGAGTCTTGTGGACTTATATCTACACTATTTTAAATTAGCAAACTATTGATATACCTGCAACAAAACCATTGAAAAAAAAAGATTAATAAACATAAATGCCACATCATCATGAGTTGAGTTGATTAGTTACTACATGTGGACACGAAACGAACTGTGGTCCTTATTAAAAGAATGATTGTAACAATTAAATATGACAAATTTTTCAGACGAACACAAATCTTCCGTCTTTCATTAACGTTTTCATAATTCATATAAAATGACCTTAGTATCAAGGTGGAACACCTATGGAAAGATTAAAAAAGGCCCTAACTATCTGCACACTCAGTTTGCCTATCTGCACACTTAGGGTTTAAATACGCTGCGTATAGGTCAATACGCAGCGTAGATAGACCATAGATCTCAGTGCCTGATAACCAATCATTGCAAAGAAAACAAGGTGTATATACGCTGCGTATTGGTCAATACGCAGCGTATATAAAAGAGCTGCAAATTTAGGGTCATTTTGGTAGGTTTGAAGTGTCAAATTTTTGCAAGGTTTATATACGCTGCGTATAGGTCAATACGCAGCGTATATAAAACAGCTACAAATTTGGGTTCCTGTTGGTAGGTTTGCGTAGGTTTGAAGTGTCAAAATTTTTCCCGGTTTATATATTTATAATTATAATTATTATTATTTGTATTAACGTAACTTTTTTTTTAGCGTTTCATGTCTCTAACTTATTTGAAGAATTGGGTACAAGAAACGGGAAAGAAGTATGGTTACGTAATTGTTACCCGCCTATCAGGGACCGTTTTTGTAAATTTTCAAAACTTCAGGGATCGTTTTTGTAAATTTTTGAAACTTCAGGGACCGTTTTGTAAATTTTTGAAACTTCAGGGACCATTTTTGTCAGTTTTCGAAACTTCAGGGACCGCTTTTGTACATTTTCGAAACACCAGGGACCATTTTTGTAAATTTACAAAACTTCAGGGACCATTTGTGTCAATTTTCGAAACTCTAGGGACCATTTTTGTAAAAATTGAAACTTCAGGGACCAAAGTGTAAATATATCAAAAATCGGTAAAAAGGGGGTCTTCTTTAAAGAACCGGCCCTTGCATGGATCGAACTCGTGACCTATCGTTTAGAACCGCAACGCCTTAACCAGTTTATCCTCCGTATCGGAGCTGTTAGAATATGAAACTTAATCCTTATATACACTAGTTAGGTTATACGCTGCGTATTGACCTATATGCAGTGTATGTAAGGGGCAGGTAGACAGTCAAACCAAATCAGTCTGACATACGCTACGTATTGACCAATATTGCATGTGGGTGCTTGAGCGGATCAAGTCAATATTGCATGAATGTATGATGCCGCGTGTGATAGTCACGGATAGGGAGCTTGCCCTAATTAACGCGTGTTCTAAAGTATTCCCGAACGCAACCAGGCTTCTATGTCACTTTCACATCCAACAAAATATAGCTAAAAAGTGCAAGGAATGGTTCAATAAAGAAGATTGGGGGAAATTTATGTCGTATTGGCGGAGATTGTGCGAATCTTCTTCAGAGCCCATGTACAAGTACAACTTGGAGAAAATGTATAACCGACTCGTGGTTGCCAACCGAGAAAGTAAGTGTTCCTTCAACAAACGACTCACCCAATCTATTATATTTTACACACGCTTTTACATTTCATTATTTTATTTTTGCAGGTGTCTATGATTACGTCTACGAAAACTGGCTCAAAGACTATAAAGAAATGTTCGTTTATACGTGGACCGATAAGTGTCGCAACTTTGGTCAGCGCACCACCAATAGAGTTAAGAGCCAGCACGCAAATTTAAAAAGATACGTTACGCGCGGGAGTTCATTGGAGCGAATAGCAAGATGCGTCATTGATATAGTTGAAACTCAGTACGATGAAATACAAAAGAGTTTCACTGAGAGCATCGAAAAAACGATGAACCACCACAGACACCGACTGTTGGACAACCTACGTGGAAAGGTTTCCCATGAAGCACTTGATTTGCGGGCAAAAGAGCTACTGAGGAAGATGGAGGTGTTGCGGAAACTTAACGCATCATGTGGTTGCCATATGTGGCTTAGCTGTGGATTGCCGTGTGCTTCATATGAGGTCGGTTGAAAGTGAATCTCTAATATTGTAAGTTTTCTAGTTGACAAAAGGGGATTAGGGTCTTGTAAACCTGTTTTACTATGGTAGCCGAACAACGTAACATAGCAAGCTTGGTTTTAAAAAGCACGCCTAAAACAGGAAGCTCTAGAAAAGCGCATGTTTTTTAGGTAAATTCGCTGCCGTTTGCGGCCGCATTTGCAGCCGTAAACGGGCGTTTAAACGGCTGTAAACGCAGCCGCAAACGGCTCCCGTTTACGGCTGCAAATGCGGCCGCAAACGGCAGCGATTTCGCAGCCTTCGCACACCTTCGCAGCCGTTTGCGGCCGCGTTTGCAGCCTTAGACGGGCGTTTAAACTGCTGTAAAAGCAGCCGCAAACGGCTGTGATTTCTCGCTGCTGTTTGGGGCTGCGTTTGCAGCAGTAAACGCAGCGTATAACCTAACTAGTGTATATAAGGAATTAAGTTTCATATTCTAACAGCTCCTAGTAGGAGGATAAACTGGTTAAGGCGTTGCGGTTCTAAACGATAGGTCACGAGTTCGATCCTTGCAAGGGCCGGTTCTTTAAAGAAGACCCCCTTTTAACCGATTTTTGATATATTTACACTTTGGTCCCTGAAGTTTCAATTTTTACAAAAATGGTCCCTGGAGTTTTGAAAATTGACACAAATGGTCCCTAAAGTTTCGTAAATTTACAAAAATAGTCCCTGATGTTTCGAAAATTTACAAAAACGGTCCCTGAAGTTTCAAAAATTGACAAAAATGATCCCTGTACTGTTTAGTTAAGTATGCTAACTGAGTTAGTGTTTAAAGAAGAAATCTTTATATGAAAGTTAACCTGGCTAAACCATTCAGTTAAAATAGTTTCAATAATGACCATATTAGTCCCTGAAGTATGAGTTTCATAAAATGACCAAATAGGTCAATACACAGCGTATATTTTTTGATCGGCGGGTAACAATTACGTAACCATACTTCTTTCCCGTTTCTTGTACCCAATTCTTCAAATCAGTTAGAGACATGAAACGCTAAAAAAAGTTACGTTAATAATAATAATAATAATTATAAGTATATAAACCTGGAAAAAAATTGACACTTCAAACCTACCAAAATGACCCCAAATTTGCAGTTGTTTTATATAAGCTGCGTATTGACCTATACGCAGCATATATGAACCTTGTTTTCTGTGCAATGATTGGTTATTAGGCACTGAGATCTATGGTCTATCTACGCTGCGTATAGATCAATACGCAGCGTATAGGGTTAACCCTATACGCTGCGTATCGATCTATACGCAGCGTAGATAAACCCTAATTTTGCTAGGGTTTGGTGTGCCAATAGGCACACTCTTAAAAAAAACTTATTATTTACCAAGGATATTGAAACTTAACGCAAGGTATCCATTGATGGCTGAAGATAAAACTTATTATTTACTAAGGACAGCACCTGGGATGCATACATAGGGTGATTGATACGCTGAGAAGAAATGTGTGATTCGAATGAAGAATTGCAGTCTTTTTCAGGACCATAATTTGAAAGAACCCCAACATTATCATTATGACTTTTTGAAGATGATATTTGGCTATCGAGTAATAACGGTTGTTCAAACCATGGATCAACGCCTACAAAATACATGATATCTGTAAGATGATAACATTTAAAACATAATGGGTTGAGACTTAGAAGTGGCCATTTCAACCCATTTAGTTATTAATAGGTCGATAAGTTGGTTAGCATCTCAAACAACTCAAGTTGGTCAAATCAAGATAATTAGATAAAAAGCGAACCATTCAAATCACACTGTTTATATTAATGAATTTAAATTATTAGTGTAACAATAAATTAATAATTAAAGCATGTATCCTTTTAAAAAAATTAAAATGGACAAAATAAGTGAGGATCAACCTAGCTCAACCCATTGGTGTTGACTTGTGGTACATATGGGTCACTAAGTCAAGACACGATGCAACGGTATATGAAAAACACTCACTTGGATGGATCAAGATCAGAAGTTGTCTGACGTGGCTATTGACCAAGAATCATGATTTAGGGGTTATTAAAATATACTAAATTGCTTCATCAATAATTTCTCAAGTGAATTTGAACAAAACATGTAGCTAACATTATATTGTTTCATAATAAAATTTAACAAATTTAACATATTAAAAAAAAAAAAAAAAAACCTTCAATTGTGCCAAAAGGTGTTAGCAAGTTCAACTCAACTCCTTTTGACACCCTATCTCGGTCCATTTTGACTTCGAGACACATACTAAAAAGTGATATATCTTTTTATTCAACCTTTTGAGCCACTACCCAACCTGGCTAACCTCCATAGTCTTCTCTACTCACATATTTTACTAAGAGTATTCAACGCACATGTTATGCATTTACAACCTAAACCAAGAGTCAAGAAAGATGCGTATGTACCTAAGCACAGATCAAACTCAGAGCTTCACACTATGAAGGTTCACTTTTCCCTAAAATAAAATAAGATCAAAATTATTAGCCAAGTTGCTGGATATATCATCCAAATTGAAAAGTAAAAAATATTATTTTTATAAGTATCTATGAAATAGTAACTTTACAGGCATGTTGCTGCTACCGGGTTTCATTCTTAGGAATAATAAGTTCCCTAAGACCGCAATGTGGACCACTAAATTGCCAAAAGTTGAATTTGAAAGTATAAAGCAGCTTACAAAGTAAAGAAAATATATCAAAATCTGCAGCTTGCATACAATCCTAGGAAGAAGTTCATCTGTAAAATCTGCAGTTGAATTTAAAGTACTTATTAGCGTTTCATCTAAAAAGAAAACCCCAGAAGGATGAAGTTCATCTGTAAAATGGAAACAACGAATTAAACAAATTGAACCTTGTGCTGCATCTGGATAAGCCACTCAAAACGCCAAATGGAGTCCCACCACCACCTCCACAACCGCAGCTGCCTCCACGATGACATGGGATAGACAATGCTGGTGGTGGAATTCGCAATTTTCAAGATCCTTAAAAGCCCAGAGTAAGAGGAGCATCATGACCTTCAAAAGTGTACTACCTTGCACTAGTTGCAACATCCCATACCTATGGAATTACATAATCTTGATTATTAGCATAATTAGTGATTATTGCTTATATCTAATTGATTGTAAACAATTACCTTCGGAACTCAGACTCTCAATATCCACTCTTGGGTTCCTACTCACCATAACCTTTACCTTCTGATATTAGCCACAACTAATAATCATATAAGTCAAAATAAGTGTACAATAGAGAATAACTAATAAACAGTAGAAAATTTATGTACCCAAATCCTACGCATTTGAGTTATTTCCACCATTAGTAAATTTATATACCCAGATCTGATCATTCTATCCTTTTCTGGTTTCGCAACATCCAGCAAACATGACTCAACAACCAATTCCTACATATAAACATCCGTATTAGGCTTTTCAACTAAGAATTCCATAAAACCTAAAAAACAGTTAAATTAGTAACTAAAACCATTGAAATACGAGAGATTGCACTCACCGAGTAAGGCATAGAAACATGGCGACCATGGCAAGAACGAATGACCCAAAAAAGAAGTAAAACTCACAAATACCCCCAATCACTTTGTACGTCAAAGAAGTCCCTTCGTACACCACATCCATTCCGTTTCAGGCAAAGTGACACCGCCAATTGCTGCAAGCAGTGAGTGACTGATGATTTGCTAACAAAAAAATGAATACATCGAATCAGTGATGAAATTTAGATGATAGAGAATGTCGAGGTGAGATGGAACAGAAACCTACCAGAGATTAAACGGAGAAGATGAGAAAAAAGATAAGTAATACAGCATCATGAAGGAATAAAATGAGAAATTGTAGTGACGGCTGAAGAATCACTGAGGATTTGCAGGTTTGATTAACTACTTCGCAATGAAGTAGTAGGGTTTACCAATCGGCTCCAATTGATTGTAAAGTTGGAAGGATTTGGGGGAACATTCGAAGAATGTAAATATGAGAATGAGAATGGAAGGTTTGGTGAGATGATCAATAAAATAACCTACTAGAGGTGCGGTTGTAGTAGCAAGGATTTAGGAGGAGAAAAAGGAGAGTGGGGTGAACTGAGGATGCCAATAAACCGCCAAGAACTGCCACAATGACGGTTAAAAAATAGAGTTTAATCATGATCCAACCGTGGATATTGACTTGGATGGTGGTTAGACTAAATGAGTTCCATAGAAATATATAATTAGGGTTGTAAACGAACCGAACGAATTGAGGAATGAAATGGGAACAGTGCATAAACGCAGTGAAAATACGGCTTCCTATTTTCATTTTTAGTATAATAAAATAAATAAAAGTTAAAGAATATAAAAAGTTTAGATAAAATAATAAAAGTAGAAAAATCTCATTAACAACATAAACAAACGAAGATGAATGAATGTTCACGAACATGTTACCGATCGTTCACGGATACAATTGAACGCACGAGACCAATATTCATGTCCATTTATTTAACTTTATCGAACGAAATTTCATGTTAATGTTCGTTCCTTTGTTAAACGAACAAACATAAATGAACTTTTTGCAGAATGGTTCACAAACTATTCGCTGAACGTTCGGTTCGTTTACAGCCCTAGTAGTAATCGGTATCCATCGGTAATGGTTTTTTTTTTTAATATGCATGTGTGTGTCTAAATTTTAAAAGAAAGATAATTTTGTGTTTTCATAACAGAAAAATATACTGTTGATCTAAATAAGTTTCATAACAGAAACATATACTATTGAACTAAAAAAGTTATTTTTGACTAATCACCAAGTTAAAAGTGTTGTTTACTCAAAATATAGAATTTAGAGTAAACTGTCATTTTTGTTCTTGAGGTTTGGTCATTTTTTGTATTTTAGTCCAAAACCCAAACCTTTTGCATCTGGGTCCATGTGGTTTTAGTTTTTTTGCCATTTTGGTCTAAAAGTGAAATCAGATCATATTTGTCTTATAAAATCATTCTATTTTGTCTTTTTTTCTCAAGGGCAAAATGGGCATTTTTAATTAAAAAACTCTCTTTCTAAACCCTATATATATATATATATATATATATATATATATATATATATATATAGAGTAGGAGTTGGGTAGAAAATGTGTTTTTCCTAGAAAGTCTAGGAAGCAATAAGAACGCGACATGTGGCATTGAAGGATTTTATCTAAAAGGGCATTTATGTACTTTCACAATCTATTTTTATTTTAGGAAATTATCTTCAATAACTAATTATCCATAAATTTCGGAATTTTTTGTTTTCGATTTCTGATCTCACTTAATATCAATCATTCCTTCGTTTTCTTGCTGGAATCTATCAGCATGTTCTTGGTACTGTGTTTTAATAGTTTGTTCTTGGTGATGTGTTTTAACAGCATGCAGATTCATACAGCTGTGTTTTATTATTCAGATTCATACAATTGTGTTTTAACAGCAAGCAGATTCATACAGTTGTGTTTTAGCATTCAGATTCATACAGTTGTATTTTAACAGCAAGCAGATTCATACAGTTGTGTTTTAGCATTCAGATTCAAACAGTTGTGTTTTAACAGAAAGCAGATACCTACAGTTGTGTTTTAGCATTCAGATTTATACAGTTGTGTTTTAACAGCAAGCAGATTCATACAGTTGTGTTTTAACAGCAAGCAGATGCATACAGTTGTGTTTTAGCATTCAGATTCATACAGTTGTGTTTTAACAGCAAGCAGATTCATACAGTTGTGTTTTAACAGCAAGCAGATGCATACAGTTGTGTTTTAGCATTCATATTCATACAGTTGTGTTTTAACAGCAAGCAGATGCATACAGTTGTGTTTTAACATTCAGATTCATACAGTTGTGTTTTAACAGCAAGCAGATTAATACGATGTGTTTTCTTGATGTTTCTTGACGCTGTGTTTTAACAGCATGTTCTTGGTGCCCTGCATGATTAATACCTGCGACTACGGGGTCTTTCGAACGGCTTCCGACAACTGATCCGGTGCTCTCCATCCTTTCTAAAGTTATCTTCTTCCATGATTGTAGTTATTTTTGGTAGGGATTGGAGTTTCGAAGTTGGGTTTGGAGAGAAAGAGGGAAAATCGCGTGAAATTAGGGACTGGGTTTGACTGACGGTTATCTAATTGATTTAAAACACGATATATTGACAAAATTGCCCCTAGTCTTTTAAAACAATAAATTAAATAAACTAAAAAATTACAAGATTGCCATTGACTTCATTTTAACCATTAAACACACCCATTGGATGGCCCAGATCGCTTCCTTGACTTTCTAGGAAAAACACACTTTTCGCAGTATCCCTACTCTATATATATATATATATATATATATATATATATATATATATATATATAGGGGACCGCTAGAATGAGAACCACCTCCAGTTGTAAGAACCGCGAGAACCACTTTCTAACCATTGGATCAAGTAGATGGATGCATGAGATTAAAAGTATTAAAAAATAATATTAAGTATTTTTTGTCTTATTATGTCTTTTATATTTTAATCCAAAAGGGTATTTAAGTAAAATTACACTATTTTGTCTTTTTACCTTTATTGTTTTTTATTACTTTTTAGTATTATTATATTAGATTTTTATTTTTTAAAATTAGTTTTTTTATTAAACATTTTCATATTCAGATTTATTTACAGATTTTTACGTTTAACGTTTTACGTTTTTACGCCGGTCGTTTACGTTAACGTTATTTTACGTTTTACGCGCCGGTTTTTTACGTTTTGCGCGTCGGTTTTTTACGTTAACGTTTTTTTACGTCTTACGCGCCATTTTTACGTTAACGTTATTTACGTTTTACGCGCCGGTTTTTTACGTTTTACGCGCCGGTTTTTTTACGTTAACGTTTTTTACGTCTTTACGTTTTACGCGCCGGTTTTTTACGTTAACGTTTTTTAGGTTAACATTTTTAAATTAACGTTTTTTACGTTTTGGTAAAAAAAAATTTACGTTTTACCTAAACTTTTTACGTTTTACGTTAAAAAGTTTACGGTTTACGTCAAAAAGTTTACGGTTTAATTTTTTTTTACAAAAACTTTTTACGCAAAAACGAACGCATCCAGAAATCGCAAACTTATGCTCCGGTTTCTTACGTTAACATTTTACGTTTTACGTAAAACTTTTTACGTTTTACGTTAAAATTTTTACCTTTTACGTAAAAAGTTTTACGTTTTACATAAAAAGTTTTACGTTTTACCTAAAAAGTTTTACGTTTTACCTAAAAAGTTTTACGTTTTACGTTTGACGTAAAGCTTTTTACGTTTTACGTTTTACGTAAAAAAGTTTACGGTTTAAGTTTTTTTCTTTTTCAAAAACTTTTTTACACAAAAACGAACGCACCCAAAAAATCGTTACTCGGTAGGTGTCTCAGATAGTTTGCTATCATCATCGACGCCTCAAAAAAAAATATATAAAAAACCCAACAAACAAAAAAAAAAAAAACGAGTGGATTCTGGGAAAAAAAAAAGAAGTTTTGGCTCAGATTTTCCGAACATCAGAGGCTGCAAAGTGGGGTTGCGGGTTCAAAAACCTACCCTCCACCATCCTTGCCGCGCCATCGTCCGTTTTTTTTTTTTGCATCATCACCGCCGATTCAAAAAGCCACCAGATTCACCCGGTTTAAAACATTCAAAAGGAACATGAACATCATTCAAACCCAGAAGGATCATGAACATCATTCAAACCCAGATTCAACAGAATCAAAAGGGTCCCAAAAACATAACATCATTCAAACCCAGATTCAACATTAACATCATTCAAACCCAGATTCAACATGAACATCATTCAAAAACAGAATATCATTCAAACCCAGATTCAACATGATAAAAAAAGGTCCCAATAACATCATTCAAACCCAGATTCAACATGAACAACATTCAAACCCAGATTCAACAGAATCAAACCCAGAAAGTCAAACCCCCCAAGATTCAAACCCATATTCAACAGAAGCAAACCTGCAGCAAAAACACAAAGATTCAAACCCAGATTCGAACACCCACCACCAGATTCAACAAAATTAAAACCCAGATTCGAACAAAATTAAAACCCAGATTCAACAAAATTCAAACCAGAAAAAATCAAGTAAACCCGGAAAAATCAAGTAAACCCAGAAAAATCAAGAACACATACCAAAAAAACCATCGGTATCATCATCATCATTCAAGAACACATATCAAAAGAACGCAGGCCAAGAATCACCAGAAGAATCACCAGCCACTAACCCACTAACCCACTGTTAGAACCACCGCCGCCGACCAACCAACACCGTAGCCGTAGAACCACCGCTGCCGACCAAACCACCGCCGACCACCACCAAGCCGTCGAACCGCCACCACCACCACAACATCAAATCGGAGCTCACTACCCCCCAAATCGGAGCTTGGAATTGTTCCCCATCTCGTTTTCAGTCCCACATCTCGGTGAACAGTTGTTGGGGTTTTGTAACAGTTGGGTGGTGGTGATTAATGTTGAGACGGAAGGGGGGGGGGGTGTTTTGGCAGCGACCAGACAGATAGAGAGGTGGCGGAGGAATTGGGCGGCGGCAGCAGCGCCATGGGGACGGCCGGCAACGAACCGGAGATGACATTTGGGGGTGGGTTTTAAAAATGGATCGGTGATGGAGGATTGAAAGATGAAAGAGAGCTGCATCTTTTAAATAGAAAAGAAAGAGAGAGGAGAGAGGAAAGATGATAGATAGATTAGACATATGGGGTAAATGACCATAATACCCTTTGGGTTGTCAAATTCTGATTGGTTGAGAGTGGTTCTCGCGGTTCTTACAACTGGAGGTGGTTCTCATTCTAGCGGCTCCCTATATATATATATATATATATATATATACATATATATATATATTTAAGCCCATATCTCTCTCTTAACAAAAATTATCTCTAAACCCTTTCTTCTCCAGATCTTTAAACCCTCTCTTAACAAAACTCTCTTTCACCCACCAAACAATATACCACCCATCTCAGATCTGTATTCCGGTGGCGTCCTCCGGTGGAGGGCGTTGCTTGTGGCGTTGTGGTTGTGGCAGTGTGAAGCAGCAGGGGCGACGAGACTGGTGTGGTGGTGGGTTTCGGTGTTGGTGTTCGGGGGTGGAGGTGAGAAGTGGCGGAGGTGAGATGGTGGTGATGGGTGTTCGAGGGTTTGTGTGGTGGTGGTTGGGGTGGTGTTGGCAGTGGAGGTTGGGGTGATGTTGTGTTGTGGTGGAGGTGAGACCCGGAAGCCACCAACCCAATCACCTACACTCACACCCGCCGACCACCTCCTTCACCATTGTCATCGTCTCTGGCAACCTCCACCATCTCACCCAATACCTCGTCTTCTTCAGTCTTTCTTGTCAGAAAAGGTAACTCTAGTGGCCAGATACAACACTAACACAGTCCACATGTCAAATAATGAAATTCAGTTGTTAAATTTAGTAGTTTAATTAAACACAACGATTGTTGTGGTGTTCATTGAATTGACAGAATCACATGATGGTATATGCCTAAGATAATTTAGGAGAAAATGGCACCTTATCTGCGGGTTAGATTTGTGTGTGTGGTGTTACAATTGGTGGCCAAATGAGATGCATTCTTTAGTGTGATCTAACAGAAATTAAGATTTTTTTTTAAATATATGTACTGTGGAGGTGGTGGTTGTGTGGAGGTGGTGGGTTAACGGTGGAGGAGGTGATAGTGGTGGTGGTGGGTTTTACAAAAATTAAGATTTTTTTTAAATAGGTTATTTTCAATGTTATTAAAAATGATCATTTTGCCCATGAGGAAAAAAAAAACAAAATAGCAGGATCTTATAAGACAAATATGACCTGATTGACTTTTGAACCAAAATGATAATAAAACTGAAACCACAAGGAACCAGATACAAAAGTTTTGAGTTTTAAACTAAAGTGGTAAAGTGACCCGAAATCATATACTAAGAGCATCCACAATAGACATGTTTTTTGGTGTTTTTAAAGAGAGAGAAAGTGAGGTGGAGGAGAGAGGGTGTGAGGTGGAGGAGAGAGAGTGTAGTTATGTTTGTGGGGAAAAATGAGAAAAAATGGAGGGAATAAAGTTATGTGAGTGTGATGTAAGAGAGAGGAGAGAGAAGAGAGAAATAGTGTTTTTTGTGTATGTGAGTGGGTCAAGAGAGAGAAATGCTCTTATTGGTTGTGCAGGTGCCACATTAGCACCAAAAAACACCTCTATTGGTGATGCTCTAAAAAGTTTACTATATAAGGGAAAAGATCAAATAGGAAGTTTATTTTGGCTCGGAAGTGTAGGAAGCAATAGGATTAGGACATGTGGCAACATTTAAAATAAAGAAAAAAAGTATTTTAGGCCATGGGGTATGGGGCTTGGGTTGGGGGAAAACGCCCAAGCCACCATCCCGGGGGCTTGGGTTTGGGCGTGGCCCCTTGGGGCTAGGCTTTCAAGCCGGGCGTGGGGCGGGCTAGCAATGTGACATGGCGGACTCTCAATGGCCATGTGTCAACTCATGCCCCCAACCCAAGCCCCACCATACCCCATGGGCGTGGGTTTTTTTTCCCATTCCACGTGTCAACCAATGCCCAACCCAAGCCCCACCATACCCCACGGTCTTAGTCAATCCAACCCTTTCTTCTTCCTTTTCAAAACCCAGTAACTTCAAAACCCACCATTTTCAAAACCCACCATCTTCAACCATTTCTTCACTTTCTATCTCAATAATCACTACATTATAGTGCGATTTTCATCACTAATCAATGATTCAAACACCCGATCAACGTGTTCTTCAGCTTTTTTGAAGAAAACCCAGTTTAATTTCATAAAAAATCTCGTTTTTTCCGGTGATTTTGGAGATAATCACTCGATTCGAGCGCTGATAAGTGTTTCAATCATTCAAAATTCGTCAATTGTTGAAGAAATCACTTCGATCCATGTAAGAAATTCTTTAATTTCATTTTTACGATCTGGGGTTTTGATTTACTCATTGCGTTTTACGATCATGGCGGGGTCCGGGGGCAGCGCCCCTGGTAGCGGGGTCCAAGGGGCGGCAGCCCCTGGCGGGGTCCAAGGGGCAGAGCCCCTGGCTGGGGTTGAGCTGATTAAATTGCTGTAATTAAAATGCATCAGAAAAATTAATTTTCCAGAAATTGACTCATTTCGAAGACAGTAATTCGTAGACAATTCAGACAGTTCACAGTCACAGACAGTTCCCAGACAGTTTTATATGTCCATTGCGTTTTAAAAATAAGAGAGTTTTATGTGTTTTCTGGCTATTGCGTTTTAGAAAAAAAACACATTTTTAAGTGTTTTTAGTCATTGCGTTTTAGGTAAAACACATTTTTGAAGTGTTTTTAGTCATTGCGTTTTAGGTAAAACAAATTTTTTAGGTGTTTTCAGTCCATTGCGTTTTAGAATGAGTCATTTTTAAGTGTTTTCTGGCCATTGCGTTTTGCAAATAAGACATTTCTTTGTGTTTTTTGTGCTTTGCGTTTTAGGTAAAACACATTTTTATGTGTTTTTGGTGCATTGCGTTTTAGGTAAAACACATTTTTATGTGTTTTTAGTCCATTGCGTTTTAGAAAGTACATTTTCTTTTGAGTTTTTAGGCTATTGCGTTTTAGAAATAAGACATTTCTTTGTGTTTTCTGGCCATTGCGTTTTACAAATAAGTGATTTCTTTGTGTTTTTTGTGCATTGCGTTTTAGAAAAATGTCAATTTTTAGGTTTTTTTTTCATTGCGTTTTACGTAACTGGGGGTTTTTCTATTGCGTTTTACGCAACTGGGTTTTAAATTTTTTTTTGAAAATATAGCAATAGTATACTCGTTTTAAAGATAAAAAACGCTCGTTTTTTTGGTGCAATTTTTATAAAAAAATAATGTTGTATGAAAGAGTTATTAGAGCACCCGGGCTCGTCCGTTATAGTATCACGGGAATGATGTATAACGCGTTAATGTCCACCGCCGGCAACAAGTATAACGCGTGATGAGTTCAACGAAATCGATTTTCGTTATTTGTACAACGCGTTATTCTTTTGTTTTGTGTGTGTAATTGTTGGTTGGGGGGAAATTGTTGGGTGTGGTGGTGAGTGATGACCACCCCGCCTAAAAAAGGTTGTGAGTGATGGAAAAATGGTTGATGACATGGCGGAACTTGATTGGTGCTTGTGAGTGATAGATTTTATCACTAGTGAACCACCCCGTGTCCCCTTAACGTTTAAAAAATGGGGGGGAATTGGAGGAAAGAGAAACTATTGTGTTGGATTGACTAGAATGCCCCTAACAAACACACGCGCTTTTTTTTTTTGCTTCAATTTCATTCATTTAATCTTAGCCCTTGATTAACTAAATGGATAGTCAAGATCACTTCCTAGCCTTCCTAGCCAAATAAACTTACTATTGTATCTCCACCCTATTATATAATTTAAAACTGTTAATAATTCACGTAAAGACGTCATAAATAACGCACTTTCTCCCCCTTTTTTCTTCAAAACCCTAAAAATCGGTGAGTCGTCTGGCTGGCTGGCATCTGCTTCTTCTTCACTCTTTCTCATCTACTGATCTGAATCGATAACTGCAATCATGAGCGGAACAGAAGCCGTAGCAAGAGAGAAAGGCTCATCAACAACCAAAACCCCTGCCGATTTTCTCAAATCCATTCGTGGCAGACCTGTTGTTGTCAAATTGAACTCTGGAGTCGATTATAGAGGTTCGGTTAAATGTTTCTTTTCCTACTTTCTTTTTTATCTTCGACATCCATTGTGTGTATTATTAAATCACTAATTTTACGGAACCAACTACTTTTACAACCATCAGATTTACTGAAATATATGTTTCTGAAAGGATGAAATAGTCATTTTGTATCCAATAATGATGTAGAAAGTGTTCATGTCTTTAAATTATTACAAGATTGTGAGCTGTCATTCTTTTAGGAACAGAGCAAGTGTGATACTGGTTTTAAAATGAAACTTATATTTCACATTTGTTGTCAGAATATCTAAGGGGCCGAACCAAGGGATATCATGTCGATGAGGATCATAAATTAGAGCATGGCAGACTTATTTGAGAATGCATATGAGGATACATGTTAAATTGCCGATAATGTATTCTATATTTGTTAGGATAAATGATAGCTCCGATCATTTATATTTCTCATCTTTAGGATGATTAAGTTCTATGCAGTTAATATCGGTGCTATATCGGTCCTTGACCGATATCCGATATTTTACCGTATTAACTGCATAGATTAAGTTTTACTTGTTGCTAGGACTTAGGAGTTAGGATAAACTTTGATCTTAATTGTTTGTTATGTTGAGTGTTCTAAAACCCTGATTATGGCTGCCTGCCACTTTGATTAGTTACAGTGGCACAATCAACCGGCCACATAGTTAATTTAAGGTATCTATTCATGCATACCAAATGGTATTCTTGGACACCCTTTTCTTTTATAAGTGATTGAACACACTTTCCCTTTCCATCTGAAAAAGTAAGCATATCAAAGTTATACAATATCTAATCCTTAATAATGCTTGTTATTTTGTTTTTATTAGGTGTTAGCTTTAAGTGTCCACTTAATCCTCACTTAAGCATTAAGTTTAAGAAAGCGGCTTGATTGACACTTTTTTAGAACACGGGCATCTTTATGAATTAAAATGTAATAAAATTTTGAGCTTTTGTCTCAACTGTGTGAAGCAAGTATGTTTGGATATTTGGATTTGCATAATTGCGTTTTTGAATCAAGTAATAGTAACTTAAAACTCACCGACACCCACCTCTAACCAAGAGGTACCGGGTTCGAACCTTGGGGCGAACAAAGTACCCTCAAAGGGTCGGCTCGGCAAGGGTATTTACTGCCAAGCTCAGGCTTGTCGGGTGGCGGCCTGGGAGGGGTTATCCCCTCCGCGGTCAGGGGTACCGTGCATTACCCTTTTTTTTTTTAATAGTAACTTAAAACTTTTTCCAGGTATCTTGGCTTGTTTGGATGGATATATGAACATAGCAATGGAGCAAACCGAAGAATATGTTAATGGACAACTAAAAAACAAATACGGGGATGCGTTTATTCGAGGGAACAATGGTAAGTTCTTTGAGCTTATCTCACACTTGGCTACAAAATCGGTTTAATTTTTTTGAATATTTTTTCTTTATTTATGTTTGCAGTTCTTTACATCAGTACATCCAAGAGTACCCTTGCAGAAGGTGCCTAGTTCAATTGCCGACTCCAGTCCAGTCCAGACCCTCCGCATTTCATGTCCAGTGTTTTTCTGTTTTCTAGATATTATGTCGCATGGCTGGAACTATTACTATTACTACTTTTATTATTTGTGATCAAGTTTGGGGAAGTGTTTTAATGTAACATCAAACAGTTGCTTCTTAGTTATTCTCTTCCACACCTCTAAAGTTAATTCTTGATAAATTAATAAACATGCTATGAACCCTGGGCTTATAGCTGAGTGGTTATGGAAATGAGGGAAGACTCCTGATTGAATGGTCTCGAATTCGATTCCTGATCCACCCGGGTTTTACCAGCTTTGCATTGTCGTGCCCTCGGGCGGGTGCAGGGTCGGGTTTTCCCCGGAACTGGTGGCATGGTGGGCTAGGGGCTCCGTGCGTGCAGGTTGGGCTGCCGCGGGCTACCTTTCGGCCAATGGATGCCGCGTACGGAGTACCCGGCGATTCTTATGTTGGACGTTCAAAAAAAATAAATAAACATGCTATGCATAAAACTGTAAATAGATGAATTAATACATCTCTAAATTGATAATAGAGCAAATTTAGATAATCTTCCATATGCTTTGACCAAAGTTACATATCTCTCTATCAAGTAAACTTATAATCGAACTATCATTTACTATTTTGATTATTAATTTTAGTGCTATTTAACTTCAGAAGACATTATTATTATTTAAAAAAGAATAAAACTCAACACAGCTCAAAGGATATGACTAAAAGAATTTTAATAATTTATCATTTTGAATAAAAAAATATTATTGAATCAGCTTAGATTTGATCAACCTTCACCAATTAGTGTCTTCATGTTGCAACTGTGTTTGCATCATCATTATCATCCAATCAATACATTCCTGCACATTACCAGTAGGGTAAGCAATCTGCCATTGTATCAGTTTTTGTTGCCATTCACTAACAATTGGACCTCCATTTTTAAGCTCCAAGAGAGTCATCATATCCCTCCCATTAATCAAAGGTTTAACCTCCCACACTTTCTCTAAACCAAGTTTCAAAATTTCTTCCTCAACCCTTTTAAACATTCCCACTTTATCTACAGTACTCTCATCTGTATATAATCTTCGTCTATAAGTACTGTTAGCATCAACGCAGCGCGCCAAAAATCTTTGATTTCCCTAAGAATCAGACCCGACAAGATTCTTAACCTCAACGGATCAGGAACCTCAATCATATTCGATTCCCAATCAACCTCAACAGGTTTCATATCCTCACCTGAAATCATATAAGGAATCAAAGACAAGAACTTCTCAGCTGCATTATGCAACTTTATGACATTTTTAGCATCACTCGCTTTGCGCTTCAGCGAGTTTTTAAAAATGTGGTTCACAGTTGATATAATTTTCTTTTTGTTCTCGCCATGAACAGTCTTTCTAAGTGGAAGGAATAATGCTGCATACAAGTACAATCTCCTTTGTTCATCACTAAAGCTACAACCCCCTAATGCATTCATAAGTCTCCATGCTGCATTAATATAATCAACACAAATCGTTTCATGTTCATGCTTAATATTCAGAGGCAGAGTGAATACAACCCAGAATAACCCGAATTCAGACATGTAATCCATAGCTTTAACTGGTTGGTTCCCACTTACCATAAGATCAATCTCATTTCCAATTCTTTCTCTGCTGATTCTATCAGAAACAGCTGATTTCACATCGGTATCAGCAGCTGCAACCTTAAGATCTTTGACCATTTCAAAGTCAAACACGGTACTAAAACGAATCGCTCTAAGAACCCTCAAAGGATCATCTAAAAATGTTACTTTAGGAGGTAAAGGCGTCGCAATCTTTCCAGATTTCAGATCATCAAGTCCTCTACCTGTGAAATCTTCAACCGAGCGTGTATTAATATTGTAAAACAAGCTATTAATGGTCAAATCCCTTCTATACGCATCCTGTTCCGCAGAACCAAACTGTCAAATTTCCGCTGTTTTCAGTGTAATCTTCTGATCTCAAGTTCACGAAATCAACCCACACATCAAAAAGACGCATTCTTGCGGTTTCCAAATGCTTCGATTGATCCGGTTTGGTGTGTATAACACCAATCCCTTGCGGTTTTCCACCCGTAGATACTAAATAACCATTTACCTTTTCGCAAAACTCTTTACCCAACATATTATCAAGAGCAATATCGATATCGTAACATTCTTTTCCTAGAAGCTTGTCTCTGACCCACCCACCAGCAACCCGAAGTTGCGTTTCAAGACTATAATGCCAAACAACCTGAAGCAACTGATCGAATATTTGTTTCTCTGTATTGGTTAAACTGATACTTTCAGTCACCACAACACTCCAAGGAGAAGATAAGTTTCCCTTGGCCTTTGATAGTACTCCGCCGCAACACCTGTGAGTTGTTGAAAAGAGGAATCTAGGGTTTTTAAAACTGACGACAGTGGTTTTGAAAGATGTAATAAAGGTCCTCCCAATTGTTAAAGAAGGTCCACACAACCACCCTGCTTTAGCCATAACCATGGAATTGTACATAATTACTACAGAACATACACATGACACATAGTTTTTGAACTAAATGTATGTTAAACTAAGTGAATACAACACATAAACCCTAGGTATGTATGGGAAACAATTGCTAGCACTGTGATAAAAGACTAAAAAAGGATAAACACATTTGGGGAAGAATCTATCCAGTTCAATTTACGATTTTTGTAATCAAAGACTACTGCGTAACAAACCCTATGAAAAAGGAAGTTGAATTGATTTAAAGTCAGAACGAATCAAGTATCATTACCTGTATATTATTATTTCATGAGTAAACTGTCATTTTGGTCCCTTAGGTTGCCAGTTTTGCCACTTTAGTCCAAATTTCAAACTTTTTACATCTAGGGCCCTGTGGTTTGGTTTTTGTTACCATTTTGGTCCAAATTTCAAATTTGGTCAGATTCCCCCACTAAAGACCCTGCTATTTTGTCTTTACCCTCAGTGGCATTTTAGTCATTTTGGTCCAAAATAATGTTTGAAGATAAATGACTAGTTGATTTGCCCAGCTCATCTTCTTCCTTCAACTATCCCCCACCTCTTCCATCTCTCTCTTCAATCAACCTCCGCCGCCACCACCGTCGTATCCGGCCACTACAAACCCAATATCACCATTCATCAACCACCTCCCATCCATTTCAGGTAACAGACCACCGCCACTAGCACGTCATCACCACCCCTCTCCTTCTGCTAACAGACCTGAGACCACCACCACCGCCAACACGTCATTACCACACATCCCCTTCTGCCGCCGGACCTCACCGACCACCGCTGCTACTACCCAACCTCAACCACCACCACTGGAAAAAAGCCCTAACCCCTAATCCCCTTAAGTTCCCCAAAATCTTATCAACACCACTACACTACCAGATCCACAACAAACCCACAAATCTAACAACACATGGTAAACCGATTTGTGTGGAGGTGCTCACCGGATTTACTTGCAGGTTCACCGGATTGTGTTGCAGGTTCACTAGATCCACAACAAACCCACAAATCTAACAACACATGGTAAACCGATTTGGGTGGAGGTGCTCACCGGATTGAGTTGCAGGTTCACCGGATTGTGTTGCAGGTTCACCGACGGGGGACTGATGTAAGAGAGAAAGAGGGCCGATGGTTGCAGGGGGTGCGAGAGGGTGGTGGCAGGTGGTGGTGCTTGGCGGCGAGAGGGTGGTGGAGGGATGAAGATGAGGATTGTTGAAGATGAGAGAGAGAGAGGGGGAGATGAGGGATGAAGATGAGAATTGTTGAAGATGAGGGTTGTTAAAGATGAGGGTTGTTGAAGATTTGATGAAATGAAGAGATGAGGGTTGTCAAAGATGAATGTGTGTGGTTTAATTAAAAATGTGTTATAATAATTCCAGAATGACCAAAATACCCCTGAGGGTAAAGACAAAACATCAGGGTCATTAGTGGGGAATATGGTAAAATTTGAGATTTGGACAAAAATGACAACAAAAACCAAACCACAGGGCCCTAGATGTAAAAGGTTTGAAATTTGGACTAAAGTGGCAAAATTGGCCAAACCTCAGGGACCAAAATGGCAGTTTACTCTTATTTCATATATAAATTAGTAAGTTTTTTGTGCATTAGCACTTGTAACTTGTGCTTGGGGAGTTTTTAAAAAAAAAAAAAAAAAAACTTACTTTTCCACTTTCAACCTTAAAGTTTTATCTTTTACGTTTTAACCTTTTTTTTACTTTTAACTCAAAGTTTTCATCTTTTATAATTTAACACAACACTTTTTTATTTACAACTTTGGTCCCCCATACTTTGTTATTTCTATTTAATTTCTTCGCATTAAGACACTGTAACGGGTGTGCGTGGTTCAACGATTTTAGTCTCTTTTTCGTTCGGTGTAATTTTGTAACACCCCAACCCGGAAGGGCTGACGTGTCACAATAACAGTAGTATCATAAACAAAAGTCATAATTCCATTTATTTATTTGACAAGGATACAACCCCATAACAACTAAACTTAAGGTTAATTATACAAGCGGAGACATTCAACTTCATTAACTAACATCTTCAGATTTATTCCTAGGCTTTATTCTTCTCTCTTTTTCCCGCCCAAAGTAACATGCGGACCTGTATATAAAAAAATTTTATACGGAATGAGCCGAATGCTCAGTACGGAATATTAGGCTCAAATAACAAATAACGCTTTATAGAATTGTTATTCGGATGAAACTTGATGCAAATAACGTAATTTCATAATCATATCTTACGGATGTACCCATGAGTAAACTTAAAACGTGACAATACACAGGTAGCTACTCCTGCATAATTATCACATGAGATGGCGAGTTGGCATACCCGTTATCCACCTCCTTATACTTAAATCCTAGGATCGATCCATACGCCTCCTAATAGCTTATATGTACCACACTTGTACTTAAGAGACGCCGTGAACTGATCTCTCCGTCACGGATGGAGCACATGATGTCGATGCCGCAACAACATGCTCGTGGGACACTCCACGAGAAGCGATACTCAGGGTAACAGAGTACAAATGGTCTTATTCACATAACTTATAAAACTTATTTTCATAACAAAACTGAACATATATTGGAACATGCGATAATGAGTATAACAACATAATACTATCGCATGACATGAAAGCTAAATCAAATGATTAGAATAGGAATCGAACGGGCTGTCAAATGAATCGATAATCAAAGACGTGAGGAGTTTTTAAAAGATATAGTAATTTAATGGGTTATAACAATTTGAATATGAAGCAATAAGGAGTGGGGTAAGGATCCGTACCTTAAAAATTCCAAAGTGAAGCTACCTTGTGATAATATTTCAGATTTATACGGGCAGAGTTTAGACTACTGATTAGTCTTTTAACCTAATTTAAATAATATGCACACAAACTAGGTTAGTAACTTAATACAGCATTTACGATAACTCACGAGATTAAAATCCTCACAACGAATGACAAAGTGCGATACTTAAACATCCATCGGATTCACAATTAACGACAAAGTGAAATCACTTAAACATCCATCGGATTCACAACGAATGACAAAGTGTAAACACTTAAACATCCATCGGAATCACAATTAATGACAAAGTGAAATTACTTAAACATCCACCGGAATCACGACTAATGACAAAGCATAACCCAAATTTGAGCAGCACTTAAACATCCATTGGATTGATTTCAATCAATCGGACATTGAATCGTATCAGCGATCGAGCTAATACCCTGATTGCGACGTCAATTAGTGATCTGTGTGTGTTAATTGAGGTAAACAGAGCATAACTTCGTGTAGAATTGGAATTTCTTCGTCGTTTTTGTGCCCAGAATCAAGTCCCAACATCCTCTATTTATACTGAAATTTTGACATTGTCGCGGCCCGCGTGATATTTAACCTATCCTTACGCGGCCCGCGTAAAAACTTATTTTATGTATAGGGTTGCCACGTGTGGGACTAGCCTAGCTGAGTCGACAGATTTTAAAATTTCAACTTCGGCCGCAAGTTATTAGGATAATTGTCAAGTAGGAAATACCCCCCCTGAGTTTTAGGGGCCCTGATCCTGATTCTGAAAATTCTGAAAATTTTAGGGTTTGTGCAGTCACTTGGGTGTCTTAATTATGGTTTCCTATTGGATAATTTATAAACAATAATAATAGTTTTGGTTGATATACCGAAAGACGGATCATAAGATAAATATATATTATTATTATTCTTTTATTTCTAGAATAATGATTTTTTTAAATTTAGGGTTATTACAACTATTACCCCCTTAAAAGAAATTTCGTCCTCGAAATTTTTCAAACATATCGCATAAGTAACGGGAACGGAACTTTCATAGCAGAGTTACTAACTTATATAACAAGAATTTCCTGAACACACATGTGTATCTGAAATTTATAATTACGTTTATGACTATAATTGTTAATTACCTTACCACCATGTCCTAATGGTTCTTCCCCTACGTATCTTAATAACATATTTAATCATGCAGAAAATTAACATAAATTTACAGATAACAAGAGTGACTATTGGTACTGATATCTCCTACTTAAATATGCTTAATCATAACTAAGATATATTCACATAAGGCAAAGCATGAATAATCACAAACATAAACAAATGAACATAGATCAAAGAGCAAGGTTCACCGTTATCTTGACTAAAATTCTATTGTTCGAATAGATTAGGGTATAGAGAGCGAATTGATTCTTCAGATTCCCATGTTGCTTCGCTTTCAGAGTGATTTTTCAGAATTTTGATTTCCTTGCACTTTACAGTCTTGATGCTGTGGAGTAGTGGATGATTGGCCGATTTCCTGCTTAAATTGTCCTTCCCTATTTCTTTTCTTATTATCCTCAGTTCGAGATAAAAATTCTTTCCTCTCGAACTCAAAAGTTTTGATTGCATCGGCAACTTCAGTAATATCCTTAAATTTCATGTACATGATCGACTTCCGAATTCGATCATTGACTGCCCACTTGCATTTCTCTGCCTGGGCTTCTGCCGATCCTGCAACGTCTCCTACAATACTAGCTAACCTTGAAAATCGAGTCATGAACTCAGAGGCTGGTTCATCACTCCCCTGTCGAATTACTGCATACTCCCTGATATAAGCTTCTTTATCAGCGGTCGAAAAATACTTGTCGTAAAAGATGGTACGAAAGTCGACCCATGAAAGATTAGCGTCAAAATCATCCCCTCCTTTGACTTGCTTATATCCTTCCCACCAAGTTTGTGCGTCATCTTCAAGTTTATAGGTAGCCAATCTAACTTTGTATTGCTCCGGAACTCCAAGAACTCCGAAGATCTTTTCAACATGAGCTATCCAGTTTCTTGCTTCGACTGGATTAGTAGCGTGACTAAAGGACTTCGGCTTTTGTTTTTGGAATTTAGCGATCCATATGTCTATACTATAGGTAGTATGGTTCGTGGTATTCTCACGAGTTTCTTCACCAGAGATTGGATTCGTGTTATTACGTTCAGGATGACGAGTTTGTTGAATAACGGCCTCAGCTGTTTGAGCAACAAGGTTTGGAAGCAACCCGGCAACAGCCTGGTTGATAGCATTAATTACGTTTGGATCAACTGGAGTCTCATTCGAAGAAGTGTTGTTACGTACATGGTTAGTACGAGTACTCCTACGTAGCGGATGACGAGGAGGCATCTATAAGAATAGACATAGGAGTTAAACCAAATAAGAGACCAAGTTGAATCCTATCATAGATATCTACCCATTCCTCACAGGTTTTAATTACTATCTTCAAGTTTTCTACAGGAAAGAGCCTTTGCTCTGATACCATAGCTGTAACACCCCAACCCGGAAGGGTTGACGTGTCACAATAACAGTAGTATCATAAACAAAAGTCATAATTCCATTTATTTATTTGACAAGGATACAACCCCATAACAACTAAACTTAAGGTTAATTATACAAGCGGAGACATTCAACTTCATTAACTAACATCTTCAGATTTATTCCTAGGCTTTATTCTTCTCTCTTTTTCCCGCCCAAAGTAACATGCGGACCTGTATATAAAAAAATTTTATACGGAATGAGCCGAATGCTCAGTACGGAATATTAGGCTCAAATAACAAATAACGCTTTATAGAATTGTTATTCGGATGAAACTTGATGCAAATAACGTAATTTCATAATCATATCTTACGGATGTACCCATGAGTAAACTTAAAACGTGACAATACACAGGTAGCTACTCCTGCATAATTATCACATGAGATGGCGAGTTGGCATACCCGTTATCCACCTCCTTATACTTAAATCCTAGGATCGATCCATACGCCTCCTAATAGCTTATATGTACCACACTTGTACTTAAGAGACGCCGTGAACTGATCTCTCCGTCACGGATGGAGCACATGATGTCGATGCCGCAACAACATGCTCGTGGGACACTCCACGAGAAGCGATACTCAGGGTAACAGAGTACAAATGGTCTTATTCACATAACTTATAAAACTTATTTTCATAACAAAACTGAACATATATTGGAACATGCGATAATGAGTATAACAACATAATACTATCGCATGACATGAAAGCTAAATCAAATGATTAGAATAGGAATCGAACGGACTGTCAAATGAATCGATAATCAAAGACGTGAGGAGTTTTTAAAAGATATAGTAATTTAATGGGTTATAACAATTTGAATATGAAGCAATAAGGAGTGGGGTAAGGATCCGTACCTTAAAAATTCCAAAGTGAAGCTACCTTGTGATAATATTTCAGATTTATACGGGCAGAGTTTAGACTACTGATTAGTCTTTTAACCTAATTTAAATAATATGCACACAAACTAGGTTAGTAACTTAATACAGCATTTACGATAACTCACGAGATTAAAATCCTCACAACGAATGACAAAGTGCGATACTTAAACATCCATCGGATTCACAATTAATGACAAAGTGAAATCACTTAAACATCCATCGGATTCACAACGAATGACAAAGTGTAAACACTTAAACATCCATCGGAATCACAATTAATGACAAAGTGAAATTACATAAACATCCATCGGAATCACGACTAATGACAAAGCATAACCCAAATTTGAGCAGCACTTAAACATCCATTGGATTGATTTCAATCAATCGGACATTGAATCGTATCAGCGATCGAGCTAATACCCTGATTGCGGCGTTAATTAGTGATCTGTGTGTGTTAATTGAGGTAAACAGAGCATAACTTCGTGTAGAATTGGAATTTCTTTGTCGTTTTTGTGCCCAGAATCAAGTCCCAACATCCTCTATTTATACTGAAATTTTGACATTGTCGCGGCCCGCGTGATATTTAACCTATCCTTACGCGGCCCGCGTAAAAACTTATTTTATGTATAGGGTTGCCACGTGTGGGACTAGCCTAGCTGAGTCGACATATTTTAAAATTTCAACTTCGGCCGCAAGTTATTAGGATAATTGTCAAGTAGGAAATACCCCCCTGAGTTTTAGGGGCCCTGATCCTGATTCTGAAAATTCTGAAAATTTTAGGGTTTGTGCAGTCACTTGGGTGTCTTAATTATGGTTTCCTATTGGATAATTTATAAATAATAATAGTTTTGGTTGATATACCGAAAGATGGATCATAAGATAAATATATATTATTATTATTCTTTTATTTCTAGAATAATGATTTTTTTAAATTTAGGGTTATTACAACTTTTTCCCATTTTATCTATTTTATTTTTTGATGAGCTCGGTACCAACTGGTACCGAAAATACCGTTTACTGAAATCCCCAAAAGTGGGTACTAGTACCGAATATACCTGGTATGGTACGGTACGGTTCGATACCGGTCGGTACTGGTACGACACTTTTGAGGGTAAAAACCAGCGAATACCGGAGCCAAAACGGTACCAAAAATACATCCGGTTTGGTAAATTTGGTACAGGTATCGGTATTTCATATATAAATTAGTAAGTTTTTTGTGCATTAGCACTTATAACTTGTGCTTGGGGAGTTTTTCAAAAAAAAAAAAAAAACTTACTTTTCCACTTTCAACCTAAAAGTTATATCTTTTACGTTTTAACCCCCTTTTTTTTTTACTTTTAACTCAGAGTTTTCCATCTTTTATAATTTAACACAACACTTTGTTATTTACAACTTTGGTCCCCCGTACTTTGTTATTTCTACTTAATTTCTTCGCATTAAGACACTGTAACGGGTGTGCGTGGTTCAACGATTTTAGTCTCTTTTTCGTTCGGTGTAATTTTTACCATTTTATCTATTTTATTTTTACGATGTTGAGAGTCGATGTCGTTGTGGCATTGGTGTTACTTGGCACGGTTTTACGAACGTTTTTAACCTATTAAATTTTTTTATTAATATTTTCTTTCGGTTTACCCCTATTCTTCCTTTACTTAAAAACTATTTTTTATGTGCAAATTCATATATAAATTAGTAAGTTTTTTTGTCATTAGCACTTGCAACTTGTGCTTGGGGAGTTTTCCAAAAAAAAAACTTACTTTTCCACTTTCAACCTAAAAGTTTGGGGAGTTTTCCAAAAAAAAAAAAGTACTTTTCCACTTTCAACCTAAAAGTTTTATCTTTTACGTTTTAACCCACCTTTTTTTTTACTTTTAACTCAAAGTTTTCCATCTTTTATAATTTAACACAACACTTTGTTATTTACAACTTTGGTCCTCCATACTTTGTTATTTCTACTTAATTTCTTCGCATTAAGACACTGTAATGAGTGTGCGTGGTTCAATGATTTTAGTCTCTTTTTTGTTCGGTGTAATTTTTACAATTTTATGTATTTTATTTTTACGATGTTGAGAGTCGATGTCGTTGTGGCATTGGTGATACTTGGCACGGTTTTACGAACATTTTTAACCTATTAAATTTTTTTATTAATATTTTCTTTCGGTTTATCCCTATTCTTCCTTTACTTAAAAACTATTTTTTATGTGCAAATTTTATGTACGAGTATGTATAAATATGTTTTGTTCTATTTTCCGACGTAAACTTTTTTTTATAGACGAGTCAGATTAAATATGATACGTTTTCGTTTAAAGAAACCATTTTTACGTACGTTTTGGTATAAATTCAAGTTGTTCTACGTTTTGACCTAAACTTTTTTGGGAAATGATTTAGGTCAAATATAATATGTTTTCGTGTTTATTTTATTTATGTTTCTTAAAGTTTGTTTCGAACTGAGTGGAGTCAAATTATGGTTTCTTTTTCTCCTTTTTTTCGAAAGCTCTAATTAATCCCTTTCGATTACATGTGCATATTTTCCTTATACCTGTTACATTTCCTATGTATGAGTTGGGTCACATATAATACGTTATGATTGTTCGATATGAATTCCATTTACTTTACGTTTGATCCAATCACAATGTTTATAAAGGTTACACTGAGTTCAACTGGATACGTCGAAATGTGTGTTTTCATATGGTTAATGCATCATATAACGTTTGGACTAATCCATTCAATATTTACGATGTGCCCACGCCGCAACGCGGGCGGGTCTTAACCCTAGTTATGATTGAAAATGGAACCCAGTATATTTGTATATTATTATGATTGAAAATGGAACCCAATATATTTACGGCTAACTTACAAGGCTAAATCTATCCACACGCCCCCGAATCTAATTTTTTTTTAAGGGTGACTTTTTATGTACAGGACCTATAGGTCACCGGGATCTTGTCAAAGACAATCCCCCGTCAGTCCGTGTTGCGAACGCGATGTTCTATCGGGCCCCGGCCGCGTACGGGAACTGACCTTCGCCCGGAAACCATACTGCCCCCACACGGGTAAAGCTGCTGGGGTAACAGCTGGGTGAAAACCGGGTTTCCCTCCGGATCGAACCATGCCTCGGTAGGAGCGATCCATCATAGGGACGCCCCCCCCAAGTGCCACAGCAGGGAGTCGAACCGGCGACCTCACAAGGAGGAAGCCGGCCCAACCCAACCACTTGGGACCAACTGGGCTGGGAAGGGGATATCCCCCGAATCTAATTTAACACCTAGTCATTGCGTATAGGCTGTGTATCAGTCGTGATTAATCGGATCGAGTTTTTTATATGTAATTTTAAGTTTTATGTATACATATACACATTTTTATAGGTGAATATTTTAAGTAGCTTGATTTTAAGGTGGTGTTTGTTTTTTCAGATATAAAAGGTCTGTAGTCTGCGGACCACATCTGCAAACGTTGCACGACAAGAAGTGGATTAAATGTCTACGGAGTGTAATAAAAAGATTGTTTGTCTTTTTCCCTTTCTCTTCTCCCAAGATCAACATTTCCCCCCCAAATCTTCTCCACATATTCTTTCTAATAATATCAAGTGGGTATTAATCCAGGTCTTCTCCACATTTTCCCCCAAATCTTCTCCACGTATTCATCTGGGTCAGAGGATGAGGATGAATGCATGAATTCGTACAGGAAAGGAGTTCTGACCGAGAATGATTCTCGTCGACTGTTGAATCGGCGATAAGTTCTCTGGTGGTCGATACATCGCTAAACAGAAGCTTGGATGGGGCCAGTTCTCCACTGTTTGGCTTGCGTATGATTCTCGTCGACGGTGGATTTCTTGGAATCAGCGATAAGTTCTCCGGTGGTCGATACATCGCTCAACGGAAGCTCGAATGGGGCCAATTCTCCACTGCTGCTTGTCATTTTTGTTGTTGTTTTAGGGTTTGATCGGATCTATTGATCGGACATTGACGGGTGATGTTGTTGATTGTCTATGTTTTGAGATTAGGAGGAGAGGGGTGGAGAAAGGGTTGGAAGAGGTGGGAAGACATTGGACCATGTATGCGTGGGGAAGAGGACGCGCAGAGGTTTGAAGACATTTTTTTAATGAAATGTCTTCTAAAAAACAAACGGTCTGCAGATCTACACGTCTGCGCGTGGTCTGCGCGGCGCAGACATAAGAGATCAGAAGAGATTTTTCTGAAAAAACAAAAACCCCCTAACTCTTACTTAACTCATTTTTTTAAGTATATAAGATTAATTGTTGGAATTCACATGGTTTGGTTGGACATTGGCCTGAATTTAGAGGTTTCGGCTGGAATATATATGTTTTTTTTGCTGTAATCTGGCCGGAATCGCCGATTTTTGGCTGTCCGACTAGGCCCGACTATCGTTTAATGGACTGATTACTGAAAAATTACTCAGTTACTGGCCGACTAGCGATTAGTCGCCGCCTAATCATGATTTTTACAATACTGATTGAACATGAGGCATGTATATATTTTTACTTTTTTTTGTAAAATATTTATTATTTTAATAAGATTTATTAAGATTTTTTATTAAAAATACATACAATATTGATCTACACCTTTTAATATATATATACTAGTGGGGTGCCCGCGCGATGCGGCGGGGAATACAACACTTAGATTGATTTAGTTAAGCCATAATTGGTTATCAAAAGATATGGTTCGGTTATGCTTATGATGTGTGGCAAAACAAAATAACCGAACTGATTATACATAATACACATAAATTTTGAGTATCGCATCATACATTTTCAAGATATTTCCGTTCCATTTAAGAAAATATATAACACAAAAACGAAACAAAGTTGAGAACTATGTTGCAGCATTTTCTATTTCAAAAACACAAAAAACAAAAATTTCAGGAAAAAAAAAGTTTAGAACCGTACGTGTTATAGCGTGTATCTTCTCCTTCAACATGTTACAAATTCCAACAATGGTAGTCACGTTTATAATAAAAACATCATATATCCATTAGACAAAGATCATGGTTAGTCATTATATAATACGGTTTTGCCATTAAGTTGATTAGCATTTATTGGATATATGATAGTTATATATATATTTTTTTTAAATTAAACCAATATCATTCCACACGAAAAAGGGCAATTACAACCTCTCTGCTAGTTGATTGTTTGAAAATTTTAGCTTTTTTATTTCGTTTCTAGAAGTGCAAGTCTTGTAAATAAGCCCCAGTATGAAGATTATCACATCACCACAACTTTTATGATAGTATATTTACTGAACTGCTATTAGTTTTAACCCTGCTATAAAATGAAAGTTTGAAGCTACGGTCATAAAGTTCGTTAATTCGCAATTTCACATACTCACGGCACTCTAGTTCAGTCCCACATCACTTGGTCGAACAAAGTCAAGTGAGAATTACTCCGTCTTAAGTCTCACATCATTACTTAGTAGGAAAAGTTCTATGAAAATGAACTTATATGGGAGGCTAGGTTCAAAGGTAAAAACCCCCTTTTTTTTAACTTCTAGCCCAATGAATGAAGAATATAAATAAATAATTCGGCTTATTGGATGAAAAACTGAATAAAAAGTTGTCTTTCTATATTATAATTTCAAAAATTATTGCCAAGTCAAGTTCACTCTACTGAGTTAGGCTATTTTTTTTTGGCCAACCAAGGAAGCATGTATTCAAACAAAACATACCACCCTTAGCAAAGCTGTTAAGAGGGCATCACAAGTGCAGCGAGGGAGCAACCCCAAAAAAGGAAAACAAACATAACTTAATCAAAAGACATCCCCTCTAACCTACACCAACTCTCCAAATTAGATACTGCATTCCTTGACCTTTTGGCCATCTACCAGTAGGAAATTGTCTTTATCTCCACCAACATCACTATTGTTTGTTGTCCGTTGGCACATGTATATGTCACGCAAAAAGGTTATTTTCATTCACGATACTTGTCATTAAGCATGTATATACCCTTTCCATCGTGTATGATACTATGATCACGGTCCGCGGTCCGCCAACAAGCTATATCACATTCTGTCATCATCTCCATATGAATCCCTCCTGGATGTCTTCCTTCTTGTCATGAACACAAAGAAAGCTCGCACCATTGCCTACATTTTTTTAATTTTCTGAGTTGTTTGGTTAATTTTCTAAATTTTTATGAGAAACAACAACCATATTCATGGTATGCTTTTATTGACCAGATATTCTATTAGGTAAGATGTACCAACTTTACCCTTTGCATATCATATCAAACAAATAATCAATCTATTTACAAAGAAAACTTATGATTTATATCTGAATATAAAAGAAAAAAACTTCCATTGGCTAAACCCATAAAAGTAGAAAATCAGTTTGATCTTGCTAGTATTCCATTTAAAACCAAAATTAGTCTTTAATCAATGAAAACACTTAGTCCACAAAAACGACATAACTAAACCAGATATAATAAATATTGAGAAAAAAATGCTTACCAATAAGGAATCGAAGGGACGTGTTTTAAAGCCAGAAGACACCTTTTTAGTGTTCCCATGCATTGGGTCACACCCAAGTCACAACCTGGCTTGCCTTTATCAAAGGTGAAGCTTCACTCTCATATTCTCGGCTTCCATTTTTACAATCACTGTAATCCTTCCAAGCTTAACGAGGATTCAAAATGTCAGCAAGCTTAACCAACTCGCTCGGATCCATCGGCTGGCTCACTTGCAAAACATAATTTCTCAAAAGATTAAACATATATCCCCCCACATAAGGGGGAGGGGGGGGGGGGGGGGGGGGAGGGGGGGGAACGAAAAACATAAGTTGCTTTACTGTTTACTGACTTTGATCCCAAGAGGATTAGCAAAACCTCTTAAAACCTAAACAAGGTTGCGATTGCTAACTGCTCCTGGAAACTTGGTCGTGAACTGCTCCCGACCACTCCACGATTTCATTGCTGTGTTGACTAAGTGGGTCAAGCCAGAGCCCAAAAATATAATTAAAATGCTCTGGCCCAAATACATCTGGCCCAACTGGTTTGGCCCTGTTCTTTCTGGAATACACGCGTTGGATCCTATCAGCCACATAGGTCATAAGGCCGGAGGGTGTGGGGGGCGCCACCCTCGCCAGGTCACCGCCTATAGCGCCCCCGGCGCTATACACCCACACCCCGGAAATTAAGTCGGGGCGCTATAGACCCCTCGCCAACATGGTAACGGCATGCAATTGCGTGGATCGAGACAGAAAGGTCAATATGACCGTTTGAAAACGTTTAAAAAAAATTAAACTTTTTATCTATATATATATATATATATAAACCTTACACCATATAAACACACTTCTATCTCAAAAACCAATCACAAATTTACCACCCAAACACACACCAATCACAACTAGAAAATGGCATCCGATTCTTCGAGCTTTTCATCCGATGGTGGTTTCGACGACATGGTTATCGCAATGACGCAGGAGGTGATTAATAATTTGCAAGAAGAAGCCCAATCCTCTACGTCGCGTATCAGGCAACCGCCTCTTGAACGGGATCGGTTAGGTGCTCATGAACGTCTAGTGCACGATTATTTTTGTGAAAATCCGTTGTACGATGATGGGCAGTTTAGGCGCAGGTTTCGTATGAGCCGTCGTCTTTTCGTTAAAATTTCTAGTGATCTTGCGGGCGAGTTCCCTTTTTTTCACGCAAAGAGAAAGTGCAAGTCACAAAGTTGGTTTCTCTGGAATACAAAAGTGTACAACAGCAATCAGGCAACTAGCGTATGGCTCAGCGAGTGATGCGTGGGATGAATATTTAAGGATGTCGGCAAGAATGTGTCGTGACTCTCTTGAAAATTTCTGTGAAGGTAATTTTTTTGTTGACTATTCTTTCTTTAACGTTATTATTTTTATTTACATACTATTATAATTTTTTTTAACACTATTATTTATCTAAGGTTATTATTTTTATTTACATATTATTATAATTTTTTTAACACTATTACTTTTGTAGGTGTTATCTCTCTGTACGGGAGACGCTACTTGCGGATGCCAACCGCCGCGGACGTTCCACTTCTATACGAGGCCCATCAGCGCATACACGGTTTTCCTGGGATGTTGGGGAGTCTTGATTGCACGCACTGGGATTGGGCGTCATGTCCAACCGCTTGGAAAGGGCAACATCATCGTGGTGACCACGATGGTCCCACCCTAATATTACAAGCGGTCGCTTCTCAAGATTTATGGATTTGGCATGCGTACTTTGGCATGGCCGGTGCGAACAATGACATCGCTGTTTTAATGTCCTCGAATCTTTTCGACGATGTCATAGACGGTGTTGCACCAAATACTTCATTCTATGCAAACGACGTGGAGTATAAGTATGGGTACTATCTCACAGACGGTATTTATCCCGAGTGGGCGACGTTGGTAAAAACTCTTTCGTGTCCAGACGATGAAAAAAGATTGTATTTCAAGAAAAAACAAGAGTCAGCAAGAAAGGATATCGAGCGGGCTTTCGGTGTGTTAAAAAAGAGATGGTCTATCATCGCACAGCCGTCGAGGATACTTGAAAAAAGAAAAATGAGAAACGTCATGTATACGTGCATCATTTTGCATAACATGATATTGGAGGATTCGGGTAGAGCGTTTTGTGGAGAAAGTTATGATGAAAGTATCCAACCGACGAACCCAATACTAACATACGCTGAAAAAGAAGCTATCCGATCGAAGGTACGAGACAGGAACACACACCATAACCTTCGAGCTGATCTGACCTAGCACCTATGGTTTTATCGTGAACAAGGAGGAGACCACGAAGACGACGAGTGACATTTTTTTTAAACTCTTGCATTGTATGGTTTTTATTTAAATTATGACATTTTATTTATATTATTTCAATTATGGCATTTTATTTAAAATATATAAATTATGTGGTATAAATTAATATATGAAAATTAAATGATTTTTAAAATAACAAATAATTAGGCAATGATGACGGGGCTCCATTCCACACCCAGCAAATTAAATGGGGGGGGGGGGGGTTATAAAGCCCCTTGGCTGATGTGGCGCCTAGGTGGCGCTGAGGTGTCCTTATAACCCTCAAGGGGGGTTATCCCACACCCTCTAGCCTAAACCTGGTGATTAAGCAATCGATGATAGCACCTTCTGAGATTTGTTCAAATCATGCAAATAATCATTAAAATCCATTGCTTGTTAGCTCTAGCAAATGAAAAGGCAGATTACCCTTCTTTGGGCCACCACATATTCATAGAAGGATGCTATGAACTACATGATGAATATTATAACCAAATTTAGTACTTGAGTGCTTTAAATAAAATAAGCTTAGTAAAATCATAAAATGGAACAACGATAAGGTAGATAACATTAGAGAGTCACAAACCTCTGAATTTTGTGCAAGTTCAAGACCAAAATTGAATGATAGGCTCTATGGGCTGTCGGTTCCAAGCCAGTAGCCTATGACATAATTCCATTTAGACCTGAAACCTGCATGCGGACTGAGAATTCTTTCTTATCATTTTCTATATAATCTAAAATGACTGCAAAAATAAAATTTGAATGTGGGAGCTAAGAAAGATCTCCATTTATCATATTTTGTATAATTCAATTTAAATCCAACCATAAATCATAATATAGATAAAAATAAATAAATTGATCATAAGAATGTCTCACATAGATTAGTCACTATATTTTATATTCATTTTAAAATTGTAGGAATGTATATAACTTTTTGTGAAGATAAAAGGTTCACAAACATGCATTGTTTACACATTTGATGGCAAAAAGACATCATGAATCTTGTCAAACTAACATATCTCTATGTTAAGAAAACACATGCTTTTCACAGTATCCAGCAATATAGATAATAATCTAATATATGGAAATCCAAAAACCATGTGCCCGATTGCCTAAATTGAGATGAGAAACCATGTCAAGAATGCTATAAATTGAAGAACTAAAAGATTGTATGTGATAAACGCAAATTGCATATGAAACAAAGTTGTGGTTTCAGTGATACAATAGCAATTAGATCTACATGAGGATCAGGAGTGGGCTTAAGCAAAATTTTTGTACTAAAAGTTTGGCGTCTTCAAAATAATCATCAAAAAGGCATCTTCTAACTAATAATGTAACACCCCAAAATCCGAATTTATATATTCGCTACTATGTTTCCAATGTAAAACATAAAACAAAATGACTAGGCTATTTAACCTAGTTAAATAGTTAGTCAAAACAAACAAGGAATGAAATTGGGACAATTATGAACAAGTAACAAACATGAGGGGCTGAACTTAAAGATTTAAGATGAAATTTGTGTAAAATACAAAGTCAGTAGTTTGTGTGTGTGTGTTGTGTGTGTGTGTCGAC
This sequence comes from Helianthus tuberosus, assembly GCA_030545235.1. Taxonomy (NCBI): domain Eukaryota; kingdom Viridiplantae; phylum Streptophyta; class Magnoliopsida; order Asterales; family Asteraceae; genus Helianthus; species Helianthus tuberosus. Next base: position 143,475,128 of record CM060432.1, read on the forward strand.
ACCAACAAAGGGAAGAGGAGGAGAATGCTCAAAAGATGCAATTTGCTCAAATTGAAAGGGGAATTCAACCCAAATCTAATGCATGTACCTGAATTCTTAATCATCTAGCCCTAAAAATCACTTGGTAAGTTGTAATTTATGATTTGGTGATTTTGATATGAAGTGGGTTTTGATCAACCCACGAATTTGTATGAAATTGAGCATGAATATGTGTTAGTATCATCCTAGGAAACATGTGTTAGGCATAAATTCGATTAATTTGATGTTTTAAGATAAAAACCCACTAGTTGGGTGATGAAGATGACATGGGTGTTTCACCATGTCCAAGCCTTGCTCAATTCGTGATGTAGTGTAAGGTATTAGATGGATTAATGTTAAATGAATTGAGTATTTTATTGAATATGCATGATGTTTGGCTATGATAATGATTTGTGAAAGATTATGTTAATCCATGGATGAACTAGGAAGAATGTGCTTTAATTAGTTGTACAATGTGCACTAAATGGTGTACGCACACCAAGTGTATGATGAAATGTCTAAGTGAAGTTAAGATGTGAGATTGTATGAAATGGCTTGATATATATGAATGGGATGAGGTAATGATGTGATTAGTAGTATACTAACTTGAAGAATGTGCTTTAGATGGAACTCATACAAGAATTCGGGTTGAATGTATGTCTTGGTCAAGACTATGCATTAAGGACTTGTACGTTGTGTTTAATATCACTAGGTGATCATGTGATTGTAAGCACATTTTCATCGTGAGTAAGAAATGTATATAGTGTCATTGATATAGCATAAATAATGTTACGGATATATGTGGATAAGTCGGAAGTTCATATGATAAACTGTTGACTTCTGAAAGTCAACTACACATAGGAAGCATAATTTGACTTGTTGTTGTAAAGGTAGGATATTAGAAAGTCGTATGGTACATGTTACATCAATACGCGTTATATGGAATGACATGGTAAATTGTATGAGTTTGAAAGGATGTGAAATTGGGTATATGTCTTATGCTTGTTATAATTGACTAATGAAAGTCAAATGTGAAATATGAATTGATATGATCTTTAACATGTACAATTGTGTGTGCTAACGAGAATGTGAATTGGTGGCATGAAAGTAGAGGAATCATGTCAAGATGGACTCAAGCATGAAAGGCTAACGTGTCACACCCCGACCACGTAGAACATACAAAACGTGGCGGAAATGTCGGGGAGTGTTGTAACAGAATTAATTGTTTCAAATCCATGGCAATTGAAGTTTCGTTTTATTGATTAAAAGTGTTACAATGTCTTAACAAACAAAGAAATACAACATAATTAACTAGTCTTGCATCTTTTATTGTCACTAAAGCCCAAGTCTGCCTATGTGTATCTTGATCATCTTATGCAACAGCTCCTGAAAAACACATGTGAAAATAGGTACGTCAGCATAAAAATGCCTGTGAGATACATAGGTTTTGTGAAAATAGGTTTCATGACTTATGTTTGAGAAAATGTTTAGTCATGAACCTTGTAATTTGCTTTGTCTTGTAAATCATTTGAAAAACAATGAGTTCAGATGATATGTATAAATAAGTGAATAATGTATGGTTAAATGAATAACCAAGTTAAATGAGTTTGTAAAAGATAAGTTGTTTTGTAAAACAATGTCTTGTGAAAAGTATGTTATTTGTATAAAATGTTCTATGTCTCAAACTGAAATGATTCAAATAACGCTACGATATGTAATACCATACAAACACTTATATATAGGAAGTACCAGCGGCGTATCCACCATGCTTGTATCATATTACACACGCCTCGTTACTTAAATCACTTACTCAAACCAAACCATCAAAGTAATGTTTAACAATTGTTGAAATGTTTATGTATGGTCAAATACGGTTCACACGGTTCACAGATACAAACGGTTCACAGATACAAACGGTTCACAGATACAAATGGTTCACAGATACAAACGGTTCACAGATACAAACGGTTCACTGATACAAACGGTTCACAGATACAAACGGTTCACAGATACAAACGGTTCACAGATACAAATGATTACAACGGTTCACATAGTCAAATAGTTATAAACGGTTCAAAATGTAATATAATGTGTTCATATACTGGATGAGCATATGCAACAAAATGTAATGTAAAACAATGTACTAAGTATGCACACAATGGACATACATAGCATAAAATGTAATGAAATCATGTACTATAATGTAATAACGAACATAGCAGGTATATGATGTGAAAACGGGAAAGCATGAATGTAACAAGTAGGCACATGTGTTTCACCCCAAAACAGTTTGGAAAACAGTAAAAGAGGGGTCTATGTACTCACTTGAGATTGCTCAGAAGTCCTAGGATAACCACCAAGCAAAGCTAGAGATCACGGAATCAAACGGCACCTACTATAGGTAACTACATTAATAAACCGGACCTAAATCGGAAGATCGGGTAGCATTAGGGTTTGTAAACCAAACGAGTGTAGAGACTCGTGTCATTTGGTTTAACAAAGCCTACATACTAAATGAAACTTAACCTAAGTGTTTTCGACCCATTGCGACCCGTTTAGGTAGCTTATGCTACTTTAACGCGTCGTTCGCGTGAAACGCGTTCGGACCGCCTAACTAGCCCTATGACAAGTGTTATATGCCTAAACATATTACATAATCAGTTATGTGACAAAGGTTTAGGTTACATATGCTTAATTACCAATTATACATGAAAAGGGTATTCTGGTAATTTACCTAAGGCATATAAACTACCTATCATACAACTACTTAAACGATGTGACCATAGGGTATAACCTCGGAAGGTTATTCCCTACCTACTATGGTCACCTAATGTGTTTGGTCGGATCCTAATGATCGACCAAACTGGGTCGGGTTCGAGGGTATAGGCGATTTATTAGATCGCCTACCCTACGACCCTAGACAACGTGGTAATCAGTGGGCATAGTCCCAAAGGACTATGACCAACGTGATTACACTCACGTTGCGAAGTTCAAACGAACTTCGCATTGACCATTACTGGTCAACGCTGAAAGTCAAACAAAGTTTGACTTTCTGACTCGAAAAGCAATAAAATAAGGAAAAGAACGAAAGAATACTTACGAAGGGTCCCCGAATGCTAATCTCGATCCAAGAATCTCAGGTATGAAACAATGGTTTCAACTTAGAGTTCCTAAGATCAAGATTCTAGTGATTTTAGCAATGGGGGTGGATGGGTATTTATAGGAATACCCGAACCGTTAAGATCGCTTGTCGAATATCGTGCCTTAATCGCATCCGTACAAGTGTTGGAAAGTTGTGGTGACTAAAATTTGGTTCTTATCCGCTGACTAAGCAAGTTAGAATGTGTGGTTGTGAATTAAACATCTGTTTATACATCGAATCTGGTCCCGAAAGTGCAAAACTGATTTTTCTGCCCAGATAAGGTGCTCGCGTAGCGCGACGGTAAAGGCCCTATGCAGTCGCGCTACGCCACCATGCACCAGCTTCAGAAAAGTTTCAAAATTGACAGTTTTGGTCCCTGTGGTGTTTTAAGGCCTTTTTCGATGCGTTTGAACCCCGTTAACCTCATTTTAAGGCTCTAAAATGAAGTTAAAGTATAGGGAACTCAAAACATGCTCAAAAATATGCCGGAGGTTGGTTCGTTTGGCCGTACGAACGCGATGTTCGCTTAATTACGACGGAATGCGCATAAGCGCGAAAAACGATCCAAATGACGTGACGAATGGATTTTTCTTATGCCGAACACTAAAATAAAATATTTTAGTGCTTACATAAATTTTTGGATGTCCGGATGTATTCAGAACGTAAGTTATGCGCGAAAATGCAAACTTGTGCACTTTTTGACATTTTTAGTCCCTGAATGACACAAAAGTTTATTTTAGCATACCGAACACCTCAGAGCCTATTTCTAAGCTATTTAAAGGATATTTATGGTATGTTTAACTTATGTTCATGTTCCGGAATGTCTGTTACAGTTCAAATTGGCATACTTTCGCAGTTTGTCAACTTTAGTCCCTGTAAGCGATTTAACTTTGATTTCACCACACCAAACCTTCCAAAACTTATATCTAAGTTATGTAAAGGTTATTTAAGGTATGTTAAGCCTATTTCACTATTCCGGAGTGTTCGTTGTATTAAACTGGTTATATTTACGCATCAGTGCGCGTATAACCTTCCAGAAAGCGATTTAGAGCTTGAAATCGAACAAGACTTGATATGTGCAAAAGATACACATATTTATACAAGTCCAAAGTATGAAATATAATATTTCATTGGTTTGGCATTTGTTTGATGGTTGAAATGACACAGGTGTTACATAACGGGTCAAGAGGAGGCAAGGAAGTGGATACGGACACGGATGCACAAGGTAAGTGATTTCCGAATCACTTCTTAGTTTATTAAGTAAGGTTATGTTCTAGTTAATTAGGCATGATAATTGAAGTCAAATAAGAAGGGTTGTATGAAATTGATGATTTACGTTAAGTAGGCCGAATGGGTCAAAAATGTGGTTTTATTACTATACCGGAAGGGTTGTATAAGTAATTGATTACGATACTATAACCGGGTATGGGTAGAATTGTACATAAGTACGCTAATCAAGAATCGGAGACGCGGATTAATAGTCTAAAGACTCGGTTGTGAGTCATGGTTAATAGACATACAATTTCGCATTTGAAATTGTATTAACAAAGTTTGTTTTCGTATAAATGAATGACATGAATATGTTTAACGCATACCGGGTATCGAGTGCATAAATCCCAAGTACGAACCCCGGATAATGTAAAAGTATTATAGTTATAACGTTTATGTAAGTTTTGGGTTAAAACAAATGAGTAGTTTGACGAAAACATGAACGGGTCGAATAAGTGAAAGCGGGTATATAAAGCCGAGAGCTTTAAGTGAATATTTTCCTTAAATCGGATGTTGGATTTCAAGTTCATATGATAGAATGTGAATTTACAAGCATGTAGGAAGAAACGGGAGGTTAAACGGGTAAACGGTTCAAAAGTTATGCGCGTTTTAGTGCGTACGGACGACGAAACGGAGTTGCAGAAAAATGCATTTTCTAGAGGGCGTCGCCGACAGGCTCTACAAACTCAGTTTTTGGCTGGCGGGTTATTTGACTGTCTACGGAGGTTTTGGGCTACGGGCAATTGCAAGGGCCGTCGCCGACGGCCTCCCCATGTTCAAAAACCTGAAATTTGTTATCTAAGTTGATTTGGGTATAGTAGGCTTCGGTTTGTTATCCGTGAACCACGGCGGGCCTCCCAAACATGATTTTGATCGTTTCTTTGGCGTTTATGGGCTATAAATTTAAGTCTAAGTACCATGTAATTAATGTATGGATATATAAGAGGTATGTAAGATCTTGGATGTGTACGTAAGAGTGTATGTACATATGTAGACGTGTATTTAAGTATATATGAAGGTACCTATGAGTGTATGTAAGTAAGTAGAGACGTAGTAATGCATGTATGTATGTCGACGTGTATTTATATATATGTGAAGATACGTATGTGTATATGTACGTATGTAGAGGCGTAGTGATGTATGTGCATATGTAGATGTGTATATGGTGTATATGAAGGTACGTATGAATGTATACATGTATGTTGAGATGTAGGAAGGTATGTACGTATGTAGATGTGTATGAATGTATGTGGTGAGTGCAGGTTGTACGAATCACGGGCGGTTATCACGAAGAATAGAGATCGAAAACCGAGTCACAAGATAGATTGTACGGGAATAATTGAGTATGTGCTTTAGCAAACAGGACTTATACCTTATTTTTGTAAAAGATACATATTAAAACGAACTTTCAAGTAAGTCAAGATGTTGTAATGAAAGAAATTTTTATGGCACGAATTTCCGCTGCGACTTTTCGTTAAATACGTATTAGGGTCTTACAAATAAACTACTTATGTGCTGGACAGAAAACAGGAAACTGAATATGCCATCGATTGAAGATCGTCTGAAAAAATGAGTTGAATTGAAATTTTACCTGGTTAATTCAATGTGTTCCCGCAAAGCGCAAATCAACAGAACCGTTCATTGCTACTTGCAAACCCAAACTTTAATATCAGACACGTCACAAAAGTATAATAAAAATATAACACTCAGAGCAGTCACAATTTAATTTAAAAGAAATCTAATTTATAGAACACACAGTTACACCAACAACATTAACTTCAAATATAGAAAACAACATCAAAAAATTAACAGATTATAGAACATAATTTAAGCAAGAACAAGAAATAAAACAAGATCGAGAACAAGAATACGAACAAACCTGCAAAATGGTTAAGGTTTATTCAAATCGGCGTTCAACCCTGTGCGTTTTCGATTTGATGTTTGTTTTTCATTTCCATTTCTTCTGATATCATCTTTGTGTGCGTATGGGAGGAGAGCGGATTTAGGATATCGGAGATGTGGAGGCTAGGGTCCCAGATCTAGAGAAAATGAGAGGTTGTGATTTAAATTTTGAAATTGCCAAAAACTTCGGATAGAATTTGAGGAATTCAACTATTTGAATTTTCGATGAATGAATTGTAACTAATTATTTATTATTTTGTTAAAACATAAGGGATTTAAGTGTAATAAATTTAGGGGTTAAAAAATAAATAGTGTTTAAAAGACTAAACTACCCTTAAACTAAGGGTCTTTCTATAAATAAAGGGGGGAAAGTTCTTATTTTTTGGGTATCTTAAAATACCCATCCCTCATGCATTATAATATAGTATAGATATATAGAGAGAGAAAGAGAGTGAGAGATAGAGTAATTATTATATGATACGAACATTAACAGTTAATGAAACTAAACTACCCTTTGATACGTAACAAATCGAACATGCTAAACACCATAATAAACATCACATATAGATAACAACCAAAATTGTACATATCTAACATGAATTTGTATATACATAACAAAAGAAAAGATACAACTAAATATGAAATACAAAAATACAGAGAATCGCCATGTCTATGCCAACGGATCCTAATATGTTGGCAGATGCTGACCTGCCAAACCAGGTTCCAGATAGTGTCTTGCTGGTGGTAGTGGTCAGGGATCGAGACCGTCCACACTTCGCACAACTCCTCAACCACCCACCCTAGCAAGTCCTCAGCCTGGTCTATCCGGCGAGTAATCATGTGGTAGTAGGCCGGAGGTAGCCCCGCATCTCAGTAAAGATGTCGTGGATACTGAGGCAGCCCTGGTGGTGGCGACTGTGGGTGTGATGGCATATCATGCTCATGCGGCGGCTGCGATGTCTCTCCACACTCTACCCTAGGAAGCACGATGGGGATGACCTTCGGCAACGGTTGCGCCACAAAAACCTGGTGGTCCCTCGTGCGAAACCGAAGGCCGATGTAGGAGAACTTGCGCACGATGCGCATGCCCCCCATTGTGCGCCTATCTAACCTCTTCGGTATGACCGATAGGGATAAATGGACGTCAGCATGTGAGAAGTGTCCCAAGGAGCGGGCAAGAATGGTAGCTAGGGACGACCTCATGTATAACACGTAGTACAAGAAGAATAGATTAGCTCCCATGCACCACTCCCGGCTTCTCTCAATGAGGCGATGGACATGGCGATAAGCGTTTGGAGGGACTTGCTGTAAGGGTCTACAATGCTGGGTGACATGGCTGACTTTGGTTAGCTGGGTGAAAATTTGAACAGTTTAAACAACAAAAAAAAAATCCACATGGTTGACTACGCTAAGCTAAGCCACGCCACTCCACACCCTTAATTTTTTAGTATTATCTTGTGAATCCCATTCTCGCCAGGTGTCGAGCAATGCCCACAACTTAAGCCCCTCTCGTCAGGTACCGAGCAAATGCCCACAACTTAAGCCCCTCTCGTCAGGTACCGAGCAATGCCCACAACTTAATACCCTTCACACCCCATATTCTTATAGGAAGAGGTGACAAAAATTTTGGAAAGAAACAAATCAGTTTTCTCACCTACGTAATTTCTCAAGCTCTTGTCCACTCGTTTTAGTCAAAAGACATTCTATAGCTCGGTCAGGGTAATTATAATTATATTATATTATTATTATATTATACATATTATACATATTAATAGGGGTGTTTAAGATCGGATAATCCGGTTTTCGGATATCCGAAATTTCGGATAGTGAAATATTGACATCCGAACCCGAATCCGAAATTTCGGATATCCGAAATTTCGGATTCTGGTTCGGATATCCGAATATCCAATTTTTTATTTAATTTTTATTTTTTTTATTATTTTTTAATATTTGGAACCAGATTTTTCGGATAGTTTCGGATATCCGAATACAAATTTCGGATATTTCGGATATTTTTCGGATATTTCGGATATTTTTCGGATACTTAGGATATTTTTCGGATACTTCGGATATTCGGATATCCGAAAAAAATAAAAATTAAATTTTCGGATATTTTCGGATAATCCGATTATCCAAAAATTCTCAAAATCACTATCCGAATCCGAATTTTCGGATTATCCGATTTTCGGATATCCGAAAATTCGGATATTTCAGATTCGGTTTCAGATTCGGATTTTTTTGAACACCCCTACATATTATTATCTATATGAATACAAAGTTTTGATGAATAGTGATGGTTAATTTTTAAGTATTTATTTTTTATTTTTAGTGATATTTTATTTATTATTCATTTATATTTTTAGTAATAAATAGTAATTTATAATTCTTGTAGTTGTATTTTATTAGTAGTATTTTATTTATTTAGCATTCAATTTGATTATTTGTTAACTTTTTGTAAAATTGTAAATCTACATATATGCATATTTATTTTTTAAGGTTCCAAGTTGCCCGTACATTGTAATGGTACGTTACTGCGGGCGTTGGGTCGGTATCGGTTTGATTTGTTACAGTACCGGTACGATTTATGTACTCGGAAATCAACATGTGTTGTTCTAACTGTATCAATCGATTCAGATTGTCACGATACTGGTACCGATATTCATTTATCGTCACAAAGTTGTAAAAATGAAAATCTTTTGAAAATGGAAGCGATAAAATGAATATATGTATCGGTTCCAATGTTGTTTGGGATGGTACGCCATCGATTAAATATCAGTTCATCGAAAGAAAAAACAATAAGGATAAATACTAGTACCGAACTGATGTTGTTTATTCGGTTTCGATTTGGGACGGTACACCAGTTTATCGAAAGAAAGAACAATAAAAATAAATACGAGTATCGAACTGATGTCGTTCATTCGGTTTCGATTCGGTTCACTATGATATCTATTATCAAACAAGAAACCATAAAAAGTAATAAATAACGGTACTGATGTTATTCGGTTCGGTAAGGTATGGTAGCGATATGAACTTAGCTTATTGAAAGCAAAAACAATAAAAATAAATACCAGTACTGATACAAATATTGTTCAGTTGGTTTAGATTCTGTTTGGTACGATAGCGAGTTAGCGGCACAATAGTAGTTTTCAAAAAAGTGTATATGGCAATGGTGAAAAAATATACATAGGACGCCTGTAACACCCGTCTAAATTTACTTGAATTTAATAATAGTTCATACCATTTTAGATAAAGGATGCCTAATTAACATAGGTTTCATAAGTAAAGTTCATACGTAGCAAAGACCTTAGTCAACTAACGACTAAGTTAAAACATCCAAAAGTTTGTTTATCAATTTGTTTACAACCCATAAACATAGTCTATTAAAATTTAAAAACATTGCGGAAGCTTCAAAAGTTGTGTTCGGTTCTTCAAAAGCTTGCTTGACCGTCATCCGTAATCCTTGAATACCTAGAAACTGAAATGTTTACATTAAACATTAGTATTAGAATACTTAGAAATAATACATAATCGAAACTGTGTTTAAAACGGATTCGATTTAACGAAGAATACAAAATTTTATCATTCATTCCAAGGCTCTACCGTAACTTACGGTAGTACCGTAAGTTACGGTAGCTCCTGGAAGATTATGGTTCCACCGTAACACAGGGGTAAACCACCGTAGCTCTCTGGTCTCTACCTAAATTACGGTAGACTCTGGAAGTCTATTATTTGACTGATTTTGTTTGTTTTTCCAAAACTAAATACTCGGATTTCTCATTCTAACTGCCAACGTGTTAGATTCTCGCACTTCTGATATATCAACTATTTATCCAATAACAAGGATCAATCCATCATATTACGAAACATTATCCATGTCTTGATTGATTATTCGACCCGTTTGGCTCATCTAAGGAATCCTCCCTTATGATGACTACCAACGAGTTTTAACCAATTTTGACCTATTATTCAATATAGCGACATCACCACTTTAATTCACAACAACCCTTATTCTAGAATTCAACTACCCATATGATAAATATCAAAATTTACTTAATGTAACGGGTCAAGTTACATACCTTCAAAGCACACCCTTTAGTCGTGCGTCTACACCGGCTTGTCCGCTCGTAGCTCCGGCTTCCTTTCCTATAGAGTTCAATCACATTGTATTTAGAACTCCATTTCAATCATATATCGCATAATTTGTCAAATCATCAAAATTATGCGTTTCGACTTTGAATTTCAGTTTTAAGCCTTCTTTGAGGCATTTCCACAAACACTATAAGGGCAGAATTTTATGTCATTCATATTCAAGTTCATAGCTTGCTATTTAGCTAAACTTAATCATCAATAAATCTTTCATATAGCATTTAAACAATATACTTTTCTGAAATCACTTTCTATGATCAAATTACACTAGAATAATCATTCTAAACCCTAGTGTTCATCATTATCTTGTAAAACCCATAACCCACCTTCAATGTGTTCATGGAATTTCCTGAATTTGGACATGATTTCACATGTAGTTGTCTAGGTTTTACTTCTAGACACTATATCATCCCTAATCTAACCAAATCACAAACATGCATCATCAAATTTTGAATCTCCCAAATTCATAAGAATTTCAAACAGAGAATTTTCATAGAATTTTACATACCTTACAACCCCCTTGCAATGAGGATCAGTAATCTATGTTCGATTTTCGTTTTGGGGCTGATCTTGACCTTCAATTTGTGAATTTAGACAAGAACTAGTGTTGGAGTTCTTCTCCTGGTCGCCCCCTGCTTGTGTCGACCGAACACACAGAATCTTTTGTGTGTTTGGTGTTTATTTATTTGTTTTAATTAAATCCAATTTCAGTTTTAACAAGCTTGGCCCCTCTACATTCCTTTTAGTTTATTTTTATGTCTTTAACTACACATAAGTCATCATCTAACTAGGTTAGTGTCATTCCTAGTTAGTTTATTTTACTAATTTACTTGCAATCTAATTGCAACTTTTAAGAATTTATGTTTTCGGGATGTTACAAGTCCACCCCCCTTAAAAAGAGTTTCGTCCCCGAAACCAAAGTACGTACCGAATAGTGTAGGGTAGAGACGTCGCATCTCTTCTTCGGATTCCCATGTAGTGTCCGAGCCCTTCCTGTGCTCCCACTTGATCTTGACTTGATCGATTTGTTTGTTTCGCAAGTGCTTAATCTTTCGATCTAAAATTTATATGGGCTTTACAATATAATTCAAGCGATCATCGACTTCGATATCATCGTAATGAATATAAGTTGTCTCATCCGCTAGACATTTCCGAAGATGTGACACATGAAATGTGCTATGAATCTGCTTAGTTCCTCCGGTAGTTCAAGGCGGTAAGCTACCTTTCCTACCCTTTCTATAATCACAAATGGCCCGATAATTCTCGGGCTTAATTTTCCTCTTTTTCTAAACCTGATAACACCCTTCCATGGAGATACTTTGAGCATGACTTTGTCACCAACCTGAAATTCGATTGGCATGTTCCTTTTGTCAGCATACGCCTTTTGTCTATCTTGAGCCGCTTTCAAGTGTGCCCGAACCACATCAATCTTTTTATTAGTTGCTCGTACTATATCTTGGTGGGCGAGTTCACGTGGACCCACTTCACCCCAACATACCGGGGTTTGGCATTTCCTACCATAGTGCATTTCGTACGGTGCCATCTTAATACTAGCATGATAGCTGTTGTTATACGAAAACTCGACCAATGGTAGATAAACATCCCAACTTCCTCCAAAGTCGATTATACACGCCCGTAGCATGTCTTCCAATGTTTGTATTGTTCTTTCACTCTGTCCATCTGTTTGTGGATGGTACGCAGTGCAAATGAACAATTTGGTTCCCATTTGCTCTTGGAAATCTCGCCAGAAATTTGAAGTGAACCGGGTATCCCTATCAGACACGATGGATACCGGTACTCCATGACGTGCTATTATCTCATTAGTGTAAACTTCTGACATCTTTTCTGACGTATAAGTCTCACGAATCGGAATGAAGTGAGCACTTTTCGTCAATCTATCCACCACTACCCATATGGCATCGAAACCGCAGTTTGTCTTTGGTAGTTTGGTTAATAGGTCCATCGTAATATGTTCCCATTTCCAAACCGGAATTTCCAACGGTTGAAGTTTACCGTATGGTTTTTGGTGCTCCGCCTTGACTTGTAAACATGTCAAGCATTTTTCCACGTACTTCACCACATCTCTTTTCATTCCGGGCCACCAATAGTTTTGCTTTAAGTCGTTATACATTGGATGGAATAACGGGACTTATGAGCTTCATCGAGTAGAAGCTTTTTAACTCCACATGTGTTAGGAACCCAAATTCTGTTGAAACGTGTTTTCAAACCGTGGTTGCTCTCTTCGAGATCTTTAACTTGGCCAACAATCCTTTCCTTTTTCCAGTTTTCCGTCTTTACTGCTTCATCTTGTGCCTCTCGGATCCGTTCAAGTAAGCCCGAGGTCACAATGAGTTGCAATGATCGTACTCGTATCGGGGTATAGTCTGCCTTTCGGCTCAACGCATCGGCCACCACATTGGCTTTCCCAGGGTGGTAATGTATTTCACAATCGTAATCTTTGACCGTTTCTAGCCATCGCCTTTGTCGCATATTTAACTCCTTCCGATCGAAGAAGTATTTCAGGCTCTTGTGATCGGTGAATATGGTGCAATTTACCCCATATAAGTAGTGCCTCCATATTTTTAATGCAAATACCACCGCAGCTAACTCGAGATCGTGCGTGGGATATTTTTTCTCGTGTTTCTTTAATTGCCTTGAGGCATAAGCTATTACTTTGCCCCGTTGCATCAAAACGCATCCGAGCCCCGATAGTGAAGCATCCGAATAAACCACCATGTCTTCGACCCCGTCCGGCAATGTCAGTACCGGAGCTTGAGTTAACTTCTCTTTTAGCGTTTGAAACGCTCTTTCTTGATCTACACCCCAAATGAACTTTTCTTCCTTCCGGGTTAGTTTTGTTAGCGGTGACGCAATCTTGGAGAAATCTTGAACGAATCTCCTATAGTATCCCGCAAGCCCCAAAAAGCTTCTAATTTCCGAAGGGTTCTTCGGGGGATTTCATTTTGACACGGCCTCGATCTTTGACGGATCCACCAATACTCCGTCGGCACTTATGATGTGGCCAAGAAATTGTACCTCTCGTAACCAAAAGGCACACTTAGAGAATTTCGCATACAACCTTTCTCGTCTAAGTGTCTCTAACACCTCTTGTAAGTGGTGTGCGTGTTCGGCTTCGCTTTTCGAATACACCAAAATATCATCGATAAACACGATGACCGACTTATCCAACATTGGCTTGCAAACCCGATTCATGAGATCCATGAAAGCCGCGGGTGCATTTGTTAGCCCAAATGACATCACGAGGAATTCGTAATGTCCGTATATCGTGCGGAAAGCCGTTTTCGGCACATCTTCCTCCTTGACCTTTAGTTGGTGATACCCCGATCTAAGGTCAATCTTTGAAAACCAGTTCGCACCTTGTAATTGGTCGAATAAATCATCTATCCTCGGAAGCGGGTATCGGTTCTTTACCGTGAGTTTGTTTAACTCCCGATAATCAATACACATGCGCATGCTTCCGTCTTTCTTTTTCACGAACAGTACCGGTGCGCCCCAAGGAGATACACTCAGTCTTATGAATCCTTTGTCAAGCAGGTCTTGAATCTGAGACATCAATTCTTGTAATTCCGACGGCGCGAGTCGGTACGGTGCTTTTGCTACAGGTTTTGCGCCCGGAATCAATTCAATCCCGAACTCTACTTCCCGTTCAGGCGGTATCCCCGGTAAATCCTCCGGAAACACATCTTCATAATCTCGTACTACCGGTACATCTTCAATCTTTCGTGATTCTTTCTCGGGCTCATTTGCGTATATCATGATTGCCTTGCATCCTGGCTTCATAAGCTTGTGAGCTTTCAACATTGAGCATACTATTGGGTTGCCTCCTTTTTCGCCATAGATAGTGATGTGTTTTCCGCTCGGAGATATTAGCTTTATCTCCTTATGAAAACACACGACCTTCGCATGGTGCTGAGATAGCCAATCCATCCCAACAACTACTTGAAATTTCCCCATTGACATCGGGATTAGATCTATCAAGTATTCCTCATCGTCTATATTTAATTTGCAGCTTCGACAAACATCACAAACTATAAAACTTTTGTTATCCCCTATTTCTACTTCTAAGGGCACAGATAGCTTTGTCAATACAAATGAAGGATGTCGAATAAATCCATGCGAAATGAAGGATTTATTCACATCCGTATCAAACAATACACGTGCGGGAATTGAGTTAATTGTGAATATACCTGAGACCACATCAGGTTCTGTTTTGCTTCAGCCGCGGTAAGTTGGAAGGATCTAGCCTTCGCCTTTGGAGCTTCTGCTGGAGATTTTCTAACATCTCTCTTTCCAACTAAGTCCGGGCATTCGGACTTTTTGTGGCCGGGTTGATAACATTTGTAGTAAACTGAAACTTTACCCGGGCATAGCGACGCCGTGTGCCCCGTCTTACTACATATAGGGCATGGTTTGTCTTTGAACCGACATTCTCCCTTGTGTCCTTTCCCGCACACTTTACAACTTGGCGGCCCACCTTTAGCATCCATTTTCTTTCCCAACTCTCCAGTTCGAGCTTTCTTTGTAGGGCTTGGATTCACATCTTGCGCCCTTCGCTCACCCATTTCAACTTGTTTCTTCAACTCGATTTCTCGTTCCCGAGCAACGTTTATGATTTCGGTGAGGGTCTCGTATTTTGAAGGAGTCATAAACTCCCTATATTCAGCGCTCAACATGTTATAGTAGTAGTATATCTTCTGTTCTTCGTTTGTCACCAATTCACTACTAAACTTCATCTTATCCATAAACATTGTCGTAATCTTGTCTATGGTCTCACCCTTGTGCCTAAGTTGCATGAACTCTTCCTTGATTTTATTGATGACCGCCTTGGGACTATGATGTTTAAGAAATGGTGTCTTAAACTCCTCCCATGTCATGGTTCTCGCCGCTTCAGCTCCTATTTCATTCTTTTTGTTGTCCCACCAGTCTTTGGCTTGACCTCTTAACTGGCCCGTTCCATAAGCCACAAAGTCACTTTCATCACAATGGGTTCTTTCAAACACCCATTCAATGTCGCCCAACCATCTTTGGCAAATTATTGGGTCAACCTCCCCGTTGTAGATTGGCGGTTTACACGCCATAAATTCTTTGTATGAACACCCTTTACGTTCTCCCGATTTCTCCTTCATAAGGTTGACACTATCCTCCAACCTTTTGACTCGCTCTTCGACAAGTGACAACACCGTGCTTTGAATTTTGTCTATAAACCCGGATAGACTTCCTTCAATTGCCTTACCTACCTCTTCGGCAATTATCTCTTTCATTTGTTCGGTGCTTGTCTGCACCGGATCATCATCGTTTCTTTCCGACATCTTGAAACTGAAATGTTTACATTAATCATTAAACATTTCATTTATAATGTTGCTTCATTTGTTTTGGTTTAGCAAAGTTCCTAACTTGCTTTAACCGTTCGCATTTGGGGCACTTTCTGGGTTTGAGTGAATTAACACACTCTTCCCATGCACGTTAATTCACTTCTCGTTTCTTACATAAGATATAATCTATTAAAATAATAAGTTAATTCTTACCAGACGATCGATCAAGCTTGAACCGAACACTTTGTTGACAACTTTAAGCTCTGATTACCAACTTGTAACACCCGTCTAAATTTACTTGAATTTAATAATAGTTCATACCATTTTAGATAAAGGATGCCTAATTAACATAGGTTTCATAAGTAAAGTTCATACGTAGGAAAGACCTTAGTCAACTAACGACTAAGTTAAAACATCCAAAAGTTTGTTTATCAATTTGTTTACAACCCATAAACATAGTCTATTAAAATTTAAAAACATTGCGGAAGCTTCAAAAGTTATGTTCGGTTCTTCAAAAGCTTGCTTGACCATCATCCGTAATCCTTGAATACCTAGAAACTGAAATGTTTACATTAAACATTAGTATTAGAATACTTAGAAATAACACATAATCGAAACTGTGTTTAAAACGGATTCGATTTAACGAAAAATACAAAATTTTATCATTCATTCCAAGGCTCTACCGTAACTTACGGTAGTACCGTAAGTTACGGTAGCTCCTGGAAGATTATGGTTCCACCGTAACACAGGGGTAAACCACCGTAGCTCTCTGGTCTCTACCGTAAATTACGGTACAACCGTAAATTACGGTAGACTCTGGAAGTCTATTATTTGACTGATTTTGTTTGTTTTTCCAAAACTAAATACTCGGATTTCTCATTCTAACTGCCAACGTGTTAGATTCTCGCACTTCTGATATATCAACTATTTATCCAATAACAAGGATCAATCCATATTACGAAACTTTATCCATGTCTTGATTGATTATTCGACCCGTTTGGCTCATCTAAGGAATCCTCCCTTATGATGACTACCAACGAGTTTTAACAAATTTTGACCTATTATTCAATATAGCGACATCACCACTTTAATTCACAACAACCCTTATTCTAGAATTCAACTACCCATATGATAAATATCAAAATTTACTTAATGTAACGGGTCAAGTTACATACCTTCAAAGCACACCCTTTAGTCGTGCGTCTACACCGGCTTGTCCGCTCGTAGCTCCGGCTTCCTTTCCTATAGAGTTCAATCACATTGTATTTAGAACTCCATTTCAATCATATATCGCATAATTTGTCAAATCATCAAAATTATGCGTTTCGACTTTGAATTTCAGTTTTAAGCCTTCTTTGAGGCATTTCCACAAACACTATAAGGGCAGAATTTTATGTCATTCATATTCAAGTTCATAGCTTGCTAGTTAGCTAAACTTAATCATCAATAAAACTTTCATATAGCATTTAAACATTATACTTTTCTGAAATCACTTTCTATGATCAAATTACACTAGAATAATCATTCTAAACCCTAGTGTTCATCATTACCTTGTAAAACCCATAACCCACCTTCAATGTGTTCATGGAATTTCCTGAATTTGGACATGATTTCACATGTAGTTGTCTAGGTTTTACTTCTAGACACTATATCATCCCTAATCTAACCAAATCACAAACATGCATCATCAAATTTTGAATCTCCCAAATTCATAAGAATTTCAAACAGAGAATTTTCATAGAATTTTACATACCTTACAACCCCCTTGCAATGAGGATCAGTAATCTATGTTCGATTTTCGTTTTGGGGCTGATCTTGACCTTCAATTTGTGAATTTAGACAAGAACTAGTGTTGGAGTTCTTCTCCTGGTCGCCCCCTGCTTGTGTCGACCGAACACACACAATTTTTTGTGTGTTTGGTGTTTATTTATTTGTTTTAATTAAATCCATTTTCAGTTTTAACAAGTTTGGCCCCTCTACATTCCTTTTAGTTTATTTTTATGTCTTTAACTACACATAAGTCATCATCTAACTAGGTTAGTGTCATTCCTAGTTAGTTTATTTTACTAATTTATTTGCAATCTAATTGCAACTTTTAAGAATTTATGTTTTCGGGATGTTACAACGCCAACGAACTAAACCGATATCAACTTCAACTGAACATCGGTACCGGTATCGAATTCGCTTTTATTGTTTTCGATTGATGTAAGGTTTTCTCTTTCGATTACTACAGCGAGTGCCAGTATCGTAACGAACCGAATAGAAACCGACTGAATTTCCGCCGCGAAGCACGGGAGAATATCACTCGTATTTATTAATTTCAACTCCTCATGAATAGTAATTGTGTTTTAGTAATATTTTATTATTAGATTTTGTATCTTATTTTTATGTTATATAATATAAGATAAATAGTATAACTATAAATGTTGTTTAATAGATTTTGTCAGACAAGAATAAGAACTCAATTTACCAAAGTAAGAATGTAATTACAATGATATTGATATTGTTATCGTATCGTACCAAACAACATCAGTATCATTACAACGATATTACGATTCATTTTTATGGTTTCAGTTTTTGATAATATTTCATTTATACAACTCTGTATGTGACGATACATAAGTATCGGTACCATACAGTGATGATTTGAACCGATCGATACGGTTCGAACATTGGTGCCAGTACCGGGGTTTGTTCGTATCGGTACTATAACGAATCAAAACCAATACGACAATACCCACGAATGCTCACCATAATGTATCGCCGCAACGCGCGAAGAAATACCCTAGTTATATACATATTAATATGAAGAGCTGATGAACAGTGACTATATGAATTATTTTAACTTCAAACTAAAAAAAGTAATAATAATTGATGCCTTGTTAAAAGTCTTTTAATTTAATATATTATTTTATTACATTATTATAATTATAATTATTATTTTTATCTGATATGATATATGTTTTAATCGTTTAACTCTTTTACTAATTTAATTCTTCTCTGATAACTTGCGTTCGTTGGCTTAAAAAAACTAAATACGTAGTTGTATTTGATTTAATTTCTCGACATTCGTATATAAATTTTATTGAAAACAAAGTTGTATTCGAAATAGAGTATTCTTTTGTGTAGTTGGCTAGATCAAGTGCCGATATCATATCGGTAACGTGACGAACAAACCGTATACCGATCAAACAAGTCGATACCGATATCGGTATATGCTTAAAAATTTATACACTTTTAACCCATTTAGTTTGTATATAATTTGGATTTCTTTCGATAACTCACGTTCATTAACTTTTTTATATAAAGTTGAATACGCGACTTTATTTCATACATTTTCTCATCCTTCCTTTATTAACTTGGTTGAAAAAGAATCCTCTTTCTTATTAGCACCGTGAGTTCGTGACAGGCGACCCGATGCCGATATCGGTACCGGTGTAGTTATTATTGGAATTTTGTTTTCACATCGTCCCTTTATTAACTTTTTGAAAAATATTTTTTTTTCTTCTTATTTTCAATGTAAAACACATTCTTTTAGACATATCATGACTTTAAATCAAATGTCGGTACCATATCAATACCGTAATGAATCAAACAGGTATCAACCGAATTCCTTTGTGTAACGAACCGAATCGATACCGACCGAGTTCCCGCCGCATCGCGCGGGCAAATCCACCTAGTTATATACATATTAAAAGAAAGTGTCCATGAATAGTGTTTAAATATTTTTATAATATTGTATTTATAATTATTTTATTACCTAATAGATTTTCTAATATTATTTTTCAGTTTTAATTATTTGATTACTTAATTATATTATAATTTATATAATTTTTAGTATGTTGTTTCGACTTTTGACGTGCCTTATTTTATTTACATTTTGATATAAAGTTTTTTTTCTTTCTAAACCGAGTTTTTTTGTGAGTCCTAATGTATAAGTAATCGTTAGCACAGTCGTACATATACATTTTTTTATATATTAGTGTTGTTACCCTTTCGTCATTCCAATAATATAGTGTAATCGAATTCAGAATTAGTGGGGCGTGCTTATTTTATCTTCGTTTCACTAAACGTTTTGTTCAAAATCATACGAATCAAATATAATTGATTTTTTTGTTCTTTAGTGTGATCAACCGAACTGGTACCCTGACGAAAACTTATACCTTTTTTCCCTTAGAATGAACTGAATCAATATTGTGCGTACAACTCCGGTAGCAATATATAGTATCTATTTTATATCGTAAACTGGGTATTGGTATCATACTAATACCATGCGAACCAAACGTATATCGTCCCAACAATATTGGTGTTGCGTCAATTTTAGGCGAACAACATTGGTAACGGTACCAACATAATCGTTATTGGTATTCGTTTAAAATCATTACTAATATTTGTTTTTATGGTTTTTGTCAACATAAAATATGTATCGTTGTCGTTTTTGGCATATCATGACTTTATTTTTGAGTTTTGTTTTTGGGTTGCTATATCAAGTGCCGATACTGTAGCGATACCGTAATAAATTGTACCGGATTCCCGCCACAACACGCAGGGAAATTCTACTAGTTATAAATAAATACAACGACCAACCCGGGTCATGCCTTTTTTTTAATCACATCTATCATAAGTTATTTACGGACGATATCTTTGCCAAATAAGTAAACGTTGCATTATTTAGATTATGGTTTGTGTATGGCGGTTATATTAGACAATGAGGTGTACTCTAACATTTATGGTGTTAACGATAACATGATATGTTAATTGACATTGCACACCACTCTAATATGTTAACATGTTAACCGGATGTTAAAATGTTGAATTAATTATTCTTATATTTTTTAAACCAAAAACAACTAAAAAACAGGGTTAGATGAAGTTAACGGGATTAAGCCATTTCCTTGGAGTGAGACAGAGTGAAATGGGAAAAAAAATGTTGATGTGGCAATTAGATGGAGTTAAGATGAGTTAAAGTATACCCAAAGCCCGTTACCTCACTGTGTAACAATCCGAAGTAATGTTAATTATTAGTACTCTCGCATAGGACCGGTATATCCGACATCCATCGATAAAAAACAATCAAGAAAGAAACATGAAAGATAAAAGAACAAGAAAAATCAAAATCACATATGTCATCTCCTTCAACCAACGACATATAGCAATCCTAACCCCCGAAATTATATGGCTATAATTAGCAATCATTGCTGGAGTATAATTACGTAGGTTTTGTTCTAATCACCATTAATCATTGCTGGAGTATAAATATGAAGGCTTTGTCCGAATAACCATTGGCGGTTCTGGTGTTAAGCGCTGGTGAGGGAGAGAGGCGGCTACGGCCAGAAAGCGAACTATATGACTAACAAACTCATCCAAGTCAGTTTCTTGGTGAAACGGCAAGACGGTTCACTGGTAGAAATCTTCACTTCCCCACTAATACCAATTGAGCTATAAATAGCATGACAATCTTACATGTGTACAATCATCATTTATATAAAGATAATCGGGTTGATTACACCCATTAACAAATATAATATATCAGTGTTCAATTTCAAACTCTTGATACAAATGTTTTACAACTTTTAACACATTAAAAATCAACCAATTGTTGATACATCCAAGATTTTGATTAGCATATACGACGACACAAAGTGATTCCGTCACCCACCGGAAGTTGACAAATCTCGACTCTTGTATCAGCAGCCAAAGCTTTGTTAAGCTCTAGTACGAAATCTCTATAATACCTTACATACTTTCTAAGTGGTGCATCTGGTGGTGCCACCAAAGACCCGTTCCAAAGGGTGTTATCGTACCCAATCACTCCCCCAATCTTGACAAGATCAATTAACCTTTTGTGGTAGTTAAGATAGTTATCTTTGTCAGCATCCACAAATATAAAGTCAAATGATCCATGGAAATTTACATCATCGACCATTTGGTCAAGAAGAGGAAGGGCAGGGCCTTCTCTAAAATCAATCTTGTGAGCAACACCGGCTTTCTCAATAATCGGAAGGCCAATTTCGTAATTTTCACGGTTTATGTCCAATGCCAAAATCTTACCATCCTCCGGGAGAGCAAGGGCGGTGGAAAGAAGAGAGTAACCGGTGTAAACACCGATCTCCATCGTGTTCTTAGCGTTAATGAGTTTGAGTAGTAGATTTAAAAACTGTCCTTCATCCGCAGATGTGGTCATTAGATTCCTGTATTATATATTTACTTGGAACATTTAGAAAAATGCACCAACAATTATTTAACTCATATAAACTAATTTGGAATAAGAAGTTACGTACCAAGGGTGTTTGGCAGTGACCTCACGTAGCTCCTTCATGGGTTGTGGTTCTCTTGGGTAGACACTGGTTTCAAGAATGTATTGGTAAAGTGCATCGCTTTGAAGGAGACTCTTGTGACCAACTTCTTGGTGTTTTGCAGGTTGAGTTTCTCCGATGGCAGCCATTAAAATGATTATATGTGTTTGTGTGTGTGAAAAGTGAAATGTGGTAGGATTTGTGAACCTGAGAAGTAACGAGGGGTGCACCAGACTTTATAGAGAGCTGATTAAGAGATGGGAGTTGGTGAAGTAGGACTAAGGAGTAAGGAAGGTGGTACGTTGGTGAGGTTGTTGTTGGTAAAAGTTGACTTCTGACTTAGCCAACCATAACTGACTTGGGGTTGGTAAGCCTGTTTGTTTTTCTTTTGGTTATTGTCAAGAATCCCTATTTTTATGTTGAGTTAATTGTCATTTTCGTTGGTTCGTTTATTTTTGCCATTTCAGGCCAATTTTCAAAAATGTATCAGTTTCCTCCCTGACATACTGAAAACACGTCACATCAGTTCAAAATTCAAGCCAATTTTCAAAAATGTATCAGTTTCCTCCCTGACATACTGGAAACATGCCACCTCAGTTCAAAAATTAAAACTCAATTAAGTCAGACATGTTAAATGAAGGGTATTATTGTCAATTCATATATCTTTTATTTTCACCTTATTTTATGAATTGACAATAATCACTTCATTTAACATGTATGACTTAACTGAGTTTTAATTTTTAGACTGAAGTGACGCATTTCCAGTATGTTTGTGCATTTTTTAAAATTGACAAAAAATGATAAAAATGATCAAACCACAAGGGACAAAAATGACAGATAACTCTTTTATTTTCACCAACGTTGGTTATTAGTTATGATAAATTGACAACTCACTAACCTATAATTATCTAACTATGCAAACGTTTTTCTTTAATTCAGTCTGGACCATGGTTCCTTGTTTTCATTTTGGTTATAGTTGAGTCCCTATTTTGATTATAATGATAAACAATTATTAACTAGACGTACACTCTCGTCGCGTTGCGGCGAAGGCTCAGAAGCGTCGAAAAACCATCAAAGTGTTTCAGCATAAGAAAACATGCAGTTAGTCAAGTCTTTTAGATGGTAAATTGAAATCATATTCTTCGAGCAACGTAGGATAAAGCTACGCAATTTTATTCGGTATATAAAAGCATAATTTAAGTTAGCAACCTTAACAATAGTAATTTATTTATTTTTAAGTTTGTAGTGTCCAAACAAAAACGTCATGATATCATTTTTTCTTGAAAGACATATAATACAGAATATCAATATTGATTTGTGTTTGAATACTACAATACTTGTCCTTTTAACACATGGATAACAAATTTCCAAATCTATCCCTTCGTCTTCCCTACACAGTACCATCTTGCCAACATGTTAACCTTCTTTATTGCTACTCTGCCAACAAACCCACCTTTTTAAAATTCAATATCAAAAGAAAACGTGCAATGTTAATATCTAAGAATTTGCAGTAATCGAAAGTAACTAAACAGAGTAATCAAATCAATTGCAACTGAAGTAAAAAAAAACATCAAAATGAACAAAGTAAATCAACTATTCTGGTGGTGTGTCTACACAACAGCAAATTGATCATAAACATTCAGACAAATATAAGAAATTGACATATCTCTAAAATTTGCAATCCAAAAATTTAATTGTGTAAGTCTCAGAACGATGTCATCATAGACTGTATGTAACGCCCAGCGTCCCTAAACTTTAGACACTTGGCAAGATCAGTCCCTGAACTTCTATTAATCATCAGTTTAGTCCCTGTAATTATGAGATGTTGATACTTTGATACTTTGACGTGAATCTTATTGATACTGATGCTTGATACTATGATGCTTGATTCTTTATTCAAGATGCTTGATTCTTGACACCTAAACTATGAGACTTGATACTTAATCTAGATACTTGAGACTTAAATTAGTGGTTGACTCCTTAGACTCGTGAAACTTGATTCTTGGTTAAATGAGAAACTGGAGCCTTGCCACTGGCGGAATCTATGAAACTTGGAAACTTTTGGTTTGTGATGTAAGCTAGATACTTTACCTAAATTATACGCAACGCAACGCCAAATATAACTCGCTAATCGAATCAAAGTCTGGAACGCGAAAGGAATGGATTGGCCAGAGTGGCCATCCGATCAGACTGTCACCCGATCGGATGACCACCCGAACGGGTGACCACCCTATCCACCTTGTACCGCCTCCACTTCACTCTCACACTATAAATAGGCCTGTCACATCACCATTTCAGTGATGTGACAGCTCTACTCGACTCAGACGCATGAACACCTTCCTCCCCCTTTATCTTGCTGATTCCGGTACGTTTTAGGCTAAATTCTTGTACTTTATCGATCTACACATCATTATCTACGTGATTCTCACTTGAAATTACACTTTTCACTGTGAAATCTCTTGGATCTGAGTTCTTGAGGGTGATGTCATCATGGAGGTTTGTGCAAACTAACATGTGATGTCATTCTAGGCAAGATCTAGCCCAGATCTAAGATGATTCATGCGTTTTTACACTAAATCTAACCTAAATCTAAACTTTTCCTATAAAACTTGAGTATCTTCATCTTTTTCTCAAACTTTTACTTTATTCGGTGGAAATCGAGTCCAAACTAACTGTAGATCTGATGAATAGTCTAGAGTTAGTATTGATCTGGGTTCCTACCGTTAAAAGACGAGCATGGCAACCGATCCCGACATAAACCTATTAGAAACAAACGACTGATCGAACAGGGGTGATTCCCACTCGATCGGAGTTTCGGGTACTAAAGGGTTTTACCGTTGTCTCGATACGTGTCGTACCGTCACCGTTAATCTAGAAACTTGGAAATTTTACAAACATGTTAAACAAGAACAAGGGTCGCCCGATCGAGCGGTACCCCGATCGGACAGCCGTCCGATCGGACAGCCACCCTATCAGGGGACACTTGCCCTTTCACCTTGAAACTTTGATACTTAGGAACTTACTCAAAATATTGGAAGCTTTGATCAAGTGGTGGTCCGATCGGACAGCCGTCCGAACGAGAGGCCACCCGATTGAAGAAACCAAGGCACTTAACATTATGATCGAGTGGCAGCCCGATCGGACAGCCACCCTGGTCCCTCACATATGAATCTCACGCGAACAAGTGGCAACCCGGTCGGATGGCCATCCGATCGGGCAGCCCTTTGTCTCTTCACACACATGAGTCACCCGACCGGCTGACCATCCGATCGGACAGCCATCCGATCGGACAGCCAGCCGATCCAGTGACTGGTTTGACGCTTCATTCAACCTCGTTACTCTGCTCGACTCTTATCCTATTGTAATCTAATCAGGCTAGTCCTACAAAGAGCTCCCTTTGATCCAATAGCAGTTTATACTGTTAAGCAATCACTGTGAGTATACTCGATCCCCTTTTTACTTTAAACTTTTGGGGTGTAACATGTATTCTATGGAGCTTAAACTTGAATCTTTGAAACTTATACTCTATCCTATGTGAACATGAAACTTGTGATTCTTGATTCTTTGTGCTATGTGACGTTTAATCCAGAGTGTGTAGTTCCGCCTTAACAATAGTAGCGCTATAGGAGATACACCTCTCCCTTTATTCTCGGGACACTTGGGCTATCACTGCGTGGACTGCGACACTAGCACGGCTGAAACTATTTTATTGTTTGCACTATGGATATGAGTGTTTTAATCTATTATTCTATTATCAAACTTGTATACTCGCCAATACTTTCGTATTGATATTTTAATACATGTTGCAGGCTGATAGGATGCTTGGAATGCATGGAATTCAGCTAGGAGATGCTTAGAAACGTCGCCTAGATAAATTTAGAATCTTTGAACAGTTTGAACAATATTCGTATTGGTCTGTAATCGATACTTGTGTTGGTTATGTTTGCTTTTAGACAATGTCATGATGAATTGGATCTAAATTCTATTGAAACAAATAGTGTTATGGAATCTCATGAGCAATCTGAACGCTTAGTGCTCGCACCCCGATGTTTCCGCCATCGGTTGGGGTGTGACAGATTGGTATCAGAGCCATAACTATAGGGAATTAGGATAAGTAGGAATACATACCCTAGTCTATAGTTCTAGGAACTTGATTCTTGCGTGTTGTTTAAGACTTATGCATTCTACCGTATCTGCTCCCTAGCAGCACATGTCCCTATTAAAACTTACATGCCTTTCCTAAGGCTGATATAATGTACACTTTATGCTTTGAAAACGTTGTCAACCAGTGTTTGTATTTCGCACGAGGTTTGCCCACAGGATAGGAGTGACATCCGAACCTTGGTGGGAAATCTCCATATAGTTCTAGTAGGTCTTATCTGCGGATAAGTACGAACGCTATTTAAGGGTACGATGTTGTCAAGATAGAGGTGAAACTCAGACCTTTATAAATGGTCCCACTCTTTGATGATTTTTACGTCTCGCCAAAGTCTCATAACTTCCGATCAATTGGGTACGTGAAATGACCAAAAGGACGAATATCGTAGGCCTAACATCGATGACGTATTTGTCTAAGTAAGTCAAGACGCGTTACCTCAATTCGAAAGGAGTTCGAATCACTCTGGTTAGTCGCCGTTCCTCTACCCGGAACAATCCTATGTTTTAAAAGCCTATCTTGTTTTTATGATATCTTTATTTTATGAATGTGGTTTATCTTTGAGGTTTTGAACTTAATTCTTCGTTCGTTTTGAGATGCTTTTACACAAATTTGCACGTTGTCCGCAATCTAAAACGTTAATTCTAATCTCAGATCAAACTAAATTTCCAAAGTTTTATTCTATATGTTGTCTACGTGGTAAACTTGATCGACTATGGTATGATATGTTGTGTGGTGAGAAACACTAAGATGACATGGAAGTACGGGACAGAAGTGGTGTGTCCGAAGCATGGTGGATACGCCGCTGGTACTTCCTATATATAAGTGCTTCCGACATATTACCAACTTCCGTACCAAGTGCCATGCGAGATTTAGTTTTTGCAGACCAGTGTGGAAAGTCTACGTAATCTACGGAATGTCTATGTAACCTCTGGAAAGCCTATGCAATCTATGAGCAAACTATGTGATCTATGAGAATTCTAGCATAATCAATGGTTGATCTATTATGTTAATACAATCTAGCGAGTTAAACTATTTGAGCTAAATTATGTTAAACTATCTTGGTCTATTGGTTTAATCTATGGTCATCTATCTGGCTAATCTATGTTAAACTATCTACTTAAGCAAGCTATGATAATCCATCAATATAATCTATGCAATGATCTATGATAATCTACTTAAGTATTCTACGCTGATCTATTTTGAGCATTCTATGTGATTTATTTGAGTACTCTATGAGTAATCTATGATAATCTATTAAATTACGATAAAGATGATGGGTATGTTGAGAGTTGCGACACGTAGCATGACACCGAGTACGAGGGGAGGAGATGTGCCCGAAGCGTGGTGGATACGCCGCTGGTACTTCCTATATATAAGCGTTTCTGACACGATTGACCAAACTTCGTACAACGTGCCATGTGAAGGTCGTGCGTTTTGTGGTGTTAGAACTCGTAGATGTCTGCTCGAAGACTCTCTGACAACCTAAGGAAATCAAGGGAGAAGTCCCAGAAAAAGATGATGTCATTCATGGCCGACCAGATTGCTAGGGTCGTGTCAAAGATTGTTTCCGAACTTCAAGGATCCACCACTCCTCCATCCTCTGTGGACTCTAAAGTAGAGAAGCCGAAAGCTACCAAGTTCAACTACAAACACTTCGTCTCCTGCAACCCCAAGCCGTTTACGGGCAGTGATGGTGTGACAACTATGCTTGAGTGGTTTGACAGTATAGAAGTCACTTTCATCAACAGTGAATGCCCCGAACATTTGAAAACCAGGAGTGCAACTAGAGTGTTTCAAGGTAGGGCTTTGGAATGGTGGGCTAATGAAAGGAACATCCGTACGAATTAAGCAGCTTATGCTCTCCCATGGGCCGAGGTGCGTGAATTAATGATGCTTGAATTCTGCCCTCCCCATGAGCAGCTCAAACTCGAAGAAGAATTCTGGCATTTGAAGCAAGTTGGTGATGACAACATGGCGTATACTACCCGGTTCAAGCAGCTAAGTTTTATCGTTCCTCACTTGGTTTCGACCCCCAAGCGGATGACAACCAAGTATATCAATGGTCTGCCTCCTGCTATGCGTGATTCCATCGAAGTAGCTCAGCTAGAAACTATTGAAGAAGTCTACCGACTCGCAGCTAGTCTCAACAACAATCGTGTGCGTGACAAGCAGTTTGCTACCCCTGCTCCTTCAAAATCTGCAAATCAAGTCACTCAGCGGCCAAGTGGCAGCAAGAACAAGAAACGGAAAGCTCAGGGCTCGGGATGTAATGCCATTACTCCTGCTGCAAACCATGTGGCTAAACCTGCTCCTACTACTGCTGCTGCTAACCCTGCTGCTCCTGAAGCTAAGAAGCAATACACTGGGCGTCATCCCAAGTGTGCAACTTGCAACTACCATCATCCTGCTACTTCTTCCTGTCGCCTGTGCACCAACTGTAATCGCTATGGTCACACGACTCCCTACTGTCGTCAAGCTAACCCTGCACCGCAAGCTCAGCAAGCCCCAGCTTAGGCAGCTCTACCTGCCCCTCCAGCACCTCTGCAGAACCGAAGGCCAGTCAATGCTGTTCGTGCATGCTACAAGTGTGGAGATACTACCCACCTCCGTAACCAGTTTCCTCAGCTGAACCAGGACCAGCAGCCAGCCGCTCGTGGACGAGCGTTTAACCTTAACGCGAATCAGGCTCGCAATGACAATAACGTCGTCAATGGTATGTTTCTTGTTAATAACCTTTATGCTTTGATCCTATTTGAAACTGGTGCCGATAAAAGCTTTGTGTCCGTGGAATTTGAGTCCTTGATAAACTGTACACGCTCCAAGTTACCTGAGTCATTCTCTGTTGAGGTCGCTAATGGTAAGTCGATTCTTGTAAATTCTATCGTGTGTGATTGTTCCTTGATTCTTAATGACCATGTGCTCTCTATTGATCTTATACCCATGCGGTTGGGTAGTTTTGATGTTATCATTGGCATGGACTGGTTGCGTAAGAGCCATGCCGAGATTGTCTGTCATGAGAAACTTGTTCGTCTTCCTCTTCCCTCTGGTGATACTTTGATCGTCTATGGAGACCGACCTTCGAAGGGACTGAGATTGATGTCATGCACACAAGCGAGCAGAAGCTTACGTAAACAGAACCCTGCCTTCTTGGCCCATGTGGTGGAACAAAAAGGCAAGGGGAAGAACATAAGCGACGTTCCAGTGGTGTGTGATTTCACTGATGTCTTTCCTGAAGATCTTCCTGGTCTTCCTCCTCCCAGATCCGTTGACTTTCGTATTGATCTCGTACCTGGTGCGACTCCTGTCGCCAGGGCTCCCTATCGTCTTGCACCTTCCGAGATGCAAGAGTTATCTAACCAACTACAGGAATTACTCGATAAGGGTTTTATTCATCCAAGTACCTCCCCGTGGGGTGCTCCCATTTTATTCGACAAGAAGAAGGATGGTTCGTTTCGTATGTGTATCGACTACCGTGAACTTAATAAGCTTACCGTGAAAAATCGTTATCCGCTCCCTCGTATCGATGACCTATTTGACCAACTACAAGGCACGTCGTGTTTCTCGAAAATTGACCTACGTTCTGGATATCATCAACTACGTTTCCTCG
This sequence comes from Helianthus tuberosus, assembly GCA_030545235.1. NCBI lineage: Eukaryota > Viridiplantae > Streptophyta > Magnoliopsida > Asterales > Asteraceae > Helianthus > Helianthus tuberosus. The sequence goes on from CM060432.1 coordinate 143,505,000, forward strand.
AAGATGATATTCCTAAGACTGCGTTTCGTACTCGTTAGGGCACTACGAGTTCGTGGTTATGCCTTCTGGCTTGACCAACGCACCTGCAGTGTTCATGGACCACTACAAGAAAACTGGGTTTTTAGTACGCACAAAAGCGTCCTAAAATGCTATTTTATAGGACCTTTCATTTAATAGGACCAACGGTAAAAGCGTTTCATGTAAAGGGGTCGTAATATGTCCTGGAACTAAAAAAGTGTCCTAACATCTCAAGTAAGATTATGAAACCAATTTTATGGTCACGTAATATGTCTTTGAACAACCAAAATAGTGTCCTAATAAAAACATATTAGGACACTTTTACGATGTTCTAACGTGTGCTTACATACTTTTAATCTTTTGATACACTTACAAGCGTCCTTAGAAATTAATTGATAGGACCCATATGATGTAACTTATAGCTAATTTAGTACCAAGAAAAGGGTCATAATATACCAAATAAGATTATAAAACCAATTTTATGGTCGCATAATATGTTTATAGACAACTTAAATAGCATCATAAAAAAAACATATTAGGACACTTTTACAATGTTCTAATATGTGATTACCTACTTTTAATCTTTTGATACACATCCAAACGTCCTTAAAAATTAATTTTAGGACCCTTATGATGTAACGTTATAGCTACTTTAATATCAAGAAAATGGTCCTAATATCCCAAATAATATTATAAAACCAATTTTGTAAACAGATCATCAACATAAAACATCCTAATAGTTATTGTATAACATCAACTAATGAAAGAAATAAAACTTCATTATATTTCAAATAAGCATGTTAATAACAAAAACACTAACCATAAATAAGTTATAACATTATCTAACATAAAGTCTTAATATTTAACAAAGAAATTAAAAGTAATTAAAGAAATAAGAAGCATAAAATCTCGAGTCATCATGCGTCCTCAATCCTCATAGACTACCTACAAATAAACCATCCATGTATAAGCATTAAGTTCCATTATATTAAAATTATTTGTATCACAAGTTTAACAAATACATACCGAGATGAAAGGATAGGGCCATGCGATGGATGCACCAATACAATCTTGAATTGTAGAAAATAAACCATATGGTCTTACCAAGTTTTCATCTTTTTTATTGGTACTTGAACGTTTACCTCATACCACTCTGGTCATTTAGGTCCAAGCTCTAGACCCTTCCTCTTACTACAGTCTCGGTAGAGTTTAGAATACTTTTGAGGAAAACTTCATCTCTGACATAGATTTTAGTTTTCAACAAATATTTATTAAACTCTAGTCATAATAGTGCAAAAAATCATTTTACAAAAAAAATAATAAAGTTTTACACTAGCAGGCTAACATTTTTATAGAAAAACTAAGGAAAATTGGTTTTTAATAATCCCACGTTTACATATAAGCCGAGTTCGAACTTTACAAACAAAGCTCAGGCCAAGCTCAAGATTAAAAGATTACATATGAGTCGAGCTCGGGCTCGGTTCGTTTACACCCCTAGTAGTCAGTCAAGATGGGTAGAAGGTCAATGACTCAAATCAGAAAGTGTATATTTCTAGTATCGGCGGGCTAAGCCAACCCGCAAACACTCTTTATCTCTTCTTTTTCCAGAATTTTATAAACAATTGATGTTCTAAACATGATTAATAAGCTTTATATCTCATCGATATTATAAATTTGAGAAAAACTCATCTACATCATTATACATTGCTATTTCTCTTTTAGTTCCTTTATCCCTTTTTAAGGTTTAACCCAATTCGATTAGCTTTTATTCAGTTTACCCATTTAACCCGTTAATAGTAAATGTATAACCCAACACAATTCCCACATATACATTTAAGTTTAAGAAACTAAATACCTTATCAAAGGATAACAAGTTTTGATAGACCCCTTCTTTAGCATGTAGACCTTAATCCGTTGCTTGACAAAAAGAATTCCACCTGCTATAAAAGACGAACAGAAACAATTATATTACTTACTTTTTTTAGAAAAAAATAGGTCAAGAAAGACTAGTAAATTCATAAATAATGATTTACCAGTTGGTTGTTAATTCTAGTGTGTAAAAGCATCTTACCAGAACTTCCATTGATCCTAGTAGTGTGCCAGCAAACTAGAACAAATATTGAATTTTGATCAAGAAGTGATGAAATTTAAGCGGTGTTTGGTTGTGTGCTTTAAACTTATTATGTTTATTTAGTTCTTGATGAAATTTAAGGGGTGTTTGGTTGTGTGCTTTAAACTTGTTATGTTTATTAAGAAAAGGCGAGACTTATATTCAACAAAACCCAAAATACACCCAGAGCTCCAGCAAGAAACTAGAAACTGATAACCCCAACAAAGCCCTAACATAAAAAGGCCAAACAAACAAAAGAAAATTAGATTACATTACCAATTTACCATGCCCCAAATTAAGATCAGACCAAGCCTCCCAATCCCGAAATGAAACAGTCGAGTGATACCGATTAGGCAGCCACAAGAACGTCAACTCTTTCATGTCTTCCATGATCTTAATGTCTGTATCCATTCTCCCATTAAAATTCATGTAGTTTTTATGCACATTTAAACTCATTATGTAATATTACTAAATAATCAAAATCTAGATAATTAACTGTAAATCATTATAGTAAAACACTAAAAGTTGATTAGATAATAACTTCTATAACTCACTTCTAAACAAAATATAACAGGTGAAAAGTTAAAAAGGCCGAAACTTTGTTAGTCAAATTAGTTCATAGAAGGATAAAGTATCAGATTATCAGATGTGGTTTCCAGAATATTCTAAGAATTGGTTGAGCAGAAAATAAGATAAAGAAATTAATTTCAACCGCAGGTATTAACGAGAAAGAAGATTAAGAAGAGAAAAACCACATACAGTTATTCAAACAATCATCATAGACATCAGACTTGTAAGGAAAACAAATACCATTATTCAAACAATCATTTTCATCAAAACAGTTAGTCAATTTTTTTAAAAAAAAAAAAAAAAAAAAAAAACAATAGCTGTTATATATAAGGCCAAACAAATTACACCAAGATAGCCGGTAAGCGGGCAACAAGCTGCGCCGCTACCCCCTTTTGAATAGCGAAACCTAACCTAGTAAAAACGAAACCCCGATCTCTAGGAGACGAAATGTTGCTGTGAACAACCCGTTGGACCCGTTCAAGAAATCTGATGGCTTCTGGGGCTAGCGAGCCAAAGGTATCAAAGGCAAAAGGGATAAAGGAATGTTGATTATCCTCGCAGGCTTTTGCATGTTTGTCCATTTTCTTCGCTGCCACCCTTGCAATCGCCTGACTAGGGACAAAACCTGTATCCCGAAAGCCTACAAGGGGGGAAACCCCGGTAAGAACAAAACAGTTAATCAATTATGCACAAGATCAAGAATCACAGTGTAAAGCCATTACTGACCCGAACCGAAACAATCTGCCGTGGCGGTCATCATCTTCATCAACGGTAAGTCACCATCATCATCAATCTTAAAGATAAAAGAAAACAAGGGGGGGTTTACCGGAAACTTGTCGGAAGCCCAAGAACACCACCGCCGCAGCCGAAGACGGCGCTGCTGCCGTTGACCCCGTCGGACGCCGCCGTCGCGTCTCTTTCTCTTCTCTCTTTCTCCTGTCTTCCTCTCTACAGTGTCTCTTTTCTGAAGTTATCAAGGAGTGTGTTGTGGGTTACCGGGACAGAGAAGGAAGGGGTGGGGTTTAGGGGTGTGGGTGCGTCTCACCGGAGAAGAAGGGCGCCGGATTAGTCGCTGGTGATAGCTCCGGTGATGAAATCTTGTGGAGTGGCACTGTGGCAGGTGATTGTTGGAATGAGGCTAGGGTTTTTAAGAATAAAAGAGTTATATGATACAAAAAATCTTATTACATATTCAGAAATTCAAACTATTATTAAATATTACAATTTCTAAATCGCATTTTTATGGTTTTCTTCCATAAAAATGTCAATGTTTGCATATGAGTTACATTTATATACATTGGGTGTTAACATCTAACTATGACTAGTATGACTCACTATACTCCTAAAGGTGTACAGAATAATCGGTTAAATAACCGAAACGAGTTAATAACCGATCGAGAAATAACCGGTTATTAACTGGCAGACCGGTTAATCGGGAAATTCAAAAAAAAAAACAAAAACAAAAAACAGTTTTAAACCGGGAGACCGGATATCCGAAAAATTAAAAAAAAAGCAAAAAAAAAAAAAAACGGTTTTTAAGCGAAAATAACCGGTTAATTAACCGAACCGGTTAAAGTAATTAACTGGACCAGTTAAAAAAAATTAGCGGTTAAAGTCAAAAAGTCAAATAAGCCGGTATGACCGGTTAACCGAATCAGTTATTAAAATTAACCGGTTTGTGCACCTCTATACACTCCTATACAACCCTTTTAGAACAACTATGACACGAGAGAGGTTATATTGGGCCGCTAACACCAATCAAGGCCCAATACGGGCCGTTAATGAAAGCATGACATGTTATTGGGCCACTACTCACCACCACCACCACTCACCGGCCACCACCACCACCACCACTCACTGGCCACCACCACCACCACCACTCACGGGTCAATAACCTAGTGTTATTATAAAACTCTGGCGAATAAACTTCCTATAAAACTTATGTTTTACGACTCAAATATCAAGTGTCCTATGACGGTGTATTATAATAACACCATAATGATTAAGCGTCCTATAAAGGTTAAAGTTATAAGTCCCTAGTGTCAAGTGTCCTATTAAGTTATGTTATAATAGAACTCTAGCGAATAAGCGTCCTATAAAACTGATGTTTTATGACTCAAATATCAGGTGTCCTATTACAATGTATTATAATAACACCACAATGATTAAGCGTCCTATAAAGGTTAAATTTATAAGACCCAAGTGTCAAGTGTCTTTTTAAGTTATATTATAATAAAACTCTAGCGAATAAGCGTCCTATAAAACTAATGTTTTATGACTCAAATATCAAGTGTCCTATTACTGTGTATTATAATAACACTACAATGATTAAGCGTTCTATAAAGTTTAAAGTTATAGGACCCAAGTGTCAAGTGTGCTATTAAATTAAGTTCTAATATGACTTCGACTAGAAAGGGTCCTATAACACTGAACATTTATGACTTAACTACAACGTGTCCTATTAAGTTATGTTATAATAGGACCCCATATGATCAAGTGTCCTAATACAGTACCACATAATGGGACACTAACAATTAAAAGTCTTATAAAGTACTTTATTAGGATCTACATTTTAAGTGTCCTATTAAATTATATGATAATAGGACCCCAAAAAATCATCCATCCTATTAAATAGTTTTTTAGGACACAGGTTTAGTAGAGTATATTATAAAAGGACCTCAAAAGTTCATTAGTCCTATTAAATAGTTTTTTAGGACCCTCTTTTACAAGCGTTCCACAGAAAAGGTCCTAAAAAGTCTCATAGTTTAGGTGTCAAGAATCAAGCATCTTGAATAAAGAATCAAGCATCATAGTATCAAGCATCAGTATCAATAAGATTCACGTCAAAGTATCAACATCTCATAATTACAGGGACTAAACTGACGATTAATAGAAGTTCAGGGTCTGATCTTGCCAAGTGTCTAAAGTTTAGGGATGCTGGGCGTTACAGTCTCCCTCCTTTAGGAGATTTCATCCCCGAAATCTTAGAAGAAGACTGCTTGAAGAGATGTGGGTACTTGGCCTTCATATCACTTTTCAATTCCCATGTGAATTCGGCGCCATGCTTTCTTTCCCATCGAACCTTAACAATGGGAATTTTGCTGCGCCTCATACGCTTGACAGTTTGATCCATGATTTCGACCGATTTCTCCACAAACTGAACAGCTTCGTTTATTTGCAAGTCTTCAAGAGGAACCTGCAGTCCCTCGTCGGCTAGGCATTTACGTAGATTGGATACATGGAACACTGGATGCACGTTGTTTAGTTCTTGTGGCAAGTCGAGTTTGTATGCTACATTGCCAATCATTTCAAGTATCACGAAAGGACCCACATAGCAAGGAGCAAGCTTTCCCTTCTTTCCAAAACGAACTACTCCCTTCCAGGGAGATACCTTGAGTAGAACTCGATCACCAACAACAAATTCCAGAGGCTTCCGCCTATTATCAGCATAGCTCTTTTGCCTGCTCCTAGCCTTGATCAAGTTGTCACGGATCTAAAGAACCTTATCCGTTGTCTCTTGAACAATCTTGGGGCCAGTGAACTGCTTTTCCCCAACCTCATGCCAGCTGAGAGGAGATCGGCATTTTCGCCCATATAAAGCTTCGAAAGGAGCCATCTGAATACTGGAATGGTAGCTATTGTTGTACGAGAATTCTATCAATGGTAAATGTACATCCCAGTTACCACCAAAGTCGATGACACAAGAACGGAGCATATCTTCTAGGGTTTGAATAGTACGCTCGGTCTTTCCATCCGTCTGAGGATGAAAGGCCGTGCTAAGATTCAAGTGCGAACCCATAGCGGACTGAAACGTTTGCCAAAGACGCGAAGTAAAACGACCATCACGGTCTGAGATTATGTCAAGGGGTATGCCATGACGGCATATAATCTCATCAGTATAGACTCGAGCAAGTTTCTCCATTCTGTAATCTTCACGAATAGGAAGAAAGTGAGCGGATTTGGTCAAACGATCAATAATCACCCAGATACTATCGTGACCTTTAGAGGTGCGGGGTAGTTTGGTAATAAAGTCCATAGCAATGCTATCCCATTTCCAGACAGGGATCTTAGGTTGCTCCAAGAGTCCAGAAGGACGTTGGTGTTCAGCCTTTACCTTCAAACAAGTAAGGCACTTAGACACATATACATCAATGTCCCTCTTCATGACAGGCCACCAATATGTCGTACGCAGATCCTGGTACATCTTATCGGCACCTGGATGGATAGAGTAACGGGATTTGTGAGCCTCGGTCATAATGAGCTCACGGAGGTTATCGCGATCTGGCACCCAGATGCGATTTAGATAATACTGCAGACCATCAGATTTAGTTTCGAGCTGGTCCATCCTAGCGCCGTGGATTTCTTCATCTAAACTTCCTTCATTTGCTGATGAGTACTGACCTTCACGAATACAAGCATGCAAATCACTAGAGATACGAATAGCCTTGAAATGGGTCTTACGACTAAGGGCGTCGGCTACCACATTCGCCATGCCTGGATGATAGCGAATTTCGCAATCGTAGTCGTTAAGCAATTCCACCCAACGTCTCTGTCGCATGTTTAGCTCTTTTTGGTCAAAGATATGTTGAAGGCTCCTATGGTCGGTGAAGACCACACACTTAGTACCGTAAAGGTAGTGTCGCCAGATCTTTAGCGCAAAAATAACCGCACCAAGCTCCAGATCGTAAGTAGTGTAGTTTTTCTCATGTACCTTGAGCTGACGAGAGGCATAAGCAATGACCTTGTCCTGCTGCATGAGCACACAGCCCAATCCACGGTTCGAGGCATAACAATATACCACAAAATCGTCATTGCCATCAGGTAGAGCTAACACAGGAGCATTACACAAAAGGTTCTTAAGAGTTTGAAAGGATTCCTCTTGTTCGGGACCCCAAACAAAAGGTTTCTCCTTTTGGGTTAGCGTAGTAAGAGGAACAACGATCTTTGAGAAATCCACGATGAATCGGCGGTAATAACCCGCCAAACCTAGAAAAGAACGAATCTCGGACACGGATTTAGGCGTACACCAATTCTTCACTGCCTCGATCTTAGAAGGGTCAACATGAATACCCTGACAACTAACAATATGACCAAGAAATTGCACCTCATCAATCCAAAACTCACACTTAGAAAATTTAGCATACAGACGTTCACCACGTAGTAGTTCAAGCATAAGACGTAGATGGCGGGCATGATCAGCTTTAGACTTAGAATAAATAAGAATGTTATCAATACAGACGTTAGGCCATTGATATCGGCACAAGCAATCAAACAACAAATTACAACTATGCAGAAGAATATGTGGTCACTGGCACTGATGGCGGGTTATGGTCTGCAGTCTGGTATGTCAATACACACTACAAGAATCATCACTCCGATAACATCCGATAACATTACACAATTTTAGCATACAAAAAACTCTTTTGGTGTTGAATCAAGAGTGGGTGAATCGGATATTTTATTTGTAAAGGGTATGGGTATTGTAGAAATGAAATTGGAGAACGAATATATAAGGATTCATAGCATATTTTAATCCACTAGATTAGAGAAAAATGTATTAAGTCTTGAACAACTATGTCTACAAGGCTATTATGACATCTCGTACTTTCAGGTTAACGCCGTTAACCGTTTCGGTTAAGTATTATTCGTTTACACGCACAAGTTTTAACACACGAAGTTAAGTTGATTAACTTTGTAAATAGAGGGACTTGCGAGTCTTTATACAAAAGTTATTATGTTGATGACTTTCTACCCAAGTTTTGATTTAGAAAACTTGGGGGACCGTTTGTGTATTTACTATAGTTTTTTTTTTAAATATATATAACCTCCCATTCACGTACTCTCTCTCTTTTTCTTTCCCGTCGTCTCTCTCTCTAGGACACACACATACGTCTTTCAGATCATCATCTCTTCATCTTGAGGCCCTTGCTTGCTTCCGGTAATCATCTAATTGTTGTTTTTATTTTGTATACATGTGTGAAACTTGAAGTTTTGATTAGTTGATGCATGATAACATGATGACATGTGTTAGGGTTTTGCTAGAGATATGTATTTTAACGTTTACATAATGATTCTTGATGATTTAATAACTTGATGATCACATATGTACACTAGGGTTTATGTTCTTGATGATTGTTTGACAAATCTAGATGAGTTTTGTTGGTTAATTGGATAGGTAACTTGTATAATCTGCAATAGATGGTGTCGATAGGTTGTATAATCGCAAAACATGATAAAGAAATCATTAAAACTCGTTTTTGTAAAGTGAGGTCGAAAACAAAAGCTCTTAGAATTGTGTAGTCGTCTTGCAACGACTGTAACTTGATCATAACATAACCAAATTGAGATTTTCTTGAGTCTAAAGGAACCTCTTTGAAATACGCTTCTAACCGCGCTGGTTTCATAATACTGGTTTTTCTTGAAAGTTTTCCAAATTCATCCTTTCGCTTTTCTCATAAGCAATGACCATATAGCAATCTTTTATGTTGTGATTTGTTCTTTCACATACAGTGCAAAACAATGTGCCTTTACCCCTTTTTGAACCAAATTTTGATTTGGCCTTAGAACCATATTTGGGACCAGCAGTTTGAGATGGGACAACTTGAGGGATAGCAGTTGGAGCTATTTTCCTTTCAGATGTCACAAAGTTCATTAGTTTGAAACCCTTATCAACACATGTTTCATCAGACCATTTTAAGTTGTGTTGGTCGTTGAGATTTTGTGAGGAACATGGATATACACTTGAATGACACATGGATTTGTCAAGAGTGATTTCAATCCCATGGGGGTTTGTTATGACAATCTCCTTCCTATTTTAACTTTTGGGTACAAACTCAATTTCATCCTTATTTGAGGAGTGTAATCATTTGGTCCTTGTGTGTGATGATACCCAAAACCAAATTTTATATTACTTTGTATTTGTTGGTTTAGGAATACCTCAAAACCTTTGCATGATTCTACCCACTTTTGGCAAATCACCTGAGTAGATTCAAGCTCCTTTTGACACATTTGATACTTTGTGAGAAGTGACCCTAGCTATGCAGCATAAATGTCACTTCATGTTTTAAATTAGAAATCGTTTGATCCTTTTCTTTGAGAGCTTCTTTATGAGAGCTATGGTTTGACTCAAGATCTTTTCAAATCTTTCAGAATTTTTCTTAATACGATGTTCACTACTTTAATATCCCCAAATGCCTTGATGTATTGTTCAAAACAAAGTTTTTTTAAGGTTTCAGGGGATATATCAATATTCTGAGTGAGATTCTCAGTCATTGATCCTGCATATAACCCAGAGCAAACACCAGTAGTTTCTTTCTGGTGAAACTTCACTAGTGCTCTAATCTGAAGTCACACTTATGATCTCAAATGCTACTAGTGCAAGGTTTTTGTTTCTTTTATCCATAACAATCATACCAAAATGCTCATCATTCAAATCCTCAGGCCAATTGCTCCAATCTATAAAGCTTTGAGTGAAAAGCTCTGTCGCGTAGTTTCTGGTGCAGGGCAACCATAGTAGTTTAGGAAACAACTGGTGCTTGTGGCATGCTAACATGTGCAATTTGGTACTTTGGTGGCCCGTTGATATGGCATTTGAGTTGGTCCATGTACAAAGTGAGAACTAGACTGTGTGTTTGGACTAGAGGTATTTTAGGAAGAATTTTGATGTGTTTTTTAAAACCGTGAAAATTAGAAATTTCAAACTCTTAATACAAATGTTTTACAACTTTTAACACATTAAAGATCAACCAATTGTTGATACATCCAAGATTTTCCTTAGCATATACGACGACACAAAGTGATTCCATCACCCACGGGAAGTTGACAAATCTCGACTCTTGTATCAGCAGCCAAAGCTTTGTTAAGCTCTAGTACGAAATCTCTGTAATACCTTACATACTTTCTAAGTGGTGCATCTGGCGGCGCCACCAAAGACCCGTTCCAAAGGGTGTTATCGTACCCAATCACTCCCCCAATCTTGACAAGATCAATTAACCTTTTGTGGTAGTTAAGATAGTTATCTTTGTCAGCATCCACAAATATAAAGTCAAATGATCCATGGAAATTTACATCATCGACCATTTGGTCAAGAAGAGGAAGGGCAGGGCCTTCTCTAAAATCAATCTTGTGAGCAACACCGGCTTTCTCGATAATCGGAAGGCCAATTTCGTAATTTTCACGGTTTATGTCCAATGCCAAAATCTTACCATCCTCAGGGAGAGCAAGGGCAGTGGAAAGAAGAGAGTAACCCGTGTAAACACCGATCTCCATCGTGTTCTTAGCGTTAATGAGTTTGAGTAGTAGATTTAAAAACTGTCCTTCATCCGCAGATGTGGTCATTAGATTCCTGCATATATTTACTTGGAACATTTAGAAAAAAACGTACGAAATGCACCCACAATTATTTAACTCATATAAACTAGTTTGGAATAAGAAGTTACGTACCAAGGGTGTTTGGCAGTGACCTCACGTAGCTCCTTCATGGGTTGTGGCTCTCTTGGGTAGACACTGGTTTCAAGAATGTATTGGTAAAGTGCATCGCTTTGAAGGAGACTCTTGTGGCCAACTTCTTGGTGTTTTGCAGGTTGAGTTTCTCCGATGGCAGCCATTAAAATTATTATGTGTGTGAAAAGTGAAATGAGGTAGGATTTGTGAACCTGAGAAGTAACGAGGGGTGCACCAGACTTTATAGAGAGCTGATTAAGAGATGGGAGTTGGTGAAGTGGGACTAAGGAGTAAGGAAGGTGGTACGTTGGTGAGGTTGTTGTTGGTAAAAGTTGACTTCTGACTTAGCCAACCACAACTTACTTGGGGTTGGTAAGCCTGTTTGTTTTTCTTTTGCTTATTGTCAAGAATCCCTATTTTTATGTTGAGTTAATTGTCATAGAGTTCGTTTATTTTTGCTATTTCAGACCAATTTTCAAAAATGTATCAGTTTCCTACTTAACATAATCAGTCCAAAAATTAAAACTCAATTAATTCAAGCATGTTAAATGAAGGGTATTATTGTCAATTCATATATCTTTTATTTTCACCTTATTTTATGAATTTACAATAATTCACTTCATTTAACATGTCTGACTTAACTGATCATAAACAAATTGATCATAAACATTCAGATAAATATAAGAAATTGACATATCTCTAAAATTTGCAATCCAAAAATTTAATTGTGTAAGTCTCAGAACGATGTCATCATAGACTGTACAATAGGGATTCTAAGCAAGCAACGAAACCCTTTCATATCATCCGAGAAGGAAACCGACCGGCAGCAAACCCTCGTGTATGAACAAAAGTATCGGACCAATGTACAGACCCAAAACGATAGCGCCTATACTGTCGGCGAAGGCGGCCAGCTTTACGGCATCTCTAATGATACCATCATCATCATCGACACCGTACAAACCTACCGCCATCCAATCGACGGCCAGAGCTTCCGAAAACAGAAACCCTCTATGCTTCTCTCTATGGAACCCCCTATCTGTTTCTCTCTTTACAAGAAGAGAGTTAGAGTAACTCCCACTCCTCAATGATGAAAGTATCAAACCCGTCGCCATAGACGGTCGGAACCGCCGGCAACTAAGACGACGAAAACCCCAAAGGGAACCCATTGTCTGCCTCTCTTCTCGATAAATAACACATGGTCACCGACCGTCAACAACAGAACGACAAACTTTTAGTGCGAGAAGGAGGCAACGGTTTTTAGAGGGAGAAAATGACGGTCTGATAAAGGTAACAGGCAAACAAATAACCTATATGACAGCACAAAGTACAATTTGCATAAACAATTCAGAAACCAACCCACAACTTTTATAAACCTCTCAAAAACCACCGTACAACAATGATATGCAAAAGATACAACTACCATTGCAAAGAATGGTTGCTAATGATGTACTAAACTTTAAGCAATGGGTACAACTACTAATGCAACAATATGTTGCAAAATAATAGTATATAAATTAACGAATTATCATCTCTTTAAGAAAACACAAATACAATATTCTAATGATGCATGAAATTTTATTTTCTGATTTTTTAGCAGGGTTATAATATTATACTATTAACCTAGACTTAGTGTTATATTATGTTTATAAGTATTGTAATTATGTGATGTAACACCCCGTGTTTCGGAAGTCAAAGTCAAAGGAAGAAAAGATTGCTAATTGCGATCCGTCTCACATTGCTCAAATCCTGTTTTGACTTCTTTGACTTGTAATTAATCTAGTTTATTTTATTTTCGCTTTAGTTGTATTATGTGGAGTATCTATTAATAATCGCATGGTAATCGCTATTTATCGACTGTTTAATCGCTTTATCGCTATCGCAATCGCACTCGCAACTCGAAATACGCATTTTGGTTATTGCTATACGTGTGTGTGCCTTATGTGTTACTTGTGCATGTTTATTTACGTTATGTGTGGGAATCAATCGAAACACAATCGAACTCAATCGCAATCGAAATGGTATAATAATTGGTGGAAAAGAGATAGTGCGAGATATAGTAGTTGGGATTAAAAGTAATTTGACTAGGAAACTCTAACGCATCAAAACGCTCGCAATCGCAATCGAAACGTCAACTCGTCGCACCGAACACGCGAATCAGATGGCCGATCGACCAGGATACCGGCCGATCGAACAGCCGTCCGATCGGACTTCCATCCGATCGACCAGCTGTCCGATCGGGCAGCCTAACCGATCGACCAGTCCTTTCCTCTTTGGGTAACCCTATAAATACCCCTTGTCACTTTCATTCTTTCCACTTTTGGCAAGTGACGTCCGACCAGTGCTCCAACCTCGCTTTTTCTTCGATTTCTCGCAATCCCGGTAAGATCTTGTCCTAAATCTTGTACTTCCTTAATCTACACGCACTCCTACACCTTTCTATCTTTCGAATCTTGACTTTTAACCGTGAAATCATCAAGATTCAAGATGTTCTAGGATGACGTCATCATGTGTTCTTGAAGAACTTCATATTTTGGCCTCAATCCACCAAGAACAACTTGGATCTAACCGATTTCCACATAAACTAACAAGGATCTTTCATAGATCTAAACATGTTCACAAGAAAAAGGATTGAAAGATGGTTTTCCAACTTTCTTTCAACTCTTTTACACTCAATGCACTCAAAACCGATAGAATCGGAACTTGTGCCGGCCTACTACTCATTATTGTGGTTGTGTTGGTTCAAGATCCGTATTCCATCCACAAGATTAACGATTTCGGGTTAACCAAGAACAATCGTCTTGAACCGGTGGACTGACTGAACTTGGGTGATTCCTGTTCAATCGGGTCACTAGGGCTTAGGATGGGGTTCTGTTGGTTAGCACGATATCAACGCATCTCGATAAAACGACAAACTATCAAAAACGACCAAGTGTAAGACGAACAGGTTAACCAGGACGGAGTGCCGTCCGAACGGACTGCTGTCCGAACGGACAGCCAAACCGAACGACTGGCCACCCGCACGACTTGCACCTTGGTCCCACACTTAACCATTTTTGCCAACACTTGAAGTCTGAGTGTTGAACGAATTGCTGTCCGATCGGACTACCGTCCGACCGAACTGCCATTCGAATCATGAGACATTTGGACTTTAATACTAAAACAATTTTCGACATGTTCAATGCACAAAGGATGCCACCCGATCGAACGACCGTCCGATCGAGTGACAACCTGCTGTGAACTTGTTCTCACTGAAGTGCCCAACCGAATGGGTTGCCGTCTGATCGAACAACCGTCCGATCGACCGACCGACTTGAAAGGTAGAGATACTTCAATGTTTTCAAATGCTACAACGAAAACTTCAAAAGTCACGCCATCATACACAAACACATCCTTCTCAAAGGAAGAAACAATCCACTCGAACAATCATCCGACCGGACTACTGTCCGAACGGACTGCCACCCGCACGACCGGCTGTCCGATCGGACTACCGTCCGATCGGACTGCTGTCCGAGCCACTTGCATTTTGCATCGTTTTATGCGTCGCTTATCTTTATGTTATCGTTCTGATCAGGCTAACCCTACTCTCTAGCGCTCCCTTCAATCCATCAATCGCTGTGAGTATACTCGATCCCTTTTTGCTTTACGCACTTTTGGGTGTTACATACGTTACTTATACTAAATCACATCGAACACACTACGCAATACTTTAAACGCAAACCGTTACCGCATGTTATACGTCACTTAATGAATGCTTGTTTGTTATGTTTACACATGGAATGCTGTCTACCTGCCTTAGCAACGATAGTACTATTAGTTTGGACTCAGCACCCGTTCACTCGGGGGTTGTTAAGGACAATTACCTACATGGCTCACAGTGGTGAGTATGTATCGCGAACTGCCTTGGGCAGTCAACCCGCAGTTATTGGTATCGATAAGTTCATGTCGATAACTAACATGCCTCATTTCACTCTGTGTACGTGCTGGTTTTGCGTAACGCTTTCGAACTCTATATGCTATTATCAAACTTGTATGCTCACCTTTACACTATGTGTATTGACTTTTACTTTAACGTATGTAACAGGTGCTTAGGATGCTTAATTGCTTTTCTTTGCGGTGATGAAATTGAGGCTAGGGCAAGTCTAGAAACCAATAAACAATTGTCTGTAATAATAGAAATCTAAGTTGTCGGAACAGAACAATTTGACTAGATTTGTCTGTAATAATTTGTTTGCCTTTTAAGACATGGTATGGGACATGTTACTTTAAATTAATTGTTAATGATAATTGTTATGGAAACTTCTGGACAATCTGTTTCGCTCAGTGCCATGCCCCGATGTTTCCGCCATCGGTTGGGGTGTGACATGTGACACTTGTACATCAAACTTCGTAGAATTATAATATCGTTAGGGTCAAACTGTTGGTGTTGATGGTTGAAACTGGCGCCAAACAACCGCCAAATCATATATATATATATATATATATATATATATTAATGCCTGCGGTCATTCACCAAAAAATAAACGTTATTTCCTTATTCATTCGCTGTGTTCTTTTGATTTAATGGAATTTTGCAAGATAAAAGAAAGGGACGAGGCTACAAGTCTTATACGTTAGGCCATTGATATCGGCACAAGCAATCAAACAACAAATTACAACTATGCAGAAGAATATGTGGTCACTGGCACCGATGGCGGGTTATGGTCTGCAGTCTGGTATGTCAATACACACTACAAGAATCATCACTCCGATAACATTACACAATTTAAGCATACAAAAAACTCTTTTGGTGTTGAATCAAGAGTGGGTGAATCGGATATTTTATTTGTAAGGGGTATGGGTATTGTAGAAATGAAATTAGAGAACGAATATATAAGGATTCATAGCATATTTTAACCCACTAGATTAGAGAAAATTGTATGAAGTCTTGAACAACTATGTCTACAAGGCTATTATGACATCTCGTACTTTCAGGTTAACGCTGTTAACCGTTTCGGTTAAGTATTATTCGTTTACACGCACAAGTTTTAACACACGAAGTTAAGTTGATTAACTTTGTAAATAGAGGGACTTGCGAGTCTTTATACAAAAGTTATTATGTTGATGACTTTCTACCCAAGTTTTGATTTAGAAAACTTGGGGGACCTTTTGTGCATTTACTATAGTTTTTTTAAATATATATAACCAATCCCCAAAGCCTAGATCGCCCCCACCTCCCATTCACGTACTCTCTCTCTCTTTTTCTTTCCCGTCGTCTCTCTCTCTAGGACACACACATACGTCTTTCGGATCATCATCTCTTCATCTCGAGGCCCTTGCTTGCTTCCGGTAATCATCTAATTGTTGTTTTATTTTGTATACATGTGTGAAACTTGAAGTTTTGATTGGTTTGATTAGTTGATGCATGATAACATGATGACATGTGTTAGGGTTTTGCTAGAGATATGTATTTTAACGTTTACATAATGATTCTTGATGATTTAATAACTTGATGATCACATATGTACACTAGGGTTTATGTTCTTGATGATTGTTTGACAAATCTAGATGAGTTTTGTTGATTAATTGGATAGGTAACTTGTATAATCTGCAATAGATGGTGTCGATAGGTTGTATAATCGCAAAACATGATAAAGAAATCATTAAAACTCGTTTTTGTAAAGTGAGGTCGAAAACAAAAGCTCTTAGAATTGTGTAGTCGTCTTGCAACGACTGTAACTTGATCATAACATAACCAAATTGAGATTTTCTTGAGTCTAAAGGAACCTCTTTGAAATACGCTTCGAACCGTGCTGGTTTCATAATACCGGTTTTTCTTGAAAGTTTTCCAAATTCATCCTTTCGCCTTTCTCATAAGCAATGACCATATAGCAATCTTTTATGTTGTGATTTGTTCTTTCACATACAGTGCAAAACAATGTGCCTTTACCCCTTTTTGAACCAAATTTTGATTTGGCCTTAGAACCATATTTGGGACCAGTAGTATGAGATGGGACAACTTGAGGGATAGCAGTTGGAGCTATTATCCTTTCAGATGTCACAAAGTTCATTAGTTTGAAACCCTTATCAACACATGTTTCATCAGACCATTTTAAGTTGTGTTGGTCGTTGAGATTTTGTGAGGAACATGGATATACACTTGAATAACACTTGGATTTGTCAAGAGTGATTTCAATCCCATGGGGGTTTGTTATGACAATCTCCTTCCTATTTTAACTATTGGGTACAAACTCAATTTCATCCTTATTTGAGGAGTGTAATCATTTGGTCCTTGTGTGTGATGATACCCAAAACCAAATTTTACATTACTTTGTATTTGTTGGTTTAGGAATACCTCAAAACCTTTGCATGATTCTACCCACTTTTGGCAAATCACCTGAGTAGATTCAAGCTCCTTTTGACACATTTGATACTTTGTGAGAAGTGACCCTAGCTATGCAGCATAAATGTCACTTCATGTTTTAAAATAGAAATCATTTGATCCTTTTCTTTGAGAGCTTCTTTATGAGAGCTATGGTTTGACTCAAGATCTTTTCAAATCTTTCAGAATTTTTCTTAATACGATGTTCACTACTTTAATATCCCTAAATGCCTTGATGTATTGTTCAAAACAAAGTTTTTTTAAGGTTTCAGGGGATATATCAATATTCTGAGTGAGATTCTCAGTCATTGATCCTGCATATAACCCAGAGCAAACACCAGTAGTTTCTTTCTGGTGAAACTTCACTAGTGCTCTAATCTGAAGTCACACTTATGATCTCAAATGCTACTAGTGCAAGGTTTTTGTTTCTTTTATCCATAACAATCATACCAAAATGCTCATCATTCAAATCCTCAGGCCAATTGCTCCAATCTATAAAGCTTTGAGTGAAAAGCACTGTTGCGTAGTTTCTGGTGCAGGGCAACCATAGTAGTTTAGGAAACAACTGGTGATTGTGGCATGCTAACATGTGCAATTTGGTACTTTGGTGGCCCATTAATATGTTGATATGGCATTTGAGTTGGTCCATGTACAAAGTGAGAACTAGACTGTGTGTTTGGACTAGGGGTATTTTAGGAAGAAGTTTGATGTGTTTTTTAAAACCGTGAAAATTAGAAATTTCAAACTCTTAATACAAATGTTTTACAACTTTTAACACATTAAAGATCAACCAATTGTTGATACATCCAAGATTTTGATTAGCATATACGACGACACAAAGTGATTCCATCACCCACCGGAAGTTGACAAATCTCGACTCTTGTATCTGCAGCCAAAGCTTTGTTAAGCTCTAGTACGAAATCTCTGTAATACCTTACATACTTTCTAAGTGGTGCATCTGGTGGTGCCACCAAAGACCCGTTCCAAAGGGTGTTATCGTACCCAATCACTCCCCCAATCTTGACAAGATCAATTAACCTTTTGTGGTAGTTAAGATAGTTATCTTTGTCAGCATCCACAAATATAAAGTCAAACGATCAATGGAAATTTACATCATCCACCATTTGGTCAAGAAGAGGAAGGGCAGGGCCTTCTCTAAAATCAATCTTGTGAGCAACACCGGCTTTCTCGATAATCGGAAGGCCAATTTCGTAATTTTCACGGTTTATGTCCAATGCCAAAATCTTACCATCCTCAGGGAGAGCAAGGGCAGTGCAACTTTAAGCTTTCAAGGTACACCTTCGGGTTGCAGTCAAGACCGGCAGTGCAACTGCTCACGCTGTTGTATCCTAGAAACAAACGTGTTCTCCTGGGAGACACGAAATTTGTTTTAAGGGACCCGTGTCTAACACGATCCTCAGCGAAGAACTTCTTTATTCTTCAATAATTTTGTTTTTGTTTCTGTTATTTCAGTTGTAACCTGTATTGTTATTTTTGCTTTCCATTTTTAGTTGTAATTCAAGTTATTAATTAAAAGTTTATTTATTTTTACACCAACGGATTCCTACAATCTTAAAACAAAAGTTTATGCGCAAAAAGTGGCATTATACATGAGTGTACACCTCCCTATTCTCCACAATCAAATGGCATGGCGGAACGAAAGAACCGCACATTGAAAGAGAGTAACCCGTGTAAACACCGATCTCCATCGTGTTCTTAGCGTTAATGAGTTTGAGTAGTAGATTTAAAAACTGTCCTTCATCCGCAGATGTGGTCATTAGATTCCTGCATATATTTACTTGGAACATTTAGAAAAAAAAACGTACGAAATGCACCCACAATTATATAACTCATATAAACTAGTTTGGAATAAGAAGTTACGTACCAAGGGTGTTTGGCAGTGACCTCACGTAGCTCCTTCATGGGTTGTGGTTCTCTTGGGTAGACACTGGTTTCAAGAATGTATTGGTAAAGTGCATCACTTTGAAGGAGACTCTTGTGGCCAACTTCTTGGTGTTTTGCAGGTTGAGTTTCTCCGATGGCAGCCATTAAAATGATTATATGTGTTTGTGTGTGTGAAAAGTGAAATGAGGTAGGATTTGTGAACCTGAGAAGTAACGAGTGGTGCACCAGACTTTATAGAGAGCTGATTAAGAGATGGGAGTTGGTGAAGTAGGACTAAGGAGTTAGGAAGGTGGTACGTTGGTGAGGTTGTTGTTGGTAAAATTTGACTTATGACTTGGCCAACCATAGCTGACTTGGGGGGTTGGTAAGCCTGTTTGTTTTTCTTTTGGTTATTGTTACGTCCCGATTGCGTAATGCGCATATAATGTATATGTGTGTGGGCGTTCGGGGGGCAAAAGTGAAAGTGAACTAATTTTTACGTTATTTTACTAATTTTGTAAAAATAATGTTAAAAGAGGGGATGGTTAATCATGCATCATGTGGTGGCGTTGATAGCCGAAAGACAATGGAATACATGCACTAATTGGCCTTTGTATTAATTGTCGAGTGTTATGCGTCTGCCTTATCTCCAAGGCTTGATACAAAATTACCATCGAGCTGGGGGTCTCATTGGAAGCAGTATCTCTATTCCTACGGGGTAGAGGTAAGGTTGTCTACATTTTACCCTCCTCAAACCCTGCCTTAGCTTTGCTATGGATGGAATTTACACTATGATGTTGATGAGTCCCTGTTTTTATTTGGGTGTGCCTATTGGCACACTAAAGTGCCTATTGGCACACCAAACCCTAGCAAAATTAGGGCTTACCTACGCAGCGTATTGGTCAATACGCAGCGTATTGGGTTAACCCTATACGCTGCGTATTGACCAATACGCTGCGTAGATAAACCATAGATCTCAGTGCCGGATAACCATTCATTGCACAGAAAACAAGGGTCATATACGCTGCGTATTGGTCTATACGCAGCGTATATAAACCATTAGATTTTTTTGGGTCATTTTAAGAGGTTTGAGGGATCATTTTTTCACAAAGTTTAAATAAGCTGCGTATTGACCTCTAAGCAGCGTATATAAAGGTCTGAAAATGTCTTTTATACCCTTGTGTTGAGGCTATACGAAGCCAAATACAAGGGTAGTTGTGTCATTTTTGTCTCATACGCTGCGTAGGGACCTCTAAGGAGCGTATATAAAGCTCCATTTTTGTATTTTTTTATTGTGTATTCCTTTGCTTATTTATAAAAAAAAAGAAAATTATTTATAAAAAACAATATTATTGGTAAATAATACAAATATAAATTATAAAAATAAAAAATTATATAAATATTATGAATTATAAAAATTAAAAAAGAAAATTATTTATAAAAAAACAATATTATTGGTAAATAATACAAATATATTGTTTTGTTATCGTTTAAATTAAATTATCGTATTCCTTTGTTTATTCATAAAAAAAAAGAAAATTATTTATAAAAAAACAATATTATTCGTAAATAATACAAATATATTATATTGTTATCGTTTAAATTAAATTATCTTATCGTATTGCATCGTATCGTATCGTATTGCATCATATCGTATCGTATCGTATCGTATAGTGTATAGTATATAAGTCTCGTATAGAGGCCTATACGGGTGTTATTGTATAGTATCGTATCGTATAGTGTAGTATAAGTCTCGTATAGGTTTCCTATAGGTCTTGTATATGCATATAGGATTAGACGGAACCTAAACCACACCTATACGATACGATATCACACTTATAGGCTTATACGAGGTCAATACATGGCCTATACGACGCTATACGACACGATATCACACTTATAGGCTTATACGAGGTCAATACGTGACCTATACGACGGTATACGATACGATATCACACTTATAGGCTTATACGAGGTCAATACGTGACCTATACGACGCTATACGATACGATATCACACTTATAGGCTTATACGAGGTCAATACGTGACCTATACTACGTTATACGATACGATATCACACTTATAGACTTATACGAGTTCAATACATGACCTATGCGACGCTATATGATTCGGTATCACACTTATAGGCTTATACGAGGTCAATACGTGACCTATACGACGCTATACGACACGATATCACACTTATAGGCTTATACGAGGTCAATACGGGACCTAATATTTGTATTATTTTTAATTCTTATAATTCATAATATTTGTATTATTTTTAATAATATTGTTTTTTTATAAATAAACATGGAAATACCCCAAAATACACACAATTAATTTACTTTTTTTTTATAAATAAACAAAGGAATACACAAAAAAAATACAAAAATTGAGCTTTATATACGCTACTTAGAGGTCACTACGCAGCCTATAAGACAAAAATGACACAACTACCCTTGTATTTGGCTTCGTATAGCCTCAATACAAGGGTATAAATGACATTTTCAGACCTTTATATACGCTGAGTATAGGTCAATACGCAGCGTATATATACAATAAGGATTAAAAAGATAATTTAACCACATGTTTGGGGTTAAAAATAAAAACTACCCTTTATATACGCTGCGTATTGACCTATACGTAGCGTATATAAAGGTCTGAAAATGTCTTTTATACCCTTGTGTTGAGGCTATACGAAGCCAAATACAAGGGTAGTTGTGTCATTTTTGTCTCATACGCTGCGTAGGGACCTCTAAGGAGCGTATATAAAGCTCCATTTTTGTATTTTTTTTATTGTGTATTCCTTTGCTTATTTATAAAAAAAAAAGAAAATTATTTATAAAAAACAATATTATTGGTAAATAATACAAATATAAATTATAAAAATAAAAAATTATATAAATATTATGAATTATAAAAATTAAAAAAGAAAATTATTTATAAAAAAACAATATTATTGGTAAATAATACAAATATATTGTTTTGTTATCGTTTAAATTAAATTATCGTATTCCTTTGTTTATTCATAAAAAAAAGAAAATTAGTTATAAAAAAACAATATTATTCGTAAATAATACAAATATATTATATTGTTATCGTTTAAATTAAATTATCTTATCGTATTGCATCGTATCGTATCGTATTGCATCATATCGTATCGTATAGTGTATAGTATGTAAGTCTCGTATAGAGGCCTATACGGGTGTTATTGTATAGTATCGTATCGTATCGTATCGTATCGTATAGTGTAGTATAAGTCTCGTATAGGTTTCCTATAGGTCTTGTATATGCATATAGGATTAGACGGGACCTAAACCACACCTATACGATACGATATCACACTTATAGGCTTATACGAGGTCAATACATGACCTATACGACGCTATACGACACGATATCACACTTATAGGCTTATACGAGGTCAATACGTGACCTATACGACGCTATACGATACGATATCACACTTATAGGCTTATACGAGGTCAATACGTGACCTATACGACGCTATACGATACGATATCACACTTATAGGCTTATACGAGGTCAATACGTGACCTATACTACGTTATACGATACGATATCACACTTATAGGCTTATACGAGTTCAATACATGACCTATACGACGCTATATGATTCGGTATCACACTTATAGGCTTATACGAGGTCAATACGTGACCTATACGACGCTATACGACACGATAACACACTTATAGGCTTATACGAGGTCAATACGGGACCTAATATTTGTATTATTTTTAATTCTTATAATTCATAATATTTGTATTATTTTTAATAATATTGTTTTTTTATAAATAAACATGGAAATACCCCAAAATACACACAATTAATTTACTTTTTTTTTATAAATAAACAAAGGAATACACAAAAAAAATACAAAAATAGAGCTTTATATACGCTCCTTAGAGGTCACTACGCAGCCTATAAGACAAAAATGACACAACTACGCTTGTATTTGGCTTCGTATAGCCTCAATACAAGGGTATAAATGACATTTTCAGACCTTTATATACGCTGAGTATAGGTCAATACGCAGCGTATATATACAATAAGGGTTAAAAAGATAATTTAACCACATGTTTGGGGTTAAGAATAAAAACTACCCTTTATATACGCTGCGTATTGACCTATACGCAGCGTATATAAAGGTCTGGAAATGTCATTTGATACCCTTGTGTTGAGGCTATACGAAGCCAAATACAAGGGTAGTTGTGTCATTTTTGTCTCATACGCTGCGTAGGGACCTCTAAGGAGCGTATATAAAGCTCCATCTTTGTATTTTTTTATTGTGTATTCCTTTGCTTATTTATAAAAAAAAAAGAAAATTATTTATAAAAAACAATATTATTGGTAAATAATACAAATATAAATTATAAAAATAAAAAATTATATAAATATTATGAATTATAAAAATTAAAAAAGAAAATTATTTATAAAAAAAACAATATTATTGGTAAATAATACAAATATATTGTTTTGTTATCGTTTAAATTAAATTATCGTATTCCTTTGTTTATTCATAAAAAAAAGAAAATTATTTATAAAAAAACAATATTATTCGTAAATAATACAAATATATTATATTGTTATCGTTTAAATTAAATTATCTTATCGTATTGCATCGTATCGTATCGTATTGCATCATATCGTATCGTATAGTGTATAGTATATAAGTCTCGTATAGAGGCCTATACGGGTGTTATTGTATAGTATCGTATCGTATCGTATAGTGTAGTATAAGTCTCGTATAGGTTTCCTATAGGTCTTGTATATGCATATAGGATTAGACGGGACCTAAACCACACCTATACGATACGATATCACACTTATAGGCTTATACGAGGTCAATACATAACCTATACGACGCTATACGACACGATATCACACTTATAGGCTTATACGAGGTCAATACGTGACCTATACGATGGTATACGATACGATATCACACTTATAGGCTTATACGAGGTCAATACGTGACCTATACGACGCTATACGATACGATATCACACTTATAGGCTTATACGAGGTCAATACGTGACCTATACTACGTTATACGATACGATATCACACTTATAGGCTTATACGAGTTCAATACATGACCTATACGACGCTATATGATTCGGTATCACACTTATAGGCTTATACGAGGTCAATACGTGACCTATACGACGCTATACGACACGATATCACACTTATAGGCTTATACGAGGTCAATACGGGACCTAATATTTGTATTATTTTTAATTCTTATAATTCATAATATTTGTATTATTTTTAATAATATTGTTTTTTTATAAATAAACATGGAAATACCCCAAAATACACACAATTAATTTACTTTTTTTTTATAAATAAACAAAGGAATACACAAAAAAAATACAAAAATTGAGCTTTATATACGCTCCTTAGAGGTCACTACGCAGCCTATAAGACAAAAATGACACAACTACCCTTGTATTTGGCTTCGTATAGCCTCAATACAAGGGTATAAATGACATTTTCAGACCTTTATATACGCTGAGTATAGGTCAATACGCAGCGTATATATACAATAAGGGTTAAAAAGATAATTTAACCACATGTTTGGGGTTAAAAATAAAAACTACCCTTTATATACGCTGCGTATTGACCTATACGCAGCGTATATAAAGGTCTGAAAATGTCTTTTATACCCTTGTGTTGAGGCTATACGAAGACAAATACAAGGGTAGTTGTGTCATTTTTGTCTCATACGCTGCGTAGGGACCTCTAAGGAGCGTATATAAAGCTCCATTTTTGTATTTTTTTATTGTGTATTCCTTTGCTTATTTATAAAAAAAAATTATTTATAAAAAACAATATTATTGGTAAATAATACAAATATAAATTATAAAAATAAAAAATTATATAAATTTTATGAATTATAAAAATTAAAAAAGAAAATTATTTATAAAAAACAATATTATTGGTAAATAATACAAATATATTGTTTTGTTATCGTTTAAATTAAATTATCGTATTCCTTTGTTTATTCATAAAAAAAAGAAAATTATTTATAAAAAAACAATATTATTCGTAAATAATACAAATATATTATATTGTTATCGTTTAAATTAAATTATCTTATCGTATTGCATCGTATCGTATCGTATTGCATCATATCGTATCGTATAGTGTATAGTATGTAAGTCTCGTATAGAGGCCTATACGGGTGTTATTGTATAGTATCGTATCGTATCGTATCGTATCGTATAGTGTAGTATAAGTCTCGTATAGGTTTCCTATAGGTCTTGTATATGCATATAGGATTAGACGGGACCTAAACCACACCTATACGATACGATATCACACTTATAGGCTTATACGAGGTCAATACATGACCTATACGACGCTATACGACACGATATCACACTTATAGGCTTATACGAGGTCAATACGTGACCTATACGACGCTATACGATACGATATCACACTTATAGGCTTATACGAGGTCAATACGTGACCTATACGACGCTATACGATACGATATCACACTTATAGGCTTATACGAGGTCAATACGTGACCTATACTACGTTATACGATACGATATCACACTTATAGGCTTATACGAGTTCAATACATGACCTATACGACGCTATATGATTCGGTATCACACTTATAGGCTTATACGAGGTCAATACGTGACCTATACGACGCTATACGACACGATAACACACTTATAGGCTTATACGAGGTCAATACGGGACCTAATATTTGTATTATTTTTAATTCTTATAATTCATAATATTTGTATTATTTTTAATAATATTGTTTTTTTATAAATAAACATGGAAATACCCCAAAATACACACAATTAATTTACTTTTTTTTTATAAATAAACAAAGGAATACACAAAAAAAATACAAAAATAGAGCTTTATATACGCTCCTTAGAGGTCACTACGCAGCCTATAAGACAAAAATGACACAACTACGCTTGTATTTGGCTTCGTATAGCCTCAATACAAGGGTATAAATGACATTTTCAGACCTTTATATACGCTGAGTATAGGTCAATACGCAGCGTATATATACAATAAGGGTTAAAAAGATAATTTAACCACATGTTTGGGGTTAAGAATAAAAACTACCCTTTATATACGCTGCGTATTGACCTATACGCAGCGTATATAAAGGTCTGGAAATGTCATTTGATACCCTTGTGTTGAGGCTATACGAAGCCAAATACAAGGGTAGTTGTGTCATTTTTGTCTCATACGCTGCGTAGGGACCTCTAAGGAGCGTATATAAAGCTCCATCTTTGTATTTTTTTATTGTGTATTCCTTTGCTTATTTATAAAAAAAAAAGAAAATTATTTATAAAAAACAATATTATTGGTAAATAATACAAATATAAATTATAAAAATAAAAAATTATATAAATATTATGAATTATAAAAATTAAAAAAGAAAATTATTTATAAAAAAAACAATATTATTGGTAAATAATACAAATATATTGTTTTGTTATCGTTTAAATTAAATTATCGTATTCCTTTGTTTATTCATAAAAAAAAGAAAATTATTTATAAAAAAACAATATTATTCGTAAATAATACAAATATATTATATTGTTATCGTTTAAATTAAATTATCTTATCGTATTGCATCGTATCGTATCGTATTGCATCATATCGTATCGTATAGTGTATAGTATATAAGTCTCGTATAGAGGCCTATACGGGTGTTATTGTATAGTATCGTATCGTATCGTATAGTGTAGTATAAGTCTCGTATAGGTTTCCTATAGGTCTTGTATATGCATATAGGATTAGACGGGACCTAAACCACACCTATACGATACGATATCACACTTATAGGCTTATACGAGGTCAATACATAACCTATACGACGCTATACGACACGATATCACACTTATAGGCTTATACGAGGTCAATACGTGACCTATACGATGGTATACGATACGATATCACACTTATAGGCTTATACGAGGTCAATATGTGACCTATACGACGCTATACGATACGATATCACACTTATAGGCTTATACGAGGTCAATACGTGACCTATACTACGTTATACGATACGATATCACACTTATAGGCTTATACGAGTTCAATACATGACCTATACGACGCTATATGATTCGGTATCACACTTATAGGCTTATACGAGGTCAATACGTGACCTATACGACGCTATACGACACGATATCACACTTATAGGCTTATACGAGGTCAATACGGGACCTAATATTTGTATTATTTTTAATTCTTATAATTCATAATATTTGTATTATTTTTAATAATATTGTTTTTTTATAAATAAACATGGAAATACCCCAAAATACACACAATTAATTTACTTTTTTTTTATAAATAAACAAAGGAATACACAAAAAAAATACAAAAATTGAGCTTTATATACGCTCCTTAGAGGTCACTACGCAGCCTATAAGACAAAAATGACACAACTACCCTTGTATTTGGCTTCGTATAGCCTCAATACAAGGGTATAAATGACATTTTCAGACCTTTATATACGCTGAGTATAGGTCAATACGCAGCGTATATATACAATAAGGGTTAAAAAGATAATTTAACCACATGTTTGGGGTTAAAAATAAAAACTACCCTTTATATACGCTGCGTATTGACCTATACGCAGCGTATATAAAGGTCTGAAAATGTCTTTTATACCCTTGTGTTGAGGCTATACGAAGACAAATACAAGGGTAGTTGTGTCATTTTTGTCTCATACGCTGCGTAGGGACCTCTAAGGAGCGTATATAAAGCTCCATTTTTGTATTTTTTTATTGTGTATTCCTTTGCTTATTTATAAAAAAAAATTATTTATAAAAAACAATATTATTGGTAAATAATACAAATATAAATTATAAAAATAAAAAATTATATAAATTTTATGAATTATAAAAATTAAAAAAGAAAATTATTTATAAAAAACAATATTATTGGTAAATAATACAAATATATTGTTTTGTTATCGTTTAAATTAAATTATCGTATTCCTTTGTTTATTCATAAAAAAAAGAAAATTATTTATAAAAAAACAATATTATTCGTAAATAATACAAATATATTATATTGTTATCGTTTAAATTAAATTATCTTATCGTATTGCATCGTATCGTATCGTATTGTATTGCATCATATCGTATCGTATAGTATATAGTATATAAGTCTCGTATAGAAGCCTATACGGGTGTTATTGTATAGTATCGTATCGTATAGTGTAGTATAAGTCTCGTATAGGTTTCCTATAGGTCTTGTATATGCATATAGGATTAGACGGGACCTAAACCACACCTATACGATACGATATCACACTTATAGGCTTATACGAGGTCAATACATGACCTATACGACGCTATACGACATGATATCACACTTATAGGCTTATACGAGGTCAATACGTGACCTATACGACACTATACGATACGATATCACACTTATAGGCTTATACGAGGTTAATACGTGACCTATACGACGCTATACGATACTATATCACACTTATAGGCTTATACGAGGTCAATACGTGACCTATACTACGTTATACGATACGATATCACACTTATAGGCTTATACGAGTTCAATACATGACCTATACGACGCTATATGATTCGGTATCACACTTATAGGCTTATACGAGGTCAATACGTGACCTATACGACGCTATACGACACGATATCACACTTATAGGCTTATACGAGGTCAATACGGGACCTAATATTTGTATTATTTTTAATTCTTATAATTCATAATATTTGTATTATTTTTAATAATATTGTTTTTTTATAAATAAACATGGAAATACCCCAAAATACACACAATTAATTTACTTTTTTTTATAAATAAACAAAGGAATACACAAAAAAAATACAAAAATTGAGCTTTATATACGCTCCTTAGAGGTCACTACGCAGCCTATAAGACAAAAATGACACAACTACCCTTGTATTTGGCTTCGTATAGCCTCAATACAAGGGTATAAATGACATTTTCAGACCTTTATATACGCTGAGTATAGGTCAATACGCAGCGTATATATACAATAAGGGTTAAAAATATAATTTAACCACATGTTTGGGGTTAAAAATAAAAACTACCCTTTATATACGCTGCGTATTAACCTATACGCAGCGTATATAAAGGTCTGAAAATGTCTTTTATACCCTTGTGTTGAGGCTATATGAAGCCAAATACAAGGGTAGTTGTGTCATTTTTGTCTCATACGCTGCGTAGGGACCTCTAAGGAGCGTATATAAAGCTCCATTTTTGTATTTTTTTATTGTGTATTCCTTTGCTTATTTATAAAAAAAAGAAAATTATTTATAAAAAACAATATTATTGGTAAATAATACAAATATAAATTATAAAAAAAAAATTATATAAATATTATGAATTATAAAAATTAAAAAAGAAAATTATTTATAAAAAAACAATATTATTGGTAAATAATACAAATATATTGTTTTGTTATCGTTTAAATTAAATTATCGTATTCCTTTGTTTATTCATAAAAAAAAGAAAATTATTTATAAAAAAACAATATTATTCGTAAATAATACAAATATATTATATTGTTATCGTTTAAATTAAATTATCTTATCGTATTGCATCGTATCGTATCGTATTGCATCATATCGTATCGTATAGTGTATAGTATATAAGTCTCGTATAGAGGCCTATACGGGTGTTATTGTATAGTATCGTATCGTATCGTATAGTGTAGTATAAGTCTCGTATAGGTTTCCTATAGGTCTTGTATATGCATATAGGATTAGACGGGACCTAAACCACACCTATACGATACGATATCACACTTATAGGCTTATACGAGGTCAATACATAACCTATACGACGCTATACGACACGATATCACACTTATAGGCTTATACGAGGTCAATACGTGACCTATACGACGGTATACGATACGATATCACACTTATAGGCTTATACGAGGTCAATACGTGACCTATACGACGCTATACGATACGATATCACACTTATAGGCTTATACGAGGTCAATACGTGACCTATACTACGTTATACGATACGATATCACACTTATAGGCTTATACGAGGTTAATACGTGACCTATACGACGCTATACGATACGATATCACACTTATAGGCTTATACGAGGTCAATACGTGACCTATACTACGTTATACGATACGATATCACACTTATAGGCTTATACGAGTTCAATACATGACCTATACGACGCTATATGATTCGGTATCACACTTATAGGCTTATACGAGGTCAATACGTGACCTTTACGACGCTATACGACACGATATCACAATTATAGGCTTATACGAGGTCAATACGGGACCTAATATTTGTATTATTTTTAATTCTTATAATTCATAATATTTGTATTATTTTTAATAATATTGTTTTTTTATAAATAAACATGGAAATACCCCAAAATACACACAATTAATTTACTTTTTTTTTATAAATAAACAAAGGAATACACAAAAAAATACAAAAATTGAGCTTTATATACGCTCCTTAGAGGTCACTACGCAGCCTATAAGACAAAAATGACACAACTACCCTTGTATTTGACTTCGTATAGCCTCAATACAAGGGTATAAATGACATTTTCAGACCTTTATATACGCTGAGTATAGGTCAATACGCAGCGTATATAAACTTTGTGAAAAAATGATCCCTCAAACCTACCAAAATGACCCAAAAAAGTCTAATGGTTTATATACGCTGCGTAGAGAGCTATACGCAGCGTATATACACCTTGTTTTCTGTGCAATGATTGGTTATTAGGCACTGAGATCCATGGTTTATATACGCTGAGTATAGTTCAATACGCAGCGTATAGGGTTAACCCTATACGCTGCGTATTGACCAATACACTGCGTAGGTAAACCCTAAGTGTGCAGATAGGCAAACTGGGTGTGCAGATAGTTAGGGCCTTTTATTTTCACCAACGCTGGTTATTAGTTATGATAAATTGACAACTCACTAACCTATAGTTATCTAACTATGCAAACGTTTTTCTTTAATTTAGTCTGGACCATGGTTCCTTGTTTTCATTTTGGTTCTTGTTGAGTCCTTATTTTAATTATAATAATAAATAATTATTAATTATAAGAAAACACAAATACAATATTCTAATGATGCATGAAATATTATTTTCTGATTTTTAGCAGGGTTATATTATTATACTATATTAACCTAGACTTAGTGTTATATTATGTTTATAAGTATTGTAATTATGTGACACTTGTACATCGAAACTTCGTAGAATTATAATATCATTAGGGTCAAACTGTTGGTTATGATGGTTAACAAGGGTCATTCACCAAAAAATAAACGTTATTTCCTTAATCATTCGCTGTGTTCTTTTGATTTAATGGAATTTTGCAAGATAAAAGAAAGGGACAAGGCTACAAGTCTTATACGTTAGGCCATTGATATCGGCACAAACAATCAAACAACAAATTACAACTATGCTGAAGAATATGTGGTCACTTGCACCGACGGCGGGTTATGGTCTGCAGGTATGTCAATACACACTACAAGAATCATCACTCCGATAACATTACACAATTTAAGCATACAAAAAACTCTTTTGGTGTTGAATCAAGAGTGGGTGAATCGGATATTTTATTTGTAAGGGGTATGGGTATTGTAGAAATGAAATTGGAGAACGAATATACAAGGATTCATAGCATATTTTAATCCACTAGATTAGAGAAAAATGTATTAAGTCTTGAACAACTATGTCTACAAGGCTATTATGACATCTCCTACTTTCATGTTAACCCCGTTAACCGTTTCTGTTAAGTATTATTCGTTTACACGCACAAGTTTTAACACACGAAGTTAAGTTGATTAACGTTGCAAATAGAGGGACTTGCGAGTCTTTACACAAAAGTTATTATGTTGATGACTTTCTAACCAAGTTTTGATTTAGAAAACTTGGGGGACCTTTTGTGCATTTGCTATTTTTTTTTAAATATATATATAACCAATCCCCAAACCCTAGATCGCCCCCACCTCCCATCCATGTACTCTCTCTCTCTCTCTCTCTCTCTCTCTCGTCTCTCTCTCTAGCACACACACATACATCTTTCGGATCATCGTCTCTTCATCTCGAGGCCCTTGCTTGCTTCCGGTAATCATCTAATTGTTGTTTATATTTCGTATACATGTGTGACACTTGAAGTTTTGATTAGTTGATGCATGATGACATGTTTTAGGGTTTTGCTAGAGATATGTATTTTAACGTTTACATAATGATTCTTGATGATTTAATAACTTGATGATCACATAGGTACATTAGGGTTTATGTTCTTGATGATTGTTTGACAAATCTTGATGAGTTTTGTTGGTTAACTGGATAGGTAACTTGTATAATCTGCAATAGAGGGTGTCGATAGGTTGTATAATCGCAAAGCATGATAAAGAAATCATTAAAACTCATTTTTATAAAGTGAGGTCGAAAACAAAAGCTCTTAGAATTTTGCAGCCGTTTTGCAACGGCTGTAACTTGATCATAACAGAACCAAATTGAGATTTTCTTGAGTCTAAACGAATCTCGTTGAAATACGCTTCTAACCGTGCTGGTTTCATAATACTGGTTTTACTTGAAAGTTTTACAAATTAATCCTTTTGCTTTTCTCATAAGCAATGACCATATAGCAATCTTTTATGTTGTGATTTCTTCTTTCACATACAGTGCAAAACAATGTGCCCTTTGTTGAAAATTTGTGAAAATAGCATTTTTCACAAATATAGGAAAATGATTTTTTCCTATTTTGGACTAGAAATAAATATAGGAAAATGAGCGGGTTTTATATATTTATTTGTGGGTTTGTGTTCTATGTTGGAAGAGCTTCGCAACGAACTAAACCACGTCCAAAACGGAGCTAAGATGAATGAGATATCGATGCTTAAAGTTTGGTGTTTGAAACTTGAAAGCTGAAAAAAGTGAGTAAGTGGCACCTTGTCCCACGTAGGAGGAGAGATGAAACTTAAAGGGGAATTTAAGTGTGAACTCTCCATCCTTATTGTTTAATGGAAGCACTCACTAAATGTACTCGCGAAGGCTGCGGAGAACCCTAACTCGCACTCGCGCACGCGCGCGTGGCGTGGGCGATGAGGCGCAATGTGGCGCTTTCATGGCGCACTTTGCACTTCGCATCGCCGCTTGAGAGCTGTCTTGTATTTTTGACCACGTGCGCGTGGTGGAGCACAAGGGTTGCAAGTACCAAGTGGTTGGTGACGTGGCATGCAGACGCATGGCCCAGGTGGGTTCGCGCGTAGTGGCGCATGATGTGGCAGTCATGCGCGTACGCGCGCGAGTACACATAGCATAGTGGCGCGCACTCGCGCATGGAGCATGGGCACTAAAGTGAGGTGCGCGGCGCACCAAAGTGTACCAAAACAGCGCGACTGTGTGGCGTGCTCGTAGAGGCTCACAGGTGACGTGGCGCACGCACGCAGGTGCGTATGAGATTGAGCCAAGGTGGTGCACACGCCCATGGAAGTGAGCCAAAATGGCGCACGCGCGCATGAGCGTGCAGACCTACGGCCGTGCAGAAGCTTCCAGCAGTTAATGCCAATGCAGTTACATTTCAGCATTTGAAACTGACGAGTCAATGCTTTTGACTGGGAATTAAATGACGAATTAAAGTGCATTGAAGACGTTTAATGCAGTTTAATTCTCCCACTTAATTCCTTTTTCAGTTTCGACTTGGACCTGCAGTATAAATAGGAGGTCCCTGCTGCAGATTGGATACACCGAAATACACAGCAATCTACAATCTTCTTTCAGAATACTTCTTCATCTTTAAGCTTTCAAGGTACACCTTCGGGTTGGAGTCAAGACCGGCAGTGCAACTGCTCACGCTGTTGTATCCTAGAAACAAACGTGTTCTCCTGGGAGACACGAAATTTGTTTTAAGGGACCCGTGTCTAACACGATCCTCAGCGAAGAACTTCTTTATTCTTCAATAATTTTGTTTTTGTTTCTGTTATTTCAGTTGTAACCTGTATTGTTATTTTTGCTTTCCATTTTCAGTTGTAATTCAAGTTATTAATTAAAAGTTTATTTATTTTTACACCAACGGATTCCTACAATCTTAAAACAAAAGTTTATGCGCAAAAAGTGGCATTATACATGAGTGTACACCTCCCTATTCTCCACAATCAAATGGCATGGCGGAACGAAATAACCGCACATTGAAAGAGATGATGAACGCCATGTTGATCAGTTCGGGAGTGAACCAAGAAATGTGGGGGGACGCCATTCTCTCAGCAAACTATCTTTTAAACAAGATACCTTATAAAAATAGGGACGAAACTCCATATGAGATATAGAGAAAAAGGAAGTCTTCGTACAAATACTTGAAAGTGTGGGGGTGCCTAGCTAAGGTGATTGTACTACCTGCTAAGGCTCTTAGGATAGGACCCAAAACTGTTGATTGCATTTTCATAGCATATGCGCATCAAAGTAGTGCACATTGTTTTCTTGTACATCAGTCCAAGAATCCCGATGTACACAAACACACTATCATAGAGGAAAACTCTAACATCGTCTCATATTTTGAGAATGTGTTTCCTATGTTAGGAAAAACACATGCGACTTCATCAACAGCGGCTGATGAAGCAAGTCCAAGTTCATCTACATGGTTAGATAAAGCAGGTCCTAGTTCATCTACGAGGACAGATGAAAGACATGAACGACCTGAGGTCGAGGAGGGAGAGCTTAGAAGAAGTAAACGACAAAGGGTTGAAAAATCCTTTGGTCTAGACTTCATGAGCTATATGGTTGAGGGTGAGCCCAATACCTACCGCGAAGCGGTTACCTCCACAGAAGGACCTTAATGGCAAGAAGCAATTAATAATGAAATTGATTCTATATTGCAAAATCATACTTAGGAGTTAGTAGATCTTCCACCTGGTTGTAAACCACTTGGATATCATTGGATATTCAAAAGGAAGATGAAAGATGACGGAAGTATTGATAAATACAAGGCAAGGTTAGTGATCAAAGGATTTAGACAAAAGGAGGGTCTAGACTACTTTGATACTTACTCCTGTAACGCGAATAATCTCTATACGATTGGTTCTTGCAATTGCGGCTCTAAGAAATTTGGAAGTTCACCAAATGGATGTAAATACCGCATTTCTAAATGGCGATTTAGAAGAAGAAATTTACGTGGAACAACCTAAGGGTTTTTCCGCCCCAGGAAATGAGGGTAAAGTATGTAAATGGTCAAGTCTTTGTATGGCTTGAAGCAAACTCCAAAACAATGGCACCAAAAGTTTGATCATGTCATGATTGAAAATGGTTTCAAAATAAATGAGTGTGACAAGTGTGTTTATTTCAAAGACACACCAAGAGGTTACTTAATCTTATGTCTTCATGTAGATGATATGCTTATCATTGGGAGTGATGATAACATGATCAACTCAACGAAAGACATGTTGAAAGCAAGGTTTAATATGAAAGACATGGGTCTCGCGGATGTGATTCTTGGAGTAAAAATCACTAGAACCCAAAATGGTCTTGTGTTGAGTCAATCTCACTACGTGGACAAGATCCTTGGGAAATTCAATTCGGACGATACGAGTATAGCTCGAACTCCAATTGATAATACCCAACGCCTAAGGAAGAATAGAGGCGAGAGTGTTGCTCAGTTAGATTACTCAAGGATCATTGATAGTCTCATGTAT
The DNA here is from genome assembly GCA_030545235.1 of Helianthus tuberosus. Taxonomy (NCBI): domain Eukaryota; kingdom Viridiplantae; phylum Streptophyta; class Magnoliopsida; order Asterales; family Asteraceae; genus Helianthus; species Helianthus tuberosus. The sequence continues at coordinate 143,541,123 of CM060432.1, forward strand.
CTAATGACATGTACTAGACCCGACTTAGCATATGCTGTGAGCAGGCTAAGTAGATACACCAGTAATCCGTGCGCCGAACATTGGAAAGCTACCACGAGAGTGCTTAGATACATAAGATACACAAGAGATTATGGATTGCATTATACCCGTGATCCAGCAGTGATCTAAGGATACATTGACGCGAACTGGATATCGGATATAAAAGATCATAGATCGACAGGTGGATATGTGTTTACACTTACGGGAGCAACTATAGCTTGGAAGTCTTCCAAGCAAATGGTTATAGCTAGATCCACGATGGAATCTGAATTCGTCGCTTTAGATAAAAGCGGGGAAGAGGCGGAGTGGCTACATCAATTTGTGGAAGATATTCCAAGATGGCCAAAGTCGTTGACGGCGATTTGCATACATTGTGACAATCAATTTGCGCTTGTTAGAGCACAAAGCGCGATGTACAATGGCATATCAAGGCACATCCGACGTAGACACAACACAGTACGACAACTTATCTCAACGGGTGTTATCTCAGTTGACTATGTTAGGTCAAAGGAGAACATTGCAGACCCGTTAACAAAAGGCTTAAGCAAAGATAAAGTGTATAAGTCGTCAAGAAGAATGGGACTAAAGCCCATAGAAGAATGGAATATGAGGGAAACCTAACCTAGTTGACTGGAGATCCCAAGATCTAGGTTCAATAGGCAAACTTAATCATAAACCCAAAGGGAGTCGCTATGGGGAGTGCCCCAAAATTCATAAAGGGAGTTATGTACTTCCTAGTCCATTCCAATCAGTGACATGAAGGAAGGGTTAAACATGTTGAGGTTAAGGATTTTGAGGAAATCCAAAATTAACCATGATGCTTTTAATGATTCAGACGAATCACCTATGTTAGAGAGAAGTGGGGTCGCTTCGAATGGATTTGTGGGGAGGCGCAAATCCTAGAGCTCTCGCAGAACCAGGAAAGTGGTCCATGACCATAAACAGACACAACCATGAAGACTTGACTCAACTAGGGAGAGTATTGTGTGAATGTATATTGTCGCCTACATAAATGGGGGATTGTTCAAAGACACCACGTCTACAAGACCCTAGAAGGCTAAGTATGCTTCACAAAAAAAGGTTCAAAGGTTACACCTACCTATCTTGCAATACTCAACTATTGAACGTGTGTCGTTGAAACTTGATAGATCGATTTCTATTCATGTGGGGGATTGTTGGAAATTTGTGAAAATAGCATTTTTCACAAATATAGGAAAATGATTTTTTTTCCTATTTTGGACTAGAAATAAATATAAGAAAATGAGCGGGTTTTATATATTTATTTGTGGGTTTGTGTTCTATGTTGGAAGAGCTTTGCAACGAACTAAACCACGTCCAAAACGGAGCTAAGATGAATAAGATATCAATGCTCAAAGTTTGGTGTTTGAAACTTGAATGCTGAAAAAAGTGAGAAAGTGGCACCTTGTCCCACATAGGAGGAGAGATGAAACTTAAAGGGGTATTTAAGTTGGAACTCTCCATCCTTATTGTTTCATGGAAGCATTCATTAAATGTACTCGCGAAGGGTGCGGACCCTAACTCGCACTCGCACACGCGCGCACGTGGCGTGGGCGATGAGGCGCAATGTGGCGCTTTGATGGCGCACTTTGCACTTTGCATCGCCGCTTGAGAGCCGCCTTTGTATTTTTGACCACGTGCGCGTGGTGGAGTACAAGGGTTGCAAGGACCAAGTGGTTGGTGACGTGGCAGTCATGCGCACACGCGCGCGAGTACACATGGCCTAGTGGCGCGCACTCGCGCATGGAGCATGGGCACTGAAGTGATGTGCGCGGCGAACCAAAGTGAGCCAAAACGGCGCGACTGTGTGGCGTGTTCGTAGAGGCTCATAGGTGACGTGGCGCACGTGCGCAGGTGCGCATGGGATTGAGCCAAGGTGGCGCACACGTGCATGGAAGTGAGCCAAAATGGCGCACGCGCGCATGAGCGTCCTGACCTGCGCGCGCACAGAAGCTTCCAGCAGTTAATGCCAGTGCAGTTACATTTCAGCATTTGAAATTGACGAGTCAATGCTTTTGACTGGGAATTAAATGACGAATTAAAGTGCATTGAAGACGTTTAATGCAGTTTAATTCTCCCACTTAATTCCTTTTTTCAGTTTCGACCTGGACCTGCAGTATAAATAGGAGGTCCCTGCTGCAGATTGGATACACCGAAATACATAGGAATCTACAATCTTCTTTCAGAATACTTCTTCATCTTCAAGCTTTCAAGGTACACCTTCGGGTTGGAGTCAAGACCGGCAGTGCAACTTCTCACGCTGTTGTATCCTGGAAACAAATGTGTTCTCCTGGGAGACACGAAATTTGTTTTAAGGGACCCGTGTCTAACACGATCCTCAGCGAAGAACTTCTTTATTCTTCAATAATTTTGTTCTTGTTTCTGTTATTTCAGTTGTAACCTGTATTGTTATTTTTGCTTTCCATTTTCAGTTGTAATTCAAGTTATTAATTAAAAGTTTATTTATTTTTACACCAACGGATTCCTACACCCTTACCCCTTTTTAAACCAAATTTTGATTTGGCCTTAGAACCATATTTGGGACCAGTAGTTTGAGATGCGACAACTTGAGGGATAGCAGTTGGAGCTATTTTACTTTCAAAGGTCACAAAGTTCATTAGTTTGAAACCCTTATCAACATATGTTTCATCAGACCATTTTAAGTTGTGTTGGTCGTTAAGATTTTGTGAGGAACAGGGATATACACTTAAATAACACTTGGATTTGTCAAGAGTAATTTCAATCCCATGGGGTTTGTTATGACAATCTCCTTCCCATTGTAACTTTTGGGTACAAACTCAATTTCATCCTTATTTGAGGAATGTAATCATTTGGTCCTTGTGTGTGATGATACCCAACACCAAATTTTACATTACTTTGTATTTGTTGGTTTAGGAGTACCTCAAAACCTTTGCATGATTCTACCCATTTTTGGCAAATCACCTGATTAGATTCAAGCTACTTTTAACACATTTGATACTTTGTGAGAAGTGACCCTAACTATGCAGCATAAATGTGGCTTCATGTTTTAAATCAGAAATCATTTGATCCTTTTCTTTGAGAGATTCTTTTTGAGAGCTTATGGTTTAACTCAAGATCTTTTCAAATCCTTCAGAATTTCTCTTAACATGATGTTCACTACTTTAATATCCCCAAATGCCTTGATGTATTATTCAGAACAAAGTTTTTTTAAGATTTCAGGGGATATATCAATATTCTGAGTGAGATTCTCAATCATTGATCCAGCATATAACCTAGAGCAACCACCAGTAGTTTCTTTCTGGTGAAACTTCAGTAGTGCTCTAATCTGAAGTCTCACTTATGATCTCAAATGCTACTAGTGCAAGGTTTTTGTTTCCTTTATCCATAGCAATCATACCAAAATGCTCATCATTCAAATCCTCAGGCCAATTGCTCCAACCTATAAAGCTTTGAGTGAAAAGCTCTGTTGCGTAGTTTCTGGTGCAGGGCAACCATAGTAGTTTAGGAAATAACTGGTGCATGACTCTGGGATTGAACTTGTGACTATGAGGGTATTTGAACATGTGTTTGTGGCATGTTAACATGTGCAATTTGGTACTTTGGTGGCCCATTAACATGTTGATATGGCATTTGAGTTGGTCCATGTACAAAGTGAGAACTAGACTGTGTGTTTGGACTAGGGATATTTTAGGAAGAATTTTGATGTGTTTTTTAAAACCTTGAGTATGGTCCAGTAGACGAATTTGATTGATTCGCTAGACTAGGGTAAGTCACAAAGGATGATGGGCTCTGTGTAAAACTTCTACATTCCCTAGCAAAGCTTCCTTGTTTGTGACATATATAACATTCAACCCTAGACTTGTCTTTTTCAAATTTACCCTTACCCTCCAAACCAGGAAACCTTCTTCCAATTTTATTATATTTGTTTGACTTGATACTTAATAGTGCAAGCTTTGTTGAGTAGTTTCTGGTGTAGGGCATCCAACAGTTTGGGAAACTACTAGTACTTAAGTCTAGGATTGAATATGAGTCTATGAGGGTGTTTGGACAGGTGCTTGTGGCATAGCGACAAATGCAGTTTGGTACTGTAGTGGCCCATTACCATATTGATATAGCACTTGAGTTGGACCATGAACAAAGTGAGCAGTAGACTATGTGTTTGGACCAAGGGCATTTTGGAAAGAATATTGGTTTGTATTTTGAAAACTTGAGTATGGTCTAGTAGTTGAGTTAGATTGATTCATTTGACTAGGGTAAGTCATATAGAATGAGGGGTTCTATGTAGATCTTCTACATTCTTTACCAAAGTGTCCTAGCTTATGACATTTATAGCACTCAACTCTAGATTTATCCTTTTCAAATTTACCCTTACCATCCAAACCAGGAAATCTCCTACCAGTTATTATAAAATTTATTAAACTTGATACTTAGTAGGACAAGCGGGTCTAGAAGATCAAATTCCTCTTGATTAATTGATCATTCATCATCGGGTCAAAGTTCTGGTTTCCAAAAAGTGATGAGTTAATTTGGGAATTAAATCCAGAAGTTATGTCAACCAAATGATCATTACTCTGATCACTTATATTATTGGTTGATGATGATCTTTCATGACTCAGTAAGACTGTGTTACCATAGGTGTAATCATTAGTTGTCTTTCCTAATGAGACCATTTTAACTTCAAATTTATATAAGTTTTTCATAGAATGTTCTGTTGGGTTCCCGTTGAACAACCTAAGCCTCATTCTCATGGTGAAAAGGTTGCCAATGGCTTTGACTATGTCTAATGCTACAAGCTTCTTCTTTTGGATTGTTGATTTTGTGTGGTTGTTTAAGTGGGAACCGCATGTAAGATCCATGACTGTTATTTTCTCACATAATAAGATTATTAAGTAACAACAATAAATAGCAAAGTGGAAGGCTCTGTTATGGCTCAAAAACGGTGTTTTTTTGGTTCAGGTCGGGTTGGGTTGGGTTGACAAGAGACACTTTTTGTTTAAAATTGTATATACTTCAAATTTATAGAAACTTATAATAACAAGAATATAGCACTAAAAATTTAGTAGGTTCAGGTGTTAAAAACACTTGAGGTGACTTTTGACCCATTTGACCTGTTTCCTTTTAAGTTGACTTTTTTTTAGTTTCCCGGCACAACCGGTTAGAGAAATAACATAACCAGAATTAACCAATTCATTAGCGAGGGACAATTAATCATGCATCATATGTTGGCGTTGATCATGCACAAAGTGCACTAATTTTAACGTTAATCATGCACAAAAGTGCATTAATTTTAACGTTATTTTACTAATTTCGTGAAAATAACGTTAAAAAGCGAAGGACGGTTAATCATGCATCATGTGTTGGTGTTGATAGTTGAAAGACGATGGGGGTACATGCACTAATTGGCTTTTCTCCCAATTGCTGAGTGTTATGTGCCTTATGTCCAAGGTTTGATGCAAAGCTACTATCGAGCCGGGGGTCTCACTAGAAGCAACATCTCTATTCTTATGGGGTAGATGTAAGGTTGTCTACATCTTACGCTCCTCATACCCTACCTTAGCTTTGCTATTGGTTGAATTTACTGAGTATGATGATGATGATGATTAGCAAATGGGTCGAAATAACATAACATAAATTGACCTGTAAATTGATCAAATAACTAAATGAAGGTACATACTTGCTTTGACCACTTCACTAACCGCATCTTCTGGTGTTTTTGTATAGTTTTGAACTTCATATATGATGGATACTGCATCACAATCTGAAGTGATGCCCCCACTATTGTGATTGAGTCAATGTTATTTTTCTGATAATGATTAATGAGATCTAGTTTTTCATATCGTGCGTTGCGGCGAAACCGAGCAAATGATAATGTAAAACAAACGTGATTTGAAAATAAAGCATGTTGTTTAGAAAGTCAAACCATTAGAAAAAATTAGTTTATCATCGTACCGTTTTATGATACCAAATAAATACTTTATTTTGAGTATAACCTCGTTTTAACAAAACTTATAATAGAATGTCAGAGAAAGAAATCAAACACAACTACGTACTTAAGTTTTTAGAATAAAGTTATAAACGTAACTTATTAAAAAAGTATCAAATTAATAGATAAATTAATATATGTTAAAAAAGAATAAAAAAAACAATTATTAAAAAAAGGTAAAGGAAATAGATGTTTATAAAAAAGAAAAATATGTTATTAAAAGTAACTATAATAATAAACTATTGATTTAGTTTATCATCGTACCGTTTTATAATACCAAATAAATACTTTACTTTGACTATAACCTCGTTTTAACAAAACTTATAACAAAATGTTAGGGAAAGAACTCAACCATAACTATGTACTTAAGTTTTTAGAATAAAGTTATAAACGTAACTTATTAAAGAAGTATCAAATTAATCGATAAATTAATATATGTTAAAAAAGAAAAAAAAACAACTATTAAGAAAAAGTAAAAGAAATAGATGTTTAAAAAAAGAAAAATATGTTACTAAAAGTAAATATAATAATAAACTATTATAATATATTAAATAATAAAATAATAAAAAACTATATATTATTATAAAAATAAAGTTATTGTTCATCGTCCCTCGAAATCAATATATATATATATATATATAATTGTAAATTGTTAAGACACGGTTACCTGACATGGTTTTTTTTCTTTTAGAATATTAGATCTTGATCAATTGGAGAAGTAGAGGTTCTGCCATTCATATATATTCTTATCTGATGGCAATCCAGGTTAGTCTGTTGATGAAGCTCGCCCGCGGATAGTTATTGACAAATGTTCTTGGTATATATGTTGAGATCAGGATATGTTAATAACTTTGAAAATTATATGCTTACTGCTTGTTGGAAATTTGTGAAAATAGCACTTTTCACAAATGTAGGAAAATGATTTTTTCCTATTTTGGACTAGAAATAAATATAAGAAAATGAGCCGGTTTTATATATGTATTTGTGGGTTTGTGTTCTATGTTGGAAGAGCTTCGCAATGAACTAAACCACGTCCAAAACGGAGCTAAGATGAATGAGATATCGATGCTCAAAGTTTGGTGTTTGAAACATTGAATGCTGAAAAAGTGGGAAAGTGGCACATTGTCCCACATAGGAGGAGAGATGAAACTTAAAAGGGTATTTAAGTGGGAACTCTCCATCCTTATTGTTTCGTGGAAGCACACACTAAGGTGTTGTTTGTTTTTGCAGACATAAATTGTCTGCAAGCTGATTTCATATGTTTTTATGTCTGCAACTGAAGTTGTGGTCTGAAGATTTGCAAGCTGAAAATATAAGACTGTTTGTTTTTATAAGTTGATACCGGTCTGAAGCGCATTAAACAATGACGAAACATTCACATTCCGCTTCGATCCAGCAGAGGAGAAGAGGGAGGTCGGAGAAGGAGCTGGTCACCGGAGGCGGAGGGAGGTCGCCGGAGGAGGAGGGAGGTGGGAGAAGAGGTAGGTTCCCAGAGGAGGTAGGTCGCCGGAGGAGAAGAGGGAGGTCGCCGGAGGAGGAGGTGGGTCGTCGGAGGAGAAGATGGAGGTCGCCGGAGGAGAAGAGGGAGGTAGCCGGAGGAGGAGGTGGGTCGCCGAAGGAGAAGAGGGAGGTCGGAGAAGGAGGAGGAGCGGCAGTGGGAAGGGCTGATGTTTGAGGGAGGAGAAGAGGGAGGTGTGAAGATGTTTTAAGAATGAGGTCCATAGCTTATTTTTTAAGATGAAAAAAGCTGAGTTCAGATCTGTTTAAAAAAAATAAACAGTCTTCAAGGGTAACGTCTGCGCACCTACAGACATCAGCCCTCTTGAAGATGTTTGAAGAAAAAACAAACACCCCCTAAGTGTACTCGTGAGGGGTGCTCCTCACCCTAACTCGCCCTCGCGCGCGCGTGACGTGGGCGATGAGGCGCTTTGATGGCGCACTTTGCACTTTGCACTTCGCATCGCCGCGAGCCACTTGAGAGCCTGTAACACCTCGTAAAAATGTGTCCATTTATGTAAAGAGACGTGTCCTAAACCCTAATCATGTGAAAGATTGAGTTTGAAGGACTAAAGTTGTCAAACGATGAAAATATGCATGCGAAGGGACTAAAAGTGTCAACATGCCAAACTTGTGCCTCTGAATGACCTCACGCGATGAATATATTCTTAAATGAGTAATTATTCGAATATAAGAAGCCATTTGTGAAAGTAAACGAAAGTTTACAAGATACAGGGGTTAAACGTGTCAACTTGTTAATTCTTACCTTTGAGTGACCTTTTAAATAACCCGGGACTTCGTAATGTTCGATTATACTCTCAAAAATATATAATATCAATTTCACGAGGTTTCGATATCGTTATGTGTTGTTTACGCAAATTCCCAAGAATACGGGTTAAAAGCGTCAACGAGCAGAAACATGTGTATTCGGTGAATGTTTAACGAAACCGGACCTAACGGTGTTTGGTTATACTCCCTAGATCATCTACAAACTAACTTCAAGGGCCATTTGTGCCTAAAATGAAAGTTTCATAGCATTTAAAGGTGCAGGGACTGATTCTGCCAAGTTTTAAAACAGTTTAACGGGTTCCCTATGCGGTCGCGTGGCGCGACCATGTACCCTTATTGCCGTCGTGAGACGCGACGGTCTTCTGTCGACAGAAAGGTGATGACAAGTGCAGGTTTTCCCCTTACTTGAGCTCCAAACAAATTCTAATCGAAAGAGTAACTGCCATTTTGGTCCCTCTGGTTTGGGCAATTTGTCATTTTAGTCCAAATCTCAAACTTTTTTATTGGACCACCATTGTCGTTGCTTCGATCTTCTGTGGGTTAGGGTTTTAGTTGGGAAGATGATGTGCCGATCTACTATGGGTTAGGGTTTTTTTTGGGGTTGATCTCTGGTTAGGGTTTCTGCTTGGGAGGTTGAAGATAACTTAATTGGGAATGGGGGTATTTATTATGGGATTTTTTAATTAAGAAATTGTTTTAATTAAAAGTAAATGGACAAAACTACCCATGCACAAAAAGACAAAAAAAGTCATGTTGGAACAGTAAAAAATGAGAGTTTTTTAGATTTGGACTAAAATGGCAACAAAATGCAAACCACAAGGACCCAGATTTAAAAAGTTTGAGATTTGGACTAAAATGGCAAAACTTCCCAAACCACAGGGACCAAAATGGCAGTTTACTCTTGTAACACCCCGTGTTTTTGAAAGTCAAAGTCAAGGTCAAAGTCAACGATCGATTTCGCGCAACTTGACTTGTAGTGAATTTCTTTTATATGTTTATTTTAGTTGTATTATGTGGAGTAAGTGTCAATAATCACAATAATCGACGTGTGTTGTTCGCTATTTAATCGACTTACGACTGTGAACTATAGGAAGTAACAATGCGATAAAGTCAACAAAATGCTAATCAATCCAATCTAATCGACATCGAATCGAACTCGCAACTCGAATTACGCATTTTGGTTATTGTTATACGTGTGTGTGTGCCTTATGTGTTACTTGTGCATGTTTAATTATGTTATGTGTGGTAATCAATCGAAAACGCAATCGAAATCGAATCGCAATCGAAACGCAGTCGAACTCAATCGAAATCGAACTATGATAATTAGTGGAGAAGAGATAGTGCGAGATATGAATGGTTGGGATTAAAATTAATTTGAATAGGAAACTCTATCGCATCCGCATCGATCGCAATCGAAATCGAAATCGAAACAGCAAAAATCGTCTCGTCGAACACCCGAAGCCAGTGCCATCCGGCCGGATAAGCCATCCGACCGGGCTGTCACTTGATCTGGTGCCAGATGCCATCCGACAGAGATGACATCCGGCCGGATTGTCATCCGGGCGAGATGCCATCCGACCGACCAACCCTTTCCTCTTTGGGTAACTTTATAAATACCCATGTCACTTTCATTCTTTCTACTTTTGGAAACTCTCCGTCCGAACAGCTCGTGTTCCTCACCTTTTCTTCGATTTCTCTCGATTCCGGTAAGATCTCGTCCTAAATCTTGTACTTTCTTGATCTACACGCACTCCTACACCTTTCTATCTTTTAAATCTTAACTTTTAACCGCGAAATCATTAGATTTGAGGTGTTCTAGGATGACGTCATCATGGTGTTCTTGTGAACTCCATGTCTTGACCTCAATCCACCAAGAACAACTTAGATCTAATCGATTTCCACATAAATAAACAAAGATCTTGCATAGATCTAAACGTATTCATGGTGAAAAAGGATTGAAAGATGGTTTCTAACTTTCTTTCAACTCTTTTACACTCAATGCACTCAAAACCGATAGAATCGGGCCTTGTTCTAGTCTCCCACTTATTCTTAGTGTTGTGCTAGTTCAAGATCTAGATTCTACTCACGAGCCCACCGATTTCGGGTTAAACAAGAACAACCGTCTTAAACCGGTAACTGACCGAACTAGGGTGATTCCTGGTCGATCGGGTCACTTGGGTCAAGATGGGGTTCTGTTGGTTAACACGTTGTCAAAACGTCTCGATAAAGTGACAAACAATCAAAACGGCCAAGTGAAAGACGAACGGAACAACCGGGACGAAGTGCTATCCGACCGGACTACTGTCCGAACGGATAAGCCACCCGAGCGGCCGGCTGTCCGAGCGACTTGCACCTTGGGTCCCACACTTAATCAACTTTATCTGAGGTTTGAGTATTGAACGAATTGCTATCCGATCGGACTACCATCCGACCGGATTACTCTTCGGATCATGAGATACTTGGACTTTAACACTCGAACAATTTTCAACATGTTCAATGCACTAAGGATGCCACCCGACCGGCCTGCTGTCCGATCGAGTGACAACCTGCTGTGGATTTGTTCTCACTAAGTAACCTCGCCACTCGAGTCGCCGTCCGACCGGATAAATCATCCGAGCGGATTGTCGTCCGCACGGCTAACCGCCCGATCGACTGACCTAAAAGGTAGAGATACTTCAATGTTTTCAAAATGCTACAACGAAAACTTCAAAGGACAAGCCATCATACACAAACACATCCTTCCCAAAGGAAGAAACAATCCACTCGAATAGTCATCTGACCGAACAACCTGTCCGACCGGATGACCATCCGAACGGATTGTCATCCACACGACTGGACCATCCGGTCGGATGGTAATCCGACCGAACTGTTGTTCGAACCACTTACTTCATGCATCGTTTTACGCGTCACTTATCGTTATGCTATCATTCTGATCAGGCTAACCCTACTCTCTAGCGCTCCCTTCAATCCATCAACGCTGTGAGTATACTCGATCCCTTTTAGCTTTACGCACTTTTGGGTGTTACATACGTAACGAATATTCAAATCACAACAAACACACTACTCAATACTATTTGAACGCTAACCGTTAATGCATGTTATACGTGGCTTATGAATGCTTGTTTGTTATGTTTACACATGGAATGTTGTCTACCTGCCTTAGCAACGATAGTACTATAGTTTGGACTCAGCACCTGTTCGCAGGGGTTGTTAAGGACAATTACTTGCATGAATTACGGTGGTATTCATGTATTGCGAACTACCTCAGGCAGTCAACCCGCAGTCAATGGTATCGATGGATCAATGTCGATAACTAACGTGCTTTATTTCACTATGTGTACGTGCTGGTTATGCGTAAACGAATTTCGAACTCTATATGCTATTATCAAACTTGTATGCTCACCTTTACATTATATGTATTGACTTTATTTTAACGTATGTGACAGGTGCTTAGGATGCATATCTGCTAGGAAATCGAGGCTAGAATAAGGCTCTAGAGGCCAACAAATAGTTGTCTGTACAAATTAAATCAAGAGTCTCTAGAAGCAGATAAACAATTGCTCTATTTGAAAATCTGAGTTGTCGGAATAGAACTACTTGCCTAGATTTTGTCTGTAATAATTTGTTTACCTTTTGAGACATGGTATGGGACATGTTACTTTAAATTAATTGGTAATGATAATTGTTATGGAAACTTCTGGACAATCTGTTTCGCTCAATGCCATGCCCCGATGTTTCCGCCATCGGTTGGGGTGTGACAACTCTAATCGAAATCTATGGCTTGTTGATGGTTTCTAATACCACTATGGCCACCTGGAGACATCTGAATCCACCCCTAAACACCTGTGATGATCTTGGGCAATCTTCATTCATTATAAATAGGCTCAATTGTGCAGCCATTACACTTGCACATTCACAATTTCACCCTCATTTCTCTAACTTGAGTTTTCTTGAGCATTCTGGGATTCCTGATCATAAGGAAACCTATTCTAAGTTGAAAAGATTGCTAGTACCCTTTGTAAGTGTCTTAGCCCCCTCTTTAGTTCAGTTTTATTAATTAAAAACCGAAAAGTCAAAGTTACGTAAAATGGCTTTGACTCTCGGTTTAGACCTAAATGGTCCAGCCATTGTTCGAGGCGAATATGGCTACGTTATCGTAATTAGGTGTGTGTTAATCCCTCAAAGGGGCACATCCTAATTACCACGTTTACTTAGTTAATTGTTGGGTCAAAGTAGTTAAGTAAAAAGTCAAACTAGTCAGATTTTTATAAAATAATTAAAACTGATAATGTAGAAGTTATGAACCATATTTTATCACTTAAATAACTTGGTAAATAATATTAGAACATGTCTAAGCATGTTCAACCCGACAATTCTGAGTTTAGGGTCGGTTCGCAACAGAAAGTCGCAAAAGCTTGACTTTTGCTTTGACTTCCAGTTTTGACCCGATTGAGCTTAATTCTTCTATGTTTTAAGCTTCCATTAGGACCATATTATGTTGTAGTATAACCCTCTGAGGTTATATTACATGTTCATTAATAGTTTGAATTATATGCTAGTTTCCGTTATTATGCTTATAATTGACCGTTATGCCCTTTTTAGCCAAAAATGAGATTTTTGAACATGTGAGCATACTAATAGGTTAAGTACTGATATATAAGCATGTCTAAATTAATTTGACATGATTCTCAGGTCTCAAAACAATGTTATGCATGATATCGTAAAATTGAGCTTTTTATTAATTAAATTACGCTATTTTGCATAATGCATATTTAAACATAGATTTTGATCCAAAACTCATTATCCACTGTTGAGATATTATTTTTATGGATTTTTGGAATATTGGGTCAGATTATAAACTAACCATATCATGGAGTTCTTGTATAAATTCCTTAATTGACGATAATGCCCTTTTGACTAATAAAATGTGATTTATATATGAGTAACATGCCAAACCTTTTTCTACTGACTTGATATGAAAAATAAAATATTTTAAACATTCAAGGCTGTTCAAAATCTCAGAATCACCTAAACATCTTAAATATCGTCAATTATCGACTTTTTACGCTAATTAGGTGCATAGTATGGTTTAAAACCATAATTAGCACCCAAGAATTGTTACCTACTGAATTTATAAACAATTTTTAATATTTTTGCAGTAGGTATAGGTCATGAACTCAGACTTTCAATTATGTCCTTAAAATCATATGTGAAATGACCAAAATACCCTTTCGGGGCATAGTTTGGCCATAAATGGTAAACCACACATATGAATGATATCTTAGTGTTTTAACCTCATAAAATAAATATTTTTACTGAATGTTTTAGACCAGAATATCAGTTTACTTTAAAACCTCTTTTATAAACATTAAAATGACCAAAATGCCCCTACGTGACTTAAATTGGTTTTAAATACTTTTTGGGCATATATGTTAACATCCTACTGATGTATTAACATATTTTAAGCATAATAAAATATGAGACTTGTATACGGTTCATTTGGTTACCCGTTATGCATTTATGCGTTCGGTTCGGTTTATGTAACTAGTTTACATGAATTAGCCGAAATGGGTTTAACCTTATCATTAAATCTTCAAAATCCATAATGTGATTAGTTTACCCATATTATACAAGTATCCAAACTTGTTGGGTCTAAATCACATTCCACTCTGGTCTCCGCTTAATCTAGCGTTTCGAACCGTAAAGTATATTTCAAACTAACCGGTCTAAGTCTTTGACTTAAATAAAGACCCGTTAGTATCCTAATAGGTTAATAAACCTTCCATATAGATTGAGTAGCTTCGGTAGAAGGTATTTACATAAGGCTTTAGGAAATATACGGCTGAGTTACATCCTTACACATCTAGCTCAGGTAAATACTTTTAAGCTATGAATGAGCAATTAAGTCGAGATTAGGTATTTACATAAGGCACTCGAATTTTCAGCTATGAATGAGCAATTAAGTCGAGATTAGGTGTGAAAACCGCAAACTCTCGAATAAGTTGCTTAATCAACCCGCATTTTATTTACAATCGGAGAGAATTATGCCAAATCCGGAGTGAAATCCACAATTTGATGAATAATCTCCTCTATTTTATCAAAAATAGGAACGAAGTTGTTAAGCTAGGGGTGAAACCCTTACCTTGACGACTTTTTCCGACTATTACTTGGTTTTACAAAACTCTCACCAAAGTTTTGACAGATTCCAAGGACTCGAGTGCTTAAACAACCGAAAGGATGTGTGCCATTCACTGCATGACGGTGATAGAGCACAGTCTATTAGGTCAACAAGGACTTGTTGTGCATCCTTGTGAATAGTTGAATCACTTTGGTTAGTCAATGTCTAATAGCCGCAGACGATCTATTTCTCGATTTTTATGTGTTTCGATTTTGAGCCTGCAACTGTTGACTCTGATGACTCGTTGATTCTATGTGTTTTAGTGGTTTATGTTTATTTGTTAGCGTTTTGAGATATCACTGGTTTCGATCTAACGCCTCTTTGCTTTCGCTAATCACACAACAAACTACACATCGCTGACAAATCGCTAAACTATGGACGACTTCATGCTAGGTTTTACGCTTATACTACACTACTCGATGTACTAATCGCGATCGCTATATTCGAACAACTCGCGAACTTTGAATGATAGGTTTCTGTATTCTGACTGCATCTTGTGACTACATGATTAGGTGCTTCTGTGATTCTGTGCCCTACGTGCTTATGTGCTTCTGTGTTTATATGAATCTGTGATTATGTGCCTATGTATTTATGTGATACATGTTACATTGCGTGTTCCTAAGCTTTAGTAAGTAGTAGACGTGTGAGGTGAGACTCGAATACATTGTGTTGAGTCCTGTGACGATGTCTGTTGCAGACAATGTCATCTGGATCCCGCCACCCACCACTTTCTCGTCAAGAAAAGAGAGACAAATGTCTTGCTGCTATCATCGCTAAACAAGTAGCAAAAGCCGTGCGTGATGTCTACGAGAACGTCAGCAAATCATCTGAGGAGTCGAGAACCGAAACTCCTAAAGCTACCCCCAAAGCTGCCTTCAATTTCAAGCAGTTCAAGTCTTGTGGGCCAAAGGAATTCACTGGCGAGGAAGGCCCTACAGCGTTGTTCCAATGGTTTGATTCCATTGAGGTCACTCTACGACAGAGCGGTTGCCCAAACGACCACCGCACTCTAAATGCTACCGGCGTCTTCCAGTCCCACGCACTAGACTGGTGGACGGCCGAGAGAAACAAACTAGGGAACGATGCAGCCTACGGTCTGTCGTGGGACGAACTCAAGGAGGTCATGCTGGAAGAATTATGTCCTCCTCATGAGCGCCAAAAGTTAGAAGATGAATTCTGGCACATAAAGCAGAAGGAAGGTGAAAATGCTGCTCTCACTGCTCGCTTCAAACAGCTCAGCATCATCTGCCCTAACCAA
This sequence comes from Helianthus tuberosus, assembly GCA_030545235.1. Classification (NCBI taxonomy): domain Eukaryota; kingdom Viridiplantae; phylum Streptophyta; class Magnoliopsida; order Asterales; family Asteraceae; genus Helianthus; species Helianthus tuberosus. Next base: position 143,556,867 of record CM060432.1, read on the forward strand.
GTCAAGACACCAGACATGGCAATCAAGAAGTATATCTGAGCCCTGCCTGACTGTGTTGTAGATTTCGTGCAAGCAGCTAAGACTAAGACGATCGAAGAGACTTACCTACTGGTCGCTGAAATCAATGACAAGCGGGTCAAGGCTGGTGTCTGGGTTAAAACTTCAAAGCACCTGCATCAAGCTACCACCGCCGCACCAACTGCTGAAACCACCACTGTATCAAGAACTGTACAATCACTGCTCACCGATACAAGCTGTACCAGCCCACCAGCGTCAAGTAGCGGCGCCTGTGGCAAATGCACCGCCTGCTAAACGTGCATACACTGGGCCACACCCGCTTTGCCCTACTTGTACCTACCACCACCCGACTACCATCGCTTGCCGTTTTTGTGCTCATTGCAATATGTACGGCCATTTCACTACCAACTGCCGTGCTCGACAAGCTCCTGCTCATCAAGCTCTACTCACCGCCCCTCAGGGTCAACAAGCTCCTCCGGCACCCGCAGTCAACGCCAGAGCCTGCTTCGCATATGGCGATCCTAACCATTTCGCCAACATGTGCCCAAACAGGGTTGTGAAACAAGAGCCCCAGCAGCAGCAGCAGCAACAACAACAGCAACAAGCAGTACGCGCGCGAACTTTCAGCATCAACGCGCGCCAAGCCCAACCCGACAACAACGTGGTCAATGGTACGTTCCTTGTGAATGGTATTTATGCTTCGTGTTTATTTGATACTGGAGCTGATAATTGCTTTGTGTCGTTCAAATTCGAGAAGCTCCTTAATCGTAAGCGCTCCCAACTCTCCTCGACGTTCGATGTTGAAGTCGCTACCAGAAGAACTGTCGCCGTTAACTCTGTTCTCCGTGATTGTACTCTTGAGCTCAACAATCACATCTTCCCAATCGACCTTATTCCGATGCAACTCGGAAGTTTTGATGTCATAGTAGGCACGGACTTTCTTCGCGAAAACCATGCTGAAGTTGTGTGCTTCGATAAGATGATTCGATTCTCGCTCGCGAATGGTGATTTATTGTGTGTTTATGGCAAAACTGCTTCGAAGGGTCTCAAGCTCATGTCATGTGTCCAAGCTAGCAAGTATCTCCACAAGGAATATGGAGCTTTCTTGGCTAACATCATAGTAGCGGAGAAGGAAAAGAAAGGAAGACCTGGTGTAAACGATGTCCCAGTGGTTCGAGAATTTCCTAACGTTTTTCCGGAGGATCTTCCCGGACTACCGCCAAGTCGTGATATCGACTTTCGTATCGACCTCATTCCTGGAGCCAACCCTATTGCCAAAGCTCCTTACCGACTCGCACCGTCCGAAATGCGTGAACTCTCAAACCAACTCCAGGAATTACTTGAGAAAGGCTTCATTCGCCTGAGCACCTCTCCTTAAGGCGCGCTAGTCCTTTTCGTCAAAAAGAAGGATGGGTCGTTCAGGATGTGCATCGACTATCGGGAATTGAATAAGTTAACTATCAAGAACCGCTATCCTCTACCTCGCATTGATCATTTGTTTGATCAGCTACAAGGTGCTACATGTTTCTCGAAGATCGACCTACGCTCAGGCTATCACCAACTACGCATTCAAGAGGAAGATATACCCAAAACCGTGTTTCGCACCCGATATGGCCATTACGAATTCGTTGTTGTGCCCTTTGGTTTAACCAACGCACCCGTGGTTTTCATGGATCTGATGAATCGCGTGTGTAAACCATATCTCGACCGTTTCGTCATCTTATTCATCGACGATGTCTTGATCTATTCCAAATCGAAAGCCGAACACGCGCAACATCTACGTTTGGTTCTCGAGCTACTCCAGGGGAATCAAATCTATGCCAAGTTCTCCAAGTGCGAATTCTGGTTGGAGGAGGTTCAATTTCTGGATCACATCGTAAATAGTCAAGGTATTCACGTCGATCCTGCGAAGATTGAAGCCGTTAAGAGTTGGATTACACCTAAGAACCCGTCCGAAGTCCGTTCTTTTCTCGGACTAGCGGGCTATTATCGACGATTTATCGAAGGATTCTCAAAGATCGCAGTACCGCTTACCGCTCTCACGCATAAAGACAAGCCTTTTGTTTGGGAAACTGAACAAGAGTCTGCCTTTCAAACCCTCAAGCACAAGCTTTGCAATGCTCCTGTTCTCACATTGCCTGACGGAAACGACAATTTCATTGTCTATTGTGATGCTTCCAACCTCGGTCTCGGTTGTGTCCTTATGCAGCGGGACAAGGTTATAGCTTACGCATCTCGTCAACTCAAAATCCATGAGAAGAACTATCCAACCCATGATCTCGATCTAGGCGCGGTTGTTTTTGCATTAAAGATTTGGCGACACTACCTGTATGGTACCAAGTGTACGATCTTCACCGATCATAGTAGCCTACAACATATCTTTAATCAGAAGGAACTTAATATGCATCAACGCCGATGGGTAGAACTTCTCAACGATTACGACTGTGAGATTCGTTATCACCCAGGCAAAGCAAATGTTGTTGCCGACGCACTCAGCAGACAGAGCTATCTGCTTAGCACTCGTAACGTCCAAGCCCGATACGACCTCGAAACCCTCATCCGTGAAGCCCAGCATGCATGTTTTAATGAACGTACTCTGAAGAAGGAAAGAATCTACCATGATGGAGCCAAGCTTGTGAGTAAGTCGAATGGGATATTCCACTTCCTGGACCGAATTTGGAACCCTAAACGGACCGATTTGCGACAGATTTTGATGGACGAAGCCCACAAATCCCGGTATTCTATTCATCCCGGTGCCGACAAAATGTACCATGATCTTCGCTACAAGTACTGGTCGTTTAACACCTCGAATCTTTATGTCCAATAATGTATCGACACGTGTCATAAGCTTTAAACGTGTAAAAGATTACTTTAGAGAGACTAAAGTTGACAAACAAAGAAAGTATGTGAATATAAGGGTTCAAAGTGTCAACAATGGATAAATATACTTACTGTAACCCTACACGTTGTTTATACCCTTAAACGAATGAATCATGGATCATACGAAGCTAATTGTGGAAGAAAGTGAGAGATTACAAACTACAGGGGTTAAATGTGCCAACATGTTTAAAGTATACCTCTGAGTGACCTTTTAGCAAACCCAAAGCTTTGTAACGATCAATTATACTCACTAGAATATGTGATAAAAATTTCTCAAGGTTTCGATAAAGTATGAGAAAGTTATGACGATATTCGTATACGAGGGGTTAAAAGCGTCAACGTTGAAATTTATGACTTTTCGGGTGATCAAAAAGTTAACCAAGGACTTAACAAAGTTTGTATAAGTCTTAAGGTCCTTAAAAGTCAAGTTAGAGGGCCAAAAGTGCAAGAAATAAAGGTGAAACCACGTTTGGAAGGACCAAGGACCTAAAGTGCAATTAACGAAACTTGTTTGGCTGGTTCTGGAAGGCCATACGGGCCGCGTAAGGTCAGGCAGGACCCTTACGCGGGCCGCCTGAACACCCCAGTGACAGAATTGTTTGGCAGCTACCAGTTTCAGCTGTGTAACCGCCTTTAGGACCTATAAACTGATACCAGGGGCTGCACAAACGGATTTACATGCAGTAGGGGCACCTGTAAACATCTGGTTGCAACCATAGACTTGCTTGGTATCATCCTAAGCAATTGAATTCACTATATAAGAAGAACAATGTTGCAACTCTTGTGCCATTCATTTGCAAACTTTCACAAGTTTATTTCTTGAGCTCTCTGATCAGCAACCAAAGTTTCTTAGGCTTCCTAGTCGTGCTTAGGACCCTTGTAAGTATCCTTAATCCTTTTTAATTCAGTTTTTCCTAGTTAATTAACCTAAAGTCAAACCGTCGTAATTAGAGTTTGACTTCGTGATTAATCAATAATTGTCCAGTCAAATTTCAAATTGAAAGTACCTATGAGTTGGTAATTATGTGGGTAATAAACCCTTAAAAGGGCACCCTCTGATTCCCACTCTAACTAGGTCAATTATCGGGTCAAAGCTAATCTTAAAAAGTCAACAGAAAGCTTATTTTCAAATTAACGCATAATTAGCAATGTAGAACCCATGCAACCTGTTTTATCACTAATATAACTTGGTAATTAATGTAAGAACATGTCTAAACATGTTCAACCCGACAATTTTCAGTTTAGGCTCGGATCGGAACCGAAAGTCGCATAATTTGACTTTTGCTTTGACTTTCAGTTCTGACCCAATGTAGCATGTTTTAGAAATGCCATAGAGCCTTATTAGGACCAGGTTTCATGTATGTATGACCCTCTGTGATTATACAACTTGATTCATTAGTTATCTGATTCATATGCATGTTTCTGTTAAATGCTTAAATGTTGACTATTATGCCCTTTTGACTTTAAAACGTGATTTTTGAAAATGTAAAAGAGTAGAAACCTTCATTACTGATTTATAAAGTTGTCCCTAAAATTTGACATCAGTTTGAGGTCTAGATTAGGAGTTATGCTCATTAGCGTAATTAGAAAGCTTTTTATTAAATAAATAGCGTAATTAGCATATAGCCTATCTAAACCCAATTTTTAATACCAAACTTTTTACCCACTGATGTAATATAATATTTTGGGATTTTTGAAGATTTTTATTTAATTTTAGGCTGAGCATAACATAGAGTTCTAAGCTTAATTCGGTAATTGCCGGTTTTGCCCTTTTGGGCTATAAAATGAGTTTTACAAATTATTTTGATACCAAACCTTTTTCTACTGATCTAATATGATAAATAAAATATTTTGAGCCTTCTGGAATAATAAAAATATCAGCTTTCCTTTAAAAACCCGGAAATAGCTCAAAATCGCCTTTTTAGGCATTTTTAACGCATAGTATGTATTAAAACTATTTTAAACATATAAGGTTTGATGCCTACTGATATTTTCAGTAAATTTTTATACTTTAACAGTAAGTAAAAGTTTTAAACTCAGATTTCCAGTTTTGACCTTTTAGGCTTATGTGAAATTACCAAAATGCCCCTACGGTGCATAGTTTAGTTATAAAAGGTAAATTTCACATATTTACAATACCATGTTGTTATAACTTATTAAATTAAGTATTTTTACTGTTTATATCAGACCTGTAACTCAGATTATTATTAAATCTCTTTTATAACCTTTTAAATGACCAAAATACCCCTACGGGGCATAATTTGAGTTTAAATCCATTTCGGGCATAATAGAAGATATCTTACTGATGTCACAACATATTTAAGGCATATTAACATAGGAAACCTGTTCATGAATCATTTGGTTACCCGTTACGCATTATTCACGTTCGGTGCGGTTTATGTAACTAGTTTGCATAAATTAGCCGAAACAGGTCAAACCTTATCATTTTTTGTCTCAAAATCCAGAATGTGTTTAGTTTACCCATATTACACAAGTCTCCAAACTTTTCGGGTCTAAAACACATTCTATTCCGGTCTTCTCTTAATCGTGCGTTTGAACCGTATCTTCTTTTAAAACTAACTGGTCTAAGTTAAGGCTTAATTAAAGACCCGTTAGGAATCTAATAGGTTATTAAAAACCTTTGTTCCAGAATAAGAGACCCGGTAAAAGCTACGTGCACTTGCTGTTGTGATTAATACTTGCAAAGGTAAATACTTTTAACTTATTTTCCCTATACGGGCTTGGGGTACGGTATATAAAATACCGCTTGGTCGGGCATTGAATTTTTGATCGTATGAAGGTTAATTTATTGAAATGTCCCGTTTAAATTGTTTTGTTTACTTAAAGCCTTTGGGGGGTTAATGACCATGTCCCGGATATCCTTGGCATCATTTTACGAAATGGCCACGACCTAAGCACACGGGTGTAGGCGTACACCCGTTAGTGCATATATAAATAATAAGGTATAACCGCCGGTTTCGGGAATAACCCGTCGCGGGACTATATCAGGTGGTGTGTCTATTAAGCTCTAACCCGGTGTCAACCCGGGCTACTGAACGCATAAGAAACATGTAATTCTTTTACAAGTTTATATATAAATAATTATCCCAAGTTAAAAAAAATGTTTTGTGCCTTGTGCATTCAAATTAATTTTCTAAACCTTTTCAAAATGAGTCAGTTAATTGTATTTACCAGTGTAAATTGACGTATTTTCCCAAAAAGGTTAAGTGCAGGTACTACTCGAAATAGGCTTGCCTCTCCTTAGCATCGTTAAGAGTCTCGCAAGCTTGGATGCATTTAAGTCTGATGAACTATGTTTCCTTTTTATTTGATCCTCCTGTGGATCTGTTTCAACTATTTTGTGATACTTAATATTACAATTTATTCGATTGAAATAAATCTATCTTTTGCTTCCGCTGTGCATTTAAAATTGTGTTGTTTAACTATGATGATATCAACTACGTCATGATACTCCCCACCGGGCCCACCGGTAATACGTGGAAATATCGGGGTGTGACAGGTTGGTATCAGAGCCAACACTGAGAGAATTAAACACTAGCCTTTTGTGTTTAATCTCAGTTACACAGTTGCACATTCTTAAATTTTCGAGTCTAGACGAAGAACTTAGGACAAATCCCGATTTGTTTTTATTTTATCCTTATATATATTTCTTGTTGTTATATTTGTTTATGTTGACAGGTTAAAAGATGCCACCAAGAGTAAGAGGGAGAGGAAGAGGAAAGGGGTCACTCATCGCCCCGAATGATCATGAGGCCGGGCCTTCACACCGGCGAACACCGTCAGATTCCCATAGTCGGAGTCCTCAAGATAATTGGAGGACTTATATTGAACCAGCAAGGCGCTCAGTTTCGCTGAGCTCCTCCCCTTCTTTTCACAACTCCTTTGGGCCTCATTCTGAAAATGAGCCCCATAATTCCCATCAATCTTACATTCCTCTCCAGGGCCACAATTCACCTTTTGATGACCCAACGCCCTTTTTCCAGAGCCGGTTCAACCCGGCAAACTACCTTGGAGAACCAGTGGGTTTTAACCCACTAGGACCCGAAGACCACTTCTCAGGCGACCATGCAATGGACATGGATGAGGACACCGATCCCACAGAGCCACCGTCCGGAACCCTGATGTGTGTAAAATGCAACATATAAATTACATCAAATGAGGCATAAAACTAACCCTTTTTAAGTACTAATGTTGGAAAAAGAGTGTTTTTGTCTTCCTTTTGTATTTTCAGGATTAAATGAGCTCAAATTCACAAAAGAAGCAAAAAGACAGCTAAATCTAACATAAATACAAGAAAAGGAACATAAGTGGACTGCCCGACCCCTCAACGGCATCTTCCCAAGCAAAATAGAGAAGGCAGAAGACTGAACACGCCCCGTGCTCAGCCAGCACGGGGTCGTGCCCAAGAAGCAGCAGAAAAGACAAACCTATAGAAGCTTCTATTGCCCACCACGGGCCGTGTCCAGTGAACACGGGGGCGTGGCGAAAGTACAGCAGGCGCATTAATTGTAATTGCGAATTACAATTAATGAAGAGAGAGAGTGTCAGACAGGCACGGGGGCGTGTCCAGCGGACACGGGGCCGTGCCCAGCCTTCTGTTCAGCCTATAAATAGGAGTGATTGGTTTCATTTCAACTCATCCCTTGGCACACCACCTCTCTCACACTTCACCCACCACCCACCACCACCATAACACCATCATCCACCACCATCATCCATTGTCCATCATAGAGTGTGTGAGTCGTCTCGGGATCCAAGATTGATCGTAAGAGTTCTTGACAATCAAGGCCATGTTTGCCTAAGTCTCTTACATCACTTGGTGAAGACAAAGTGTCTAGTGTAATACTTTTTATTTCTAATCTTTTGCACTTTTTATTTGGTTTTGTATTAATGACTTTAATAACTAGTTACTTATGTTGAAGGTGATCTTTCCTTATCGTTTGTCTGTGGTGTCTTGGCATTATTTTACTGTCTATATAAAATAAAATATTTTCATCATTCTTATCTCCACGGTCTATATGGAGGTATGTTGGCTACCTGGTCGGGGGTTAAGGGAACGGTTTGGTAAAGGTCTTGCCATTGTTCAGCGTTTAGAGGTCCTGCAATGGACCTGGGTCAAATTTAGTAGGACCTCCTTCAATGCTTCACGGTATTGGATGGCGGGGGTCCAAACTCTTTGATCCCCTCATAAGTTAACTACTATTAATACTATAACCCGGCTATTTAGGACTGTATCCCTGCTGACTCAGACTACTTAGCCGAGGGTAACGTCACCGCCAAAAGCGGGGCCTACCATAATATTGCATTAATAACTTAATTAATTATCTTCCAATAATCCACCCTTTTAGGATTGTATCCTTGCTGACTCAAACTACTGGGGTGAAGGTAACGTCACCTTCAAAAGAGGGGCCTACTACAATAACTAAGATAATCTCTTAAATATGTGCAAAAGTGCGGAAATAATCAAAGGTTACACTAGATACGAGTCGGAACCAAGTGATTCATCTTGTCTATCTGTTTTTATTTTTATTTTTATTTTTCAGCATTTTAGTTAGTTTTTATTTTTCTTAGTTTAAAACATTTTTCTAAACTTTTTATTTTGATTAGACGTTGAGGATAAACCGGTACTAAAAGCTCTTGTGTCCTTGGACGACCTCGGTATCTTGCCAACACTATATTACGCTCACGATGGGTGCACTTGCCCATATGTGTGTTTAGTGTTAGTAAAATATCGTGTTTTATAAATTTAAAACTTGGCTAAAAATAAGTGTTGAAGGGGCTTAAAATACATACCTAATATATATAACACTTCACACGCATCAAGTTTTTGGCGCCGCTGCCGGGGACACAAGGATTTTAAGAAAGTTAGGAATCAACGGCCTAGTCATTTTTTTATTTTTCTTTTTAATTTTTTAGGATTTTCTTAGTTTTTCAGCTTCTGCATAGCTCAGCACAGGCCGTGCCCGCTGAACACGCCCCCGTGCTAAATCATTGGAACTGGCAATCCTGTTTTAAGTCAGACAGTAAGCTGAACACGGGGCCGTGCTCACTCAACACGCCCCCGTGCCCAAGATTCACTTACTGAAAACAGAACCGTTAGATCCCGGCGGTTGGTAATTTCTGACATAAACATGAGTGATAGTAATTGTTTTTACTTTCGGCACTCTTATGGTACGTGGTGTCAATTATGTGGAGGCGAACATAAAGAATTAGAATGTTACTTTCTAAATTATAGGCCCCACTACATGGACCCACCGATTCCTTATAACCTTAAGAGGGGCGAAAGTAAAAATAAGCACTATCTCTCCCTCGAATGCGCCCAGCCAGATATTCTAGGGGAAATGCTCCTTGACGAGTTATTTCAACTAGAAAAGCTAATTCTAAATTGGTTAAAAGAGCTTAGGAAGGACTTTATTGATCCGCCCCAAGACGATGACCATGAAGAAATGTTGGAACCGCATTCCGACAACCTCGTTGCTCCCAAAAATACCTTCATACCTAGCAAAGACGTGGACGATAGTCGTCCCTGTGCCGATTGTGCCGTGAAGGACTCTCCATCGACTTCATTTGATGCATACATAGACCTGAGCGATTCGGCATACACCTTCTTTAACGAGAGCCCGGGAAAGGGTTGGACTTGTCCACCTAGAATGAAAATAGGAATTACCCTCACCGACAACCTCTTGCGTTCTCGCCTTAGTTTAGGACAATTAAGGTATCTTAGGCACTTTGGGGTTGTTCCAACCAATCAGGAGCCACCCGATACTAGTGAGTTCCTTAAAAAAACTAGACAACTTCATAAAACAGTCCCTCGACACGGGCCGTGTCCAGCCAACACGCCCCCGTGTTCACCAAAAGATTCCCTTCTGATCAGTACGTCAGAATACGGACAAACTGTGTCAGAACTCCAACTGCACACGGGGCCGTGTACAATGGACACGGGGCCGTGTCCAGGACGCTGTCGTTTTCTATAAATGCAGCCAAGAATTCTGCACATTTGGACCAACTTGGGACAGAAATTTGAAGGAATCTTCTCTCAACTATCCTAGGTAAGTCTAAAAGAAGGTTCCAACAACCCATCTTGTCCTTTCCTCTTTTAGCCATTTCCTTCTTCTCCATCTTTCTCTAAGAACTACCATTAAAAGTTGGAATTCTTCCAACTTTGTGGTAGGGATTAATGAGTTTTGTTCAAGGAATCTTGGTAAAAAAATATGTTGTGTAACATTGTTTTAAGTTATTAATGTCTAAAAAGACCCCACAAGTTCAGAAAATAACTTAAAATTTTAAGTTTCCTTGCTCCAAAATTCTGCAGAAAGATGAACACGGGGCCGTGCTCAATGAGCACGGGACCGTGTCCGGTCACTGTTTCATCAAATAAACAATTTTTCAGTTTATTTTTCGTAGAATGTCGAGTGAAAACAACGAAACATCTTCCGTGCATTCATCAAACAGCCGAAGAGGAAGGAGGCCCTCCGTTGAAGCTACACTTGTGCACTATGTGATAGCATTAAGGGAGGCTCTCGACGAAATGACATCAGTAGAGGAGGTCCTATTAACGATCTTACGGTGGGACTCGAAAGCAGCTTCCAAGAAATTAACCTCTTGCACCAGAGGTTAAATATTCTTGTAGCACCCCCGATGGAACCAGTCCTCCCTCAACAGGATTGGAACCTGGCACTCGGAATTAACAACCCTACCGGGTGGGAAGACTTTCCGGCGGAACCTCCCGTGGAACACCAACAAGAGATCCCGGTGGAAATCGAAACTCCTCAAACTAATGCCAATGAGCCTTCTTTTCTCCTTCCAAGGGAGGTGGAAGAGTGGCTCGCCGACATGTGAGGAAAGCCGCACCCGGAAGAAGGAGTTCTAAAAGGCCTTGTCTAACCAAGATTAGTAGCTTCTTGGAAATTTTGCTAATTAAAATAAAGTAGAGGCTAGAACTCCATGGTTTAATATTTCTTTGTTTTCATATCTAGTTTAATATAAATTTAGGACTATGTAAGGTCTCTCTATGAGTGCAATGAAATGATGGTTTTTAAAGTTTGGATGGTTCATAATAAATAAAACATACTCATGGTGGTAAGGGATGAAAAGGGGGAACGAGAAAAATGACCTCATGCACAAGAACAAGGCAACCCGGCATCAATCTCTCCATTACAGAAGGTTCAACACGGGCCGTGTCCAACCAACACGGCCCCGTGCTGAACCCCCTGCAGAAAAATGCCCAGTTCAGGTAACTGGACACGGGCCGTGTTCACCAGACACGCCCCCGTGTCCAGGCTTCTGTTTCTTTTCTTTAATTTTTGTTACTGGCACCTGAACACGGGGCCGTGTCCAGACTGCCAGTAACATAAATCTTTGCTTTTAACACCATTTTACACATCTAATCAACCTAAAAATTTATTTTTGGGACACATTGAGGACAATGTGTAATTTAAGTGTGGGGGGATGCTAAAACCTTGAAATTTTGCAAGTCCTAATAACAAGCCTTACACAAAACTCTATTGGAACCGCTAAACACCCCAAATTTTTTCAAAAATTTTCATTTTTTTTTTACTTGTCTAAAGTTTAAGTTAGGAATCATAAGATTAAAAAGGTTATATTTTTACGAATTTACAACCGATAGCGTCGTGATAAAAAGAACCAACATAAGTAAATTATGAAAAGGCATGGCAAACTTAGTTAAAATTTGATTATATATACTTGATCACATAAAAACCCATTCCCACAAAAGTGAGTTTTGAGCCTTTATTGAGCATACAATTACATATCATTAAACTAAATGCTCATTTTTCGTTTCTTGTGTGAATAGCCGCTTGGTTCTTACGACTCTAGAACTTGCCATGACGATACATTCCCGGTCATTATCAACTTAAACCCGAGTAAGTAAATGATAGAGGCATTAGGACTAACCCTTTTTTCTTCTACACCATTATTTTTCTTTTTTTTTACCACCTACCCAAAATCCCCCTAGTTAGCCCCTTTGAGCCTAAACATTTTCATTTCATAACCCAAACCAAACACCCTTTTACCCACCAAAACCTTTTTTTCATTTTTAACCCTTTGTTTTAGTAACAAGTTCGGTTTTTTCGTATGATCGTTCAAAAAAAATGTGTTGATGATGAAGCAAAAGAAAATAAACAAACAAGTTCATCAAAAATAACTTTGTTTGAATAATAGCTTCATCAAAATAAAAAGTTACAAAAATAGAAAATCCTACGAAAACCGACACTTGTTACGCTTTTTCACCCTTTTTTCTACTAACCACTAACCCAACCACCTACCTTTAACCCAAGCCTAACCCTTTAACCGCAAAGTCCTCTTGATATTTACAAAGGTATAAAAGTTAAAAAGGAGGAGGATTGATTGCTTGGCAAGCCTATGGTAGGAATAAGTTCCATGCCGCTCTCGAGTGATTCACGAAAAATACACCTTCGGCCGAGTGTGAGTGATTTCTCCCGTGAGGTATGTGGTCTTGTGTATAAATGGAATTTTAAAAAGGCATGTTATGCCCAAATAAGTAATTTCTCCTATGAAATGTTCTAAACAAATCATAACGAATAGGATTGTAAATAGATAAAAATAAAACCCAAAAAGATCTTGGATTCCCAACACTCTCTGACAAGCCCAAAACCTTCTCTTCTACCCATTCCATTTGGGAGTGTAAGCCACATATTAAAGAATTTTGCTTGAGGACAAGCAAAAGTTCAAGTGTGGGGGTATTTGATGTGTGTAAAATGCAACATATAAATTACATCAAATGAGGCATAAAACTAACCCTTTTTAAGTACTAATGTTGGAAAAAGAGTGTTTTTGTCTTCCTTTTGTATTTTCAGGATTAAATGAGCTCAAATTCACAAAAGAAGCAAAAAGACAGCTAAATCTAACATAAATACAAGAAAAGGAACATAAGTGGACTGCCCGACCCCTCAACGGCATCTTCCCAAGCAAAATAGAGAAGGCAGAAGACTGAACACGCCCCGTGCTCAGCCAGTACGGGGCCGTGCCTAAGAAGCAGCAGAAAAGACAAACCTATAGAAGCTTCTATTGCCCACCACGGGCCGTGTCCAGTGAACACGGGGGCGTGGCGAAAGTACAGCAGGCGCATTAATTGTAATTGGGAATTACAATTAATGAAGAGAGAGAGTGTCAGACAGGCACGGGGGTGTGTCCAGCGGACACGGGGCCGTGCCCAGCCTTCTGTTCAGCCTATAAATAGGAGTGCTTGGTTTCATTTCAACTCATCCCTTGGCACACCACCTCTCTCACACTTCACCCACCACCCACCACCACCATAACACCATCATCCACCACCATCATCCATTGTCCATCATAGAGTGTGTGAGTCGTCTCGGGATCCAAGATTGATCGTAAGAGTTCTTGACAATCAAGGCCATGTTTGCCTAAGTCTCTTACATCACTTGGTGAAGACAAAGTGTCTAGTGTAATACTTTTTATTTCTAATCTTTTGCACTTTTTATTTGGTTTTGTATTAATGACTTTAATAACTAGTTACTTATGTTGAAGGTGATCTTTCCTTATCGTTTGTCCGTGGTGTCTTGGCATTATTTTACTGTCTATATAAAATAAAAGATTTTCATCATTCTTATCTCCACGGTCTATATGGAGGTATGTTGGCTACCTGGTCGGGGGTTAAGGGAACGGTTTGGTAAAGGTCTTGCCATTGTTCAGCGTTTAGAGGTCCTGCAATGGACCTGGGTCAAATTTAGTAGGACCTCCTTCAATGCTTCACGGTATTGGATGGCGGGGGTCCAAACTCTTTGATCCCCTCATAAGTTAACTACTATTAATACTATACCCCGGCTATTTAGGACTGTATCCCTGCTGACTCAGACTACTTAGCCGAGGGTAACGTCACCGCCAAAAGCGGGGCCTACCATAATATTGCATTAATAACTTAATTAATTATCTTCCAATAATCCACCCTTTTAGGATTGTATCCTTGCTGACTCAAACTACTGGGGTGAAGGTAACGTCACCTTCAAAAGAGGGGCCTACTACAATAACTAAGATAATCTCTTAAATATGTGCAAAAGTGCGGAAATAATCAAAGGTTACACTAGATACGAGTCGGAACCAAGTGATTCATCTTGTCTATCTGTTTTTATTTTTATTTTTATTTTTCAGCATTTTAGTTAGTTTTTATTTTTCTTAGTTTAAAACATTTTTCTAAACTTTTTATTTTGATTAGACGTTGAGGATAAACCGGTACTAAAAGCTCTTGTGTCCTTGGACGACCTCGGTATCTTGCCAACACTATATTACGCTCACGATGGGTGCACTTGCCCATATGTGTGTTTAGTGTTAGTAAAATATCGTGTTTTATAAATTTAAAACTTGGCTAAAAATAAGTGTTGAAGGGGCTTAAAATACATACCTAATATATATAACACTTCACACGCATCAAGTTTTTGGCGCCGCTGCCGGGGACACAAGGATTTTAAGAAAGTTAGGAATCAACGGCCTAGTCATTTTTTTATTTTTCTTTTTAATTTTTTAGGATTTTCTTAGTTTTTCAGCTTCTGCATAGCTCAGCACAGGCCGTGCCCGCTGAACACGCCCCCGTGCTAAATCATTGGAACTGGCAATCCTGTTTTAAGTCAGACAGTAAGCTGAACACGGGGCCGTGCTCACTCAACACGCCCCCGTGCCCAAGATTCACTTACTGAAAACAGAACCGTTAGATCCCGGCGGTTGGTAATTTCTGACATAAACATGAGTGATAGTAATTGTTTTTACTTTCGGCACTCTTATGGTACGTGGTGTCAATTATGTGGAGGCGAACATAAAGAATTAGAATGTTACTTTCTAAATTATAGGCCCCACTACATGGACCCACCGATTCCTTATAACCTTAAGAGGGGCGAAAGTAAAAATAAGCACTATCTCTCCCTCGAATGCGCCCAGCCAGATATTCTAGGGGAAATGCTCCTTGACGAGTTATTTCAACTAGAAAAGCTAATTCTAAATTGGTTAAAAGAGCTTAGGAAGGACTTTATTGATCCGCCCCAAGACGATGACCATGAAGAAATGTTGGAACCGCATTCCGACAACCTCGTTGCTCCCAAAAATACCTTCATACCTAGCAAAGACGTGGACGATAGTCGTCCCTGTGCCGATTGTGCCGTGAAGGACTCTCCATCGACTTCATTTGATGCATACATAGACCTGAGCGATTCGGCATACACCTTCTTTAACGAGAGCCCGGGAAAGGGTTGGACTTGTCCACCTAGAATGAAAATAGGAATTACCCTCACCGACAACCTCTTGCGTTCTCGCCTTAGTTTAGGACAATTAAGGTATCTTAGGCACTTTGGGGTTGTTCCAACCAATCAGGAGCCACCCGATACTAGTGAGTTCCTTAAAAAAACTAGACAACTTCATAAAACAGTCCCTCGACACGGGCCGTGTCCAGCCAACACGCCCCCGTGTTCACCAAAAGATTCCCTTCTGATCAGTACGTCAGAATACGGACAAACTGTGTCAGAACTCCAACTGCACACGGGGCCGTGTACAATGGACACGGGGCCGTGTCCAGGACGCTGTCGTTTTCTATAAATGCAGCCAAGAATTCTGCACATTTGGACCAACTTGGGACAGAAATTTGAAGGAATCTTCTCTCAACTATCCTAGGTAAGTCTAAAAGAAGGTTCCAACAACCCATCTTGTCCTTTCCTCTTTTAGCCATTTCCTTCTTCTCCATCTTTCTCTAAGAACTACCATTAAAAGTTGGAATTCTTCCAACTTTGTGGTAGGGATTAATGAGTTTTGTTCAAGGAATCTTGGTAAAAAAATATGTTGTGTAACATTGTTTTAAGTTATTAATGTCTAAAAAGACCCCACAAGTTCAGAAAATAACTTAAAATTTTAAGTTTCCTTGCTCCAAAATTCTGCAGAAAGATGAACACGGGGCCGTGCTCAATGAGCACGGGACCGTGTCCGGTCACTGTTTCATCAAATAAACAATTTTTCAGTTTATTTTTCGTAGAATGTCGAGTGAAAACAACGAAACATCTTCCGTGCATTCATCAAACAGCCGAAGAGGAAGGAGGCCCTCCGTTGAAGCTACACTTGTGCACTATGTGATAGCATTAAGGGAGGCTCTCGACGAAATGACATCAGTAGAGGAGGTCCTATTAACGATCTTACGGTGGGACTCGAAAGCAGCTTCCAAGAAATTAACCTCTTGCACCAGAGGTTAAATATTCTTGTAGCACCCCCGATGGAACCAGTCCTCCCTCAACAGGATTGGAACCTGGCACTCGGAATTAACAACCCTACCGGGTGGGAAGACTTTCCGGCGGAACCTCCCGTGGAACACCAACAAGAGATCCCGGTGGAAATCGAAACTCCTCAAACTAATGCCAATGAGCCTTCTTTTCTCCTTCCAAGGGAGGTGGAAGAGTGGCTCGCCGACATGTGAGGAAAGCCGCACCCGGAAGAAGGAGTTCTAAAAGGCCTTGTCTAACCAAGATTAGTAGCTTCTTGGAAATTTTGCTAATTAAAATAAAGTAGAGGCTAGAACTCCATGGTTTAATATTTCTTTGTTTTCATATCTAGTTTAATATAAATTTAGGACTATGTAAGGTCTCTCTATGAGTGCAATGAAATGATGGTTTTTAAAGTTTGGATGGTTCATAATAAATAAAACATACTCATGGTGGTAAGGGATGAAAAGGGGGAACGAGAAAAATGACCTCATGCACAAGAACAAGGCAACCCGGCATCAATCTCTCCATTACAGAAGGTTCAACACGGGCCGTGTCCAACCAACACGGCCCCGTGCTGAACCCCCTGCAGAAAAATGCCCAGTTCAGGTAACTGGACACGGGCCGTGTTCACCAGACACGCCCCCGTGTCCAGGCTTCTGTTTCTTTTCTTTAATTTTTGTTACTGGCACCTGAACACGGGGCCGTGTCCAGACTGCCAGTAACATAAATCTTTGCTTTTAACACCATTTTACACATCTAATCAACCTAAAAATTTATTTTTGGGACACATTGAGGACAATGTGTAATTTAAGTGTGGGGGGATGCTAAAACCTTGAAATTTTGCAAGTCCTAATAACAAGCCTTACACAAAACTCTATTGGAACCGCTAAACACCCCAAATTTTTTCAAAAATTTTCATTTTTTTTTTACTTGTCTAAAGTTTAAGTTAGGAATCATAAGATTAAAAAGGTTATATTTTTACGAATTTACAACCGATAGCGTCGTGATAAAAAGAACCAACATAAGTAAATTATGAAAAGGCATGGCAAACTTAGTTAAAATTTGATTATATATACTTGATCACATAAAAACCCATTCCCACAAAAGTGAGTTTTGAGCCTTTATTGAGCATACAATTACATATCATTAAACTAAATGCTCATTTTTCGTTTCTTGTGTGAATAGCCGCTTGGTTCTTACGACTCTAGAACTTGCCATGACGATACATTCCCGGTCATTATCAACTTAAACCCGAGTAAGTAAATGATAGAGGCATTAGGACTAACCCTTTTTTCTTCTACACCATTATTTTTCTTTTTTTTTACCACCTACCCAAAATCCCCCTAGTTAGCCCCTTTGAGCCTAAACATTTTCATTTCATAACCCAAACCAAACACCCTTTTACCCACCAAAACCTTTTTTTCATTTTTAACCCTTTGTTTTAGTAACAAGTTCGGTTTTTTCGTATGATCGTTCAAAAAAAATGTGTTGATGATGAAGCAAAAGAAAATAAACAAACAAGTTCATCAAAAATAACTTTGTTTGAATAATAGCTTCATCAAAATAAAAAGTTACAAAAATAGAAAATCCTACGAAAACCGACACTTGTTACGCTTTTTCACCCTTTTTTCTACTAACCACTAACCCAACCACCTACCTTTAACCCAAGCCTAACCCTTTAACCGCAAAGTCCTCTTGATATTTACAAAGGTATAAAAGTTAAAAAGGAGGAGGATTGATTGCTTGGCAAGCCTATGGTAGGAATAAGTTCCATGCCGCTCTCGAGTGATTCACGAAAAATACACCTTCGGCCGAGTGTGAGTGATTTCTCCCGTGAGGTATGTGGTCTTGTGTATAAATGGAATTTTAAAAAGGCATGTTATGCCCAAATAAGTAATTTCTCCTATGAAATGTTCTAAACAAATCATAACGAATAGGATTGTAAATAGATAAAAATAAAACCCAAAAAGATCTTGGATTCCCAACACTCTCTGACAAGCCCAAAACCTTCTCTTCTACCCATTCCATTTGGGAGTGTAAGCCACATATTAAAGAATTTTGCTTGAGGACAAGCAAAAGTTCAAGTGTGGGGGTATTTGATGTGTGTAAAATGCAACATATAAATTACATCAAATGAGGCATAAAACTAACCCTTTTTAAGTACTAATGTTGGAAAAAGAGTGTTTTTGTCTTCCTTTTGTATTTTCAGGATTAAATGAGCTCAAATTCACAAAAGAAGCAAAAAGACAGCTAAATCTAACATAAATACAAGAAAAGGAACATAAGTGGACTGCCCGACCCCTCAACGGCATCTTCCCAAGCAAAATAGAGAAGGCAGAAGACTGAACACGCCCCGTGCTCAGCCAGTACGGGGCCGTGCCTAAGAAGCAGCAGAAAAGACAAACCTATAGAAGCTTCTATTGCCCACCACGGGCCGTGTCCAGTGAACACGGGGGCGTGGCGAAAGTACAGCAGGCGCATTAATTGTAATTGGGAATTACAATTAATGAAGAGAGAGAGTGTCAGACAGGCACGGGGGTGTGTCCAGCGGACACGGGGCCGTGCCCAGCCTTCTGTTCAGCCTATAAATAGGAGTGCTTGGTTTCATTTCAACTCATCCCTTGGCACACCACCTCTCTCACACTTCACCCACCACCCACCACCACCATAACACCATCATCCACCACCATCATCCATTGTCCATCATAGAGTGTGTGAGTCGTCTCGGGATCCAAGATTGATCGTAAGAGTTCTTGACAATCAAGGCCATGTTTGCCTAAGTCTCTTACATCACTTGGTGAAGACAAAGTGTCTAGTGTAATACTTTTTATTTCTAATCTTTTGCACTTTTTATTTGGTTTTGTATTAATGACTTTAATAACTAGTTACTTATGTTGAAGGTGATCTTTCCTTATCGTTTGTCCGTGGTGTCTTGGCATTATTTTACTGTCTATATAAAATAAAAGATTTTCATCATTCTTATCTCCACGGTCTATATGGAGGTATGTTGGCTACCTGGTCGGGGGTTAAGGGAACGGTTTGGTAAAGGTCTTGCCATTGTTCAGCGTTTAGAGGTCCTGCAATGGACCTGGGTCAAATTTAGTAGGACCTCCTTCAATGCTTCACGGTATTGGATGGCGGGGGTCCAAACTCTTTGATCCCCTCATAAGTTAACTACTATTAATACTATACCCCGGCTATTTAGGACTGTATCCCTGCTGACTCAGACTACTTAGCCGAGGGTAACGTCACCGCCAAAAGCGGGGCCTACCATAATATTGCATTAATAACTTAATTAATTATCTTCCAATAATCCACCCTTTTAGGATTGTATCCTTGCTGACTCAAACTACTGGGGTGAAGGTAACGTCACCTTCAAAAGAGGGGCCTACTACAATAACTAAGATAATCTCTTAAATATGTGCAAAAGTGCGGAAATAATCAAAGGTTACACTAGATACGAGTCGGAACCAAGTGATTCATCTTGTCTATCTGTTTTTATTTTTATTTTTATTTTTCAGCATTTTAGTTAGTTTTTATTTTTCTTAGTTTAAAACATTTTTCTAAACTTTTTATTTTGATTAGACGTTGAGGATAAACCGGTACTAAAAGCTCTTGTGTCCTTGGACGACCTCGGTATCTTGCCAACACTATACTACGCTCACGATGGGTGCACTTGCCCATATGTGTGTTTAGTGTTAGTAAAATATCGTGTTTTATAAATTTAAAACTTGGCTAAAAATAAGTGTTGAAGGGGCTTAAAATACACACCTAATATATATAACACTTCACACGCATCAAACCCCTAACCACCCCATCAAAATTTCGTATGGGTCACCTTTCATGGGATCACCTTATAATGGTCCGGATAGCTATGAAGAAAGGTTCCGACAGATCGACTGGGTGTTTACTCCCAGTTACCACAACTCACACAGCAGCAGCAGGATCCCTCCGAGGATTCTCGTTATGTCACGGTCACTCCGCCACCACCATCAGTTCAGCAACAGCCTCCGGAGCCACCGAGGCGAAGGAGAACAACCGCACGGATGTCCGTGCGAGGATGAGTGCGAATCAGCACTCCTCAACCTTCAAGTGGCAGCCGCTACCCGCTACTCCATGAAGACCCGCAGATGGGTGGGCCTTCAAACCCCGTCTCGGAAGTAGACTCTGCGCCTGTCGCGCCACCACCGTTGGGCTTTGGCAACCCTATACCTACATACACCGGTGCGGCGGCATATAATCCCTTTGAGCAGCCATCCACACCAACTACAACTATGCTGAGGCCGACCCTTACCCGGTAGCAGAGGCAAACTACAATGCCCATCATCCGGAAGGATCCTTTGGGATCCCATACCAAGCCGGATACTCACACTATGGGTACCCACCTTATGGGTATCAGCAACCGCCGCCTCCTCAACCTCCGCTATATCAGCAACCCCCGCAGCCGCCAGTGTTGTCACCACCGCAGCATCAAGAGATTCTTCAAAGGATAAATGAGGTGCGGCAGGAGGTGCGGGAAGACCGTAGGCAAAACCGTGGAATGTTTAAAAGTCTGGCAAACTTAATTAAAGGGAAAAGCAAGAAGGATCATTAAAATCATTTATTTGTTTGTTTGTTTTTAATGTTGTAATCATGTCCCTGCATGGACATTTGTTTCTGTATTCTGCCCCTGCGTGGGCATGTCTTTCAGTATTCTGCCCCTGCGTGGGCATGTTTTTCTGTTTAACCCCTACGTGGGTATGTTAGTTTGTTTCGCCCCTGCGCGGGCATGTTATTCTTGTAGAAGTCCCGTTTAGGGCAAATCTGTACTTGATTAATTTTGTAGTGGAATGGTTAAATTTAAATTTCATTTTTAAAATTATATGCATAAATATGATATATGAAATAAATGAAAATATAACATTCCTTTCTAAGATCTATCATTATAATAAAATGACAAAATCTAAAAAGGGGACAAAACCTAGCCATATGTCATTATAAGACAGGGCCAAGATGGTAATTCCTCAAATTAGATTCAGGCCTTTATTAACACCTCAAATTAGGACTGTTCTGCGTTAAATATTAAAAAGAATCTTAAAGGTAAAACCTAGTCTATATGTCGTTGCGGACATGACCAAGATGGTAAAACCTATTCAAAAGGTTCCAATCCTTGTTAACATCTGAAAACATGTTAACACTCTGGATAAAATGTGATTCGATAAAATCACATAAGTCATCCATATATTGGATTCTCCCAAATACTTTTAATTAATTAAAACATCCATTAGGGATATAACGCCTACGGGCTATACTCATTGTCATATAAGACAAAAGACAGTCGTGGTCTTCGACCCCTGTGAAGAAGAGGTAATGAATTAGAAATTTAAAAACCTCAATACCTTGATCCTATAAGATCATGAATAAAAATTTAAAACCGTCCACGTGACTAGGCCCTTTTTGCCATTAATATATTTTTAATTCTAACTAAGGATTATTATAATATCCTGAATATATATATGTTTAAACAAATTAATCGAAATGGTTCTTAAATACCATGATTAATAAATCTTCTAGAATAATAAAAACTGTTATAGACCTCTGAATGAATTAAAATCATTATTTTATGTAGCAATCAAGCTACATGGCCGGATCAGACGAAGCCAACAGCCACCGCAGAGATAATCATGACACCTCCAGAGTCAACGTAGTAGGAACAGAGTTACAAGCATTAATAGATAATGCTGTCACACGAGCTTTGGAGAGACAGTTCAATGAATCTAGTGGTACCCACGTAAGGACCCAGTCTGTGCCACACTCTAAACCACCCTCTAGAACTCATACCGCTCACAAAAGTGATTCTCATCACTCAACAAATCAAAGGAATGTTCCATCTAAGAGAGTTGTGTTAAACCAAGAACCACGTGCTAAAGGTTGCACCTATAAATACTTTGTCTCCTACAAACCCAGGGATTTTACTGGAGATAAGGGAGCAATTGATTGCATGTCATGGTTAGACGAGATGGACACTGTGGTGGATATCAGTGGTTGCGCTGATAAGGATGTGGTAAAGTTTGTATCTCAGTCGTTCAAAGGCGAGGCACTAGCGTGGTGGAGGTCTTTGATTCAAGCCACTGGGAAGATCCCATTGTACAATCTGACATGGGATCAGTTTGTTACTCTCATTAAGGAAAACTACTGCCCTCAGCATGAGGTTGAAAAGATTGAAGCTGATTTCTTGTCGTTGGTTATGAAAAACCTAGATTGTCAAGCCTACCTTACGAGCTTCAACACTATGTCAAGATTGGTTCCGTATCTCGTGACTCCGGAGCCCAAAAGGATAGCTCGTTTCATTGAGGGTTTGGCCCCAGAAATCAAGGCCAGTGTGAAGGCCTCCAGACCAGCTACTTTTAGGTCTGCAGCTGATATATCATTATCACTTACTTTGGATGCGGTCAGGCAGAGATCGCTGAGAAATACAGACGCTGAGAAGAGGAAGCGTGAGGATGACAACTCACGACGTTCAGACAAGAAGCGTAAGGGAAACAATGACCACAAGAAGAGTTCTGGAACTAAGAAGGATGGTCATCAGTCGGGTGATAAGCCCAAGTGTAAGGTCTGTAAGAAGCACCATTTCAGGAGGTGCAGATATGAATCGAAATCCCAGTCACAGCCAAGAGTTTGTGGGATTTGTAAATCCTCTGAGCACAAGACCTTAGACTGTAATAAAATCAAGGATGCTACATGTTATAACTGCAATGAAAAAGGGCACACCAAGTCCAACTGCCCAAAGTTTGCTAAGAAAGCTGAGGAAGGGAAAAAGACCAATGCTAGGGTCTTCTAGATGAATGCACAGGAGGCGATCCAGAATGATAATGTCATAACAGGTACTTTCCTTATTAATGATGTTTATGCAAGGGTGTTATTTGATTCGGGAGCAGATAAGTCATTTGATGATGATAAGTTTTGTAAGTTGTTAAACATACCTGTTAGAACCCTAAGCATAAAATATGAGGTTGAATTAGCCGATGGCACCATAGAAACCGCATCAACTGTGTTAGATGGATGTTTCATATCCATTAGGAACCACTCCTTTCCATTATCCTTACTTCCTTTGAAGTTAGCTGGTTTCGACATAGTAATAGGCATGGATTGGTTATCTCATAACCAAGCCCAAATTGTGTGCGACAAGAAGCAAGTGGTGGTCAAGACTCCGTCTGGTGAACCACTTACCATTCAGGGAGATGCCCAGTATGGACTGCCTGAGCAAGTGTCTATGCTCAAGGCATCTAGGTGTTTGAAGAAGGGTTGTGTCATTTATATGGCACAGGTAACTATTGATGAGTAGAAGCCTAAGATTGAAGATATCCCCGTCATTTCTGAATATCCCGAAGTATTCCCTGAAGAATTACCTGGTTTGCCACCAGATAGGCAAGTAGAGTTCAGAATTGACATTATTCCAGGAGCAGCACCTGTTGCAAGGGAACCTTACAGGTTGGCACCAACAGAGATGAAAGAGTTGAGGACTCAGCTAGACGATTTATTGGCAAAAGGTTTCATTCGTCCTAGTTCATCTCCATGGGGAGCACCAATCCTGTTTGTAAAGAAGAAGGATGGATCAATGCGTCTATGCATCGATTATCGCGAGCTTAACAAGGTCACTATCAAGAATAGATATCCATTGCCCAGGATCGACGATCTGTTCGATCAATTACAAGGGGCAAGTTACTTCTCTAAGATCGACTTGAGGTCAGGCTATCATCAGCTAAAGGTTAAAGATGAAGATGTACACAAGACTGCATTTAGGACTCGTTATGGTCATTACGAATTCCTAGTGATGCCTTTTGGGCTCACTAATGCACCAGCAGCATTCATGGATCTCATGAATCGCGTCTGCAAGCCTTACTTAGATAAATTTGTCATCGTCTTTATCGATGACATTCTCATTTACTCGAAGAGTCAAGCTGACCATGAGAAGCATCTCCGTTGTATTCTTAAGTTGCTTCAACAGGAAGAGCTCTATGCCAAATTTTCAAAATGTGAATTCTGGCATTGTGAAGTCCAATTCCTTGGACATGTAGTTAGTGAGCATGGTATCCAAGTAGATCCCGCTAAAGTTGAAGCTGTCATGAACTGGCAAGAGCCAAAGACGCCTACAGAGATTCGTAGCTTTCTAGGTTTGGCAGGATACTATAGGCGATTTATTGAAAACTTCTCAAGGATTGCTGCGCCCCTAACTTCGTTAACGCGTAAGAATAATAAGTTTGACTGGGGCCCTAAGCAGCAGGAATCCTTTGACATCCTTAAGCAAAAGTTGAGCAGTGCACCTGTGTTAACATTGCCTGATGGAATAGAGGAATTTGTAGTATATTGTGATGCATCGCACACAGGTATGGGATGTGTGCTCATGCAGAAAGGCAAGGTCATTGCCTATGCTTCTCGACAATTAAAAGTGCATGAGAAGAATTACACAACCCATGACTTGGAGTTGGGTGCCGTGGAATTTGCACTAAAACTGTGGAGGCATTATTTGTATGGAACTAAGTGTGTGATCTACTCTGATCACAAAAGCCTTCAACATCTGTTCAATCAGAAGGATTTGAACATGAGGCAGCGACGATGGATGGAAACTTTGAATGATTATGACTATGAGATAAGATACCATCCAGGCAAGGCAAATGTGGTTGCCGATGCCTTAAGTAGAAAGGAAAGAGTGAAGCCTACAAGAATCAATGCCAAGAGCATTGAATTAAAGAATAGTTTGAATGAAAGGTTGTTGGCTGCGCAGAAAGAAGCTGTAACAGAAGCTAACTATCCTGATGAAAAGCTAGGAGTAACTGAAGAGTAGTTATCCTATGGCAAAGACGGAATCCTAAGGTTAAATGGACGAATATGGGTTCCAATTTATGGAGGACTTCGGAATGTTATCCTCCAGGAAGCCCATAGTTCTAAATACTCCGTTCGTCCTGGAGCTGACAAGATGTACCAGGATCTGAAGGCAAACTATTGGTGGATAGGCTTGAAGAAGTCTATAGATACCTATGTAGCCAAATGTTTGACGTGCGCTCAAGTCAAAGCTGAACATCAGAAACCGTCAGGTTTGCTACAACAGCCTGAACTTCCCAGCTGGAAGTGGGAGATGGTGACGATGGATTTCATCACCAAGTTGCCAAAGACAAGGAAAGGAAATGATACTATATGGGTGATAGTAGATAGACTGACTAAGTCAGCACATTTCTTACCCATTAAGGAGACTTATAGCTCCGATATGTTAGCCCAATTGTACGTAGATAAGATTGTATCTCTGCATGGCGTACCAGTGACTATTATCTCTGACAGAGATACTAGGTACACAACTCATTTTTGGAAAAGTCTCCAACAATCTTTGGGCACGCGCTTAAATTTTAGTATGGCTTACCATCCTCAGACGGACGGGCAGAGTGAGCGTACCATCCAAACTTTGGAAGACATGCTTCGTGCATGTGTGAATGATTTAGGTGGTAGTTGGGATAACCACCTGCCATTGATCGAGTTCTCCTATAACAATAGCTACCATACAAGCATTCAGGCTGCACCTTTTGAGGCATTATATGGTAGGAAATGCAGGACGCCTATTTGTTGGGTAGAAGTAGGAGAAGCTCAGTTATCAGGACCTGATATAGTCCTTGAAACAACGGACAAGATTGTCCAAATTCGTGACCGCCTGAAAGCTGCCAGAGATAGGCAGAAAAGCTACGCAGACTTAAGGCGTAAACCTCTAAAGTTCGAGGTTGGTGACAAAGTGTTGCTTAAAGTATCACCCTGGAAAGGAGTGATGCGTTTTGGGAAGAAAGGCAAATTAAGCCCAAGATATATAGGACCATTCGAGATCATTGAATCTGCCTGAAGAGCTCAGTGGTATTCACAACGTGTTCCACATCTGCAATCTGAAGAAATGCCTAGCTGATGAGTCACTAGTCATGTCACATAAGGATGTGCACATAGATGAGAGCTTAAATTTTGTTGAAAACCCCTTTTCGATCGAGGATCGACAGGTCAAGAAGCTTCGAAAGAAGCAAGTGCCGATTATAAAAGTTAAATGGGATGCCCGCAGAGGTCCCGAGTATACATGGGAGGTAGAGTCCACAATGAAAGAAAAATACCCTCATTTGTTTCAGTAAATCTCAAGGTCAAGATTTCTTTTAAGGGGGTGAGGATGTAACACCTCGAAAATTTATGTCCAATAATGTATCGACACGTGTCATAAGCTTTAAACGTGTAAAAGATTACTTTAGAGGGACTAAAGTTGACAAACAAAGAAAGTATGTGAATATAAGGGTTCAAAGTGTCAACAATGGATAAATATACTTTACTGTAACCCTACACGATGTTTATACCCTTAAACGAATGAATCATGGATCATACGAAGCTAATTGTGGAAGAAAGTGAGAGATTACAAACTACAGGGGTTAAATGTGCCAACATGTTTAAAGTATACCTCTGAGTGACCTTTTAGCAAACCCGAAGATTTGTAACGATCAATTATACTCACTAGAATATGTGATAAAAATTTCACAAGGTTTCGATAATGTATGAGAAAGTTATGACGATATTCGTATACGAGAGGTTAAAAGCGTCAACGTTGAAATTTATGACTTTTCGGGTGATCACAAAGTTAACCAAGGACTTAACAAAGTTTGTATAAGTCTTAAGGTCCTTAAAAGTCAAGTTAGAGGGCCAAAAGTGCAAGAAATAAAGGTGAAACCACGTTTGGAAGGACCAAGGACCTAAAGTGCAATTAACGAAACTTGTTTGGCTGGTTCTGGAAGGCCATACGGGCCGCGTAAGGTCAGGCAGGACCCTTACGCGGGCCGCCTGAACACCCCAGCGACAGAATTGTTTGGCAGCTGCTAGTTTCAACTGTGTAACCGCCTTTAGGACCTATAAATTGATACCAGGGGCTGCACAAACGGATTTACATGCAGTAGGGGCACTTGTAAACATCTGGTTGCAACCATAGACTTGCTTGGCATCATCCTAAGCAATTGAATTCACTATATAAGAAGAACAATGTTGCAACTCTTGTGCCATTCATTTGCAAACTTTCACAAGTTTATTTCTGGAGCTCTCTGATCAGCAACCAAAGTTTCTTAGGCTTCCTAGTCGTGCTTAGGACCCTTGTAAGTATCCTTAATCCTTTTTAATTCAGTTTTGCCTAGTTAATTAGCCTAAAGTCAAACCATCGTAATTAGAGTTTGACTTCGTGATTAATCAATAATTGTCCAGTCAAATTTCAAATTGAAAGTACCTATGAGTTGGTAATTATGTGGGTAATAAACCCTTAAAAGGGCACCCTCTGATTCCCACTCTAACTAGGTCAATTGTCGGATCAAAGATAATCTTAAAAAGTCAACAGAAATCTTATTTTCAAATTAACGCATAATTAGCAATGTAGAACCCATGCAACCTGTTTTATCACTAATATAACTTGGTAATTAATGTAAGAACATGTCTAAACATGTTCAACCCGACAATTTTCAGTTTAGGATAGGATCGGAACCGAAAGTCGCATAATTTGACTTTTGCTTTGACTTTCAGTTCTGACCCAATGTAGCATGTTTTAGAAATGCCTTAGAGCCTTATTAGGAGCAGGTTTCATGTATGTATAACCCTCTGTGATTATACAACTTGATTCATTAGTTATCCGATTCATATGCATGTTTCCGTTAAATGCTTAAATGTTGACTATTATGCCCTTTTGACTTTAAAACGTGATTTTCAAAAATGTAAAAGAGTAGAAACCATCATTACTGATTTATAAAGTTGTCCCTAAAATTTGACATCAGTTTGAGGTCTAGATTAGGAGTTATGCTCATTAGCGTAATTAGAAAGTTTTTTATTAAATAAATAGCGTACTTAGCATATAGCCTATCTAAACCCAATTTTTAATACCAAACTTTTTACCCACTGATGTAATATAATATTTTGGGATTTTTGAAGATTTTTATTTAATTTTAGGCTGAGCATAACATAGAGTTCTAAGCTTAATTCGGTAATTGCCGGTTTTGCCCTTTTGGGCTATAAAATGAGTTTT
The DNA here is from genome assembly GCA_030545235.1 of Helianthus tuberosus. Lineage (NCBI taxonomy): Eukaryota > Viridiplantae > Streptophyta > Magnoliopsida > Asterales > Asteraceae > Helianthus > Helianthus tuberosus. The sequence goes on from CM060432.1 coordinate 143,585,067, forward strand.
ACAAATTATTTTGATACCAAACCTTTTTCTACTGATCTAATATGATAAATAAAATATTTTGAGCCTTCTGGAATAATAAAAATATCAGCTTTCCTTTAAAAACCCGGAAATAGCTCAAAATCGTCTTTTTAGGCTTTTTTAACGCATAGTATGTATTAAAACTATTTTAAACATATAAGGTTTGATGCCTACTGATATTTTCAGTAAATTATACTTTAACAGTAAGTAAAAGTTTTAAACTCAGATTTCCAGTTTTGACCTTTTAGGCTTGTGTGAAATTACCAAAATGCCCTTACGGTGCATAGTTTAGTTATAAAAGGTAAATTTCACATATTTACAATACCCTATTGTTATAACTTATTAAATTAAGTATTTTTACTATTTATATCAGACCTGTAACTCAGATTATTATTAAATCTCTTTTATAACCTTTTAAATGACCAAAATACCCCTACGGGGCATAATTTGAGTTTAAATCCAGTTCGGGCATAATAGAAGATATCTTACTGATGTCACAACATATTTAAGGCATATTAACATAGGAAACCTGTTCATGAATCATTTTGTTACCCGTTACGCATTATTCGCGTTCGGTGCGGTTTATGTAACTAGTTTGCATAAATTAGCCGAAACAGGTCAAACCTTATCATTTTTGTCTCAAAATCCAGAATGTGTTTAGTTTACCCATATTACACAAGTCTCCAAACTTGTCGGGTCTAAAACACATTCTATTCCGGTCTTCGCTTAATCGTGCGTTTGAACCGTATCTTCTTTTAAAACTAACCGGTCGAAGTTTAGGCTTAATTAAAGACCCGTTAGGAATCTAATAGGTTATTAAAAACCTTTGTTCCAGAATAGGAGACCCGGTAAAAGCTACGTGCACTTGCTGTTGTGATTAATACTTGCAAAGGTAAATACTTTTAACTTATTTTCTCTATACGGGCTTGGGGTACGGAATATAAAATACCGCTTGGTCGGGCATTGAATTTTTGATCGTATGAAGGTTAATTTATTGAAATGTCCCGTTTAAATTGTTTTGTTTGCTTAAAGCCTTTGGGGGGTTAATGACCATGTCTCGAATATCCTTGGCATCATTTTACGAAATGGTCACGACCTAAGCACACGGGTGTAGGCGTACACCCGTTAGTGCATATATAGATAATAAGGTATAACCGCCGGTTTCGGGAATAACCCGCCGCAGGACTATATCATGTGGTGTGTCTATTAAGCTCTAACCCGGTGTCAACCCGGGCTACTGAACGCATAAGAAACATGTAATTCTTTTACAAGTTTATATATAAATAATTATCCCAAGTTAAAAAAAAAAATTTGTGCCTTGTGCATTCAAATTAATTTTCTAAACCTTTTCAAAATGAGTCAGTTAATTGTATTTACCAGTTTAAACTGACGTATTTTTTCCAAAAAGGTTAAGTGCAGGTACTACTCGAAATAGGCTGGCCTCTCCTTAGCATCGTTAAGAGTCTCGCAAGCTTGGATGCATTTAAGTCTGATGAACTATGTTTCCTTTTTATTTGATCCGCCTGTGGATCTGTTTCAACTATTTTGTGATACTTAATATTACAATTTATTCGGTTGAAATAAATATATCTTTTGCTTCCGCTGTGCATTTAAAATTGTGTTGTTTGACTATGATGATATCAACTACGTCACGATACTCCCCACCGGGCCCACCGGTAATACGTGGAAATATCGGGGTGTGACAGGTGGCCGGGCATGAAAAGGGATACTGCTCTCTATGTTGGAAAGTGCCTGACTTGTGCAAGGGTTAAGGCCGAACACCAAAGACCCTCTGGCCTACTCGAACAACCACCTATCCCTATGTGGAAGTGGGAGAGTATAGCTATGGACTTCATAACAAAGCTTCCGCACACGTCATCAGGTCACGACAGCATCTGGGCTGTTGTTGACCGTTTGACTAAATCAGCTCACTTTTTGCCAATACGGGAAGACTACAAGGTAGAACGATTAGCCCGAATCTACACCGATGAGATCATTTGTAATCATGGGACGCCTCGCGACATCATCTCTGACCGTGATGCTCGGTTTACCTCGCGACTGTGGGAAACGTTTCAAACGGATCTCGGTACATCGCTTAATCTAAGTACCGCATTCCACCCTCAAACCGACGGTCAGACTGAAAGAACGATTCGTACTCTTGAAGACATGCTCCGTTCGTGTGTCATAGACTTTGGTGGTAATTGGGATAAATACCTGCCGCTAGTCGAATTCTCGTATAACAACAGTTATCATTCCAGCATTCAAATGGCACCATTCGAGGCTTTATACGGAAGAAAATGTCGATCGCCTATTGTATGGCACGAGATCGGTCACTCGCAATTAACCGGTCCCGAGCTATTACAAGAAACGACTGACAAAGTCCTCCAAATTCGAGACAACTTGTTGAAAGCTCGAAGTAGACAGAAAAGTTACGCCGACAGACGACGCAAGCCCCTTGAATTTGACGTTGGCGACTACGTACTCCTAAAGGTATCACCTTGGAAGGGTGTGGTCAGATTCAGCAAGAAAGGGAAATTAGCGCCTCGATATGTTGGACCTTTTAAGATTCTGGAAAGGATCGGAAAAGTCGCCTACAGACTCGAACTACCAGAGGAACTTAGTAACATCCACCCGACTTTCCACGTGTCAAACCTCCGAAAGTGCCTGGCTGAGCATGATCTAATTGTACCCCTCGATGACCTTCAAGTAAACGAGACACTACACTTCGTGGAGAAGCCTGTCGAAATCATGGATCGCCAAACCAAGCAGCTCAGACGCTCGCGCATTCCTATTGTGAAAGTCCGATGGGAAGGCAAACGAGGCGTAGAGTTCACTTGGGAACTCGAAAGCTACATGAAGGCGAAGTACCCGCAGTTGTTTGTTACGGCTTCGGCCTAATTTCGGGACGAAATTCCCTAAACAAGGGGAGGTTGTAACACCCCATGTTTTCGAAAGTCAAAGTCAAAGTCAAGGTCAAAGTCAACGACCGACTTCGCGCAACTTGACTTGTAGTGAATTTCTTTTATATGTTTATTTTAGTTCTATTAAGTGGAGTAAGTGTCAATAATCACAATAATCGACGTGTGTTGTTCGCTATTTAATCGACTTACGACTGTGAACTATAGGAAGTAACAATGCGATAAAGTCAACTAAACGCTAATCAATCCAATCGACATCGAATCGAACTCGCAGCTCGAATTACGCATTTTGGTTATTGTTATACGTGTGTGTGTGCCTTATGTGTTACTTGTGCATGTTTATTTATGTTATGTGTGGTAATCAATCGAAAATTCAATCGAACTCGAATCGCAATCGAATGCAATCTAAATCGAACTATGATAATTAGTGGTGAAGAGATAGTGCGAGATATGAATGGTTGGTATTAAAAGTAATTTGAATAGGAAACTCTATCGCATCCGTATCGATCGCAATCGAAATCGAAACAGCAAAAATCGTCATGCCGAACGCCCGAACCCAGTGCCATCCGGCCGGATAAGCCATCCGACCGGGCTGCCACTTGATCTGGTGCCAGATTCCATCCGACCGAGATGACATCCGACCGGATTGTCATCCGGGCGAGATGCCATCCGACCGACCAACCCTTTCCTCTTTTGGTAACTCTATAAATACCCATGTCACTTTCATTCTTTCTACTTTTGGAAACTCTTCGTCCGAACAGCTCGTGCTCCTCACCTTTTCTTCGATTTCTCTCTATTCCGGTAAGATCTCGTCCTAAATCTTGTACTTTCTTGATCTACACGCACTCCTACACCTTTCTATCTTTTAAATCTTAACTTTTAACCGCGAAATCACTAGATTTGAGGTGTTCTAGGATGACGTCATCATGGTGTTCTTGTGAACTCCATGTCTTGACCTCAATCCACCAAGAACAACTTAGATTTAATCGATTTCCACACAAATAAACAAAGATCTTGCATAGATCTAAACGTATTCATGATGAAAAAGGATTGAAAGATGGTTTCTAACTTTCTTTCAACTCTTTTACACTCAATGCACTCAAAACCGATAGAATCGGGGCTTGTTCTAGTCTCCCACTTATTCTTAGTGTTGTGCTAGTTCAAGATCTGGATTCTACTCACGAGACCACCGATTTCGGGTTAAACAAGAACAACCGTCTTGAACCGGTAACTAACCGAACTAGGGTGATTCCTGGTCGATCGGGTCACTTGGGTCAAGATGGGGTTCTGTTGGTTAACACGTTGTCAAAACATCTCGATAAAGCGACAAACAATCAAAACGGCCAAGTGAAAGACGAACGGAACAACCGGGACGAAGTGCTATCCGACCGGACTACTGTCCGAACGGATAAGCCACTCGAGCGGCCGGTTGTCCGAGCGACTTGCACCTTGGGTCCCACACTTAATCAACTTTATCTGAGGTTTGAGTATTGAACGAATTGCTATCCGATCGGACTACCATCCGACCGGATTTCTCTTCGGATCATGAGATACTTGGACTTTAACACTCGAACAATTTTCAACATGTTCAATGTACTAAGGATGCCACCCGACTGGACTACTGTCCGATCGAGTGACAACCTGCTGTGGATTTGTTCTCACTAAGTAACCTCGCCACTCGAGTCGCCGTCCGACCGGATAAATCATCCGAGCGGATTGTCGTCCGCACGGTTGACCGCCAGATCGACCGACCTGAAAGGTAGAGATACTTCAATGTTTTCAAAATGCTACAATGAAAACTTCAAAGAACAAGCCATCATACACAAACACATCCTTCCCAAAGAAAGGAAGAAACAATCCACTCGAATAGTCATCCGACCGAACAACCTGTCCGACCGGATGACCATCCGAACGGATTGTCATCCACACGACTGGACCATCCGGTCGGATTACCATCCGACTGAACTGCTGTCCGAACCACTTACGCCTTGCATCGTTTTACGCGTCACTTATCGTTATGCTATCATTCTGATCAGGCTAACCTTACTCTCTAGCGCTCCCTTCAATCCATCAACGCTGTGAGTATACTCGATCCCTTTTTGCTTTACGCACTTTTGGGTGTTACATACGTTACGAATATTCAAATCACAACAAACACACTACTCAATACTATTTGAACGCTAACCGTTAATGCATGTTATACGTGGCTTATGAATGCTTGTTTGTTATGTTTACACATGGAATGTTGTCTACCTACCTTAGCAACGATGGTACTATAGTTTGGACTCAGCACCTGTTCGCAGGGGTTGTTAAGGACAATTACTTGCATGGATTACGGTGGTAATCATGTATTGCGAACTGCCTCAGGCAGTCAACCCGCAGTCATTGGTATCGATGGATCTATGTCGATAACTAACGTGCTTCATTTCAATATGTGTACGTGCTGGTTATGCGTAAACGAATTTCGAACTCTATATGCTATTATCAAACTTGTATGCTCACCTTTACATTATATGTATTGACTTTATTTTAACGTATGTGACAGGTGCTTAGGATGCACATCTGCTAGGAAATCGAGGCTAGAATAAGGCTCTAGAGGCCAACAAATAGTTGTCTGTACAAATTAAATCAAGAGTCTCTAGAAGCAGATAAACAATTGCTCTATTTGAAAATCTGAGTTGTCGGAATAGAACTATTTGCCTAGATTTTGTCTGTAATAATTTGTTTACCTTTTGAGACATGGTATGGGACATGTTACTTTAAATTGATTGGTAATGATAATTGTTATGGAAACTTCTGGACAATCTGTTTCGCTCAGTGTCATGCCCCGATGTTTCCGCCATTGGTTGGGGTGTGACAACTCTAATCGAAATCTATGGCTTGTTGATGGTTTCTAATACCACTATGGCCACCTGGAGACAACTGAATCCACCCCTAAACACCTGTGATGATCTTGGGCAATCTTCATTCATTATAAATAGGCTCAATTGTGCAGCCATTACACTTGCACATTCACAATTTCACCCTCATCTCTCTAGCTTGAGTTTTCTTGAGCATTCTGGGATTCCTGATCATAAGGAAGCCTATTCTAAGTTGAAAAGATTGCTA